>CM067224.1:47008144-48227328 GCA_034190945.1 Octodonta nipae | reverse complement strand
TTTTAAAATAAAAAACTGAAAGATCATTTCTGTAAATAATTTTCATAATCTTAAAATAACTAGCTATCTTCTACATATTCAATTTTAAATTTATTTACATTCATCAATTATAAAATTTATATTTGAATCAAAATAATAGATTTCAATTTTTTAGTCGTTTGCTTTTCTTTCATTTTAATTACAAAACTTAGAGCACAATTTTTTATATGAATCTCAATTAGAATTTTTAATCAAGCTTTATGTTTCATTTTTTTAGTCTGTAACTCTTTTGGTGAGATTATTATATCTTTTAAAAAAATCCATGAATTGAATGTTTACACAACCAACTTAGAAAAAGCTTGTTGATTCTCAAATAATTTTTAAACGTTTGAATTATTGGAATAGATTTCGTTTTTAAATTGCAAACCTTTAAACACTATAGGAAATAAAAACCGAAATATCTTATAATACATATTTATTTGTGTAATTTAAATTAAATAAATATATACAAGAAAATACAATATTTAAATAATACAGAGTTTTTTTTTAACATATTTCAATTGCTTCTTCAATCATCCAACGATTCTGTTGTTGGTACGTGTATATTATAAATCGGGTATCTTGTTGGTGTGCTCATCTTCGTTTCTTGACAATGGATATCTGCTTTGATTTAATAAATACAATACATCGTCCCTTTTCTCCGGCCAATTTTGATGATGTTCTTCCAGTTTGTCTTCCGACAATTACATGTCGTATTGAATTGACATCTTTTAGATGCGGATAATTTTTTCCATATTCTAAAATATGTCTTCCAATAAGTTTTTTTATTACCACATGATGTGCATTATAGGGACAATATTTCACGATCCTTTCTTTTGATTGCATGATTATGTGTACAGTAAAGTAATACTTTGAATAATTAGAAGCGAGTCCTTTGATTATTACATGTAAATCTACATTGAGTTATTTCTCTATTTTTATTGTGTATTTGTTCTTAATTATAATTCATCAACGTTTCAAGTTGATCAATAATTGTAAAATTTACATTTAAGTCAAGTTTAGCACAAAAACTTAATTACCATAAAATTTTGAATTAATTTATTCAACAATTTTTTTTGATCTATATTTTAAAAAAAAACTAGAATCAAAAATCATTTCTGTATAATAATTTTCTTAGAATTAACTAGCTAACTTTTACAATATTCAATTTTTCATTATTTTCAGGCACTCCATTTTGCATCACCAACAATGTCAAATATTTATAAGCATACTGTTTGTATACTAAAATATAAATAAAACATTATTTTTTCCATACTTCATTTATTTTTAAAAATCACAAGCATTCAGAAATTTATAAATACAAATTACATGTTTTATTATTTACACTTACAATTTTATTCATTTAATATTTTGGAATATATGCTGTATTTTTTCCTATATGTATTTGTCTTAATAATTTCTTGATATCTTCAGAACTTTCATTGTTGTTTTGCAGTTGTTTGTTGTTGGTTTCTAATTTTGCAAATCTTATTCGTTCCATATTCCTAATTGACGTCGTTTGCTTTTGACAGATTTAATATTTTCGCAACACTGGTTTATTTTCAATGAATTTTTGTGGGATCGTAACTAGTGTAATTACAATCATCCCACGATTCTGTAGTCGGTACATGCATATTGAAAATGGGAAATTTATTTGTTGGTTCATCTTCTCCCCGAAATAATGCCCTTTCAATGTTTCTTTTATCTGGGCAATTATTATGATGCTTTGCCAGTTTATGTTTCGGTATTTTGTGAAACGCATTGAAGTCACACGTTTCAAGACAAATTGGGGTGATTTTTTCTTGCATTCTGATAAATGTATTGGTAAACGTGATTGCCGTATCTCGTGATTTGAATCGTATGGACAAATTACATTTTTATTTTTCAAACATTCCATAATGCTAACGAGATTGTGTATCTATAATTATAATAAGCAAATATTCCCTTGGAATTGAATACCGCAAATGCTAACTTGTTTGAAAATATGTATAAGAATGAATTACATTCGAGAGTTGATATTTATATGATAATCCCCACTTTAACAATTATCGATTGATTTTCATTCTTTAAAGGCCGGTATTCACAAGGAGACTAAATCTCGTGAGATTTTAGTCTCATGATATATTTATCTCAGATATGTTTCCATAGAACATGAGATATTTATTTGAAACATTTGAATTTATGTAAGTTATGAAATTTACTCTCATGAGACTAAGTGTTTCTGAATGTGTGTTTTCCACGTATGTTCTGTAATTTAGAAGAGGCAAATGAAATTAATTTTCACAAATATATATTTGATAAAATTATTGTGAGTGGTGAGTGAGTGATCAAAAAGATGCCAACAAAAAAGCAAAAAAAAGATAGAAGGATATTTGTTGGTCACTTAAAAATTACACTCTTTTCTTTTTAAACGTCCTTTTTCAATAGTTTCACTCAGTATGGGAAAAACAAATTTTTATCTCACGAAAACAACAATGACACTCACGTGCAGCAGGTGAGATAAATGTCTCATGCGATATGCACAGTATATCATGTTTACACGTTGAAACTTGTTCTGGTAACTAAACTCTCATGAGACATTGTTTCACGAATTATCTCTTGTATATCACGTATCTCATGCCGGTTTCCACAATGAAATAAAAATTTTCCCGAGATTATATTTCATGAGACAAAAATTTCATAAAATATTCTCATTGTGGATTCGCACCTTACTACTGTCCATACAACCTAAACCACATGGCCTGCTAGGAGATATTTGATTTAAAACTTATCTTTTCAGAATCATGGGGGTGAAAAACACAAGTGACGACCATCCAAATACCCATTTGATATCTCATTGTCGGCGTGAATCGTACTCGGAATGGTTCGTACAAGCATACTCCATGTAAATCAACCGGCGGTGATAAAGTATCTAGGAAACAATTGCCAACAAATCTGGCACGTAAAAATGCACCCGTCTCGAGTGGTGTGAAAAAGCCATATCATCACAGACCCGGTACAAAGGCTATTCGTGAAATTCGTCATTATCAGAAAAGTACCGATTTGTTAATAAAAAAACTTTCATTCCAACGACTCGTTCGGGAAATTGCGCAAAATATTAAATGTGACTTAAAATTTCAAAGTGTGGCAATAATGGCTTTACAAGAAGCTAGTGAAGCCTACTTGATTGGTCTTTTCCAAGATACCAATTGTGTGCTATTCATGCCAAACGAGTGACAATTACTCCCCATGACCTACAATTGGCAAGACGTATTCGTGTGAATGAACTGATTTTTTTTGTATAGTGTAATTGTTTTGCATAGTTGTTAATTTGAAATACTATTATAATTTATTTAATTATCAATATAACAAGTAAAAAACATTCCTGTTACATGTTTTGATAATAAAGTTTTTGGAATTATTTAATTCTACTTTAGATATCCTAGAGTTATTCTTTTCAAGACTTACAAGTAAAGGCATTATAATTAAAAAGACACAATAAATATGAAAAACACTCCACGGAGAATGAGCTGGTTCCATTAACGTATATTGACGGTTTATTAAGAGTTTTTTAAATGCATTGGTATATTTGAAAATAGTAGCAGCATAAGATTCTATTCGAGGTGTTTGAACAAAGGAATCTTTTTCGATATATTTTTTAAATTTTTTATATCCGCTATAGTCATATTTTCAATATTATGTTGACATTTGAACAGCCAATGAGACCAGAACATATTATTTAGATTTTGAGCATCAGTCTCTGAAATAATTTTATTTTGGACATAAAAAAATCTAGTCATGTATTATTCTTTTAAAATTAAATATTGGTTTTGAACTTGGTATAAATTTAACATTGTGTTTTTTAAATATTTGCTCATCAATAATGGAAAAAATATTACAGTTAACAGAACAGCACGCCGATGCCATCATAGTGACTTATATAAAAAAATCTTTTGAAGAAAGTCTCACTGAAAGTTTTGTAGTTTTTAATAAAACGGTAAAAATAAATGCGATATAATATGAAAATTTGTATTTTTTTATTTGTGCGTTATACAGAATTGTTGTTGTAAGCTTGTCTTAAAATTATTAATGACTTTTAAATGTAAATTTCCATTGATTTTTATTTTAATAAATATGATTAATTGGAGGGAGTTAAATAATTTAAAGCTTTATATTGTATTATAAATGTCCAGTATACTTAGAGCTTTAGTAAAGTTAACATCAGAAGAAAAACATGATATTCATTAAAGAAATTCCATAGAAGATAATATATTAAACAAAAAATATAGCATAACGGAAAAATTAGATGGCAGTAATACTGTTTTTACATATTTCATTTCTAGTGATGTAAACTTACTAATTAACGAAATAAATACTGCATAGAAAAATTATCAAAACCGAAATTATTGGTTCATTTTGAACTATTGCAAAAATTTTTTCATCATTTAAATATTTTTGCTAGTGAGGTTACACTTTTCTCTGAAAATCTTGATGACTTTCTAAAAGAAATTTTAAATTACACATACGAGGGCGATGATGTGTTTTTAATTTCTTCAAAACATATAATTTTAACACCATTTCATACAAATAATGGAGCTTTGGACCATTTTTAAATATGAATTGGGAAATTTGGAAAACCGCCATTGAAAAAAATGGAAAATTTTCTTTATTTGCCGAATGGATGGTTAAACATCAAATAGATTATAAATGTAAGCCGCATTTTAGATGTATAGGAATTATTGTGCATAAAAAGCAAGATTTATGGGCAACGCGATCACAAGTTGAAATAATTTGTCCCAGCATACAAATGGAAATGGTTCCTATAGTGAATGAGTTAAATGAGAAATGGGATGATTTAAAATTTATAAATATGAAGTCAAATTAAATACCAATACTGCTATAGAGGGTGTTGTTTTTCTGCTGGACGAGAACGTACCCGTTATAATGACCAAAATGGGTTAACTGTAAATAATTCTAATGTTAAATTAGCCATTAAAATGAGAAGAAATTTTCAAGCTCTAAAATATTATTATGATGAATTAAAAATTGATCAACTAGTATTACAGAGTTTTACAGAATTTAGAAAAAATCCTAATTTAACTGTTAAAAAAGTATTGAAAAATCACAAGTCCCTATAAATGTAAGGACATATGATATATTATTTTGTAAATTTGTTAAACTTAAAATATAAAAAATTAAGTATTATTTAGTTGTAAACTTGATAGAAAGAAAAATTAAAAGCTTTTTTGGTCTATCAAAGTAGTTTGAGTGGAAATAAAACAAAGCTTCTCGGTTAAATGTTTATTCCAGTATGGTAAAGTGTGTGTACATTATTGGGTTTTATTTAATTCACACTCGTGTTAGTATTATTAAATATATAATTTTATATTGGGTAATAAATGATAAGGATTAAGTATGGAAAATAATTTCAAAAGTATTATATATTACTCATCAAGTAACGGTTAATGTTTATTCCAGTATGGTAAAGTGTATGTACATTATTGGTTTTATTTAATTCACACTCGTGTTAGTATTATTAAATATATAATTTTATATTGGGTAATAAATGATAAGGATTAAGTATGGAAAATAATTTCAAAAGTATTATATATTACTCATCTAGTAAACATTCATTTTGTATTGCTTTATCAGTACATTTCCACAATTTGCAAAAGGTACATTTTTCTTGTGAACTAGGGGGTCCATCAAATTGAGTTCCATATGGTTTGCTGTGGTGATAAAAACACGGCAACTGAATTTGAATGTTATAATCATGAGTACATTCTTTGGGCAGTTTGTGCCACATAGCTAACAAATTAGTAGCATTAACATTGTTTTTTATATATTTTTTCAAAATAGTTGACTGAATATTGTCCAAATTTAATTGATCACCCACCAGGTCGGCAAGTAGTTGATTATATGCTCTATCTGACATGATTACGTTAAACTAAATATGACGATTATTTATATGTCTTAAGGAGGGGTGGGGATTTAGGTTTCATGTTTTCTAACTAAAAGATACCAATGTAAATTTGGATTTGAATAAAGCATATACAAAACGGTAAGTTATGATTCAACACCAAATCAAGTATTTTGATTGTATAAGGATAGATTTAAAAATAATTTTTAAAAAAAATTTTAGTCTTTATATTTCAAATAATCTCTTTAAGATGTGTTTCTATGTGGTCTTATCAACAAACCCTCTAGCTATTTTTCTCTGAATTGTTTTGCATGAAGGACATCTTTTTTGTGAAGTGGGTGGTTCGTTAAAATTGGTTCCATTATGGTGAACAAAACACGGCAAAAGAATTTGAATGTAATAATCTTGGGTACATTCCGGGGGCAATTTGTGCCATATTTCCAACAAATCTGTGGCACTAACATTGTCTTTTATATGCTCTTCCAAAACCTCTAACGGTATATTAGCAAGATCCGACTCACTTAGAATTTTTAACGGTAAATTACCATTTTCTAAGTCAATAAGTATTTTTGGTATGGTCGTGGTTTTTATCCAATTCTTACTTTCTTTACAAGCGCAACATTTTTTTTGTGAAGTCGGCGGTTTGTCAAATTCGGTTCCAAACTGATTACGGTGAACAAAACAGGGCAATAGGATTTGAATGTAATAATCTTGAGTACATTCTGGAGGCAATTTGTGCCATATATTTTGCAATTCTGTGGCACCAACATTGTCTTTTATATACTCTTTCAAAACCTTTGATGGTATGTTAACAAGATCTAAATCATTAAGATTTTCTAACTGTAAATCACCATTGTTTAGGTCAATAAGCAGTTGTGTAGGTAACATAATTGCTGTAAACTGGAGAAATATATTTACGATGGTTTATTTATATCAAATTATTTAGAAGCGCGGAGGTAAATTGCGCATTTCTCATTCGACATTTAAATGTAAATTTCGATTCGTTATTTGGGATATCCATCACGTGACCATGTTTATATTTGACGAGTGGGGTGGGTAAATACTATAAAAGCCTGGTATCCATGACATATAATTAGTGTTTTGTTACCAGAAAAGATAAAACCATAAAAAACCATGAAATTCACGGGGTTCATTAACAACATGCCCAAAGAAGATTATATTAATATATCTCTTTTTAACAGACGGTATTGTGTAACAGAAAAATTAAAAGGTGTTAATACCGTTTTCACATTTTTTTCCCCTGGTGATGTAAATTTATTAATTCAGGAAATAAAAAACAGTGTGGTTAAATTAACCGGACCGAAATTGATCATTTATACTCAACCATTGCAAAAATTTTTCAATTATTTAAATAATTTCTCTTTAAGTAGTGTGTCGTTTTCCAACAAACCAGATGAACTTCTACAAGAAATCGTAACCTATACATATAAAGGTGATGATGTGCTTTTGCTATCATCAAAACATACAATTTTGACACCGTTCAACACAAACAATGGAGCTCTGGAAAAATTTTTAAATATGGATTGGGAAATTTGGAAAACGGCTTTTGAAAATTTTGGAAAGTTTTCATTAATTACCGAGTGGATTGATAACAACCATTACAAATGCAATCCACAGTTTAGAACCATAGGTATTGTTGTGCATAAAGATAAAGATTGGTGGGCAACAAGAAAAGAAGTTGAAGAAATTTGCAAAAACCTTAAAATGGATACGGTACCGATTTTGGTAGAATTAACGGAACAATGGGACGATTTAAAATTTATAAGTCAAAAATCACATTTAAATCACGATATCGAAATAGAGGGTGCTGTTCTTTTACTGAATGAGGAGCTATCAGTAAAAAAGACTATAGATGGATTAATAACAGACAAGCCACATATTAAGTTGGCTTTTCGAATGATAAGAACGCACAAAGCTTTAAAATATTATTATAATGAATTAAAAACCGATAAATTGGTAATACAAAATTTTGAAGAATTTTAAAAGGATCCGAATACAATTGTTAAAAAAATATTTGAAAAAGCAAAGGTTCCTGTGGATAAAACAACTTATGACATATTGTATAATTTTGTTAAATAATACAATGTTTGGTTAAAATAAATAATAATTTTTAAAACTTAGAATTTTATTTAATAATTCCCTACACTCATCAAAGAATTAAATTTGTTTCTTTTTTAGCTTAATTTATTATTATATATTTATTATGTAGGCAGTAGGTAATATTAAAATAAAGAATTACAAGAAAAATGGGTATAATATTTAATTTAGAAATTATGTATATGGTACATATATTTAACTTGGGAATTACTACCAAAATAAACAATTATTAATTTAATAACTTTCATATTCAATTAAAAAATATATATATAAAGAAATTACTAGCTGTTTAGCTTTGTTTGAAAGCATAATTACTATACTTATTTAAAATTAAATGTATAAATTGATATATTTAAGGAAAGTTTTAGATGCATGTTAAATAGTAATACTCAATTATGTTTATTCAAAAAGTGCGAATAATATTTTTAGCCCATAATGCCATACTTTTCTCTTAGTCGCCTTTTTGTTTGCCTTTTTAACCAAGAGATGTTCAGAAGTCACCATGTCGCCGACTGTTATGAAACTTTCTCTAGGTTTTTTTTTATTTTGTAAAATTTCCATTTTCGTTTCTTGTCCCGGTTCACCATTTTGATATGTTTCAATGTTATAGCAGATTTCGACACCTTCCTGTGTAACATTTACCTTTAGATTGTCTTTAAATATTTGAACAATTTTATCAACTAAGTCTTCTTTCATATCGTGTATCCGAGAAGATTTTCTTTTAATGTTCTGATTTAATTTTACTATTTCATCCACTAAATGGGCATTTATGTTTTTTTGAGCGTCCACCACAGCCATTATCTGATTCATTATTTGATCGCTGATATTTTGTCCAACTTGACTGGAAATTGAAAGAATAAATTTTTCATCATTAAATAAATCGTTTAAGGTGTCTATAGTTATCATTTTAATGTCACTAGTTTGCCTTCTAGTGACTGGCATATTGGATCACCCAATTATAAATTACTCTAATGGGTGTAAGACACTTTTTAACGAAACGCTTTCCCGCCCCTAAAACTTATTAAGTTTTTAATTTTAATTAAATCTTTTCAGTTTTATTTCTTGAAATTTCTCAAACATTTGATTCTGAAGAAGAACCGGCAATAAATGTGAATTGTCCAAAATGTGTTTCGGTATGAGCATATGATATCGAAATTTGTATATAACAAAAGTTATAAACGTTGGATGTAAAATCACAAAATTTAAATTTAAAGAAGAAACCTAATATATATATAATTTATATAAGGGGGGGGGGGTGGATAATAATGGGCGATATATATATAAATAACAGTGTCTACTATGTTTATAACAACTTAAAGTATTCATATTATAAACTATTACAACCTCATCTAGGTCAGCGGGAATTTATTTACCAGTTCCCATTAGCTGTTATCTTCAAGCCTGGCAATATATAGTAGTATTTGTTTATAATAATGACAACTGCAATTAGACCTATTCAGTTGATATTGTATTCAGATTATAAACCACTGCAAGCTACATCTAGAGCAGCGGGAATAGATTTACGAGCTCCCATTAGTTATTATCTTCAAGCGGGAGAATATATGGTAGTTGATTTAGCAATTCAGTGTGAACTACCCCATAATTATTGTGGACGACTTGCTTCCAAATCGGGCATATCACTACGTTGTGGTATCGAAATTGGCAGTTGTTATATTGATAAAGAAGACACAATAAAGGTCGTAATCTATAATTTTTCCAGTACAGATTGTTACTTCCATCAAGGAGATCAAATAGCTCAGTTAATTTTGAGAAAATGACATCCCCACAAATAGAAAAAATTGATGCCATATCAAGAGAATGTACTAATGTTTTGAAATATTGGAAATTATCCGATCAGGCATACGATATTGAAAAACCCATAAAATCATATTCCGTTGGATTTTTATTAAGAACTCCTATTGATATTATATTGAAGGCAAAGGACAGATTTTTGGCAACGTTAGATCTCGGTATCTGTTTACCACGGGGGTGTTATGGAAGGATATCAAGTATCGAAACAAATTCTCGAAAATTTGGTATCGAAATTGGTGGTGGAGTTATTGATGAAGATTATCGAGGCAACCTGGAAATTTTATTATATAATCATTCAAATGCAGAACGTCAATTTAAACGTGGAGACGTTATAGCCCAATTAATATGTCATCCTATTTTTTACCCCAGTTTGCAATTTACAGACATAGCAGCCATGGAAAACAATAGTGAGCGCGGTAGCGATGGTTTTGGATCTTCTTATCAAACCCAAAAAAACACATATGAGAAATCTGAATAAGTTTTTATAGAATCATATCATTTTAATATATATATATATAATAAACTTATTTGTGTAAAAAATAAAATAAAAAATTTAAAAATATTTAGTTTTATTTTAAAAGATTCAAAAAATATTTTTTAAATCACTTGAAGAAATGTGTTCCTGTTTTTGCAATAAATGTAAATAACTACATTTTTTAATTTTATATTTTATGTATCTTGTCAATTTTATAAACTGCATCATACAAAAGTAATGAGTTTATCAAATTTTATGCCCTCCCTGAATATTGGAAACATTTCAAATAACAAAAATATTTAATTATCATGACCGATTCATAAAATGAAATTCACTTGTTGATTTACGCCGTTCAAGAATATTGTGTTCCTAAGTTTGTCATAAATATAAATAATAAACAATGCTATTTTTCAATTTTATATTTTCCATCCATTATTTGTATCATAAGAAGGTTTATTCTTATGATACAAAATTAATAGATTTTTCAAATTTTATTTTCTCCCTGAATATTGAAAGCAATTCAAATAACAAAAATATTTAGTTATCATGTCCAATTAATTTAATGACAGACAACAAATACTTGTTTATACCTTTATTATTCTTATAAAGTTCCAGCTATAAATGTTAAACAATATTAATCAGTTATTAAACAAAAAGAAAATAAAAAATCAATGTGTTAGATTATCAAGATCTTCCAAATTTTCTATAGTATGTATTGTACCCCGAATATTAGCCTTAACGCGACACCCACAGTACCATACATTCTTTTTACCCAGTTTTGTTTTTGCCTCCTTGAGCAAGATATATTTGGCAATGGTCATATCTTCAAATATTACTATGGAAGATCCTTTTAATTTTTTTCTATTTTGTAAGATTTCCAATTTGGTTGTGTGTTGCATTGTTGTCACAAGTACCGGTCTCGGTTTACCATTTTGACTTGATCCAATTCTATAACAATTTTCAAAATCAATTTCTGAAACATTTATTCCTAGCTTGTTTTTCAATAACCATATAATTTTATCAGGCAAGTTTTCATTTGGATCTTCTCGTAAACCACATAATCTAATGGAATTTCTTTTTATGTGCTGATTCAATTTTTCTATTTTACACTTGAAATGCTCATTAATCTGTTTTTGGGCTTTTAATTCTTGCATTATTTCATCCATTTGTTGTTTGATTTGCTCAACATCAAATTTTTCTTCCTTTTGACTACAAATAAAGGTGGTAAATTTTTCATCATTAAATAATTCACTTGTAGTTTCTTTAACTATTATTTTAATATCACTAATTTGCCCTCTAGTAAATGGCATTTCAGGTCATTGATTAAAAATGACTTTGTGTAAAACTTACAATTTTTTATTATGTTTAAATGTTTTTACTTAAAAATTGTTAAATATTTATTTTTAGTAATTTCAAGCAAAAACCTGAATTATTTTTGTATCAGCAACCTCAAATTTATTTACTACACACTTGTTATGTGGGATCTATAAAAATGACAAATAAACAAGTGGTTGCTTGTATTATATACTTTAGAGAAAGGGTATGATGTGTAATATGGGTGGGGTGATATCTACAAATTTAATAAATATTTTCATCAATAACAATTTCATGTTATTCTAATCAAGGAAATTAAGCAGCACACTTATTTTTCTGTGAAAATGGCATCTACACAAGTAGAGAATACCAATGTCACACTAAAAGAATACACCAATGTTTTAAAATATTGGAAATTTTCTGAACTTGCTTTCAATATTGAAAAATCACACTCAGCTGGATTTTTATTAAGAACTCCTATTGACATTACAATAAAGGCAAAGGACAGACTTTTGGTAATGTTGGATCTTGGTATTTGTTTACCACAGGGCTGTTATGGAAGGATTTCAAGTATTGAAACCAACTCTCAGAAATTTGGTATTGAAATTGGTGGTGGAGTTATTGATGAAGATTATTGAGGCAACTTGGGAATTTTATTGTATAATCATTCAGATGTGGAGTGTCAATTTAAGCGTGGAGATAATATAGCACAAATGATTTGTCACCCCATTTGTTATCCCCGTTTAAAATTTACAGACCCAGAATATATGGAAAACAATACTGATTCCAAAAGCAATGATTCTTAATAATATGTCAACCCCAGATAAATGTAATATTAATATATTTGTCACTTAAAAACAAAATAAAATATTTCAAATGTATTGTATTATTATAAAATTATTACCTATTATATATTATATTACTTCTAATCTTCATTTCCTGAGTAAACATTATTTCTAAAAATGTTTGTAAATTCTTAATGAATTCATAGTTGTCTTCTTTATGCAATTAATTAAAATATAACCTTTGATATATCATACACAAAGAAAATTGAATATCGACCATCAAAACTCTCCCAACACATCATTTGAATAAATAATAGTTGGAGATTTTATTACAATAGACTTTTTCTGCTGGCAATCTAACATGCATTTTCTGGTATTAACAAATTTCACTTCTTCAATACTGTCCAGATCTAAGTATACTTCTATTTCTTGATCTATTAATTTCTATAATTTTCTATGATTGATTCATTACAGTCTTCCAGGCTGTTTTGCCACAATTTGGTGAAGTTTTTCTACTTTGGTTATTATCCCATAAAAACACCGAATAATATTTTAGCATATAGGTATATTGCAATATTTTGAAATTATAAATTCTTCATTCCTCTTCATACTTTTCATAAAGGTTGGATTGGACATCTGTATTACAAAAATAATGGATATAGCTAAAAGAAATATAAAATATAGATAGTGTAACATTAATTTTACCTTTAATACCTTTCAAAAAATCTCCAGAATAATAAATTTGTTTTTCAAATGTTCCACATTATGCATTTAAACAAAATTATTAAAATATTTATTTTCCTGTATGTTGTTAACTTAGTGAAATATTTTGAGGTTATCCAAATTGTCACCTGACGAAAGTATTACAATTCATAGAGACATATAAAACAACAATGCAATTAGTCGTAGAGCTCTTTTTATGATCAATAAAGATGAAAAATAAATAAATACTCATTATATTCAGTATATTATACATGATAAACAAGAAATTAGATAATTTATACCCATAATATAAGTGCTTATTAATATATAACTTTTACTAGTAAATCTATAGAATCTCAAATTTTCACACTTTAAAACATAGGACGTCAAAGTATGAAATAGTATACTTTGACTAAGATTTCACTTTGACGGTAACATACACATAAACGTCAATTGATAACTTATGAGTTATACACTTTTAACCTTATGGTGATCAGTGTACTCTACCGGTTGGTTTTAAAACAACCATGTTCCAATTAACGTCCTAAAAATTGCCGCATTGTGCGGCACAAAATCACTTGTGCTCTGCTAATTGGAAAACAGCCATTATTAATAACCAATTTTCTGCGGACAAGTGTATATTTCAAACCCAAGGTCATGTGGCGCAACATAACAGGTCATATTTATACTCTTGTTAGTAGAAGACAGGTGTTTCAGATATTTAGGGCCTCTATGCTAGCAGAAATAGCTCTTTGTCACAGAATGTATTTTCTGACTTCTGACAGTTCTTTTTATCCTTTTATACTGTTGTTGCTGTTTAAGTTTCGTCGTATGACTGTGGTTTAGTCATAATTTGATATTTGCCAATTCATGCAAGTGCATATAATTGTTTTTAAACTTTAAGCAATTTTTGATATTTTTATGAAAATGGTAAATATTTAGGCTTATATGCTATTAGCATTTTTATTGTTTTTTATTTCAGAGTTTTTCTTTGCCATCAGTAAAAGTTAAGCCAACAAGACCAGGCAGTTTTAATATTTCAGAGAGTTGTTTGGGAGTTCCTAATCCCATGAACAATGGAATGTGTAGTTCAGTAACTGAAATAGAAATTGTACATCCTTTGGCAGTCTCAGAATCAGCAGTACGTTTTTTGAGTATAGTATAATTTAAACTATAGAATATTTCTAATTAAGTTTAATTAACACTTTCACTTTGTACATAGTATGTATACCCAGGCCAGTATTTTGTGGAGATTGGCCCATATTTTAAAAAATGATTGACTGAAAAAATGATTGTACTTAATAATTATATTTTATTAATACTCACTTGTACACTAGTTCTAAATAAGTAACAATTATAATTATTTGCTGTGGAGTATCTGGATAAGAGCTCCAAAGCAGAAGTCAAAACGTCGAGTATTTAATAAATTCAATAATTTCAGACGCGGTCCTCACCTGGTACCTAGCATATATATATATATATATATATATATATATATATATATATATATATATATATATATATCTAAATTGATAAAAAATTTTCTTGGTTTTTGGTCATTTGTTTATTTAATTTTAAATGTTACATTTCGGACACATTTTGTCCTTTTTCAAACATGTCAAACTCAATCTAAAAGTTACAATTATTTTAAAACTATGATTGTTATATAAAAATTAAAATTACTTACAATAGACATTTATGTACACAATACTAATTTGGTTCTGGGCACATTTACACATTTAAAATTATTTAAATTCACGCCAAGCTAAGAGTATTCCGAAGTCATGCTCAAGAAACCCAGCCACTATAACAAAAAATAAATAAGAACAACCATAGATTCTTGCCCTTGCCGTATTTAAAAATTCTTTCAACACAATTCAAACAACTACTAAACAAACACAATATCCATATATGTCATAAAGGATTGAATTTAACATCAAGTAATTTCTGTATGCTTAAAACAAAAACGCCCAAAAATAAAAAAAGTAACATTGTTTACGAAATACCATGTAAAGACTGCAAGGGTACATTGGGCAAACGTCACAATACCTTGAAAATAGATTGAAATCCCACAAATATGACAAAAAAACAGACGGCATTGACAAACCATGAAAAAACAAAAAAACATTCTTTTAATTTTGAACATTCTAAGATAATAAAATCTGAGCCACATACCAAAAAACGTGAATTGCATGAAATATTGTATATTCAAAAAAATCAATTTTCGATAAAGGACAGAAAAGATGTAAACCATATTGGAAAAATCTATGCTGCTGTTCTCAAATAATGAAAAATTAAGAACAAAACATCATGATACAAATAAACCATTGAAATACTACTGTGATGGGAGTCAGACATCAATTGTGTGTGAACATGATTTTAAATAATTTTAAATGTGTACATGTGCCCAGAAACAAATAAGTGTACTGTACCTAAATGTCTATTGTAAGTAAATTTAATTTTTATATAATAATCATAGTTTTAAAATAATTGTAACTTTTAGATTGAGTTTGACATGTTTGAAAAAGGACAAAATGTGTCCAAAACGTAACATTTAAAATTAAATAAACAAATGGCCAACAACCAAAAATTTTTTTATCAGTTTATATATACGACATATGGTCAAAGAAACTCTAAAGTAATAAATAAACAATATATATATATATATATATATATATATATATATATATATATATATATACTAGCCGTTACCCGCGGTTTCACCCCGTATGGAATGTTCAAGCTTTCGCAAAAAGAAATAACTTATGAAACATATGGATTCTCCTAAATAAAAAATTTTCTAACTTGTTTAAACCACCCTACTTAACTATAAATCCACCAATCCCGAATATATTTCACCCAAACTGCAAGTACTTATGCGCGACCTTATGTAACAATTTTATCCGGCATTTTTCTTAATCACCTTGGGATAACTGTAACCCTATTTCACCCTATATTTCAACCATCCTGTATATGCTGCTGTTTATTTGTCACCTGATATAACTTTTTGAACACCTGACTATAACTCTTCTCTACCATATGTTTATTTCAGCTATGCAACTGCTTATGGTCTATGCTGTATAACAATTATTTCTGATATTTTTTTAACCACCTTTTAAAGTACAGTTTCTCTTTACCCTATATTTTAATCACCATTTATATGCAGGAAGCTTTTTCTAATACTATGTTAAACACAATTTGCTTCTTCCCATATTTCAGATATTCCATATAGTAGAATACAACTAACTGTTCATGGTCTACCCCAATAACAATTATTTTTTAACTTTTTTACATCCACCCTGATCGAAATACCGGTTGAACCCTTGGTGTGACACAAATTTAAAAACACAGTTTTGCACCCTAACACCAAACTTTCATTTAAACACTCACCCAAACTGCAACTGTTTAATGGTCACCCTATATAACAATTTTATTCAATTTTTTTTTAAACTGCTTTGTACAACTGAGTCTACTTCCATCTACATTAAACCATCCTGTATACACTGCTGCCAATTTGTCAAACATTACAACTTATTTTTGAACCCCCCTGAATAACCATAATTTTACTCTACAAAATATTTCAACCACCTTATTGTGCATCTGCTTAGGGGCCACCAAATATATCATTTTTTGTTTATGGACTACGCTATATAACTATTTTTGAACCACCCTTGAAATTATAATTTGTCTCAACCCTGTATCTCAAACACCCCTTATATGCAACTGTTTCTAACATTGTTTTAATCACACTGTATGAATTATAATTTTACTTCGATCCATGTTTCAGATATTACATATGTGCAACAGCTCATGTTCTACCCTCCAAAAAAAATCCAACCTGTTTAACTATAATTCTATTCCACCCGCTATTTCAACTACCTTGTATATGCTACTACTTATCGGCCACCCAATATAAAATTTTTTTCTACAACGCAGTATAACTATAAATCCATTAATGTCCAATATATTTCACCAAAACCGCAACTGCTTATTGGGCACCGTATATAACAATTTTTTAAGACTTTTTTTAATCACCTTGTATTTATTACAACTACCTGTATGGTACTGTTTATTGGTTAACCAATATAACATTTTTTAAATAATTAACCATAACGCTTCTCCACCCTATATTTCAACTATCCTATCTTTGCAACTTATTATGAACTACGCTAATTCAGAATTTTTCCTCATATTTTTTCAACGACCTTACAAAGTATAATTTCTCTCCACACTTCATTTAAACCACCCTTCATTTACAAGTTCTTCTAACCTTGTTTGAATCACACTGTTTAATTATAACTTTACTGCGACCCATGTTTCAGGTACTCCATATATGCAACTGCTATATAACAAAATTTTTCTAGTATTTTTTACCCACCTTGTATAATTATAACTCTACACCACCCTATTTTTTAACAACCTTTTATATGCAACTACTTATTTGTCAGTCTGTATTCTTAGAATCCTACCCCACCCTATATTTCAACCATCCGGTAAATGGAACAGCTTGTAGATCATTACATTACTTATTAACCCATCTGTATAGTTGTAATTATACTCCGCGACATATATTTCACCCATCTTATATATATATATATATATATATATATATATATAGCTCAGGTCATTTACGGAGAAAAAGACCATTTGGTGACAAAATTAATAGTAGAAGAAAACAGAGATCAACGTGTTCTAATGATAAAATTGGGCTAATTGACATAAAATTCAACATTTTTTATCGATGCGTTTTTGTTTTTTAACAAAAAAAGAGCGAAAAATTGGTAACAATTTAGTTTTTTACCTTTTACACAAAATCCACCCATAAAACCGTGTTTGTTACTACGGGCGATGTTGAAGAGCTACTATACCAAATTGCCAAGGGGTGGTGCTAAATTTTTATAACTAACTAGCCGTTACCCGCGGTTTCACCCACGTACTGAATGTACAAGTTTTTGTAAAAAGAAATAACTTATGAAACATGTGGGTTATCCTATATAACATTTTTTGTCAAATTTTTTGAAACACCCTACTTAACTATAAATCCACCAATCCCGAATATATTTCACCCAAACTGCAAGTGCTTATTGGCCACCTTATATAACAGTTTTTTTAGAAATTTTTTTGAATCACCTTGTATAACTAACTCTACTTCACCCTATAGTGCAACTATCCTGTATATGCTACTGTTTATTTGTCTCTCAATATAACATTTTTAACACCTGCTTATAACTCTACTCCACCCTATATTTCAGCTATGCAACTGCTTATCGTCTACGCTATATAACAATTTTTTCTGATATTTTATGAGCCACATTGTAAAGTACAATTAATCACCCTCTATATGCAACTTTTCCTAACATTGTGTTAATCACATTCTAAAAGTATAATCTTGCTTCGCCCCATGTTTCAGGTATTCCATATAGTATAGGATGCTTCCGTTCATGCCCTATATAACAATTGTGTTTAAACTTTTCACCCTAATGGAAACGCGTGTGGGACCCTTGGTGTGTCACAAATGTAAAAACACAGTTTGGCACCCTAACACCAAACCTTTATTTAAACACTCACCAAAACTGCAATTGCTTTTTGGCCACCCTATATCACAATTTTAATCATTTTTTTAACAGTCTTGTATAACTATAACTCTACTTCCATCTACATTAAAACCATCCTGTATACACTTGCTGCCAATCAGTCAAACATCATTTATTTTTGAACCATACTGTATAACCATAATTTTACTCTACATAATACTTCAACCACCCTGTATATTCATCTGCTTAGGGGCCACCAAATATAACATTTTTTACACACTTAACTAATAACCCTACTCCACTCACTATCATATCTACGCCACTGCTTATGGAGAACTATATATCATTTTTAACCATACTGGAAAGTATAATTTGCCTCTATCTTATATTTCAACTTTTTCTATCATTGTTTTAATCACACTGTATAATTATAATAACCTGTTTAACTATAATTCTACTCCACCCGCTATTTTAACCACCATGTATATACAACTACTTATCGGCCACCCAGTATAACATATTTTGTAATTCCCTGTATAACCCAATATATTTTAATAAAACTGCAATTGCTTATGTTTCACCCTATATAACAATTTTGTTCAACATTTTTTTAAATCACCTTGTATGTACTGCAGCTACCCTGTATACGCTGCTGCTTATTGGTCAACTAAAATAACATTTTTTAAATACTTAACTATAACACTTCTTTATCCTATATTTCAACTATCCTATATGTGTAACGGATTATGAGCCACGCTATTTCACAATTTTTCCTCATATTTTTGAACCACATTATAAAGTATAATTTTTCTACACACTTCAGTTATAACACCCTTCATTTGCAACTTTTTCTAATCTTGTTTGAATGACAATGTGTAACTATAACTTCCCATATTTCAATTACTTCATATATGCAACTGCTATATCACAAAATTTTTCTACCATTTGTAATGATTCTGGATTTCATTGCGTGCGTTTAGACTGTGAGGCCTCTTCGCTATTTCAATTGCCTTGGTTATTTGTGTCTCATGCTCCTCGTCTGTTTGTCTCGGTTTTGACTTTAGAGCTCTTTGTATATTTCGGTCTGTAAATCTGTTTTGTCTCAGAGCTGTTTTTAAACTGTCCATTTCCTGTTTGATGTTATCCTGGTCAGCTAGTCTTTGTGATCTGGTTGCTAAAGTCTTGACGACGGCTTGTAGTTGGGCTGGTATCTGTTGGTGTGAGTTGCTTTCCTATATACTGTATGGCCAATTTTATTTTGTGATGGATGCCATTAAGGTGGTCTAAAAATGTGTTGAGGTGTTCCCTCCCATGAGGCCAAATCACAAATGTATCATCCACATATCGCAACCATAAACTGGGTTTAAGAGTTGTTGTTCTTAGTGCCAACTCCTCAAAGCTCTCCATAAAAAGGTTCGCTATAACTGGTGAGAGTGGCGATCCCATTGGAGCCTTTTCGCTATTTCAATTGCCTCTCTTACGAGTCTTGATTTCGGGTGTTCTATATTTGCCAGTACTCTAGTGTTCTCAAAGTCTATTCGGTGTGACATCGTGGTGGCGTGTTCCGCAATGGATGTTGTTTTTTCCTGCTTTCTTACAGCGTTCTGGTGTTCATCACGTCTAGCTTGAATTCTTCTATTAGCTTGCCCCACATAGGTTTTATGACAGTCTGCACATGGAATCTCGTACACTCCCTGTTGTTCTAAAGGGATGCTCGTCTTCGGAGTCCTCAACATCGTGCTTATTTTTCTGTCTGTATTGAAAATAGTATCGATATTGTGTCTCCGTAGAATTCTTGCAAGACTGTCCGTGGTCCCCTTAACATACGGTAAATAAGCCTTAGTTATTTGTGTCTCAAGCTCCTCGTCTGTTTGTCTCGGTTTTGACTTTAGAGCTCTTTGTATATTTCGGTCTGTAAATCCGTTTTGTCTCAGAGCTGTTTTTAAACTGTCCATTTCCTGTTTGAGGTTATCCTGGTCAGCTAGTCTTTGCGATCTGGTTACTAAAGTCTTGACGACGGCTTGTAGTTGGGCTGGGTGGTGATGAGAATTAGCATGAAGGTATCTGTTGGTGTGAGTTGCTTTCCTATATACTGTATGGCCAAGGGTTCCATCTTCCTTCCTATTTATGAGAACGTCAAGAAATGGCAGTTGATTGTTGGCTTCAACCTCCATGGTAAATTTTATTTTGTGATGGATGCCATTAAGGTGGTGTAAAAAAGTATTGAGGTGTTCCCTCCCATGAGGCCAAATCACAAATGTATCATCCACATATCGCAACCATAAACTGGGTTTAAGAGTTGTTGTTCTTAGTGGCAACTCCTCAAAGCTCTCCATAAAAAGGTTCGCTATAACTGGTGAGAGTGGCGATCCCATTGGAGCTCCTTCCACTTGTTTGTATCGTTGGTTCTCGTAAACAAAATAGGAGTTCATCAGACAGTGCCTTGTTAAGTCCACAAGGTGTTGAGGTGGTTTGTATTTTTCTATTATGATATCCAAGACTTCGTCGATAGGGATGTTGGTGAAAAGGGACACTACGTCAAAACTTACAAGAAGACACTCTGGTTGTAAGACCGTTTTTCTAAGTATTTCGATGAAATGTGTCGAATTTTTCACATATCAGTCTGCCCCCTCTGCAAACGGTGGAAGTTATTTGGCTAGGTGTTGTGTTGGGGATCCAATTGAGCTTACTATTGGCCTCAAAGGTGCACCTTCTTCATGTTCTTTTGTCAACCCATAGAATTTCGGACATCTCGATGACTTTTCACGCGGAATGAGTTGCAGTTGGAGATTTTTGTCGATCCTACTTACCTGGATTTTGGCCTTGGTTGTTTTCTCCAGATAAGTTGTTGGGTCAGTAGTAATTTGTTTATATGCTGGATCTTGTAGCAATTTTTGAATTTTGTTTGAATAATCCGCTCTATCTAAAATTACAGTCGCATTTCCTTTATCAGCAGGTAGAATCACCATGTCCTTGTTAAGGCGAAGTTGTTTCAAGGCCTCATTTTCTTCTATAGATAGATTCCTTTTGGGTGGTTTAGACTTTCTTAGAACATGTGACACATCTTGTCTAATTATTTCAGCGGTGTTCGCATCTAATTTTGAAACTGCTGTTCCACGCCACATATATGCTGTCTGTTGGTATCTGAGAGGGAGCAATAGCGTAATTGAATCCCTTAAGCAACACGCCAATCGAGGAAGAGTTCAGTTGGACCGAAGATAAGTTATAAACGGTTCTATTCGATTCCAATTGCCGTGAGGTTAGACTGTGACCGTTATTTTCCGATAAAAATTCGTTTTTGGGCTTCTGTTGGAGCTTCAATTTGTTAAATTTTGCCTGTTGTTGCATTGTTGTCAACTCTGCATTCGTTTCGGCCCTAATTCGCTAATTTCATCGAATTTATCCCATATTATTGGGTGGACTGTATTGCTTACCTGTAGGTGGATATCTAGGAGTTTAGTATTAACAACATCCAAA
Organism: Octodonta nipae; assembly: GCA_034190945.1. Classification (NCBI taxonomy): domain Eukaryota; kingdom Metazoa; phylum Arthropoda; class Insecta; order Coleoptera; family Chrysomelidae; genus Octodonta; species Octodonta nipae. The sequence goes on along the minus strand of CM067224.1, from coordinate 48,205,194 downwards.
TCTCTTCTGACATAACGTATGCCTTCCCTAAGTAGGGCACAACTTGCTTTCTATAAGATATTCTGTGTTTTTCTGTTGTTCTTCCAGAACTTTACCGTCATGTTTTTCGGAATAACTCTTTCATCGCGGCATCGTTGTTTTACACAAATGAAAAGTATTCTTCCCGTAGAGATTCATTATATTTGTTTTCTTCCCGTAGAGATTCACTATATTTGTTTTTAAGTTTTCGCGGGCACTAAATGTTTTAGGTGGTTTCCGGGAATTCATACGCGTAGTTGATAACTGATCCCTGCCGGGATCGATGGTAAAATAACGACGTTTCGGCAGAGTCACATCTGCCCTCTTCATGTCGGTTCGCATAATTCTCGTAGCCTTCTGCTTTCTCTTCTAGTTACTCGATTACTAAGATTTTCAGAAGCGCTCGCGCTGTTATATAGTCGCGGCTCGGCGCCTATTGGTTGGCACGTGAACGGCTGCGTGTGATTGGCCCTGGGCGCTCAGTGAGCACGCCTCCCGCCTGCTGATTTTTTATCTCCCATTGAGTTGTTATTGGACGGGTCCGGGCCGATACGGTGTTTAATAGAATTTTCCAACAATTCGATAAGTTCTGAATTTCATTGCGTGCGTTTAGGCTGTGAGGCCTCTTCGCTATTTCAATTGCCTCTCTTACGAGTCTTGATTTCGGGTGTTCTATATTTGCCAGTACTCTGGTGTTCTCAAAGTCTATTCGGTGTGACATCGTGGTGGCGTGTTCCGCAATGGATGTTGTTTTTTCCTGCTTCTTACGGCCAATCACACGCAGCCGTTCACGGTGCCAGCCAATAGGCGCGAGACGCGACTATATAACAGCGCGAGCGCTTCTGAAAATCTTAGTATTCGAATAACTAGAAGCGAAAGCAGAAGGCTACGAGAATTATGCGAACCGACCTGAAGAGGGAAGATGTGACTTTGCCGAAACGTCGTCATTTTACCATCGATCCCGGCAGGGATCAGTTACCAACTACGCGGATGAATTCCCGGAAACCACATAAAACATTTAGTGCCCGCGAAAATTTAAAAACAAATATAGTGAATCTCTAAGGGGAGAATACTTTTCATTTGTGTAAAACATTTGAGAAATTACGCGCGAAAAGAAGCAAACTTTTGTGCGATCTACATTTTTTACAACGATGCCGCGATGATAGACATATTCCGAAAAACATGACGGTAAAGTTCTGGAAGAACAACAGAAAAACACAGAATATCTTATGGAAAGCAAGTTGTGCCCTACTTAGGGAAGGCATACGTGATGTCAGAAGAGATTTGGATGTTGTTAATACTAAACTCCTAGATATCCACCTACAGGTAAGCAATACACTCCACCCAATAATATCTTCGGTCCAATTGAACTCTTCCTCGATTGGCGTGTTGGCTAAGGGATTCACTGACGCTATTGCTCCCTCTCACATACCAACAGGGAGCATAATATGTGGCGTGGAAACAGCAGTTTCAAAATTAGATGCGAATACAGCTGAAATAATTAGACAAGATGTGTCACATGTTCTAAGAAAGTCTAAACCACCCAAAAGGAACCTATCTATAGAAGAAAATGAGGCCTTGAAACAACTTCGCCTCAACAAGGACATTGCCATTCTACCTGCTCATAAAGGAAATGCGACTGTAATTTTAGATACAGCGGATTATTCAAACAAAATTCAAACATTGCTGCAAGATCCAGCATATAAACAAATTACTACTGACCCAACAACTTATCTGGAGAAAACAACCAAGGCCAAAATCCAAGCAAGTAGGATCGACAAAAATCTCCAACTGCAACTCATTCCGCGTGAAAAGTCATCGAGATGTCCGAAATTCTATGGGTTGCCAAAAGTACATAAAGAAGGTGCACCTTTGAGGCCAATAGTAAGCTCAATTGGATCCCCAACACAACACCTAGCCAAATACCTACCCCAACAACTTCAACCGTTTGCAGAGGGGGCAGACACATATGTGAAAAATTCGACACATTTCATCGAAATACTTGTAAGTTTTGACGTAGTGTCCCTTTTCACCAACATCCCTATCGACGAAGCCTTGGATATCATAATAGAAAAATACAAATCACCTCAACACCTTGTAGACTTAACAAGGCACTGTCTGATGAACTCCTATTTCGTTTACGAGAACCAACGATACAAACAAGTGGAAGGAGCTCCAATGGGATCGCCACTCTCACCAGTTATAGCGAACCTTTTTATGGAGAGCTTTGAAGAGTTGGCACTAAGAACAACAACTCTTAAACCCAGTTTATGGTTGCGATATGTGGACGATACATTTGTGATTTGGCCTCATGGGAGGGAACACCTCAATACTATTTTAGACCACCTTAATGGCATCCATCACAAAATAAAATCTACCATGGAGGTTGAAGCCAACAATCAACTGCCATTCCTTGACGTTCTCATAAATAGGAAGGAAGATGGAACCCTTGGCCATACAATATATAGGAAAGCAACTCACACCAACAGAAACCTTCATGCTAATTCTCATCACCACCCAGCCCAACTACAAGCCGTCGTCAAGACTTTAGTAACCAGATCGCAAAGACTAGCTGACCAGGATAACATCAAACAGGAAATGGACAGTTTAAAAACAGCTCTGAGACAAAACGGATTTACAGATTGAAATACAAAGAGCCCTAAAGTCAAAACCGAGACAAACAGACGACGAGCCTGAGAGACCAATAGCCAAGGCTTATTTATGTCAAGGGGACCACGGACAGTATTGCAAGAATTCTACGGAGACACAATATCGATACTATTTTTAATACAGACAGAAAAATAAGCACGGTGTTGAGGACTCCGAAGACGAGGATCCCTTTAGAACAACAGGGAGTGTACAAGATTCCATGTGCACACTGACACAAAACCTATGTGGGGCAAACTAATAGAAGAATTCAAGCGAGACGTGATGAACACCAGAACGCTGTAAGAAAGCAGGAAAAAACAACATCCATTGCGGAACACGCCACCACGATGTCACACCGAATAGACTTTGAGAACACCAGAGTACTGGCAAATATAGAACACCCGAAATCAAGACTCGTAAGAGAGGAAATGAAATTCAGAACTTATCGAATTGTTGGAAAATTCTATTAAACACCGTACCGGCCCAGACCCGTCCAATAACAACTCAGCCGGAGATAAAAAATCAGCAGGCGGGAGGCGTGCCCACTGAGCGCCCAGGGCCAATCACACGCAGCCGTTCACGGTGCCAACCAATAGGCGCCGAGCCGCGACTATATAACAGCGCGAGCGCTTCTAAAATCTTAGTATTCGTGTAACTAGAAGCGAAAGCAGAAGGCAACGAGAGTTATGCGAACCGACCTGAAGAGGGCAGATGTGACTCTGCCAAAACGTCGTCATTTTACCATCGATCCCGGCAGGGATTAGTTATCAACTACGAGGATGAATTCCCGGAAACCACCTAAAACATTTAGTATAAAAACAAATATACATATACAGGGTGTCCCATGGTTCTGGTCTCGGATGCGCAGTTATGATAGAAGATAGAATTTTCAAAATTTAGGGGTATAACTTCTCGATTGGGATCTATCCAGCTAAAATATTTTCAAGCATGTACCACTTCCGGTTATAGCGGAAGTTGATACCAACTTGCTTATTTCAAATGGAACACCCTGTAAATTATTATATTTCTGAATTCTACGAGTAATTTTAATACTAATTCGTGTATAATACCCTACACTTAAATTCAGCCCTTTTCGAGTTATTCCAAAATGTTTTTTGAAATTCACATTTTAAGGCCTTCAGATAATTGCAAATTATACAACAACAAAGAGGAATTTAGGAAAATCATTCGTTGAGAGGGTAGAATAAACTTAGTGCTTCCAGAATCTGTGAAAAAAGTATGGACATTATCTACAGAGTGTGTACAAAAAATCCCGAAAATTGAATTTCAAAATCTGGAAAAACTCAATTTTTTCAAATGGAAACCACTATTTTTTATATCATAATCAGATTGAGCATCGAAAATAAGAGGTACTTTGTGAATAAGTACCTATACGAAATTCTGATAGTTTTCGACTTATTAAAAAAAATAAAACATTTTCAGCATCTTTAATAAAAAGTAAGCTTAAGAACATAAGTTGGAAAAGACGGTTGCTAAGGACTCTACGAAAATGTCATTTTAACAAATGTTCGAAATGCCGACCGTTCACTTCTAAGCAATTATTTATTCTTTTAATAAATGAATTACGAACTTTATTTAATAGTTCTGGTGCAATTATTGCAAATGCATTTCTTATTCTTTCTTTTATATTCTCTTTACTCGTTACTTCCTCTTTATACACAATATCTTTTATGTAACCCCAGAGAAAAAAATCCATTGGGGTTAAACAAGGTGAACGTGGAGGCCAAGCAACAATCACTAAACTTTCTATTTAAATATCGCCGAACTCTTCTGTCATAATGAATTGAAGAGCCGTCTAGTTGAAGCCACATTTTACTTCTTATGTTTAATGGAACGTCTTCTAATAACGGCTGTAATTGGTTTCTTAAGAAATGAAGGAATTTGGCTCCATTCATTGTCCCATCAAAAAAGAAAGGTCCAATAACGTTACCCCCAACAATACCAGCCCACACGTTTAAGGACCATTTAGTCTGAGATGTTGTTTTAAAACCTTTCGGGTTTTCATCACAATAGTAATGAAAATTTATTATTTACGAAGCCATTTTTATGGAAGGTGGCTTCGTCTGAAAACAAAACATATGTAGAAAAGTCAGCTTCAGTCTGCATTTTAACTCTAAACCAATTACAAAATTCTTCTCTTTTTTCATAATCTGTATCAAGCAATTCTTGGTGCATTTGTATTTTATAGGGGTGAAACTTGTACCTCTTTATAACCCTATGAACGGCACTTTTACTAATAGCTAATTGGTTACTTATAGTTCTAACGCTACATAATGGATTTTCTATCACAGATTACATTATCATAAATTCGTTTTCTTCAGTAGTTACTCTATTTGGAACATTACGTTTACCATAAGAAACATTTCCAGAATCAACAAATATTTCATAAAGTTTTGTAAATGCGTTTTCAGTTGGATGCCTTCGATCTGGATATTGCGTGTAATACACTCTTGACGTTGACATTCACCTAATGCAAATATCATGTCCACCATTTCTTCTTTGGTAAAATACATTTTGTTTAAGGATAATTATTTATATCAAGATTCTTAACTGACGTAAGAATATACTGAAATGATTATAACATAATAATAATTTAACTAGTAATATTTGACATTTGTCATGATTCCATAGCACTCTTTACCATCGCAACAGAGAATCAATCCTTTGGTTAATTTTCACATATGAGACTAAGAATAAGAAATGCATTTGCAACCATTATTTATGAACTATTAAATAAAATTTGAAATTGATTTATTAAAAGAATTTCGAACATTTGTTAAAATGCCATTTTCGTAGAGTCCTTAGCAACCGTCATGGCCAACTTATGTACTTAAGCTTACTTTTTATTGAAGATACTGAAAATGTTTTATTTTTTTTAATAAGTCGAAAACTATCAGAATTTCGTATAGATACTTATTCACAAAGTACCTCTTATTTTCGATGCTCAATCTGATTATGATATAAAAAATAGTGGTTTCCATTTGAAAAAATTGAGTTTTTCCAGATTTTGAATTTCAATTTTCGGGATTTTTTTGTACACACTCTGTAGATAATGTCCATACTTTTTTCACAGATTCTGGAAGCAATAAGTTTATTCTACCCTCTCAACGAATGGTTTTCCTAAATTCCTTTTCGTTGTTGTATAATTTGCAATTATCTGAAGGCCTTAAAATGTGAATTTCAAAAAACATTTTGGAATAACTTGAAAAGGGCTGAATTTACATGAATTAGTATTAAAATTACTCGTAGAATTCAGAAATACAATAATTTACAGGGTGTTCCGTTTGAAATAAGCAAGTTGGTATCAACTTCCGCTATAACCGGAAGTGGTACATGCTTGAAAATATTTTAGCTGGATAGATCCCAATTGAGAAGTTATACCCCTAAATTTTGAAAATTCTATCTTCTATCATAACTGCGCAATCATCCGAGACCAGAACCCTGGGACACCCTATATATATATGTAGCTCTCTTGATGGTCCGGGCGTTCGTCCGTTGAAAGTTTTGTCCCTGTAAAGGAACGGTCGCCTGACGTTTCGCCAAAATCTCACTTGGCCTTTTCATAAGGCTTTTCCTCTTCTTCCAACACGATAGCTGGCTGCAGGTTCGGACCTTTCCGGACTACTTCGTATCCGAGATCGTCGGCTAGGTCGTTCTCCGCTTGGTCTGCTCTCCGTGGCGTCTGAAGTGGAAGTGAGCTCCGATATGTGCGCGCCGCTATTTATGCTAGGTGCACCGTCGACCTGTCTGTAAAGTTGCCTGTCAAAGGAGAAATATGTGTTTTTGAGGCAATGTTCCGCGAGTTGTATGATGTGGCAGGAAGGTCTTCATTCATAGCAGTTTGGTCCAAGGCTTCGTCGACGGGGATGCTTGGGTAAAGTGATTTGACGTCGAGACTTGCGAGGCGGTTTTTTTCTTGTAAGTTTAGGTCCCTTATTGATATGAGAAGATGTTCGGAATTTTTTACGTAGGATGCGGCATTTTCGACTAAAGGTTGCATGGCTGCTGCGAGGTACTTCTCGAGTTGTTGAAGAGGTGAGTTGAAAGCACTGACTATCGGGCGCATCGGGACTCCTTCCTTGTGAATTTCTGGCAGACCGTACAGCTTGGGGCATCTACTGGATTTTTCTCTAGGGATGAGTCTTTTGCGTATGTCCTCATCTGGTATGAGAGCCTGAATCTTGGATTTGGTTGTTTTTTCCAAGTAGGTTGTCGGGTCTCTCTTTATTGGTTTATAGGTTTGGTCCAGTAGAATTTCTTTCATTTTTGAGTTGTAGTCATTTGTGTTCATGACTACCGTGGCGTTTCCCTTGTCCGCTGTTAGGATTGTGATGTCTTTGTTTTTCCTGAGGTTAGGTCCTGGATACGTTTGGCTCTGGTTTTTTAGCAGACCGCAGGATTCTTGCTACGTCTTGCCTTATTTCTTCGGCTTTCTCCGGTTCGACGTGATGTAGTGTTGATTCTACGCCAGAGATGATATCTTCACCGGTATGATTGTTGGAGTTATTGCGAAGTTGAAGCCTTTACACAGGATCTGTTTCTCGACAGCGGAGAGTGGATAGTTGGAAACGTTGTGGACCACTTTGTCATAGTCTAGCGGCCTAGTATTTGTGATCTGTACGGCCTTCCTAGCAAGGTTTTGATGTTTCTTGTTTAGTCTGGCTGTTTTGAGTTCTTTGTCTGTTTCTGACATCACATATATATATATATATATATATATATATATATATATATATATATATATATATATATGTATATATATATCGGGTGAGTTTTTTTTATGATCATTATGGGGATCTCGGAAACTAGCGGAGATAAAGCAATGGTTAAATTGGGAAAGATTTGCAGTGTTACTGGCCCAATTTAATAACACTTTCGGATTTTTGTAAAAAGTCATGGCTTACTAGATATTTTGAAAAACGAAATTTTGTCGATTTAGTTAAATCCCTCTAGCTCCTTTGTTTTTGATTTTATGAAAAAAGTGTAAATATAAAAATTGAAGGTAATTGTATCCCGAATATAATTGTCATGTCCTCGTTTGCGTGACAGCTCTCGTTTTCGAGATATGACATAAACTTATCTTTTTTTAATGGAAACCATAGTTGGCTATGACCTCAAAAAACCGGACATTTTTAGAGCTTTTCAACGATATAATACTCGATATAGTTATTCATTAAAATAACGTAGTTATGGATGCTTTTCTCTCTTATTTTCACTTTTAACGTAGGTAGCCATGAAAAAGATTGTTTTCACTTTGACGTTTCATCATTTGAGAGTAATTCTATTAGTATTGCTGAACTAACAGTCGATAGTGATAAAATTGAATATTCTAACGAAGAAAAACTGAATGTGGTGGAATGTTATATCATATGCCATAAAAATTCAGTTCGTGCAGCTGAGGAATACTTTCATAGATATTTTAATCGTCGTCAACCTGCTCTATGTACATTTAAGAGGCTTTACGATAGTTTACGCAGATATGGATCTTTTACTAAACCACCACAGGAACGTAATCAAATCAACGAAGCAGCACAAATAAATGTTTTGGCAATGGTAAATCAAAATCCATCTACATCAACTCGTGAGATTGCGGCAGAAGCTGGCACATCTCAATGAACTGCAGTTAAGGTACTGAAAGCGCACAAGTTCCACCCGTACAAACTTTCAGTTTCTCAAACTTTGCATGCTGGTGACGAACATCGACTTATTTTGTTTTGTACATGTTTTAGAGACATGTGCCTTGACAATCCACAGTTTCCATTAAAGGTGTTATGGTCAGATGAAAGTAGATTTACTAACTGCGGTATGTTCAATAGACACAATGAGCATATCTGACCTAAAGAAAACCCTTTCCATGTTGAACATAGACGACCCCAGATAAAATTTGGTTTTAATGTTTGGTGTGGTATCATAGGGTCTACTATTCTGGGGCCTTTTATATATGACTTATCACTTACTGGGGAGCGCTACTTGCATTTCTTGCAATACACTTTTCAAGACATGTTGCATAATTTGAACTTGAGAACTCGTTTCGAAATTGAGTGGTTCCAACATGATAGAGCACCTGCTCATAACTCGTTATTAGTAAGACAACACGTAGATTATATCTAGACAAACTCTTGGATAGGAAGAAATGGCCACCCCGGTCTCCCGATTTGGCAGTTATAGACTTCTATTTATGGGGTGCGCTAAAAACCAAAGTATACAAAAGAAAGTATGAGACAGTTGGTGACCTAAGGGTGGCGGTATTACAAGCAATTGAAGAAATTGATAGGCGGTCTGTGAGGAAAGCGGTAATGTTAATCTTAAAAAGATGCAATTTTTGTCTAAATAGCAGTGGTGGACTTTTCGAACATAAATTGTAACCATTATTATTTACTTTAATTTCTTAAGTTTGTAGTAAGTACCTACTTATTTAGTTTGATATACCTAATAAAAAAATCGTTCAATGTTTTTTGGAATAGTTATTAATAAATCAATCTATTTCATGGCTAACTACGTTAAAAGTGAAAATAAGAGAGAAAAGCATCCATAACTCCGTTATTATTATGAATAACTATATCAAGTATTATATCGTTGAAAAGCTCAAAAAATGTCCGATTTTTTGAGGTCATAGCCAACTATGGACTCCATTCAAAAAAGATAAGTTTGTGTCATATCTCGAAAACGAGATATTTACACTTTTTCCCTTCAATTTTGATATTTACACTTTTTTTTAGAAAATCAAAAACAAAGGAGCTAGAGGGATTTGACTAAATCGACAGAATTTCATTGTTTCAAAATATCTAGTAATACATGACTTTTTACAAAAATCCGAAAGTGTCATTAAATTGGGCCAGTAAAACTGAAAATCTTTCCCAATTTAACCATTGCTCTATCTCCGCTAGTTTCCGAGATCCCCATACTGATCATCAAAAAAAACTCACCCTGTATATATATATATATATATATATATATATATATATATATATATATATATATATAGTTATATACTAATAATAATTTCTTAAGTGTCTTTCACTCAAGTAAATACTGTACAGTGCATCCCATTTTGGTTGAGATTGCCAGGTTACTCGGTTGTTATTGAAGATAGAGTCTTGCGGTTTTCACATACCTGTTCTACTTTTTTGAGAAACTCAGGATGGCCATATCAGATTTTGCATAAGTTTTTCCATTTATAAGATACAGGGCGATTTTGATAATTTATACTTTTTGGGTCCCTTCTATATCTACGAAGTTATTAGAAATACTCTTGCGCTAAGAACTACTTTTAATAGAAAATTTTGCATAGAATCCAGTGGAGTACTCCATTTTTTTTCCGAGTGTTGTTTTGAAGGTACTACACAACATTATATATTTTTAAATGGAACACCCTGTATTTTATTATTTCATTGAATTCGTTATTTTTTTCCTTGAAAATAATGTATAATACGAAACACATGGTATTATTAGAAATGCTAAAAAACATTAAAAAGCTGAGTTTTTTGCTAGTAGGCCATGTATTTTCCACTTAAAAGGAGAATCAAACAAATAATTCCATTTGAGATTTTTTATAGGAGTTTATCAGCAAAGAAAAATAATGTTAACAATAATTCAATAACATGAAACACGAAATTTAGGTACCTAAAAGCAACTAATAAATAGTTATACATCGCTCATTATGTATAAGAAACAGAACAAGTATTACAAATCAAATATCTATCTTAAAATTAATTTTGGACATTATTTATTACCTTATTGATTTAACTATTCAAATTGTTGTCCATTTTCCCAAACACATAATTGGCAAACCTTTCCATCTCGCATGAATCGATTTAAAATTATTATAGAACTCCGCCTTTCGGAACAATATTTTATCTAGTGAGCGCTGGAGAGAAAAAGGCAAATCTGATCAAGCTGTCATTGTTAGTAACTATTGTGTTTTATCGTGTTTGAGTTTACAAGATCATTATATAAATAATTTTCGTGAGTTTGCTGGTTGATAGTTGATAATGGCTGGAAGAGAATTCGTTTTTCAAAATAACGAAAAATACGATAAAAGTCGAACAACTATATTTAGACTAAAGAATAATTTACTAAGTTTTGGTGCATATTCTAAACCTCGATCAAAGGTGTATAACAAAGAAAATCGAGAAATGAATGAAATAAATGTGTTAGCTAGCGTTCATGCCTATCCCCAGACTTCTTGTGCGAAATTAGAAAATTACACTGGAGTTTCTCAATCACGGGTCCAAAGAATTTAAAAAAATATATAATTTTAAACCTTACAAAGTCAATATTGCCCAGCACTTATATCCTGGTGATGCAGCAAGACGGTTAAATTTTTGCAATTGATTTTTAGACCAAACCCGAAGGGGCAATGATTTTGTAAGGAAAGTTATTTGGTCAGACGAATCTCATATAAGCAGTGCCGGTATTTTTAACAGGCAGAATACAAGATACTGGTATGATGAGAACCCGCACTTAATTTTTGAGCGACAACAGCAGGGTCGATTTGGTTTTAATGTAGCCTGTTTCATACTGGGGACAAAAATAAAGTACCGCTTTTTTGAAGGAACCCTTACCGCCAATAGGTATTTCACAATCCTAGAAGACTTATTACCCGAAATATTGGTAGATGTTCCCCTCGCCTTTCGCAATTCTATACACTTTCAACAAGATAGCGCCCCTGCCCACAATTCTAGATTAATTGGGCGCTTTTTAGAAAATAATTTTCAAGGATGTTGGATAGGAACACACGGACCAATTAGGTGGCATCCAAGATCACCCGATTTATCTATATTGGACTTTTTTTGTGGGGTTATTTGAAAAATAAAATATATACCAACAGACACAACAGTCGCGAAGAACTTCGTGCCGCAACGGAGGCAGCTTTTCGGGATTTACAAAGGCGACCTGTTATAATTTTAAATGCACTCAGGCGTATTGAAAAGGTTTGCCAATTACGTGTTAGGGAAAATGGACAACAATTTGAACAGTTAAATCAATAAGGTAATAAATAATGTCCAAAATTAATTTTAAGATAGATATTTGATTTGTAATACTTGTTCTGTTTGTTATACATAATGAACGATGTATAACTATTTATTAGTTGCTTTTAGGTACCTAAATTTCGTGTTTCATGTTATTAAATTATTGTTAACATTATTTTTCTTTGCTGATAAACTCCTATAAAAAATCTCAAATGGAATTATTTGTTTCATTCTCCTTTTAAGTGGAAAATACATGGCCTACTACCAAAAAACTCAGCTTTTTAGTGATTTTTAGCATTTCTAATCATACCAAGTGTATTGTATTATACATTATTTTAAAGGGAAAAAAATAACGAATTCAATGAAATAATAAAATACAGGGTGTTCCATTTAAAAATATATAATGTTGTGTGGTATCTTCAAAACCATACTCGGAAAAAAAATTGAGTACTCCACTGGATTCTATGCAAAATTTTCTATTAGACGTAGTTCTTAGCGCAAGAGTATTTCTAATAACTTCGTAGATATAGAAGGGGTCCAAAAAGTATAAATTATAAAAATCGCCCTGTATCTTATAAATGGAAACACTTATGCAAAATCTGATATGGCCATCCAGTTTCACAAAAAAGTAGAACAGGTATGTGAAAACCGCAAGACTATATCTTCAATAACAACCGAGTAACCTGGCAATCTCAACCAAAATGGGATGCACTATACACTTAATAAGCACCTCACACTTCATACACTTTATTTGATTACGAATTACATCAGTTGGGCTTAATAGCTTAAATGATTATAAGAACTGTGTCCAAGTATATTATCATTTAGGGGCATACCCAGCTTTTGGTTAATGGAGGGACAAATTAGAAAAAAAGGTCCTAGAGGGGGCAAATTGGATTTTTTTGGGTCCAGGGAGGGACAAGTCAGCAATTTTGTGGGAAGTTTTAATGAGTCGTGGTAGGTTTTTCAGGTCCAGAGGGCAGCTGCCCCTCCTCAGTACGCCCATGTTACAATTATTGTTAAAACTGATCCTGATTGTTATCAGCCTTTTTTCATCAGGCCATCTACAGAGACACTCTCAATGCGATGGCGTACCGAAGCGATATATGAGTTGATAGTTGGGCCTTGTTGGTTACAGGACATCAACCTTCGAACGACGAAGAAATCGGTACATCGTTGTTCTCTTTTCTTTGTTGGTTATGTCGTTTATTAATTCATGTCACCCTTCAACATTGTGTTCCCAAATAACCAATATGTCATCAACATAACGCCACCAAACGAAAGGATTGTTCTTTTTGTAAAAAAATCTTGATGGCAAGTCATGATTTATTTTAAAGTATGTTATTTTTGTATAAAAATGTCAGTAGTAGCATTATTGAATAAACTATGGTCGAAACATGACGTATCCTGATTGGCCAGTGGCAATCAAGGCGGCGGGGCCTACAAGCCCCATCGATGGTTCAGATTTCGCGCGCGGGCACTATAGAGCTGAGTGCCATATTCTATTCAGTTTTAGAACTTTTATTAACCGACTTCAAAAAGAAGGAGGTTCTCAATTCGTCTGTATCTATGTTTTTTTTTTGTTTGATTAGTGATTACTCGCAAACGGTTCATGGAATTTCGACCGTTTATACTGCATCCTATTCCGGGGGAACGCGAAATGGCCCATATTTTTTTCATTAACATAGCTTGTACCGTTCCTTAGAAAATGGGGAAATACATTTTTACCCATTTTCTTGTACACTATGCTTTGGTGGAGTTTGGTGAAATATGAAAAAAATTCTATTCGCAACATGGGATAAATTGAAAAGAAATTGGATTAGTTGCGGGTTATCCCAAAGTGGTTCCTAATTGTTTCAATAACATTGCTTTTACCGTTTCTTAGAAAATCGGGAAAAACTTTTTTACCGATTTTCTTTTCAGTACACTTTTGTGGAGTCGCTGGTATTAAAAATATGGAAAATTTTTGTGTTCGGAACATGGGGTACAGTAAATTAAAAAGAAATTGGATTAGTTCCGAGAGATCCCGAAGTGGTCCGATATATTTTTTCAATAACTTACCGTTTTTTAGAAAATCGGGAAAAACTTTTTTAACGACATTCTTATGCAGTAAGCTTTGGTATAGTTGCTGGTATTAATTGTTCGAGTAAATTGTAAATAAATTGAATTAATCAAAATATGTGTTAGATAATATGTATATACAGTGTGTATTCATAAATCAAACGATTTCTTTTTATTAATAATTTTAAGACAAATAGTTATTCTCTATAAACATGGTCTAAAGTAAAACGTAAACAGTAATCATTCCATGTCACTTTTTAACTGTAGACGAAGTTTGTCATCAAGTAGGATTTTTGATTCCTAATTAAAGTATCTTTATTTTCCTGTTTTCTTGGGAAATAACACCACAATCGAAATAGTTTAGTTTATTGACCAGAATAATAATTATTAATTACAGAGTATACTTATCTTATTTTATACATACAGAGTAATTCCTACAAAAATAATCACGTTATCTGCACGTAGGCTAGCCACTTATCCTAGGGTCATTAAAAACGAACTTAAAACTTTTTTTTTGTTATTATTGTAGTGTAACTACAGTTCTATTAACACTGCTACTATGAATAGAACACGTATGCTTATTATTATAAATATCACATAGTATGTTCATATCTTGCTCCTACTTTTTTACAATTCAATTTTATTTTACACTAGCCGTTACCCGCGGTTTCACCCGCGTATGGAATGTAGAATTCTTTGAAAAAAAAAACTTTTGAAACATATGGGCTATCCAATAGAACATTTTTTGATAACTTTGTTGAACCATCTTACATAACTGCAAGCACTTATGGACCACCCTTTATAATAATTCTATTTAACATTTTTTGAAACCACCTTGTATAACCGTAACTCTGCTTCACCCTATAGTGCAATCATCCTGTATAAGCTGCTGTTTATTTGTTAACCAATATAACATTTTTAAATTACCTAACTATAATTCCACTCCAATCTTTACGCTATATAACAATTATTTCTGATTTTTGAGCCACTTCGTAAAATATAATTTCCCTCCTCCCTATATTTTAACTTTCTTTTATGCTCCTTTTTCTAACATTGTGTTAAACACAATATATAACTATAATTTTGCTTCGCCCTATATGTCAGGTATTCCATATATCAGGATGCAACTGGTCTACTTTATACTTATAGGCCACCCAATATTACTTTTTTTGTACCACTATAAATCCAATAATCCCAAACGTATTTTACCCAAACCGCAACTTTATACGGTCACCCTATCTAACAATTTTATTCAATTTTTTTTAACTGCCTTCTATAGCTATAAGTCTACTACCATCTTTATTTAAATCATCTTGTATATACTGCTGCCAATTAGTCAAACATTATATCTTATTTGTCTATAATTTTTTGAACTATCATGTATAACCATAATTTTATTCTACAAAATAAACACTTAACTATAATTCTGATCCCCTCTATATTTCAATTATCTTATTTATGCTACTGCTTTTTTGGACTACGCTAAATAACAATTTTTCTGACATTTTTTAACCACTCTGGAAAATATAATTTGTCTCCACCTTAAATGTCAACAACATTGTTTTAATCACACTGTATAACTATAATTTTACTTCACCCCATGTTTCATGTTTCATTTGCAACTTTTTCTAACCTTGTTTGAATCACACTGTGTAACTGTAACTTGAATTGGCTCCATATTTCAGGTACTCCATTTCTCTAACCTATATAACAATTTTTTTACCCACACTGTATAATTATTATTTTACTCCACCCTATACTTCAACAACCTTGTATATGCAAGTATTTATGGGCCATATAACATTTTTGCACCACCCTGAATACTTGGAATTCTAGTCCACCCTATATTTCATCTGTCCAGTATATGGAACACCTTGCAGATCATAACATTCCATTATAATATTTTTTAAACCCGTTTAACTATAATATGCTACTTGTGAACTACTTGTGGTTATAAGACAAATTTTTAACTACCGTATAAACTATAATTCCACTTCATCTTATATTTCAACCACCCTATATAAACAACTGCTTCTAACATTTTTTTCAACCCATTTCATAACTATAATAATAGCTCAAGAAAATTCAAATATCCTAACTGCTTACATAACATATTTTTTTATCCACCCTGTATAAATCTAATTCTATTTTACCCTTATTTCACCCACATTGTATATGCAACTACTTATGACCCTAACAATAAAACATTTTCTTATCCGCCCTTATAAATATAATTCACAACTCCACCCGTTTTTCAACCATCTGGTATATACAACTGTTTATGGTCCACTCATATATCAATACAGATTGTTCCATATATATCCCTATATATGGAACACCTCTGTAAAATTACACTTGATATATCAGTTGGAATTTTTTTTAAATCAAAACATGTTACATTGGCATATTCCGAATTTGTAATAAAAGCTGGTGCAAGTATCTAAAATTTGGTGCATTCGGTCGAACCAATTGCCTAATTGTGTACCTATGTATTACCGAACATGGTAGTAGATTTTTTCTTATATCTACCGTTTCTGTCAATATAGGGAGATAAAATGTGTACCAGTTTTTAAGTCAAAATATAAGCTTTGCAACAAAAAAAGATTCAGCAAAATCAGTTCAGTAGTCTTACGTGATGAGGTAACAAACAAACAGACAACTAGATTTTTATAATAGTATATAGATAATTTATTTATTTATTTATTTATTATTAACCAATAGATATACACAATAATATCAGGACATTATTACATAATCTCCACAGAGGTAATCGGAGTTACCTGTTCGTGGTCTTGGCATAATACCTAAAACTAAAAATATATAAACCTATCCTATGGAAAATATATACTTAACATAAAGGAAAATGTCTAAGAACACATAAAATAGAAAAGAACATAAAAGAAAAAATAAATAAATAAAACATAGTTTTTTAGGAAGTTTCAATAACAATGGTAACTCATTTATCAATTGCCTATCTGATTCAGTTATTATCTTTATTAATTATCCACTTTTTTAACTTATTTTTTATTCCACTTACATTACTTAACGCTTTTAGTTCATTTGGAAGACTGTTGTATACATTTATTGCCCTTATAAAACTGCGTTTCTTACTGACTGTTTTAGATCTATGTGGGAGAATAATGCTCTTGTTCCTAGTAATACTGTTTGAGTTCAGGAATTTTTCTTTCGGAGTAATGTAGTGATATTTTAAAGATTCAAGTGAGAAAAGCTCCTCCAAATTTAAAGGATTGTTATGTAAACTTGTTTTATTCTTGTTTACGATTTTTAACATTTTTTTCTGGTGGCTTTGCAGACGTTTTGTAGCGTTGGAATAAGCTCCCCCCCAGGCAATGATTCCATAGTTGATCATGCTGTGAAAAAATGCGTAATACAACTTCATCAATGTGTCTGTTTTCATAATCTTAGAGAGATTATAGAATACAAATCCTAAATACTTTGTTTTTCTAAGAATGTATTCTACATGTTTATCCCATTTCATTCTGTAATCAAAGATGATTCCCAGATATTTACATGATTCCACCCTATTCAAGTTTTTTCCGTTGACTGAAATGTTTAGGTTTACCGGAACACTTATGTTGCAATTTCCGAATGTCATGTAAACAGTTTTGTCCAAATTTAAAGATAGCTTATTTAAAGCTAGCCAGTTACTTATAGCTTCAAGATAGTAATTCATTTTGATCTCTACTTCAGCCCAACTTTCTCCTGTAGATATAACCGCTGTGTCATCTGCAAATGATATTATTACGTCATCAGGCATAGTAGTTAGTAAGTCATTAGCGTACAGAATGAATAACAATGGTCCCAGTACTGTTCCTTGTGGAACACCTGTTCGAACTTCACAATATTCACTTACAACCTCATTTACTTTAACACGCTGTTTTCTGTCATGCAAATAAGAAGTCATGAGCTTATAAGCTTTGCCTCTTATTCCATAACAGTATAATTTTTCTAATAATATCTTGTGATTGACAGTATCAAATGCTTTTGCTAAATCAAGAAATGTAACTGCAATTGGGGTACTTTTATCAAGCTTTTCATAAATTACATTTGTTAGAAAATTTAAAGCATCCTTTGTACCTATTTTCTTCATGAAGCCATACTGTTTTTTCGATATTATTTTATGCTTGTTCACAAATCCTAAAATTCTATTGTAAATAATTGTTTCCAAGATTTTAGCTACATTAGATATCAGTGAGATGGGTCTGTAATTTGACATGATATGCTTTTCTTTAGTTTTGTGAATTGGCTTTATATCAGCTCGCTTAAGGGCATCAGGCCAAATGGATCTTTCTATACACAAATTAATTATATGTGCGAGAGGTTCTGCAATAAAATTGGCTAATGCGAATACAGTTCTGGTGTTAATTTCATCGACACCACTACTCTTAATTTTCATATTTTTAATAATGTCTAATATTTCCAATTCATTTGTTGGTGTTAGAAATATAGTATTCGGGTTGAAAGGTGGGAGTTTTAGTTTAAGATTATTCGGCTGAGTAATTTTATTGCTGATTTCATAACCAATATTATTAAAATATGTATTCAGGCAATTAGATATTTCGGTAGGATCCTGCAGTTTAATTTTATTGTCATCGTGAAGGTATTTAATTTTATCACTTTTCTTTGCATTTCGGCCAAGTTTGGCATTTATGAATGCCCAAAGATGTTTGGAATTATTAATATTAAACTCAATTTGCTGTTTATCATATATATTTTTGGCTTGCTTTATTACCTTGTCAAGAGTCTTGGCATAAGTTTTGTACTCAGTCTTTAGCTGTATATTGTATGGCTCCATTTTCCATAATGCATAGAGGGATTCTTTTTTATTACACGATGTTATAATGCCTTTCGTTATCCAAGGACTACGTGGAATAGATTTTGATTGTTTTTTAATATTTACCTTAGCTAGCTTTATACTGTCAGATATTAGTTTAATAAGTGAATCAGTGGCTCCATTCGGGTCTTGTAATGATAATATCGAGTTCCAATGTACTTTTCTAGCTATTTCTACTAATTTCTTATAATTTATTGGTTTGACAATTTTAGTGATCTCTTTGTTTATACATTTATTAATTGAAACAAAAAGAGGATAGTGGTCATTGAACAAATTTGATAGTTTAATAGCTTTAGCTTCTATAGTGTTCGTTTTGATGAATATATTATCAATACATGTACCCGTTGAACTATTTAAATCAGATGGTCTGGTAATTGTGTGAAAAGCCGGCATGAAACCATGCTCTAAACAATTATTTAAATGCTCATAGCTCAAGTTATCAGTTTTAATTAAATCAATATTAAAGTCACCAATTATTAAATGGTTCTTCGTTCTTTTTTTCATAATCATAAAAGCCTTTAATTCTGTTATGAATTCATCTTTGGGTAAATCATGACACCTATAAACCGCTGATATTTCCATTTTGGTATTATTTTCTAAGTTTATAGTAGAGTTAAGTAAATTTAATCTACCTATTTTAATACTTTGCGTATTTTCAGTTATGTTGTCTTTTATGTAAATTACCACACCATCCGAGTTATTTATATCACCATTGTTATAGTATATTTTATAACCAGTTATATTAAAATACTTATAATGGTCAAGATTCCATGTTTCGGTACATACTATGATACAAGGCTTGACCTCAAGACTTTCAATTAAGACTAATAATTTAGCTGGATTAGCATTTAAACTTCGTACATTTACGCACATAATTAAATCTCGATTGCCATTTACAAGTCTGTTGAAAGTATCGAGGTTATCACAATTTTTTTCTGGTTTAACAAATTCAGTTTGTATAAAATCACTAAATTCAAATTCCTTATCCATTTACCTTAGAGTTCTGCTTATTTTTTTTGCCTAGTGTTGATTGAAGTTTTTGGGTGATCTGCCTGAACATCTGGAGTTTTTTCCTTTATTATACTTGTTTTGGATGCATCACTATCACCAAGAATTTTACTCATTTGAGTTGATTTACTGCGAGAGTACATACTGTGTGGAGTAATCGGACCCAGATAATTAGGTATTGCTGGATTCACTGGATAATCCGTATTGGAAATAAATATATTAATCTTTTTTTGTAGTAATACACATGACCTAGTATCTGAAGCCATATGATTAGTTTTATGATTTGTGCCATATTTCCCATTGGTATACATGCAGTTTGCACAATGATGCTTGTCCTTTAAGCTACAATTTTTAGTCATGTGATCACCACCACAATATACACATTTTGGTTTGTTTTTACACACTTTTTCACTATGGTTAAATCCTGCACAATTGGTACAAATTGTTGTACCTAAAACATCGTAAGCTCTGCAGCACTGGTACCCGATGTAAATCTTGTAACTACTTTTTGAAATATGTTCATACAAGTTTTTAGTGACTTTCAATTATTGCTCCCTTCATGTTATTACCATAATTAAAGAGATGTACAACTTTGCAGTTATCCTGGAATTCA
Organism: Octodonta nipae; assembly: GCA_034190945.1. Classification (NCBI taxonomy): domain Eukaryota; kingdom Metazoa; phylum Arthropoda; class Insecta; order Coleoptera; family Chrysomelidae; genus Octodonta; species Octodonta nipae. The sequence continues at coordinate 48,184,997 of CM067224.1, read as the reverse complement.
TGAAAATTTCTTTGGTTTAGATCATCCTCAATTTCTTCTTTATTCATGCTGTTTGTAATTCCAATGATTTTTAACTTGGGATTATTTGGTTTTTGAATACTAACCAGATAATCAGAACCAAGCTTATTTTGTAGTGACTGGCTTGTACCCACCACGTCATTCCCGTTTAAACACTGCACTATTGTGCCACTTTTTTTTGTACTTATTACTCGTTTGATCGGGATTTTTATATCTTTTTGTAGTGCATCTACGACACTGGTGTAGATTTTCTTGTTTGAGCTATCACTATTTGTTTCATTATTTTTATCTGTTATCCTAATGTCTTGAATTTTAGTTTGATCTGGAATTTTTTTTGTTGTAATTTCTAAATATGTAGGCTTATTAATTTTCATCAGTTCTATTGTATTTTTGAGTAATTCATTTTTTTCCCTTACCTCCTCATTTAATTGTCTCAAGAGAATGTTTTCCGTAATAATTGCTTCTATATTAGACTCTTCATTTCTCCCAGTTGTCAAAACGGGGGTATTATTACTTTTTGTGGCTAATTTTTGTTCATTATCCTTCTGGGATTGTTTGTATCTATTTTTTGACCTTTTTTTTCCTAGAACCACTATTACAATTTTCATTTCAGGTGGTGAGTTGAATATGCGAATAGCCGTAATGTAGCTTATCTTATTGGTAACCGACCTAAGTCTAATGGGAATTTGAATATTTTTATTTATAGTTACGCTTTTTGAGTTTGTATATGTTCTAGTTAGTTCTTGATACTGATATAAAATAGATTCAGCAGCAAAAGACTGTTTCATATTAAGTGTATTTTCATGAATTACAATCGGGTTTTATTAACAATTTTTAATAATTTATCTTGCAGTCGTTGTAAGTGTTGTAAATTGTTGTTGAGGGCACCCTTAATGCCATAGTTAGCTATGCTCTGAAATAATGTAGAGTATATTATACGAAGTACCTCAGAATTCATAAATTTTGATAGTTTGTGAAAGATATAGATTAGATATATTTTTTGTTTATTATATAGTCAATATGATTCTTCCACCTAAGTCTGTAGTCAATTATTACACCTAAATACTTGCAGAACTCAGCTCTTTTATTTCCCACTGTCTATATAAAAGTTTATATCTTTTGGTATGCTATTGGAGTAGTTTCCGAATGTCGAGAACACTGTTTTTTCAATATTTTAGGCCAACTTACTGAAAATAAGCCACTGATTTATCTCCTCCAGAAACATATTCATTTTAGTTTCTACTTCAGACCAGTTTTTTCCTGAAGATATAACTGCAGTATCGTCAACAAATGATAATATTACATCTGTCGGGAAAGATTTCAGTAGGTCATTTACATATATTAAGAAAAGTAAATGACCCAAAACAATCCCTTGGGGAACTCTAGTTTTAATATCCCCGAATTCGCTTGTCACATTATTAACTTTTACTCGCTGGAGCCTATTGTCAAGATAGCTAACTAGTAGCTCATGAGCTTTACCTCGGATACCATAGTTATACAGTTTATCAAGTAATATCTTGTGGTTGATTGAGTCAAAGGCCTTAGCTATATCAAGAAAAGTTATAGCAATTGGGTTACTTTTGTCCATTTTACTATAAATCATGTTTGTCAAGTGGTGAAGTGCATCTTTAGTTCCTATTTTTTCTGAGAATCCGTACTGCCTCTCTGATAAGATTTTGTGTTTGTTGAGGAATTTGCTAATTCTAACATATATGATTTTCTAAAAGATCTTTGCGATATTTGATATTAGTGATATTGGTCTGTAGTTTGATGTGATGTGTATGTCTCCTGATTTGAAAATAGGAACAACTTCCACCTTTTTAAGTGCTTCTGGCCAGATAGAATTAATAATGCATTGGGTTAGTATATAAGCTAATGGTTTTGTAATAAACACCGATAATACTGTAATTGTGTGTATTTATATTATCCACACCTCTTTAGTATCTTTCAGTTTCTTAATTATGTTTGTTATCTCAATATGATCTGTTGAACCGAAAAATATAGAATTTGTATTGAAGGGGGGGCAGTTTGTTGATTTTATGCTGAGGCTGACGAATTTTTTGGTTTAACACAGACCTTATATTGCAAAAATACGTGTTCACCTTATTCGCAATATCTTTGGACCCAGTTATTTTTTGTTTATTTTCGTTATAAACATAGTTGATTGTATTATTTGTAGAGTTTCTTTTGCCAAGTTTGCGATTAATGATGTTCCATAATTCTTTGGTATTGTTAGAATTGTTATGTATTACTTCCCTAACATAAATTGCTTTTGCTGCTTTTATTACTTTGTCTAATATTCTGGTGTACTCTTTAAAAGTATTTTTAGTTTGTATATTCATCGGATTAGATTTCCATAATTTATAAAGATAGTCTTTATGGTTGCAAGAAGTTAGTATGGCACTTGTTATGCATTTTTTACGCGGGTAATGCCCTGCCCTCTTGTTCTTACTCTTATTAGTTTTTCGTGCCTGACACATGCATTGATTTATTAGGTTTAATAGTGATTCAAGTGCTATGTTTGGATTATTGATTAACAATACGAAATTCCAATCAGTTTTACTGGCTGTATTAGTGAGCTGTTTATAGTCAGTATAGTATTTTGGTTTGAAATCATTGATTATTTTAAGTTTATCCATGCTTAAAAATAAGGGATATTGATCAGTGAATAGATTGAATAGCTTATAGGTTGAAAAATTAAAGGTACTTAGTTTAACAAACATATTGTCAATACATGAGCCCTCATTAGGATTATTGTCGGACCTCTTTCTAAAAAATCATTTAGGTGTTCTTGGTTCTCTAGTTCCATATTTCTCGTATCTATGTTAAAATCACCAATAATTATGTGATTTTTGGTTTTATTTTTGCACTTTAGGAATTTTTTCATTTAATTGGAAAATTCGATTTTGTGTAAGTCATTGCAGCTGTATAAAGCAGAGATTTCAAAATCTGAAAATTTGCAATTTACATTTTCATTACATATTTTAAAGCCATTGACAACGAAGTCAGAATCGACTTTGAAACGTTTGCTTTTTCTTTCAATATAAAGCTCTTTATTTCGATTGTAGTGTCATTTCCCAAGAAAACATAAAAATAACCAAGAATATGCCACAAATAACATTTAGAAGACTATCTTTATTTTTGTTAATACCTAAAGTTGTTATCAAATAGAAGTAATTAGAATTAAAAACTGCATTTACTTATGCCATTGCACTAAAAATTGTATAATACGTATTTATGTAACTTTTCCAACTATATACTAGGTTTCAAAAAATCAATTTTGTTTACAAATGAGGTACCTTTATTTTTTTATAATATCTCAAATTGTAATCAAATGAAGTTAATTAGAATTGAAAACTGCAATCAATTAATTGTGCTGAATTATTAAAAATTCTAAGAAATTGAAAGTTGATTAGAAATAAATGTCACTTAATCAACTTCAAGGTGGAGGTTCTCAGTTGGTTCCTATATAAAGTTGAATTCAAACGGAAAACGTTCTTATGAATATTATTTAGCGAAAAAGTTATTCTTCATAAAAATATTTGCGTGGTCGAAAACGTATACTGTAATCAATACTCACTGGTTCAACTGTATACGAGGTTCGTCAGCAAATATGAATTTTGCGTAAAAGTAAAACACCTTTATTTTTCAAATATAAAAAAATCTTATCAAACAGAGGTAATAAGAATTATAAAATGTATCTAATTATGCCACATCACTAAAAATTGTATAATATATCTTCATTCTTTTCCAAATTGTGTACTAGGTTTGATAAAGAATATAAATTCTGTTTAAGTTAAGTACCCTTATTTTTAATAATAACTCAAATTGTTATCAAAGTTAATTAGAATTGAAAACTACGTCCTATTATGCTATATCAATTAAAACTATAACGATTTAGTATAAAATTCCGCGAAGAGGAGACTATTGAATGAATGTCAGAAAATTAACAGATCTAAAGAAGATGATACTCAAATCGTCTATAGTATAGTGGATCCACCTAAGTTAGAACCATATACAAAATCTTCTTAATACATATGCATATCTAGAAAACAAGATATTCTATTCAACAATAAACTAGGTTGGTCAAGCTAATAAATGATGCTTAAAAGTAAAATAAAATTAGGCGTTATCGAAAAAGTTAATTATATTTGAAAATTGCATCCAATTGAGCCATTGCATCACTAAAATTTGTAAAATTAATACATTTAAAAAAAAAACAAAAACCGACTTCAAAAAAAAAGATAACTAAAAAGCGTGAAATAATTTTTTGATACAACAATTAAATACTTTTTCGGAAGTCGGTCCCAATTAGAACAGCTAAGTTGCGAAGTTCAACTTATAAATGTACTTCCCAAAATAGTTTCACTTTAGCTTGGCACCGACTTCAGAAAAAGTATTTAATTGTTGCAGCAAAAAATTATTTCATGCTTTTTAGTTATTTTTTTGAAGTCGGTTTTTGTTTTTTTTTTTAATGTATTTATAATACAATTATTCTGATATATATAAATTTTTATGGCCTCCCACTGAGGAATATAAAAATCTAATTGTGTTTTTTTAGTTTAGCGACACATTAAAGTGCCCATAATTCAGTACTTTATCTTAAATGTAAGTCCTATTTTGGCCTGGCATCGAAAGCCAAAGTCCTTACGTTTTCGCGTAAAAGTCGTTACATTCTCTACATTATGCATAAAGTAACAGAAATATTTGTTTCAGTATATATCACATAAGGATGTCATGAATATGTCCGTATTAAGAAATACCCAAGGTTTACATGCACCACTTCGTATTGCGATGGAACTTAAGTCGGTTAGCAAAATTGGAAGATTGCCTTTCCTACCATCCGCCAATATCGCAAAGGATGCTCTTACAGGAAGAGATTTGGAAATTTTACCAGAAGACATTTTAGGTGTTCCTGATTTTATTGAATATGGTGGACAGCCTCACGCCATACTTGAAAAGTCTGTGGGATTGTTATAATTAATGGAATAATTTATTTTATTATTAGTGTTTTCTGTACGATTATTTAAAAAATTAATAAAACACCAAATTTATTTTCTACCAATTACATTTAATTATGTATTTTTGAAGGATATTAAAACTTCTATTAATTACCCATTTGATAATTGCTGTATCCCTATTTCCCTCCGTGATATATACAAACCGATCTAAGTGCTGGGTGAAAACCTCATATATATTTTATATTACGATTTTCAAAATTCACTTTTTAAAAACAATTTATTTAATTAAACACAAAAATAATAATAACAACTTTCAACTATAAGAATATAAGTCAACTAATCATCTAACGACTGAAGGTCCTACACTAGTATTTATAACATTACAAAATGATGAGTCGACACGCGTGTTAAACAAAGACAATTTAAGCGTGTTGTTTCAAAATGGATTGTCATTAGTTTTTATGTGAACTGAAAAATAAGAAGTGTACAGTTTTGGTTACCAAGTTTAAATGAAAAAAAAGTCGAACGTGATAAAAATTACTAACAAGTATCATATTACAATGTGGGAATAATGACAGTATTTGACCTTATAATTAGAAGTAAATTTAATATAAAGTCTGTTTAAATACTTATATAACACACACACACACACACACACACACACACACATATATATATATATATATATATATATATATATATATACAGGGTGTAAATGGTTTGAGTGCAAAGATTTTGAGGATCAATACTTCAGGTCAAAACAAATCAAAAAGCTTTATAACTTTTTCAGAAATAAACTATAGTTTTGCCAAAAAAAAAATGAAAAAGTTAGAAGTTCTGTAGCCTTTATTACAGTGTATAATAGATTATTTCCGGCTTCAAAATGATTGTAAAGCTAAATATGTAAATACTCAATAGCGTATACACCTTTAATAACTGTATTAACAAAGAAAATTATTATTTAAACTCTAAATATTCTGTTATAATTTGCCCTACGTTTCTCCGATCAGATGTAGCAACATAGCATATACTCAGTACTACCAACGAATATAGACTCTTCTATATTCGTTGGTACTACAGCTCTCCGCTGCCATGAATGCTTTTTTGCTGCCCGGTTCTTTTAAGAAAGTGAAAGTGATTTTTGCGTGACATTCGACATAGCGTAAGTTATTTGATTTTCATTTTAAAATATAAATTGGAAAAATAAATAAAATCTGTTGTGAATTGTGAGTTCAAGTGTATTATTTTGTGACAAACAGTGACAATTATACAATTAGGTAAAGACCTGACATGCTATTAATTTGTGGGGAAAGCAAATGTAATAACAAGAATTTTGAATTTTGAATATTTACTATAAATAATCCGTTTGCTCGCCAGAGCTCTATCATAATGACAAAGGTTTTTATTTGTCTAAGGTAAGTAATTTTAATTTCTTAGTAACAATTATTTCTCGAAGAATTTAACACATAAAAGAACTACATATAAGAAATGTTTTGTTTAATATACTTTGTATCGCATTATTTTTGTATCATAATGTAAACAACTTTGTATCCTCCCTTCTTCAACTTGATGCATAAAATAAATCGCCAAATATAAATATTCATTTAGATTTTGAAGAACAATACTTCAGGCAAAAACAAATCAAAAAGCTTTATAACATTTTCTAAAATAATCTATAGTTTTGCCAAAAAGAACACAAAGTTAGATTTTATGTAGCCCTTGCTACAGTGAATAATACAATAATTTCGATTTCAAAATGTCGGTAAATCTAAATATGTAAATACTCAATAGCTTATACATCTTTAATAGCCACATTAAAAATGAAAATTGATTATTTAAACTCGAAATATGCTTTTATAATTTAGTGTAAGTTTCTCCGAATATATATGTTAACGTGGCATACAGACCAACTTATTTACTACATTTTTTACTTTAACGACGACTGAGAGTTACGATTGTTTTTTGCGATTTCGATTCTTGTAAATAAGAATAGATAAACGGTAAAGTGATTTGAATGATATATATTTGATGTAGACTTCGTGGTTTGCTTTCCATTTAATATATTTTTTAAATAAATAAAATCGGTTGTGATTAGTGTGTAAGTTCGAAAATTAAGAATAGTGCGACAGTATTTATTTGTGATAAATAATGGCCGATTATACAATTAGGGAAAGACATGACATGCTCTTAATTTATGGGGAAAGCAGACGTAATTGCAGAATATCAAGAATGTTATACAGGGAAAGGTTTCCAAACAGACGCCTGCCCAATGCTAGGACATTCGCAGCTGTTTCGCAGAGGCTTCTGGAAACAGGTAGTGTAATACCACAAATAAACAATCGCGGACCACAGCGACATAATAGTATCTTAGCTGCTGTGGATCAAATACTAGACCTTATCGACATCAACCCATATCGTAGCACACGGAGTATTGGAAGTGAGCTGCAAATTTCTCACACTGTTCATAGAACATTACGGGAACAATTGCTCTATCCATATCACATGCAGCGGGTTCAAGGGCTTTCAATTGATGATTTTCAACCAAGACTCAATTTCTGTCGTTGGTTCCTCAGAAAACATCGACAATTTCCTAATTTTGTGAACAATATTTTAACAACAGATGAAGCAAGTTTTAATAGGAATGGTATAATAAATTTTCATAATACGCATTCGTGGTCTGAGGTAAATCCGCACGAAATACGCCAGTCAGTATTTCAACACCAATTCTCAGTTAACATGTGGGCTGGAATAGTTGGTGAATACTTGGTTGGGCCATTTATACTGCCTGCACGTTTGACAGGTGAGAATTACCTTTATTTTTTTAACAACACGCTACCAGATTTGTTAGATGAAGTGAACCTACAAACACGTTCCAATATGTGGTACTTACATGACGGAGCACCTGCCCACGCAAGTCATCTAGTTGTCAACTTCTTAAATAGAACATTTCCCCGTCGTTGGATTGGTCGAAACGGACATATACGTTGGCCAGCAAGATCTCCTGATCTCAATCCTTTAGGTTTCTACTTATGGGGACACATGAAAAGTAAGGTTTACACGACTCCAATTATTGACGAGAATGACCTTAGACAACGCATTTTTGACGCTGCTGACGAAATCGGAAATATTCCATATTTGTGTCGATAGTAATGGTGGGCATTTTGAACATTTGCTGTGAATAATCCGTTGTTTCAACTCAGTTCTATCATTATAATAAATTCGGTAAGTAGGATTACATATTTACTTGTCTAATATAAATAATATTAATTAAATCAGTAATAATAACTCTTCGAATAATTTAACTGGTAAAAAACTACATATACAGATCTCTTGAGTTGCATATCATACTTACCCAACTTTGTATAATTGCATAAAAGAAACCGCCAAATACAAATTCTAATTGCAATACCTTGTATTAAAAACGTAAATATTTTCAACAAAATATTTCATACACTTTTATTTAATTCTAAGGTCAATGTCATCAGTCAATACAAAAACACAGGTGTTTATTTTTTTGTTGGCGTAGTCATTCCTTTATAGCGACGTTGCCGGATTGACAATAACTTACTTAATATGTTTTAGGGATTTTCTTGGTTATTAAGACCTACTGACCATAGTGGTATAAGAGTTTTTTGTTTAATTTGGCGTATACTACCTCCACCTAAAATATATGCACTCAAACTATTTACACCCTGTATATGTGTGTGTGTGTGTGTGTGTGTGTTAGGTGGTTTCCGGGAATTCATCCGCGTAGTTGATAACTGATCCCTGCCGGGATCGATGGTAAAATGACGACGTTTCGGCAGAGTCACATCTGCCCTCTTCAGGTCGGCTCGCATAATTCTTGTAGCCTTCTGCTTTCGCTTGTAGTTACTCGAATACTCAGTATCCGAGGGCAGATGTGACCACCAAATGAATCCTTTCGTCGGCTTCCTGTATTTATACATCTCTTCTCAGAAAGTTCTAGATCAAATAGCCGCCGAGATATTTCCATCATGGATTCTCAAATACTAAAGTATTCCAAAAACTAGAAAATCATAATTTTAGAAATATTGCGCATACTTTTTATTAGAAGTATTTGGTACCATCTTATCAAGTAAGCGCTAGGGGGGAGCGGGAAACTTGTTACAAAAAAACGATCGTCATTCTGGTTTGACTTAACCGATTTTTTAAATTTGGTCTTTTTGAAATTGAAATTTCTCCATTTATCTATGAGCTATATATTGTAATAATTATTATAATTGTTATAATATATAGCTGATAGATAAATGGAGAAAAGGCAATTTCGAAAAGCCCAAGTTTATAATTATCGGTTTAGCTAAACCAGAATGACGGTCGTTTGTCTCTAACAAGTTTCCCACTCCCCCCTAGCGCTTACTTCACATTATAGGCCCAAATACTTCTAATAAAAAATATGCGTAATATTTCTAAAAGTTTGATTTTCTAGTTTTTGGAATACTTTAATTAGTTCAAGTCTGTAGAAAATGAGCGACTTTCACTTTTGATGTTTAGTTGCGCCCTCTAGCGATCATCATCACTTTAGTCAAGAATTTTTTTCCCGAAGATGTACTACAAAGCATTCCTGAGATATGGATGACGGCCATTCTTATTTGCCCATTGCCACATTTAAGAATTTTTAGCCGTTAAAAACTACACCTTCCCCTAATTTTAACGAAAAAAAGATTTTTTAGTATATTTAACTGTTTCAATTTTGGGTTTCCAATAAAAGATAAATAAAAATGGATTTTACTGCATATTTACAGGTTTATTTATTAATTTATTATTTAATTTCAACCCCTATAAATCACCCCTAACTTTAGAATCAATTAAAAAAAAATTAGCAGCCTTGTTCGCTAAGTTTTCTAGAATCATTTTCACGGCTTATCTACCTTTGTTTTATGAACAATTTTAATTTTAGACATATACTTTAAATAGGGAGTTAGATGAGCACTTTTTGCATAATCGCCTTATAAAAAAATGTGGTGTTTTTTTTTTCAATACTTGGCGTTTTAACTGAGTGGATCAATTATAATTTAGCAAAGCCATTTTGAAAGTAGATATAGTATATTAAAACTTTTCTATCTTCGATTTCCATGCAAAGTCCGGGAAATGTCTTAAAACACCTTTAAGTATAGCAGAAAACAACCGGTCTTGTATTTCAAGAGGAATGGAGAAGACTCCAAAGAAAAGATTCAGATGAGTCTCTTCAAACAATTTAAACTAACTAGAGCAATATGAGTCCGAACATTATCTTATTGAAATATTGGGATCTCTAAGCCGATTGAATGAATGACAACCTCACGATTGAATATCAGATATTCTTTCTATATCTCCCTCCATTTTCACCCCCCCCCCCCATCAAATCAAAATGAAGCTGGGCATTACCCTGAAATATTAGACTTCAATCCACCCATAATATCACCTTCCGTCGAAGTTATTACCGATCTCGCTTCCCTGAGCCTTACGACGTTACATAACTCGCCTATCGCTAATAACTAGTCTCCTACTCACCCCCGCCCCCTAAGATGTTGGACAACATACCTTTCGATACACAAACAAAACCCCCTAAACTCCGAGAAGATCAGAGAGCACTTCCATTTTTGAAAAAGTTAAAAATATCCCAGTCCCAAATAGATGAAAGACAACCTTATCGACCCCGTCATATACCGTGAAATAAGCGACACAGATATACGAAGAACCATTGATAATAACAAATCGCCTACCAAAGGACATGACGATTATAGCATTAAGGCCGTTAAACGCATTTCCACCAAAAGTATTTGGGCACTGTTCAACTCCATTATCCTAACTCAACACATTTCTGATAAGATCAAACTTTCTAGGACAATCCTGATCCCTAAACCTGGGAAAGATACCAACGAAATACAAAACTGGCTTATTATCAGCTCCATATTTATACATCTGCTTAACAAATTTTTGAGCTGGCGATTCAAAGATCTTCCGCTCAACTCCAACCAACAAGGCGTTCTACCACGAGACGGCTTCTGAATCAACAACTGCATCCTGAATGGAACAATCAAAAACGCTAGGGCAAACTTTAAATCTCTTAAGTTATCTCATTAGATTTGCAGACAGGATTTGACTCCATCCCTCGTGTGAAACTCCAACGTTTTAACATTCTCGACAAAATAACAAAGAATATAATGAATTCCTTTACAGATGCTGCCACCTTCATCCAAACGGATAACAACCCACCGATTCAGATCAAGCTAAATAAATGGGGTTAAGCAGGGAGATCCTCTATCACCTATCAGCAAATTTATGGAGCTGTATTCCCAAGCCCTCCTTCGGCACGTCGATGCACACCACCATCTCTCCCCCCATTATGATAGCGCTTAGAGATGCTCCCCCGACATTAAATCTTGACGCCGATAAACATCTGGTTACTCGGCTTGGCGACATTACTGTAACTGATGATGAAAAAATGAACTGTTTGACATATGGGTCAGTACTATTCTGAATTAAAAAACACGTAAGAAAATCTCACATAACACCAATAATCCTCATAAGCAGCTTCTAGACCTTACAGGAAAAAATAAAATAGAGCCATGCAGAATAAATTATGTCAAAATCTCTACAAAAGAAACAGAAAGCCTAGAAAGAGCCACTAAAATAACCTACCACTAGACACTGACGCTAAATTACCCTCTAATGATGATATCTCGCCTTTGTCAAATTTTTGAGGAAGTTAAAAACATTGAACACAGGGGTTATATTCCCTTAACATCAACAATATCGCCAACAATTCATACCAACCAATAATTTTAGAATAACTAAATGCGGGCATTCTAAAAACCAAACCTCTCTCCAAAGGACCAGATAATTTCAGTATTAAGTACATTAAAGCAATACATCGTGAACGTTTATCGCTGTTATTAAATGCAACCCTCCTATTGCAGAATATCACCGAATTAATTAGACACTCCAGAACTGTTTTAATTCCGAAACCCAATAAATATCACAACTCTGTTTTGAATTGGTGGCCATTTATAATAGGGTCCATCTTTTTGCGTATACTCAATAAAATCCTCAGCTGGCAGTTCAAGGAACTCCCCTTAAAGAGTATCCAGCAGGAGTTTATGCCGAGGGAAGGAACCCTCATTAATAACAGCATCCTTAATGCAAAACCTCTTAATGTAATATCCCTCGACCTTAAAGCGGTATCCCTAGGTATACAATCAAAGTATCCCTCACAATACTTAATGTTCATAATAATTATATATATTATAATAAAAGTGCCCTTTTGAAAATGACTACTTCATATTACCTTAAATAGTGATAAATCCTTTGCACTATTGCTCAGAGTCGTTCCGCCCAAAAAAAGATTTATAGAGTCACTAAGAGCCTTTTTTATAGTTGGCCAACGCAATCAGTAGGCAGGTATAGTATTAAAATAACAATCCCACGGGTGCTGAACTTCCCTGCATTAATCTTTTTCAAATCCAGTTATCCTATATCTTTGAGCACCTCTTAAACCAACAAAAATTTTTCCTTATAACATCCTTCCTTATGACGCGTTGAATTAGTGCATTACAAAACATACATGTCACTAAAGCCCTGCTCAAAGAGACAGATCGCCTAATTCGACGGGCGAATAAAATCATCCGTCACCTTCCTTCTTCCACTTCCAACTATTTGATTGATGCACCTAGGCGGAGTGGAGGACTTTGTATTTTCCCCTTTATGTTCAAAATACCATGCATTCTTGTTAAGAGATTGAAAAATTTCGGCTGACAGCTTTTCGAACAAACAAAACTAATCACACACCAACATATCGACAGGCTCTCCTCATTTAATGTACTATCTAACATCAAATTCGACACGTCCTAGTCCGGAAACGGACGAAAACCGCCATTTCTAGCAATTGTCTATCCGACCCTCCTTCGTCCTGGACGGCTAATACTTTTATCAAAGCAGTGCAGTTAAGGACTTCCTTTCCACGACCCAGCTGCAGGGAAATGCCGCGGTGGATGTACCAAGAATCAATCAAACTGCCAAAATAATTCAGAGGGAAGCAACAAAAAAAGGTTGGCAAGTAGAGGTCGAACCACACATCAGAAGTCTGAACGGCATTCTTAAAGTTCCCGATTTTGTCCTTACTAAGGGACTAAAAACCGTCATTGCTGTCGTGGGCGTTTACTGGAAGGGTTCCCGTTCCTTATAGGACGGCTACAAAAGGAAAAAAGAATATTATGAGGACCCCCAATTCCTTAAGACAGTTTGAACAACCAGGAACATCACAAAAGTTACGGTCCTCCCTTTAATTATTGGTACCTACTCGAGGTGTTCTAATAATGACGCGCTTTAGCCTCTCTTAATATTACCACCATCACTCTAAAATTAATTAAGAACAAGGTAATTAATTGTTGCCCATTGTGTTAGATTTGATTTAAGTATCTTCTTCGCTTATTTATTACGTTTCTAATATATATTTTTTTATTCCTTATTATTGCTATCTTAATTATTATAACCTATCATTCGTATAGTATGGTACGCCCATAATCATACAGATGCTCATTCGATAGCCATAACCTTCCCCTTCATATGTTCCAAGTTTCGTCACTGTCGTTTGAACGGTTGCGCGTTCATTCGTTACATTTGGGTAAGCCAAACACCTGCTATGTGCACGAGCTTGAAACAACGTGCAGTGATTGAATTTTTGAGGGCCGATAACATTTTGCCTACTGAAATTTATGTGCGTTTACAGGTTATTTATGGAGCTGAGACGGTTGACAGAAGTACTGTGCGTAGGTGGGCCATAAAAAGCCGGAATTCCGTGCCGGGTACGTTGAATATTTCCCACGAACAACGCAGTGGACGACCAATTCCTGCCAGCCATGATGAGCAACATTCTTATAGTAGGCAGGCGCCAGAGGAAGTGATAACCGAGGATAGTTACAGGATGTGAAAATGGTAATTTTTTTGGTCACGGTTATCACCGAGTAAACGTTCCAAAATTGGCTGCATACAAGATTGTGATATATTTAAGCAAATTCCCGAAAGGCGTCGGCCTAGAGCGTTACTATCAAGCTGGCGGACAGGGGTGAACTTGTCAAAAGTATGGGTGAACTTCGTCATTAAGTAAAAAGAACGCCATTTGCACCATTTTTTGCATACACAAAAGAAATCATAATCCAAAAGGACGTGTAGCTAAATGACATAAATATATTTTTCATGACGTCATTAATGTGGTCTGTATGACGTCATTTTTTAAATGAGAAGTCACATTTTTTATTAAGGATTCGGAAAGAGTGGAAAATCTCATTATCCGAATATGATTTTGACCATGACCTTGAACTTGATCTTCCGGGTGATTCCAAGATCAAAGTTTTTTTGAAAAATCAACCAAATATAGCTAAATTAAGTGTACGGGGGTTTTCCACATCGCTGATTTCGAATCTGAAATCAGTTCTCAAAAGTCACAATACAAGATTGCGGACCAATTTTTTTGAAAAAAGTCAACCAATTGATGCCCAACCAATTAACGGTAATCGATGTTTTTAATCCTTTATTCCAAATTAAAAACAAATTTGACGTTGAACTTGGCCAGTACTTGTTTTGAAAATTTTCAAAAACCGATGTCATTTTCGTAATCATCGACGTCAAAAACCCCGTATACCAAATTGGGAGTAAGTTGGTTGATTTTTTTCAAATTGCCAATTTTCAAAATCTGATTACGAATCTAAAATCACATTTTCGCAATACAAGAGGGCGGACCAGTTTTTCAAACAAAAACTGATTTCACATTCGAAATCAACGACGTCGAAAACCCCCCGTACACCTAATTTTTCAAACAAACTTTGATCTTGGAATGACCTTGAAGGTCAAAAGCCATATTCGGATCTGAAATTTTCCGCTCTTTCCAATTCAGCAATGAAAAATGTGGCTTTGCATTAAAAAAAAAGTGTGTATGACGTCATGAAAAATATATTTATGTCATTTAGCTGTACTTCTTTTGGATTATGATTTCTTTTGAGTAAGCAAAAAAAATGGTGCAAATGGCGTTCTTTTTACTAAATACCGAAGTTCACCGTTATTTTTGACAAGTTTACCCCTGTCCGCCAGGCAGACGCCTCTCGGAAATTTGCTTAAATGCATCATAATCTTGTATGTAGCCAATTTTGGAACGTTTGCTCGATGATGAGCATGAACAAAAAAAATACCACTTTCACCCCCTGTAGCTCTCCTCGGTTATCACTTCCACTGGAGCCTGCCTAGAATCGTGATGTAGTTCAGGAATTGAACTTAATATAATACGTTCTGTCCATTTTCAGGATGCAGAGCAAAATCCCGCTCTATCTCTTAGAAGTGAACGCAGAATAACGGAGCAATATTAGGAATATCAATAGAAAGACTAGGCTTCATTATTCAAAAGTTGGATTATCGAAAATTTTGTTCACGCTGGGTACCGCGTATGCTTACGGGAGAAAATAAACGTCAACAAAAAGAAGCTTGTGAACAACTTTTGGAACGTTATAGACGCGAAGGAAACTAATTTGTTTTAAAAAGGGACCTTCAGGGAAACATACGCCAATAATGAAGAAGTGAAGGCTGCTGTTGGATACGAAAACAACCGGAAGAATTCTTTAGGAACGGATTTGAAAAATGGGTCAGCGTTGGGAGCGCTCTGTGGAGCGAGATGGTGACTAAGTGGAAAAAAATATGTCATTTTAAAGCTAAAGAATTCCTCTTTAATTCTTTTTTCCGGGTGATTCCAAGATCAAAGTTTTTTTGAAAAATCAACCAAATATAGCTAAATTAAGTGTACGGGGGTTTTCCACATCGCTGATTTCGAATCTGAAATCAGTTCTCAAAAGTCACAATACAAGATTGCGGACCAATTTTTTTGAAAAAAGTCAACCAATTGATGCCCAACCAATTAACGGTAATCGATGTTTTTAATCCTTTATTCCAAATTAAAAACAAATTTGACGTTGAACTTGGCCAGTACTTGTTTTGAAAATTTTCAAAAACCGATGTCATTTTCGTAATCATCGACGTCAAAAACCCCGTATACCAAATTGGGAGTAAGTTGGTTGATTTTTTTCAAATTGCCAATTTTCAAAATCTGATTACGAATCTAAAATCAGATTTTCGCAATACAAGAGGGCGGACCAGTTTTTCAAACAAAAACTGATTTCACATTCGAAATCAACGACGTCGAAAACCCCCCGTACACCTAATTTTTCAAACAAACTTTGATCTTGGAATGACCTTGAAGGTCAAAAGCCATATTCGGATCTGAAATTTTCCGCTCTTTCCAATTCAGCAATGAAAAATGTGGCTTTGCATTAAAAAAAAAGTGTGTATGACGTCATGAAAAATATATTTATGTCATTTAGCTGTACTTCTTTTGGATTATGATTTCTTTTGAGTAAGCAAAAAAAATGGTGCAAATGGCGTTCTTTTTACTAAATACCGAATACTGGGTACCGCGTATGCTTACGGGAGAAAATAAACGTCAACAAAAAGAAGCTTGTGAACAACTTTTGGAACGTTATAGACGCGAAGGAAACTAATTTGTTTTAAAAAGGGACCTTCAGGGAAACATACGCCAATAATGAAGAAGTGAAGGCTGCTGTTGGATACGAAAACAACCGGAAGAATTCTTTAGGAACGGATTTGAAAAATGGGTCAGCGTTGGGAGCGCTCTGTGGAGCGAGATGGTGACTAAGTGGAAAAAAATATGTCATTTTAAAGCTAAAGAATTCCTCTTTAATTCTTTTTTTTTTTAATTTTGTGGATATTTCATGCCACTCTCGAGTTATGAACAAGTGTGCACTTTTCAGCCAACCCTCGTAATTATATGTTGAATATTGAAAAAAAAGTATGTTATTGACGTTAATTTAATTCTTCTTTACATTGTGTTAGCGACTCTTTTCCCAGCTTGCTGGTGAAATATTGTAATTGTTTTCTGAATGATATTTGTGACATATTTTTCAATGTTTAAGTACTTCTTGGGAAATAACACCACAGTTACGAAAATTACTGTATATTCCAAACGTTCAATCCCATACTAAATTTAACTTAACTAAATTTTAAACACTGATTTCTTGGGTTATTATATTAAAAATAGTCGTTGTGAGATTTAATCCTATAGAAGTTACCTTCTTCTAGGCTCTCTAATTAAATTTACTTTGAGGTTCTCGCCCTCCCCCCCCTTGGATCTGCCCTTGAGCAGCCCAAAAAATAATGCCTACTAGTCGGTGTACATGTCGCTCAACATCAAATATTGAGGTCGACGTCTTTCTCCTCGACGTCGTCAAACCCTTCTTCAGCTATCATGTCCGGGTGGTGCTTGGGTAAGCAGAATCGAGATTCATCAGAGAAGAAGACTTCATGCCATTCCACATTCCAATGTTCTCTGTACTACTGTAGTCGTTGCCGTCGATGCTCAGCGGTCAGAGGTAGCACAAGATGGGGTCGATAATGCTGCAGCCCAAAAGACCTTATACGCGGTAAACCGTTCGGACACTTACAAGATGGTCTAACCATTCATCAGCCATATTTCGAGTTGTCGAAAATCGGTCTCAAAAGGGCATAAGTCTTAGACGTTGATCTTGAACTTCATTCGTACCTCTTCGACGTCCGGTGCCTACTCTTCTCCGATTGTGCCTAATCCACAAATATAAATATTTTAACATCCATTAAAAAATGTGCCCAATAACAAAAACAATTAGTGTAATAGTAAATATCAATATGTAATAGTAAATATCAAAACATTTATTTCTTCACGTCAAATGTAGTTTTATTTACTGCTTAAATGACCTTTTGTAAAACTCATTTAATACGTTTATGATCTGACACTTACCGGTGAGAAGATAATTCGGCAAACGAATATGCCGTTTTCCTGCATGTAAAACACTGAAATGTTTTTTTACAATTATACAAAATAATCACAGATTTCACTTTAAAATTATCAATTACGAAGTTAACCTCAAATCAAAATGTAAATAAGGAACTAACTTGCGGTATTGCCTGCTGGACATTAACGACGTAAAGTATCGCCGTTCGGGCGTACATATACCTAGATTTACATCTTAGTGGTTACAGTGGAACGAAGTTTGGCATTGTTTACTATTTTCCGGCAAACATCTTTCAACCCGTTTTTAATGTAAACAGACATGTCCATTTATATCTTAGATCATTTACCATCTAGATATAGCCTGTCAAGCATAAAATCGTTGCAATGCTAGAACGAGAGGGCAATTGAGACAGTAAGAGGCTATTTCACTTAGTGGGTGGAGGCAGCCAATGAACAACATGCTGAACGTATTTCATTGGAAGCAGCTCCCAATCGAGTGAAATAGCCTCTTGCCCTCTCTATTGCCCTCTCTCTCCTTAGACTTACCACGACATTTGTGCACTGCAGGCTATCTCTAGAAAGTAAATGCTCTAAGATTTATATTAGTAGTCATAGACAACATCTCATAACAGCAGGTGGATTTCTGTATCCAGTGGCGGATCCAGGATTGTCATTTGGGGGGGCTTGATCTCGTTTGGGGGGGGGAGCTTGATCTCGTTTGGGGGAGGGAGGGGCTTGACGTCACTGAAGGTAGGTTTTAGCCCAATAAACACTAAAAAGCATACCACTCAGATGATTTTGGGGGGCTTCAGCCCCTTAGCCCACCCTGTGGATCCGCCAGTATCTGTGTCTCATAACAGTAGTTGGATTTCTGTTCGTGCGTTAGCGAGTTCTCCAAATGAAAAACCTGCCTTGCGTAAACCAATAATTCGATCTATTTCAAATTTACTTAGCTGGCGATATATTCGGCGTACACGTACTCTAGGCATTTTAACATTACTAAACACTAAACAGCAATTTTGAATCACAACAAACAGTTTTTTTTGGTAAATTTAAAAAATGCAAAAACGACTACAATATTGATAACAAAAGTTTACATGAAAAAACATGCACCAAACTTTACCCAATTTGAATCATTTACTCCTTATTATAGCATCTATGTTTTAGCAAAACAGTAGGTATTAAATGTGAACATTCTTTCTGGGTGTTGTAATTTTTTTTTCAGTGAGTATATCTAGTTTTACAAATATTTATTGGCAACCAAATATACACTTTCCTGAGTAACACATTATCTACCTACAACCGCTACAACTGTCTATTGTGATTTGCGTTCATCTTAGTGGCCTATGGGTTAGTTTAATGCACGGGTTTAATGTTTAATTTTTATTTTCATTTAATCTTGACCTAACGACCCTAATGTATATATTTAACATATTTAACAATTATTCTTAGGTGCCAATAATTGTCCAAATTTTGTATAATTTAAATATTAATAATTAACTTATTTGTTAGACCTATTTATATAAACAATTTGATTGCAGTAGTTGTGTTCATTTTGATTAATCAGGCCTGAAATTAGCTTTAAAAGATGTCTTTTCAACCACTGCACACTGTTAAAAATATTGGCACTTCTTGTTCAGCTTCTGTGATATTTCTTCATGGTTCAGGTAAGTTTATTTCTTCGACTATTAAATGAATAGATGACTTCTAGCAACGAATATAGAATCTTATAGAAGGACATGTCTTAAGTAAAATATGTCCCTTGTTTACATGTTAGTATGTTACCCACGCGATGGGGGCGCTGGTAGTTCAGTTAATGTTTCATGTATATACAATATTATTGAAATACCAAACAGTAGAAGCGGTAGCCGAGCGCTTAAAGCGTCCGGTCACTAATCTGATGTTCCTGGGTTCAAGACCCAATAACAGATAATTTTTTTGGTTTTTAAACATGTCTATTAATTAATTTGATGAATCAATTTTATGTACCGCTTTCATTATTTGCATTAACATATTCCGTTAATATTGACAAAAAGATCATATGAAGTATTTAATAGTTGCAAGTTGGTAGTCTTTTAATGCGAGCGCAAAAATCGCGCCAAACCAATAATTTTTTATTGGCAGGTAACAAAACTGTATATCATTACAGTTTATATATTGTAAAATCTTATAATAGAGATTTAATACTTATTTAATTCAAGTATAGATATTGAATAAGTGTTTGTTCATCTAAATAAATATTAGAAGAATGTCGAAGAAATCTATCTACACTTGAATTAAGTAAATCTTAAATCTCTATTTTAAGATTTTACAATATATAAACTGTAATGATATGCAATTTTGTTACCTGCCAATAAAAAATTATTGGTTTGGCGCGATTTTTGCGCTCGCATTAAAAGACTACCAACTTGCAACTATTAAATACTTCATATGATCTTTTTGTCAATATTAACGGAATATGTTAATGCAAATAATGAAAGTGGTACATAAAATTGATTCATCAAATTAATTAATAAAGACATATGTTTAAAAACCAAAAAAAACATCTGTTATTGGGTATTGAACCCAGGAACATCAAATTAGTGACCGGACGCTTTAAGCGCTCGGCTACCGCTTCTACTGTTTGGTATTTCAATAATATTGTATATACATGACACATTAACTGAACTACCAGCGCCCTCATCGCGTGGGTAACATACTAACATGTAAACAGAGGACATTCTCTCCATAAGACGTGCGCTTCTTTCTATAAGAGTCTATATTCGTTGCTTCTAGCAAATTAAATTCGATTGTTTTACTTAACCTCATTATTCACCATTCAGTAAAAACCAATAACAACAGAAATAATGTTATAGTCCAGTTATATAGGTCTCTAAAGCCGTACCCAATTATTAGGTATATGTAAATCACTTTTAGGTAGTTCAAACCCCCCAAGAAGATGGAAATAATTTTTTTCCAGATTATTAGAAAGGGGGAAGGAGTTAGAAAAAGTTATGATTAAAATTTGTAAAGCATTAAATTTTACATAAAACTTCATTCATATTGCACATTGATTGTACCTATTCTTACCACATTCACAAAGCAAAATGTTGATTTAAATCAAAGTTTGAGTTTGACGAGTAAATAATAATTATACAATCCAATAATTGTATTAGGTACCTACACAAACCAGTTTATTGCCAAAATTGTGTATTGTGTAACATTCGATTTCATTTCATTTATATTATTAATTGTCACCGACTTTTAGTCGATCAAACTACACACAAAAACAGGCATCACTATCCATTTTTTGGACTAAAATAGATGGAGATACGGTTTTTTGCATCTTATTCGTGAAAGGGTTCGCAAAGTTTGTGAACATACCTATGTGATCAAAAAATTTAAATCTGCACTTGTGTATAAGAATAATTTATATTTAGAAAAGAACCAACTTCAACTGAATTAAAATAAAAACCGTGTGCAATCAATGACTATTTTCTGACATATCTTCTTCTTTTTATTTGATTTAGGGTAAAATTATTTTAGCGTATCCTTATCTATCTGTCCCTCTTTCTCTCACTCTCTCTAATTTGTATTCTTTTTTATGTTTGCTGCATATTTTTACTTTTTTTTCATTTGTTTTATTATTTGGAACACTTTCTATAAGTGTAACTCTATTTCACTCTATATTGCAACCACCCTGTATATGATTCTGTGTATTGGTCACCCAGTATAACTTATTTGACTATAATTTTCTGAACCGCATTGTACAACTATAATACAACTCCAGACGGTATCTCAACCGCCCTGTTATCTTTAAAACCACGTTGTATAAATATAAATCCTCCACACTATTGACCGTTTATATTTTTCTCTTGGTTAAATTATTCGTGTATACCTATAATTTTACTTCATCCCCATGTTCCACACTATATAACTTTTGTAACCACCCTGTATAATTATAATTTTTCTAAACCTTATATTTCAAGCATCCTATATACTCAACTGCTTCTAAGATTGTTTCTCAAGCAAGAAAATGTCCAAACGACTTACCGATAAGGTTAGTAACAACAACAAATTCTAATTACCGCCACGAAAGATAAACAGCAAAACTTTGTTTTTGCAATAAACAATAGGCTCCTCCCAGTACAATTAAACATGTACAACCAAATTTAATTGAAGGGATGTGGCAAGATTCAACAACGTAAAAAGAATAATTAGAACAACGAGTGCAATTAGTAAAACAAGGTAATGAAGTACTAAATCAGAAAATACATATTATGAAATCAGACATAAAGGAGATAAACGATGAAATAAAGCCCCTGAAAATTTTTGTGGATACTCTTGAAACCAAAGTAGATGACATCGATTCTATCCACAGCAAGGTACATGATTAAATCAGTTCAATTCAAAATACAGCTCAAAGTGATACTCAAACAGTAGAAATGGAAATAAAAAAATACAGTGTTTACAGCGTGAAAATATCAGAATTTCGTAAGCCTCAAAGGTTCCTTTATCAAACCACCTACATTTCATGGTCGTTCATCTTAGTCTATGTACAAACGGCAACTGGAAGTAGTTGCTGCAGCTAACGGGTGGGATGGCCAAGAAAATTCTACTTCTAATTTCTTTAAGAGGTCCAACATTTGAACTTCTCCAAGGCATTTCTGTGGATGAACAAGTTAACTTCGACAATATCATTGCAGTCCTAGATAAAAGATATGCAACCAATTCTGGAGTCAAGTATAACAGGTGGGGCGTGAAACGGACAGCGAAAATAATTCCAGATTCTGGATTTTGTTCATCTTTGGATTAATTAAATAACAAACTAAATATTTTCACATAAAAAGTGTGTTACACATGTGTTTCGGCATGATATGACTTCGTCAGGTGTACAGTGTAGTTTAAACAACTACTGTTATACGCCAAAATTAATCTATTTATAGCAATCTCATACAGAACTATTAATCAGACTAAGGACTAAATTATTCTTACGGCTTATGACATGACGGATAGATAGGTTCTGGAAAAACACTGGACTTAATCTAAAATGCTTCTCTGTACTTTTCATGTCTTCAAATCCGATTCAAATAATGCCGTACAAGTAATGTTTCGATTATTTAAGGATACTACTGGTCGCCCAGTGGTCGAAATTCGACCCTATTTCAACAAATTGTGAATATTATTGAGGTTCTTTTATGAAAAGTATATGCCTATCAGAAATAAAGTGGAGGAGAAACCGGAGAAGAAAACCTCATGAAATCCCCGCCACCCCTCAAATCGTTCATGTAATATTAACAAATATATTGAAATATAAAATATATTTGAGAATTTATTCAAATATAGGTATTCCAAATAATTTTGCTAAATGCATGAACCCCCAGTTTTTGGTGATATTGCACTTTGTAACCTAAAAGTTTTCGTCATTTGCAGTTTCAATCGAGTTAATAAAATATAAAAAATATATATGTCCAACAACTTCATAAAAACTAAACTCTTTAATATATATTTTCTGTTTTCCACTGATTGTCAATTTGTTATACCACACCTTCGGAAGATTGTGAAAATAATGTAGTAATAAGTTACTGCTATTTGTCTAAAAATCAATACTGATCTACTACATTGACTATTTTACTACTGTAGATTAGACGTATTTACCTACCTTACCATAACAAATCAGTAAATGCATTGAATTTCTTATCGTTAAAATGTCAATGGCATGTTTATTTTAGGTAAAAGTCTTGTAATAAAATCAGGATTTTGCAGGAATGGAACCATGTAATAATAACTAAATTCGTTATTAGATAAAATGCATGAGTACAAAACAGTAACTAACTGATTCTTTACCTAAAAATTATTGAAAGATACGGTCGTTAAATATATTCAAATATGTCGTTACAATTTTTAAAATAAAAGAATAAATCTCTTTAAAAATATTAACATTATATTAAATAATAAATTAATATTAAATGTAATATTTACAACATTGGTTAATACCTATATTTTTCAAAAATATTTTTTGATTTGAGAATGAAAAATTTCAGTAGTCTTAAAGTAAGAAATAAAATGAAATAAATACCTTCACTCTAACATTTCACGGTTAACAATTTCAGCTCGTAAGCGGAAAATGAAATCAACCAACTCAAAAGTTAGTTTTAAGGTGTTATACCTACTATTACATTCCAAATAACTAAAAAACATAAGTACATATTAATAAACCTTCAATATCAATCAAAATCTTAAGATTCAATATAAATTCATTAACTTAGATGAAAAATAGAAAGCAATGACTATTTCTGTTTTGTATGGAAAATTTAAAGTAACATAAGCACCTGCTGTTAATTAATCGTGCTATAATAATCTTACACTAAACAATATTCTGAAATGTTAAAATTCAAATCAAGGCGCCACATCAAAGATAGCCATGAGCAGGGCTGCCAGATCTAACTTTTTGTCTTAACTATTACAATTAGTGCATTAATTCACATTTTTTGTAATCTTTTTCAAATTATATAAAATTTGTACGGTAAAAATTATCTTTAAATTGAAATTATAACATTAAAATTAATAAAATATTATCAGAAATAGACTTCATCAATTGCAACATAATTCTTATTTTAGTTGACAATGTAAATTTACCTGGGTTTTATTTCAATAGCATGACGACTTTAGGAACGGGTCAAACTTTGTTACTTTTTAGTTTATTTCGTCTTTCACATCCGAGTCAATCCATCATACGATTATCTCTCCAAGCAATCTGGCGACACTGTTAAGGTGGAAATACATTATCGTCACGTTACGTGAGAATACATGCTATTACGTCATGTCACGGCACGCTCGAAATATCTGCAATACAATTAACGCATGCTTTTAAATCATCTAGAATTACACTTTGGTCACATCACGTCACCTGATGTAGCTCACGGCAAGTTATACATGACAATGTGAGTTCATATTTGCAAATTTACATTTTCGGCACGAGTGACATTCAGAAGCTAGTGTCGCCTCTTTCGAGATTTTTTTTGTTTATGTGTGAGGCCGAGATATTTGTAAACAAGTTATTTGATTTAATTTTACTAAAAGTTTAGTAACTTTTATTAATGATTTCCTTTACAATATTTACAAATTTAATACACAAATATTAATGTATACATTACTATAACAACTATTAAAACACAATTAAGTGATAATGGCTGCAAACAAAGTTAAAAACAGATTTAGTAACATAGGTCATTGTGTTGTAATGTCACAAGTCTAATAGTAAAACAGCTATCTTTACTTTACGGTATCCCGGAAGCCTACATATAATTCGAGTTTATACAACATTTTGTATTTTGTGATTTAATAATAACTTTATATTTTATATAGGTGCCACTACTATGTAGTTCAATTTATAGAAAATCAAAAAACTATTCTTTTAACTATTTCTCTTGAGAGGTTTTTTTTAATTTTGAACTTAACTGACAATATAAATATGTAATTTTAAGAGAAATTAATATATTAGTGAAATGATTATTATACTTTTGGGATAGTGTGTGAGATTTCGCCGATGTCACTACATATGAGCTCACTTGACGTGACGATAATGTGTTTCCACCTTTACTGTTATCTGTTTGACATTGACAGTATGGACGTAAATAAGGTTTTTTTTTTATTATATTTTATTTAATGAATGAACCAATATTATAAATAAATTTTAGCATTCCGCACTGAAGGTCGTCAATAGCTACCAAACAAAACAAAAATAAAGAAAATCGGTTGACAGACATAAGAGAAAATGGTACCTAACCGTTATGCTTTGCCTATTTATATGTAGATTACTTTGGAACTGACAGTAATATTTTTTGTTTTCAAAAATAACTTTTTAAAAAAGATTTTTAAAAGTTTAATCGAGCGGAAAAATATTACAAGTTTTTAATTTACTACTGAATATAAAATTATACGTCTAGTCGCTACGATGTTTACGTCTATTCTAATCTGAAACAAAACATTAAGATATGCGAAAGTAATTGAATTCAGTTTTAGCATATGATGAATCGTCTGCACGTGCTGCTGATCTGCTATTTCTTTATCTTATTGTCTTCATATGGGAACGGGATACATAACTCCTCCATCCCTAAAGGTTCGTCAAGAGTGGAACCACCTGAGACGGACTAACTTCCGGTCTGGGACCTGGTTGGCTGAACTGGAACAATTTCATTATTAGTTCTCGCTTCCTGACAATGAAAAACATGATCACTGCAATAATAAGGAAAATTGTGAAATATAGGAACCATGTTGAGCGTCTGGACTGTATCTTGATTTCTTCTAAGGGCTCTTCAGCTGATTCCTGAATTTGAAGTTGATGTAACTTGTCTAGTGGCACTTTTTCTAGGTTGAGCTTTTGAACTGGTAAAACTGGTAGACTGATTGCTTTTATTTCGTCTAAGGTAACTGGATGACCTTTGATTATACCTTTTTCGTTTTTGTAGATGAACGATGTGGTTTTGATTGAACATTTTGGTGGGACAATGAACAAAAATGTTCCTTGAAGGACTGCTACGTCGCTTTCTTGGCATGTGGTTTGAACTTTCTGTTGTTTCGGGAAAACTCCAATGTAATGGGCTTCATTAATTTCTTCAATTATCTGCTGAGCATTCTTGATTGGAATTTTTTGGCAGTTTTCTAACTTGTTTTCGACTGATAAAAGTGAAGTTATACAATCGAGATTTTGAAATAGTGGCAAAAGGCGATTTTTCTTGCACAAATAATTTGACCATAAGTTTTTGCATTCTTCATCTTGATATTGGTACTCATTGTTGCTTATGGAAAGATAGGAAGATGGTGGGATAATTATTGATTGATTTTCATTTGGTATGGCATAAAGGTGATAATAATCAAAAATATCAGGATGGACCAATGGAAAATCAAGAGAAAATATTATTTTATCTTGTGAAATGATTACATTTGTTTCAACTACTTCATAATATTTGAGATAATGACGTATAGAAAATAACAATTGTGAATAACTGTGTGATTCTTGCAATTGATTAACAATTTTTTGTAATTCGTTTGGTGAAATGATACTATGATGTAAAACTTTTAAGTTAGCAAAGCTTATAGCATTTTCCATGTCTGAAAGAAAATTCAATAAAGAGTCTGAATTTAATTTAATATGATTCAAAATTTCTTGAATCTCTAAATAATGAGCATAATTAAAATTTATTTCGTTCAAACCTATTCTTAATTGTTCAATTTTATTTTCAATCAAATTTTGGTTATTTGATATTTTAGTAATTGTTTCATTAATATTTTTCATGTGCCGAATTTAATGATATTTGTTTATTAACTTTTCTAACAATTTTATTTTGATTAGTTTCAAGTTCTGAAATGCTTTCATGAATTTCTTCAGCATC
The DNA here is from genome assembly GCA_034190945.1 of Octodonta nipae. Taxonomy (NCBI): domain Eukaryota; kingdom Metazoa; phylum Arthropoda; class Insecta; order Coleoptera; family Chrysomelidae; genus Octodonta; species Octodonta nipae. The sequence continues at coordinate 48,157,818 of CM067224.1, read as the reverse complement.
TTGGGCGTCCATATTAGATCCTAAGGGGTTAATTAATCCTCTTTTATTTCTATTATTTGGGAACAGGGAATTCATTTTTTGATTTAATAATCTGACTTCATATTCTAAGTGTTTATAAGAACTAAGAAGTGGTTCTTTTTGAACAGATGTTACGTTACGTATTACATGTTCAAAGTTATCATATATATTGGTGATTGATAAAATTTGTGATTTGATTGGGTCAATTCGGACATAATGTAGGAAAGTGTGAGATGAGATTTTTAGTCGGGAACTTCCAAGTTTAAAGGGAAGGACTCCGGGATTAGTTTTGAGATTCCGAATTTGAACTTTCTGACTCATCGTCAGATGTAGTGTCATCAACCTGTAACAAGTTTTTGTCAATAAATTTTCGAGGCGGTTTAAATATTTGTTTGTGATAAGTATTTTGAGGTGTCGTTACTGTTAAATCCGTATTTTGTAAAATATGTTCAGGTTTATATAAAGGTTTAGTTTTGCCTTGTCTTTCCGTTAATTTTCTGTAACCTGTAGTTTCTGGTTGAATATCAGGAGGGTCATTCCTTTTTTCATTAATTTTCTGAATAAGGGTTGCTTTTTGTTTTTGCATATTTTCAGAAACATTTTGGTATAAGGTTTTCATGATGTCTTTATGTTTGTCAAGTTCGTGGTTAACAACTTGGGATTGGGGATCGATTTCGATTGGTTCTTTTAATTCTAATTGACCAAAAATAAGATCAATGGGCTTATATTTTGTAACTGAATGAAGGGAATTGTTGTAACCTATGATTGCGTAAGAAAGTTTTTCAAAAGGGCTTATATCTGGTTTTGTTAATGTAAGTGTTCTCAAATGTTCGAGTAGAGTTGAGTGAAATCTCTCTACGATTGAATTACTATTTGGATTTAAGGGCAAGGTATAATGCCAATTTATTTTATATAAATTTGCAAAATCTTTTAGGAGATGTTGTGTGAATTCTGAACCGTTGTCAGAAACAATGTTTTCTGGAATTTTAAATGTACTGATAAATTGTAAAAGTGATTTATAGACATGAAGGGCTGATAAACTGGGAATAATATAAGCTTGTCCAAACCTTGAAAAGCTGTCACATATAGTAAGGGCAATCGAATTTTCGAATTTGAAAGTATCTATGTGAATTGTTTCTTTGGAGTGGGCGTTAATTGAAATTTTATTAGAGGAGGATGACGTTCATATTTTATTTGTTGGCATACATTACAGTTATTTACGAATTTCTTTACATCATCGATTAGTTTGGGCCAGTAATATTTTTGTTTGAGTTCGTTAGAGGTTTCTAAAATTCCTCTGTGATTTGTTATTCCTTCGTGTTGAGTTTTTATAAGCTTTTGTTGTGGGTGTTCTTGTGTTACATCAAAAAGTAACTTATTTGACTTTAAGAATTTATAGGCAGAATTTTTAAATATTTGGGGGATGAATCTACACATTTCTTCGTAAAAATAATTATTTGGGTCATTTTGGAAGTAAAATGCGTATTGTCTAGTATTTCCTGCATAGTCTTTTATAAATTGTTGTTGTCGGAAAGAGTTCTTTGTGACATATAAATAGAAACGTGTTCGAATTACAGGGTTTTTAAATATTTTCTTTATCTGTTTTCGGGGATTGTCTGGGACTTCAATAATAAAATTTTGATTTAGAAAGTAATTTACTGGTTTGTCTGTTATTTTAATTGAAAGTATTGGATCGTCTTCACTAGTATGAATAGTATTGTTGTCACTGTTTTCGTCAGGGTCAACTTGTCCTATTATCGATTGGTTATCGATTTCTCGAGAAGTAGAAGGTCTGTTCATTTGTAATTCTGGGTTCTCGTTAAATTCTTGAATGTATTCAAATATTGGGGGAGTATTTCTTTCGGTTTCGTTAGGGTAAATTTCTACTCGTGACAGGGCGTCTGCATTAGTATTTTTCTTACCTTTCTTGTGAACTATTTCATAGTCAAATTCTTCTAAACGTAATCTCCAACGTACTAAACGTGAATTGGGTTCTTTTAAAGACATGAGCCACTTTAAGGGAAGGTGGTCACACGCTATTGTGAAGGGTCGACCAAAAATGTAACATCGAAAGACTTTTGTGCCGGAGACGATGGCTAGCAATTCTTTCTCGATTGTCGAATAGTTTTTCTCGTGATCATTAAGGGTTCTTGATGCGTAAGCAATGGGTAAGTCACTACCTTGACTAAGTATAGCACTTATTGCTACGTTGCTCGCATCTGTGGTTAGAATCAATTTTTTTGAAAAGTCTGGGTACTGCAAAATTGGGTCGTTTGTCAGAAGTGATTTACATTCTTCGAAAGTTTTAATATATTCAGGGTCATTGATATTAATTTTAGCACCTTTTTTCAAACAAGTTGTAAATGGTTTTGTAATGTGGGCGAAGTTTTTAATGAACTTCCTATAATAGCCTAAAAGTCCTAGGAATTGTTTTATTTCCTTGGTTGTTTTTGGAATTGGGTAATTTAAAATTGCTTTAATTTTATCAGGGTTAGGTTTAATACCATCAGGAGTGATTAAATGTCCGAGGAAAGAAACTTCTCTGCACAAAAATTCTGATTTGTCAAGTTGAATTTTTAAATTGTGTTCTCTAAGTCTTTGGAATATTTTTTTCAAATTAACAATATGTTCTTGAAGTGAGGAGGAAAAGCAAATGATGACATCGACATACACAAAACAAATGTTATTTTGTAAACCTTTTAAGACATAAATACGTATTGATTTTAAAAATTGTTCAGACGGGCTCAGTAATAAATAAAAAAGAGGTCCCATTGGAATTGTAAATGATGAAGGGGTAGCTGTGGCTACATTGGGCCATTAGCTCAGGTCATTTACGGAGAAAAAGACCTTTTGGTGACAAAATTAATAGTAGAACAAAACCCACATCAACATGTTCTAATGATAAAACTTGACAAATTGGCATACAATTCAACATTTTTTATCGATGCGTTTTTGTTTCTTATCAAAAAACAGCAAAAAATCGGTAACAATTTAGTTTTTTATCGTTTACACAAAATCCACCAATAAACAGTGTGAGAAACCTACAAAATTAACTGCTAGGTATATGCTCAATTTCGCTAAATAGTTTCTTAGATAATGGAACCTTTACCCGAAATTCCAAAAAATAAATAATTGCTTACATATTTTTTATTTTATAGCTGAAACATTCTTATTAACTGAAGCGATAGAGTTTCTCATACCCAATTCATGTTCTAAAAATAAATACTGTAGCTCCCTTAGGTTTTGCAAAATTTCAGTTAATCTTATCGAAGACATATTTTTTTGAACGGCCATATTTCCTCACCGGCTGACCCTACCATTATGAATAAACCACCGTTGGAAAGTAGAAGAGTTGATCTAGAGACCCCTCATCTCACTTTTCTAAAATTTAAAGTATAAATACATATAAGTATTGGAAATATTTTGCCATTCCTAAAAAAATTATTTGGACGAGTCCATTCGAATATTTGCTAAGGGGTGGTACTATATCCTTATAACTAATAATCTTAATGCAAATTTAAATTTTACGGAGACATATTTATATTTCTTGCATAATATGGATTTATGAAATAAATTTAGCAAAATGGAATATGTACCTACACTCCATTTAGACAGACACTGATGATACTGATGGTAATGATGGAGCAATCATTTTTAATATGCTTATTTTAAAGTTAAATAAAAAACGAAAATTTGCCTTCTCTATTCACTGATTTTTTAAAACATATGTAAATAATAGTAGGTTCCTTTGTTTACACTTTCAGTACATTTCATATTTCATTATTATATAAAAATGAAAAGCTGATACAAATTGATAATAGTTAACAATAGAAGACATAAGATGTAATTCTTCAATTAGTTAACAATGCAATTTTTATGTTGTTCAGTTAATATTCCTGTTAATTTTTTGGTAATAAATATTAATTAGTGACAAGCCAAATTTCTTTAGATATAGCGTAATATTATGATTGTTCCGTCATTATCATCTTGGCTAAATGGAGTGTAGCTATTCCATTTTACTAAATTTATTACATAAGTCCATATTATGCAAGAAATATAAATATGTGTCTCCGTAAAATTTAAATTTGCAATAAGATTATTAGTTATAAGGATATAGTACCACCCCTTAGCAATTTTCCGAATGGACTCGTCCAAATAAGTTTTTAAGGAGTGCCCAAATATTTTCAATACTTATATGTATTTATACTTTAATTTTTATGAGATGAGGGGTCTCTAGACCAACTCTTCTACTTTCCAACGGTGGTTTATTCATAATGATAGGGTCATCCGGTGAGGTAATATGGCCGTTCAAAAAAATATGTCTTCCATAGGATCAAATTTTGCAAAAACTACTAGGCCACAGTATTTATTTTTAGAACATGAATTGGTTCAGTTAATAAGAATGTTTCAGCTATAAAACAAAAAAATATGTAAACGATTATTTATTTTTTTGGAATTTCGGGTAAAGGTTCCATTATCTAAGAACCCAATTTACGAAGTTGAGCGTATAGTAGCTCATTTTGTAGGTTTTTCATTTCTCTGCAACATTCTCCATAGTAGCAAACACGGTTTTATCGGTGTATTTTGTGTAAAAGGTAAAACACTAACCTATTTTTCGCTTTTTTTTTGTTAAAAAACAAAAAACCTATCGATAAAAAATGTTGAATTTTATGTCAATTATTCAAGTTTTATCATTAGAATCCGTTGATGTCGGCTTTGTTCTACTATTAATTTTGTCACGTAATTTCGTAAATGACCTGAGCTACATGTCCAACTTATACCAAACACGCTGCCTGTCCAGCAAATCTCTGCAGCTTCTGGTATTAGCAAAACTAACGTTTTTAGAATTTTGCATAAGTACAAATTCCATTCGTACAAAATTAAATTACTTCATGAATTGAATGAGGATGATAGGGATCGAAGGCAAGAGTTTTGCGAAATTATGACCGAGCGTATGATCGAAAACCCGAACGTCTTGTACAATGTTTGCTTTTCGGATGAGTGCACTATTTCACCTCATGGGAAGGTTAACCCACATAACTGTAAATTTTGGAGCGATACAAATCCTCATTTATTTCGAGAATATCATAGTCAACATCCAGTAAAACTAAACGTTTGGGCAGGGAATTTGGGAAATCATTTAACTGGACCCCTGTTTATTCCTAGTAATTTAAATGGTGAAATTTATCGCAATATATTGGAAAATGAAATTAATGCATTGATAATAGAAAAATTAGAAAACTATCCTCTACTACATGAAGAGCAATAGCATTTCCAACAAGATAGAGCTCCTCCTCACTACGCCACACCATTCGTCAATACCTCGATTTGGAATACCCTGGTCGCTGGATTGGAAAATATAGATGGGCCTGCCCGATCACCTGATCTGAACCCTTTGGATTTTTTTGTCGGGACATGTTAAATCCAAAATTTTTATAACTCAGCCTGAAAATTTGGACGAACTACGCCAACGAATTATAGCGGAGTGTCGGCAAAAACACCGACTATGCTGAACCATGTCAGAGACGACTTTGAGTCAAGGTTCTACTATTGTATGGAAGTCAATGGAAGACACTGTGAACATTTGCTTTAGAGTCATTGTATTGTAGCGTAAATTCGTTTTTAGGTTTCCGTATATACAATTTACGGATACCCTTATAATATCACTCCGGATTTCTGCCTCTGTCACATCACAGCAATTTTCTTCTAAACTACTGGACGGAAGAGGTTAAAATTTGGTATCAACATATAGTTTGGTGACCGGATCAGGAGTACATATCGCAAAAGTAGAAATTTGATTTTAGGGGTACTTCTGGGGGGAAAAACTAAAAAAATCTACCGTTTACCGTTCCCCCTTCTGATCTCCGAAACTACTGAGCCTAACATTTTGAAAAAAATAGGAAATATAGCCCGAACTTTACAAGAAAAATAAGGAGAAACCATTAATATTAATTTTGGGGGCAAATTATAGAATTAAATGAAAATTTAAAAATTATTTTTTTAAACGCATGTAATACATCAAATGAAAAGTCGCATTCTGAGGAATACAAATATATTTTTTTCATATTAAAAAAATAATTTAAAAGATATTAACGAAAATATACCAAAATTTATCCATCCCCCCACCCCCTTATCCCCGAAACTATGAAACGTAAAGTTTTGAGAAAAATTTCAGATATGGAGTCTGACCTGAAGTTTACTGGAAAAATAAGGGGAAACCCCTACTTTTAATTTTGGGGGGTAAATTACAAAATTAAATAGAAAATATAAAATTAAAATTGTTTCTAACGCATCATGTTATATATCAAATGAAAGGGCTCATTATGACGAAAACAAATATATTTTTGTTTCATATTTTAAAAATAAATAAATTAAAAGATATAAACAAAAATATAAAAAAATTTTACCCATTCCCCTCCCCTTATCTCCGAAACCATAAGATGTAAAATTTTGAAAAAAATAGGAGGTATAGCGCCTCACCTGAACTTTGCTGGAAAAATAAGGAGAAATCCCTAATATTCATTTTTGGGGGCAAATTATAGAATTAATTTGAAATTAAAAAATTAAACTTGTTTCCAATGAATCATGTAATATATCAAATCACAGGACTCATTAAGACTAATAAATATGTATATATTTTTTAAAATAAATATTTTAAAATATATTAAAAAAATACCCATTCCCCCCTTTATGCCCCAAACTATAAGACCTAATTTTTTTATTTACAGGAAAAATACGAAGAAATCTTTAATATTAATATTGGGGGCCAAATTATCGAATTAAACGGAAAATAAAAAATATTTCTTTAACACATCATGCAATATATCAAATGAAGGGGCCCTTATGAGGATTACAATTTTAGGACAAATTATACAATTAAATGGAAAATAAAAATTCAATTTTCAAAAGCATCATGTAATATATCACATAAAAGGCTCATTATGTGAATTACAAATATATTATATTTTGAAATTATTTGTTTAAAATATATTAGTTATTAGCAAAAATATTAAACATCGACTTAATTCCCATTTTAGAAACTACACTATTTAAATTTTGAAAAATGTATTTTATTTATATTTTTAAATAATTGGCATAACAGATTTAATAATTTATAATTTAAAACTTGACCTATTTTGCCCTTTATCTCCCAATCTATAGAGCCTCAAAATTCAGACATTAGATTATAAAAGGCTTCCCTGAAAGTTTATTAATCGAAAAGCTGTGGAACTTATCACTATCATTTCTTAAAACTAATACATCTAAAAATGGTAGAGTACCCTTTTGTTCCTGTTCATATGTAAAATTAATAGAAGCAAACCTATTGTTAAGATACATAACAAAATCATTAACATTGAGCTCATTAGTATTAAATATAGCAAATATGTCAACCACGTACAGTATCCATACCCTAGGAAAATACTGGGAGTCATTTTTTGCTTCAACTTCGAACCTGCCCATGAACAAGTTGGCAAGAAACGGTGACAAGGGGTTTCTGCCTCACAGAAAGAGTTTTGACGCAGTAAGTCCTCCAGGTACTTCAGAGTTTGTGGATTGGGTACACTAGGAAATAAAGAACTAACATCAAACGACACCAAAATTTCTCCAGGTTGCAGCGAAACATTTTGTATAGATTGAATAAACTCTAAAGAATTCTTTACGCTAAAGTTTTGCTGTGGACAAGGTAAATTTTCGAATCGTTTTGTTAACCACTTCGCTAACTTATAAGATGGGGCGTCAATCGCTGAAACAATCGGACGTACTGTTTTTCCCGGTTTGTGAATTTTTGGAAGGCCATATAATTTCGGGATCGTTGGATTAGAAACATGTAGTCTTCGTTTCAGCTCAGGACTTACAATAGATTTGCATGCTTTAAGGACCTTGTTTACTTCTGATGTCATCTTAGATAAAGGGTTTCTAATTAATTTTGAATACGGACCGTTCGAAATTAGGTTATCAATTCTATCAAAATAATCAGATTTGTCGAGGATCACTACTTTGTTACCTTTATCTGCTTTCAAGTAAAAAACGTCCCTGTTTCTCAATCGTTTAATAACTTTCTTTTGTGTGTTCTTTGTCGTGTGTTTATTAATAGATGATAAATTTTTTGTTAAATGATTTCGAACCTGTTCACGGACTAAACCTTTAGAATTGTCTGGTAAGTATTGAATTGCACTTTCAACACTCGCCACAACATCTTCAAGAGTTTTTTCATGTTCAGGAATGCCAAATTTTAAACCGTTATTTAATAATTCTAATTCTTCGTTACTAAAGGATTGAGATGAATGGTTTTCAACAATAGGCGGAGTCGGAGTCACTTTTATCTTTGCTTGCTGTTTATTCATTGAACATAATTGTTTAAGTTTCTTCTTAAGTATTCTCATTTTATTTTCATGTTTTGCATTAATCATGGAAAACATTCGTCTTTGAAACTCTATCCATTGTTCAAAATCATTCTCAGTTAATTTATATGTTAGTTTTTTATACAATGAATAACTCTCAATTTCTAATAAGCTACGTTTAGTATAGAGATGTTTGATTTCTAAATCTAGCCATTTTATTTTTGCATAGTTTTCAACTTTTTTAGATGCTACAGAATTATTAGAAACTTTTACTTGAATAAATTTTGGAAAGATTGATTTATTTTTGCAAGACTTTAGAAACCAAATATCTCCACCAATAAGTCTAATTTTAGTAGAATACTTACAGTACAAATTGTGTTCCTTTGACCTGGTAGCCATCTTCTAATCGAAAAGCTGTGGAACCTTTGGTGTGTCACAAATGTAAAAACACAGTTTTGCACCCTAACACCAAACCTTTATTTTCAACACTCAACGCACGTTTCAACAACTCTAATTGTCATCTTCAGGAGTAAACCCAAACTACTAACAAACTACTAACAACAAACAACAACAAACTAGTTTGGGTTTACATTTGTGACACACCAAAGGTTCCACAGCTTTTCGATTCAAAGTAAAAAGCGTGGGGTCCTTGAAATATTAAATTTTACAATTATTCTATTTATAAGAGGAGAGTTATGCAAATATAGTGAAATGCACCCCACGCTTTTTACTTTGAATCGAATTATTCTGTTAATAAACAAATTTTATTATACTTTTATTTTGAGGTAATTAATCATGATTGATTATTCGACTTATTAATTAATTATTTTCTGCTTTTTAGTTCGGTTTGCTATTAAAGCGTATTTTCTAAGTTTTTTTAAACTATAATTATTCAACATAGACTCCAAATACTGTTTCATTTGAAAAAATTAACTTACGGTAAGTTTAAGTTTCTTTGTGTCCAATCGGTTTTACCTATGAATACGTATTCAGTTAAAAAAATCTTATTGGTGGTGTACAGGTGGTTTTGAACACCCCGTATATGTATGGTTGTTTTAATAAATTTGAATGGCTATTGTCATCAGGTCAATGATCTGAAATTCAGGCACAGGCATTTATACCATTAAGTGGGTGAAGAAGGGGTGTCTAAACTGTTATTCATAAACTCAAGTACGTACATCTGAAAACATTAGATATCCTGGATACGTGTTCACTTACACCAAAATTTCACAACTGCACAGAACTTTCAGAAAAAAGTTGTCTGTGTTTGATACTTACCTTCTTAGAACTTTTATACCACCCACTATTAATAGATCCAAGGCTACTCAAACAATAATAATGGTTTATTTCTATTTAAATGTCTATACAATATTACATACAATACGGACTTGTACAAAAGGAGAAATTACCTCTTACTTAATTTTTAATTTACATTTATATTGGAAATTTATCCTTCTACTGGTTTAAAGTTTTAGATCCACAATTAAATGTAAATTCATGATATCACTTTAACTTATAAACCTAACTTATTATCTATTTGATATTGTCATTTATCCATGCTTTGATTTTAAGTTTTGAGGTTTTTGTTCGAATTTGTTCTATAGTCGTGTATTAATACCACTTTGTACTGGCACTTAGGAAATGGCAAATTTTTTTCCTTTTACGGCTTTGACTTAGTGTATATTTCTTCTGCATCTCATCTTATTGTAATAATATAGATTTATACATATACAATTGTTTAACATTTATATTCTATTTACTTTATTGTATTGTACTTACACATTTTCATTGTAATTTATCTAATTCCTTCATTGTATTATCATTCGCATCTCCCCAGGTTATAATGTCACAGTTCTTTTGTTTTGTTTCTCAAAAACATATATGAAATATTTTATTTTCTTGAGGGTATGTTGTTAATTCTTTTTCACTTCAGATATTCGTCAAAAAAATTATTGGATTGTTTTCTATAGGTATAGTTTATTTTTTATATAACCATGTATTTATAATTATAAGGTTCATAGTTGTTTCCCTCTCTATCTTCTGACACAATGTTTTTGCTAAAGAGGTGACCAGTAGTAGGTCACCGTGTCAATAGCATAGGCCAGCGGTTCTCAAAATGTTCTGCGATGCGCCCTGGGGCCTTGTAGAGTAAACAGGGGCGCCGCACTATGGGCAAATTACATTATGTTTAACGGAAACCTAATATCTTGAGCAAAAATAGAGATATCCAAACAATTTTTGTTTTAAATTGGACCTTAGGTTATATAGATTAAGGGAAAATTATTTAGAATGTCATGATCCACTATTATAGGGGTGGAAATAAGGGGTGAAATGGTGCACATTTCAAATTTCGATCTTTTTTACTTTTCTTTATGGTATATCTCAAAGTTAAATAGGGATAATTATATGGATGTTTTTTTAAATTGTAGGATTATTAATAGAACACAAAAATATTTATTGAAAAGCTAACCTCGCAAAAGTATAGTTGAAAATAGGGGGTAAGCGGGTGAAAATGTAGAAAATAGCCAAAAAATGTGATTCATCGACCGCTGAACACGCCACTGTGGAGATCGTTTATCGTTATCATTTTTCTCTAAAGGTATCAAAAATGGTTGCCTGATTCATTCTAAGCTCTCAAAATGCAATACAAAACTTTTATTTCGCAAAAACAATAATTATATACGTTTTTGTTAATAGGTACCCAAAGAATGTCAGATCATAAAAAAATATGAAAGATAAAAAGTATGAATTTTACACATTGCTTCTAATACATACTTAAAAAAAACCCTTAAAATGGTCAAATAAAAAATTATAGATCAAACTAAATATTGTTGAAAAATATTCAAACTAATTGACTGAAAACACACTTACAGTATTCATCAACGATTTTTGTGTTGTTTTTTCACTCCCATACCACCGTATTCATTCTTATAGTGAAAAATAACAACGATAAATGATCTCCACAGTGGAAAATGATAAGGAAATAGTTTTTAGAACCATAGTCAGCATCCAATGAATCATTGAACCTAGCCCAGGTCATTTACGAAAATACGTGACAAAATTAATAGTAGAACCAAACCGACATCAACTTGTTCTAATGATAAAACATTACTAATTGACAAAAGCCTAAAAAAATCGGTAACAATTTAGTTTTTTACCTTTTACACCAAATCTACCTATGAAACCGTGTTAGCTACTGTGGGCAATGTTAAACAGAAATAAAAAACCTACAAAATGAGCTAGTATAAGCTCAACTTCGTTAATTGGTTTCTTAGATAATGAAATCTTTATCCAAAATTACAGAAATATAAATAATCCGTTATATATATTTTTTATTTTATAGCTAAAACATTCTTATTAACTGAAGCGATAGATCTTCTCATACCCCATTCATGTTTTAAAAACAAATACTGTAGCCCCGGATGACCCTATCATTATGAATAAACTACCATTGGAAAGTAGAAGAATTGATCTAGAGATCCCTCATCTCACTTTTCTAAAATTTAAAGCATAAATACATATAAGTATTGGAAATATTTTACCATTCCTAAAAAAATTATTTGGACGAGTCCATTCGAATAATTGCTAAGGGGTGGTACTATATGATATTCAAAATATTTGACCATTTAATAAAAAATTATTTGGATGAGTCTATTCGAAAAGTTGCTAAGTGGTAGTCCCTGTGTACCTATATCCTTATAATAAATAATCTCAATGCAAATTTTAATTTTAAACAGACACATATTTATATTTCTTGAATAATATGGGTTTATATAATAAATTTAGCAAAAAATAATACTTAAACTCGATTTAGCCGCAAGTGGTAATGATGGAGCAATCATAATATGCAAAATGCGAAGGCTGTTGCAAGGGATTTTTCCGTTTTTATATGTTTCAATAAAAGATCGAAACTTATATATCTAAGGAAATTCGGCTTGTCATTAATCAGTATTTATTAATAAAAATTTCTTAACAGGAATCTGAATTGAACAACATAAAAATTGCGCTGTTAACTAATTGAAAAATACTATTTTTTTTTTCTTCTATAATTAACGATTATTAATTTGAATCAGCGTTTAATTTCTATATAATAATAAAATATAAAATGTACTGAACGTGTAAACAAAGGATCCAACTACTGTTTACTTATGTTTTAAAAAATCAGTGAATAGAGAAGGCAAAATTCCATATTGTTACGAGAATTCATCCGACAGCTGGTGCAATCGGCCATCAACCAATTCGTGGAAGGGACATTATTCCGATAAATTCTGTGAATCCGAAATGTTTGTCTCTCAACAGGCGGACCGCTGTCGTTACTGGGAATTCCCTTAAAGCTTCCAGAACATGAAAGAGTTTCCCGATGGTTCGTGGACGTACCAGACAATTCCAAGATAAATATATAAATAAGAACAGCTGGCGATAGGAGGCATTCAGTTTTCGACGGTCGTATTGAATACTTAAGTAGATATAAATTGTAAATAGTTGTGTTAAAGTAGTGGAAATAAATTAGAGTGAGTTGGACTGTGTTTTTAAATAAATCCAAGAAGTGAACGGAACCCGTGGGTGAAAATAAAAACATTACAGTATTATATTTAAATTTAAAATAAGTACGTCTTTTTCATATTAAAAATTATCATCAGTGTCTATCTAAAGGGAGTTTAGGTAGCCCATTTTGCTAAATTTATTACAGGTACTACCCCTTAGCAATTTTTCGATTGGACTCGTCCAGAAAAATTATACAGAATGGCCAAATATTGTCAGTATCTACATGTATTTATACTTTAAATTTTGAAAAAGTGAGATAAGAGGTCTTGAGATCAACTATTTCCGTCGGTGTTTCTTCATAATGGTCTTGTTTATTAGAGTATATATCCGAATTGGTGAAACTTCAAATTTTGGAAAAGAATTCTATTGATAAAGTGATAAAATGTGTGAACGAACACATGCGTGCATGGAAATCGACCAATATCCCTAATATTTTAGTCGTTTTTTCGATAACTCCTTATGGAAGTGTATAGTTTTTTAACGTTTAATCTATTAAGGAAGATCTTTAGGTGATCTCATATACTTTTCTGCGACGTGCAACTTGCAGTTTTGCAGAAAATCGCCGAAAATTCCAAAATTCTTATCAAAAATTTCATCGAAATGACATAACGGACATTTCCTCATAAATATTTTAATTCCAACGTAATAGTGCGGTAATTTTAGGCACTGGAAGTTTTAATTGCGAATTTGAAAATTTTCTTTGTACATTTCAACCATATAGGTAGTAAAGAATAGTATTTTCGGCTCCTTAAATCAATGAGTACCAAGCTCGCTTTGTTTGTATACCAGGCAAATACCTATTCAAATGCAATTTTTTTCATTTTGCGAAGACGGTACTTTTGGTTGTCACATTCTCCCGGCCTAATAGAAAATTCAGTGACAACACATGTCAAACTTTAAACTGGTACTTGGTGGCTTATAGACAGGCTGTTTAGTTATAGCAAACAAAATCACAAAGTAAAGTGGTAGAAAGAGTTGCATTTATATGAAGATTGAAATATAGGACGGACTAGAATGATAGTGGTCCGTAGGCAGCCGTATATACAGGATGGTTGGAATATAGGGTGGACTGGACGTTTGGTGGTATAAAAATGTTGAAAAAAATGTGAAATTAAAATTATATAGGGTGATTAAAAAACTGTTATATGATGTGGACATAAGCAAATCATATACAGGATGGTTGAAATATATGCTGGAGTTGAATTATATTTATACAGTGTGATTAAAAAATTATTTCTTTTATAGCCCATAAGAAGTTGCATAAAGTGTGGAGTGGAATTAATGTTACACAGGGCGATAACATAAAATGTTAAAAAGGAAATAATTTATGGGGTAGCCCACAAGGAGTTATATACTATGGTTGAAATATAGGACGGATTTGACTCCGTAAGTATTGGATGGATTCTACTCCGTCCTATAGTTTACAGAAGTTGGTAAATAGGTTGGAGTAGAATTATCTAGTTATACAGGGTTGTCAAAAAAAGTTCAAAAAAGGTTACATGGCGTAGTCCATAAGGTATAAATATATTTTGGGCTTATTAAGTCAACGTGTACTAGTAGATTTTGTTCGTAAAGATTTACCTGTCAATTTAAATGATAAAGTATCATTGTGTAATGTTGAGGCTTTCGATGTTACCTGGTTCTGTCTATTAAGGTTATACATACAAAATAAAAAATAAAGAATGAAAACTACCTGAGTTCAAAAAAAAGTAAAAAGTTGAAAATAAAACATTTTTAAAAATAACATAACCGACTTCTACCTATAACTAAAAAGCTAAAAATAATTATAACAAAATACAACTCTAGCAAATAAATAACACATTCAATGTTGTAAGGTACCTACCCAGGAAGTAAAAAATGTAAACATTAAAAGGTGCTCATTCTGTACAAATTAATTACCTACCAATCTAGTATATTTTTGAAGTCGGTGCCAAGCAACAATCAAGTTTGATGAATTAGTAGATAAGTACGCAATGAAGGATTTTAGATTTGCTTGTCACCGACTTCAAAAATATACTAGATTGGTAGGTAATTAATTTGTACAGAATGAGCACCTTTTAATGTTTACATTTTTTACTTCCTGGGTCGGTACCTTACAACATTGAATGTGTTATTTATTTGCTAGAGTTGTATTTTGTTGTAATTATTTTTAGCTTTTTAGTTATAGGTAGAAGTCGGTTATGTTTTTTTTTTCAATGTTTTATTCATTTCTCTTCAACATTGCCCGTAGTAGTAAATACGGTTCCATAGGTAGATTTTGTGTAAAAGGTAAAAAAAATAAATTGTTACCGATTTTACGTGTTTTTTTTGTTAAAAACAAAAATGTATCTATAAAAAATGTTGAATTTTATATCAATTAGTCATGTTTTTTCATTAGAACACATTGATGTTGATTTTGTTCTACTATTAATTTTGTCAACAAACGTGCTTTTTCTCCACAAATGACCTGAGCTAACAGTCTTTTTTGGTGATTTTCACGTTTTCACCCTCTCACCCCTATTTTCACCTACACTTTTGGGAGAATAGCTTTGCAATAAATATTTTTGCAAACTATATTAATAAACTTACAATTTAAAAAAAAACATTTCTATATTTGTCTTTGAGATATACCATGAACAAAGAAAAAATGTTTGGTTTGTAATGTGCATGCCATTTCAACCCTTATTTCCACCCCTATAATAATAGTGGGTGATGATATTCTAAATAATTTTCCCTTAATCTACATAACCTAAGGTTAAATTTAAAACAAAAATTGTTTCGATATCTCTATTTTTGCTCAAGATATTAGGTTTCCGTTAAAAATAATGCTATTTGACCCATAGTGCGTTGTGTGGCGCTCCACCTTTCTGTCCTTTGGAAACCGACAATACTGCTCTCCTTTCTCTTTTATGGAAACCAACAACACCGCTTTCTTCGTTGAACCCGACTAGAGCGCCAGGCGAAAATACTTAACATGTAAGTTTGCTGCCAAGTGAACAAGTTTGGAAACCCCTGGCATAGGCTGCAGCACCCTCGACTATCTGTAATAGGCCATTAATAAAAAGTGAAAACTACTCTATACTACACTCAACAATAGATTTCAGTCCAAGTAATCTCCCTTTATTTTCAGGTGATACCGGACAAGGTTTCTTGAACTGGATAAAATTTCTTATTGGAGATTTTTCATTACCACACATTAAATTTTATTTTCCAACAGCTCCTCTACAGCCTTATACACCTTTACAAGGAGAGGTACTATAGACACATTATTACTTAAATTAATTATTATGATCTCAAAGTTTATTATATGCTATATTAATTTTAAGAAGTAAAATGTACCAAAACCTTAAAACATATTATACATTTTTTAGATCAGTAAAGTTAGCACCGGCAATTTGCAAAAACTCACATTAAAACATATGTGAATTACGAGCTATTTAAGAGCTATTGATTATTACCTAAACTGATTTTTGAGCTCATTATTTACTATCAGAAAAGTGCAACATCAACTTTTTTAAGCGTCTCAAATTAAGAGCTATTTACGAGCTTTTAATCAACATATTGAACGTCAACCACTAAATTTGTCTAAGGGGTAAAAACCACCCCCGAAAACATATTAAATTTTAATTTTTAATTTAAACCTGCTAAAATTACCTACGATTTACGAGCTCTTTACTGGCGTAATGCAGATGAACACCTACTTATATTCAAGGGGTGAAAACCACCCCCAAAATATGTAGTTTTTTCGAATTTAATGATTTATAAATTTTGAAAAATACCAGCATAATCTACCATTTATGACCTTTTCAACGGTGTATTGCACGACAACTTTCAATTCTTCTAAAGGGGTGAAACAACCCCCCAAATTTTTTTTTTCATGTTTTATGATTTACACATTATAAAACTCATCAGCGTAATCTGATTATGAGCTTTTCAACGGTACATTACACCACCACATTCACTTTTTTTTTGGAAGGGGTGCAAACAACCCCACAAGTACGTAGTTTTCTCATATTTGGTGACTTTTTAATTTACAAAAGTACCATCCCCATTTACTGCATAATTCCGTGGGTTATTTGCACCCGTTACAATAACTGAAAATATTCGTGTAATATACCGTTGAGGAGCCTTTAAATCTTAGATTAGGATGGTAGTTTAAAATCTAGAAACCAGAATTTTTAAAAAATGGATAATTTGGGGGTTATTTACACCCCTTACAATGACTTGAAAGTAGTGGTGTTATATAACATTGAAGAGCTTGTACATCTTAAATTAGGACTCTGTTTTGAAAATTCGAAAATCATAAAATCTGCATAAGTTGAGGGGTTGTTTTCACCCCTTACTATAATTTGAAAGTAGTCCTACAAAATACCGTTAAGGAACTCGTAAATCCTAAATAAGGATGGCAGGTTTGAAAATGAAAAAATCACAAAATTTGGAAAAACTACGAAATATGGGGGGTTGTTTGCGCCACTTTTCAGTAATTTCAAGGTAGTCGTAAATAAAACTGCATAATTTGGGGGTGGTTTAGACCCTTTTAATATATTTAGATGTTCATCTGAATTACACCCGTAAAGAGCTCGTAAATCGTAGGTAATTTTAGCAGATTTAAATTTAAAGTTAAAATTCAATATTTTTTTCTGGGGTGGTTTTTACCACTTAAACAAATTTACGGACTGAAGTTCAACACGTTAATTAAAAGCTCGTAAATAGCTCCTAATTTGAGACGCTTCAAAAAAAATGAATGTTTGTTTGTTTTTCTGAGATAGCGTTGTTAACTTTACGTAAAGTTAGCACCGAAAATAGTTTTTTGCACTTTTCTCATAGTAAATATTGAGCTCAAAAATCAGTTAAGGTAAAAATCAAGAGCTCTTAAATTGCTCCTAATTCCCATATTGTTTAATTTGAGTGTCTGCAAAACGGCGGTACCTACTAACATTACTGACCTACATTTTTTATTCGTTTGCAGCTAAGTAACGTGTGGTTCGATCGACATAATGTCTCACCTGCGGTACCCGAACATACAGGAACATTGGAAAAGATGGGTTCAGAAATGGCAGGCTTCATTCATAATATATTGATATCTGATAAAATAAAGTCAAACAGATTAATCATAGGTACAGTATTTATCTACAATCATATTGATGGATTTTTCTCTTCTCTAAAACACGCTTTTTTAAAATAATGTTTACTAAAAACTTCTATATCCCTTTTACCTTAGTTTAGCTTAATCACTTCCAACAATCTATCTGCCATTGCGCCAAGATATCTTCAGCAGCGCCGACCTAGGTGATAGCGCGTAGAACACCCGATGTATGTCGAGCTGTTGAGCACCGGTATTTAATCCTTGAGATGGGAGCATAGTATCCCTGAGGAGAGTCAATGACACGAAAATCGGGGGGGTTTAAATTTTCACTTTTTCTATGGAAATTGCTCTGACGTTTCTAGAAGTTCTTGCTGGAAACGAGAATGATAGTGGGATGTGGTTGGCTGTATATTGGGTAGCTCGGGTGATATGTTGTTATATGTTAAATAGTGTATGTTCTGCAACAACCTATTTTTTGCGCTGTAATAATTGGTAACTTCAGTAACACCAGACTTATTAACATTTCGTGGGCTGGTACAGAGACCAGATTATGTATCGAAGTTGTAGGGTGTTTCTGCAGACAGTTTCGACGATGTGTGTTCCGATCCGTTTTGTCCTTTATATAGACCAAATGATTGTTCTGGAATTTTTAACTGACAGTTAACCTCAACCATTCTTACGGTCTAAATAAAGTAATTCATCTTTTATTTGACATGGTTTGCAGTTCCTTCATGCTGGGTTGACTAGGATGTTGATTAGGAAGTTCCTGGAGGTAACTAAGTGGGGGAGTTTTCAGTATATGGTCAGCAATCCACTCTCGGAAAATACAAAAAAACGCTAAAAAGCGGACTTTGATGTGTGAAACGTGAGAAGAGACTGAAGCAGAAAAACGATGGGGGATATTCTACATGAAACAGAGGAACATCATATACTTTTAGTATTAAGTATATGAGAAATATAAACTAGATTTTATTGCTCTATTCGAAACACAGAACAAAGGACAAGACAGCCAGAAAGGAAAAATACATACACACATATATAGCGGGGTTAAAATTGAGAAACACGCAAAAGAGACCATATCCAGCTGGGAAGCAGTAAGCAAAAGATTGGTAAAAGTGTTAAAGTTAACGTAAACTTAAAACCATACAAAATAATAATGATTGCCACTTATGGCCCCAATGAGAGAGTAGAAGAAAAAGAAAGATACTATGAAGTACTAATTTAGATAATATCTCAACTAGGTCATAATACAGAAAAAGTAATACTAGGGGATCTGAATGTCAGAATTCGAGAAGAACCCAAATATGAGTTAGTAGGCGCTTATGGTGAAAATGCCAGAAATGATAATGGATCTTGGTTAATAGATAAATGTCAACAACACCCATGTAGAATAATAAATGGATACTTCATACATAACACGTATATCCAAAATACCAGAAAGCTAAGATCGGCCATTTTGTTATGAGACAACAAATCATAATAAGTATACACCACGTCAGAGTAAAAAGATTTGCGGTGTTGAAGTGTTAAAAGTTAAATTAATAATGCCTACAACTGGATTGTCATCTAAACGTTGTTTGTGGCATATTCTTGATTATTTTTATGTGTTTTTGAGCAATGCACCACAATCGAAATAAAACGACGTATATTGATGGAAAACCAAACGTTTCAAAGTCTATTCTTACTTCCTTGTCAATGGCTGTATATTTATTGATTTAAATTGTAAAATGAAAATTTCATTTATGACATTTAAATTGACATTATAAAATTTGTTGTTTTTAGTATACAGGTAGCACAAAAAATTCTAAAGATCATGTATTATAGTTAGTATTATGTATTAACTATAATACATGATTTTATAGATAGGGAACAAACCTGTAAGATTACGTGACGTGCACCTACTTCTCTAAATTTGAATTAAACGACCCAAATACATATATATTCACTTTTCTCTCCAGCTCCTACGCTGTTACTTGAAATGATCTTATTCTGACGGGCTACAAGGAAACCAACATCAGCTTCGAATTCACCGCGAGTCAGAAGTGTATGAGACTTGGATATAAAAGATTTTCATGATTTAATGGGACTTTTCAAAATATTGGAAACGAGTAGTAAACGCATGTCCCCAAAACTTAGAGTAAAACTATTAGATCCTAGTGAAGAATTCTATAGAGACACAACATATATAATTAAAATAGGAAATAAAGTAAGAGATGAATTCACGACAACAAAATGCGTAAGACAGAGTTGTTCTATATCCCCAATTTTGTTTTTTGGATGAAGCCTTAAGCGTAAGAAAAAATCTAGAGGTATGGGAATGTCTATTGGGGATACAACTCTGTATATCCTGCACTATACGGATGACCAGTTAGTAATTGCACAGGATAAAGACCTAGAATATATGCTTACAAAACTTACAGAAGAATACTGAAAGTGGGGGTTACAATAGAAAATCCATCTGAGGACTTGGAGATAGAAGAGGAAAAATTAGAAACTGTATATCTAACCATAAAATTAAGATTATTAATTAACATTAATTACCTTTTTTCTTCATACATGTTTCAATGATTTGTCATTATTGTAGGTGGGTTTTCTATGGGAGGAGCATTAGCATTACATACGGCTTATCGATTTTCACCTGGTGTAGCAGGAGTATTTACTATGTCATCATTTTTAAATGATAACACAGTACTTTATAAAGAAATTAAATCTCCCGAAACGCCATTATGCATGTTTCATGGCGATAGAGACACCCTAGTTCCAATCTCATGGGGCGAAAGAACATATAAAGAACTAACAAATATAGGGATAAAAGGAAGTTTTAATACTGTTAAAAATACGATGCACGAAATGAAAAAATCTGAACTTTTGAGATTATTAGAATGGATTCAACAAATATTGCCACCTCTGTAAACAGAAGTATAATTTGTCAAACATTGGACCAATAAAGTATATAATTATTCATTTATATTTATTTATTTATTTCCCAATTACATTATCTAAGCCTGCCTGAATATACATTATTCTCTGTGCAGGGCCAGATATAAGTTGGTAGGTACCCTTAGGCACAAAACTGGTGGGGGCATCTCGATGACTTCTCACGCGGAATGAGTTGCAGTTGGAGATTTTTGTCGATCCTACTTGCTTGGATTTTGGCGAAAGCAGAAGGCTACGAGAATTATGCGAACCGACTTGAAGAGGGCGGATGTGACTCTGCCGAAACGTCGTCATTTTACCATCGATCCCAGCAGGGATCAGTTATCAACTACGCGGATGAATTCCCGGAAACCACCTAAATATTTAATGCCCGCGAAAACTTAAAAACAAATATATATATATATATATATATATATATATATATATATATATATATATATATATATATATATATATACATATATATATGAACAAGGCTAGGTTCCGGGTGAGAACCGCGTCTGAATTTATTATATACTCGACGTTTCGACTCCTGCTTTGGAGCCATTATCAAGAGACAAAAGTGAAAAAAGTTTCACAGTCTAGATCGAACTCGGGCATACGTCGAATACTAATATTTTGGATTTTACAAGTTCTAACTTGTAGAATAATTTTGTTGAATTACGAAACGAAATTCTACAAGTTACAAAACTACAAGTTACAAGTTGATTATGAAACAGGCCCCAGCTTGTTGGATTTTGTAGTATTTGCCCAGGTTTTTAATTATGTAATTTGTAATAAAATTAGTGAATATTTTTTATAGGTATGATTATTCAAGGTTTTTAGATGTCTCCCGTCTCATATCTCGTTTCTTCTAATGTTTTCGTTTTTTCATGTAGTAACCTATCACTTTCCATTCTATTTAATCATTTGTATTCCATTGATTTCCTCTATCAAAGATGTCACTTTAATTTCTTACTAGTTTTTGTATATCTTTTCATCTTTTCATTCGCAATTTATCAAAGTTCCCTACATTTACCTTATTTAAATAATTACCTTTTTCATTTATTTTGGTTTTAGGATGTTTACTCAAGATGGCTAGCTCAGAGTTTTTTATTGTAGCAACTTTTTTTTGAGTTTTCGTCAATATTAACAGTTTTATCGTTTATTTTCTCTGTTGTTTGAATTCCATTTCACTTTATTCAGTTGTTGGTTTCGCTATTTTTCATATTTAATACATCTAGTTTCAGTAACTACGTCTCAGTTACTTCTTTTCCCAACGACTTTCTTTTCCTTTTTGGGTCTTGCATTTGTTGTACTTTATATGAATTAATGAATTTAAAGTTTTTATATTTTGTATTATTTGTGTTTCGGTTCTCTTGATATAGTCTGTGTCTTTTTTTGTTTTAGCTTCGGGCTGCCCTATGTCCAGGGGTATCAAAAACTTTTGGTTTAGAGAGGGGCAGTTTGGCCGGTTTTAAATTTGGGAGGAAGTGCAGGTCTGCGGGCTTTGGATTATTGAGGGGGGGGGGGATCAGTAACAGTATGGTCAAATAGGTAGAATTGTGTGTTTTATATATTAGAGAGGTGCTAATAAAAAAATAGTTATAGCTGCTATTTCGCACGCCAATGATAGGCAAGACAGTGCCCCAAGGGTAGGAGGAGGCAACTGCTTGGCGGCCGTCACACAGCATGAAATATTTGAAGAAATATTTCTGTGATATGTCAGCGACAAAACATTTACTGAATTATTTCATGAAATATTAGAGAAGCATTTCGTGAATTATTACGCAAATGTTTCATGAAATATTAAAATATTTTAGTCCAATATTTTTGAAAAAGTTCCCACGACAACAAAATCGTTTGAAATACATCATGAAATATCACAGATATATATGGAATATTTCAAAAGTTTTTTGGTCGCGAAAATACGAAGATTTTAGAAATATTCCATTATACTTCAAAACAAATATTAAATATTATAAAAATATTTTTAAATATTTCACTAAAATGTATTTAAACTATTTATTTATCTATAACAAAAGATCTTTTGAAATATATCATGAAATATTACAGGAATATTTCATAAAATATTATAGGAATATCTCATAAATATTACAGGAATATTTAATGAATTATTTCAAATGAGGTTTTGTCGTGGACATAGCATATTGCATATTGCTCATGCCTAAGTCTATTTTCTTTGTTGTTTTTTCGAGTAGAAGAAGTACATTTGTACTACCGACTATATTATTTTCCCTACATCTTCTTCATTTTCTTCTTTTTTGGTGACGATGAAACAGAACTTTTCGTCGAAGCCTTAAGATTTGCTGTAAAACTTTTCCTGGTTATACCAGTAAAACTATGATATGAAGCTTTAGTCAAGTGGATTTAGGACATCTCTTGTTTTTAAAGGATTAGGATAACAACATATCTTCCAAAGACATCTAGTTCAATATACTTTTATTGCAGTCTTTTGATCTTATTACATTTATTGATAGATTTATCTTACATTCTTCATTTAAAAGTGTTATACCTATTGTCATTTGTTGGCTTCAGAATTAAATAATTTAATTTGTTAAGTGAATACTAATACTTAATAAAACGTAACAATTAGTTACCGCAGAGATCATCATCCATTGGAAGATGTTCATCAATAAGTGAAATGAATTTTTCCAGTGGACAAAAACTATCACATCCTCGCATTGTCAATTGTTGGGGTCCACTACCTGTCCAATTGTCGTAGAAAATTTTGAAACCATAGACGTTGTTTATTTTATGCAATTCCATCATGACATAAGCTCCGTAATTCGGGATATGCGGTTCAAAAACTCCTAGAGCAATTAAAAGTTGGGCAATGTTGTTTTCGTGAGCAGAATAAAGGTGCATTTTCCGACCCAATTTTAGTGGACTCTGTATTTTGGTTCTGGCATCATTCAAAACTTTCCGTAAGAAGTATCCAGTAGCCATTTTTCTTAGGTTACTGTTACCTAAAACAAAAATTATAACTGATTATATATTGAAGTTACTTGGCATTACTAATTTTTTGTATAATTACAATGTTTTCGTTCTAGCGCCGTAATTTGTGAAAAACCATGTTCGTACGGACTGAATTTTATAGTGTATTAATGTTTATTATTCTCATTTAAGATGTAATTTTCTATAATGAGGATGCTTACATTACTACAAACAAAATAGCTGACTTTTAAAAACGACAGTATTTATAGTACAAATTCATTTTCTTCAAGTCGTTAATGTTATGTTCTGTTAAAACTTTAAGAAATACGCTTTATACAAGTTAAATACTGTTTAGCACAAATAATGTGTTGTCAAATTGTCAAATTAAAAGATGATTATTAAAATACTGGTATTAAAAATTATTCAACAATAATCGTAGAGGAACTCATTCTATATTTCATCGTAATAGAATAAGTAATATGATTACGTTTTTAAAACTGCATTTTATAAGTGTTTATTTAAATGATAAATAGTTGGTGATTGTTAATTGACTGGTTGTAAATGTCATACAGATATGAACCAAGGCAATTTTCACATGTTCATCATAACAACAGACTATTTAACTCTTTATTTTTAGTTCTTATATTTATGCTTTACTGACAATATAAAGTCAGATTAATACAATCCAAAAAGCGCTGGGTTAATTTTAAAGCACATCATAAACAAATTTAGTAGTTTTGTTAGTGTGTTGTGATTTCAAGGCCACACGAACAAATACTCAATTATTTTACAGGATAAATTTATTTGCTGAAGCCTATTTGTGATATCTTCTAGTTTCTTTTAATGGTTTTCTGGAAATAACACCAACTTGAGGGAAAATGGCTGTATTTTCAAAATCCAAACGTTTCAGTTTCAGTCTTTTACTCTCCGTAGCATTAATATTTGAAAAATATAATAATAAATATAATTTTTAATGCCATCAAACAACGAAGTCAGAATTTTCAAAACGTTTGGATTTTGAATATACAGCCTTTTTCCCTCTATGTGGTATTATTTCCAAAAAAAAAAAAAATCGTTCGTAAAAGTCAGTAACAAGATGAGTATGGGGTTTATAACCGTGTGAACAACTTGTAGATATTTATTCAAAATAACACTGGTCAAGCAGGAACACGGCATGCCGTGTGGAGTACTAGGGGTTTTTCGGGTCGCTGATTACGATGAGAGGGCCGGTTGATCTTCATCACGTCAGGATCGAGGGCACTTGAAGATCAAATCGAGAGCTTTCTACCTAAAAATCTGAAAAAAATCTTGCCTCTTTTTTTTGAGGTCTCTGAGTCCGAATCTGCAGTTTATTTGACCGCGCTTTTTCCCAGAGGTCATTTGAATGTCATTTGAAGGTCAAATCGAGAGAGTTCTACCAAAAAAACCGAAAAAATGCTAGATTATGTTTTTCAAGTCTCTGAATCCGATTCCGTGGTTTGTTTCGCCTTGCACTTTTCCCAGAGGTTATTTGAAGGTCATTCGAACGTCAAATGGAGAGAATTCTACAAAAAAATCTGAAAAAATGTGTGGTTGCACCCGGGACACCTTCACTCGGTGACGGTGGGCAACGGAGTGATTTCATTATCCAGTGAAGTCCTAGGGTAGCTTTCATGCCGTCATGGCAACCCCACAGAAAAAAATTCGAGACAAGGCTTCGGAAACGCAGAATCGGCGACTGGTCAGGGTGGGAAAGCGGGCCCGCAGGCGTCATCATCATGCGACCGTTGCTCTAGGTTGGTGGGACACTTTGCCAATGTACAGTTCAATGCGACATGTCAAAATCTTTACAAGAGTGTTCAAGGGTTGAGTGGCCTTGCCTCAACTGGCCGGGATCATAACCTTGCCTTAACTGGCTTGGATAAGCTAAAACAAACTATGGATTTGGACTCAGGGACTTCAAAAACTTGCGTGAATTTTTTCAATTTTTTCAGAAGAATTCTCTCTATTTGTCCTTCAAATAACTTTCAAATGACTTCCAAATGTCCTCTGAGAAAAAGCGCAACGTTAAACAAACTACGGATTCGAACTCAGGACCTGAAAACATTAGCATGAATTTTTTCAGATTTTTTGGTAGATCTCTCTCGATTTGACTTTCAAATGACCTCTGGTAAATAGCGCAGTCAAACAAACTACCGATTCCGACTCACAGACCTCAAAAACATAAGCAATAATTTTTTCAGATGTTTTGGTAGAACTCTCTCGATTTGACCTTCAAATGCCCTTGACCCAGACGTGATGAAGGTCAACCGACCCTCTCATAGTAATCAGCGATCCGAAAAAACCCTAGTACCCTAGAAGGGATGCCCTGTTTTATAGTTTTTATTTAAAAAATGATAATGAACTACATCCAATTCGGTCAAAAATTATCCTTATCATAATGTCCTGTTATTTCTGCTAAGATGCTTCAGCTGATCCTGTCGCCCACATGTTGAACCATCTTTTAGGAGGTCGACCTGGGAGTTTGCTACTTCTGGTATCTGGTGTTTCACAGTAGTTTTAAGGATTTGTTGCTCATTCGATAAACTGTGTCCTCTCTTTCACTTCTTTGATTACTTCTTTCGTTATTATCTTAAAAAGAGTGGGTCTCTAACCGTCACCCTAGCATTTTCCGCTTTCTTCCGTTAATTTAGGGTTGACTGATTCTTGTTTAACTGTTATTATTTGGATATATTTTTAATTGAATTTCCTTGTTTACTGGTCTGTTCCTAATCCTTAGCAGTTTCCATGTTTTTTTCTGTCGTCCAAAAAGATTCCCATAGCATTGCTTTAGTTCTTTAATGCTTTGATCAACTCTATATATTACTCTCTTGGTCTCTTGTATTTGTTGGATTTTTCTAGAGTGTTTTATTACTATTGGATATATAAGTTTTGGTTCTTGACAGTTAGAGTTTGCATTGCTCTATAAATTACGGTTTGTTGTTTCTTTATCGGTTGGTGTTGATTTTTTTAGTCCTATTGCTTCGGTAGCAGTTAATTTTATTTTCCTTCGAATATATGCTTTCGTTATTATGAATACTGTAATTTTGTTCCCTTTTATTGTTAAAAGTGAAGTGAACTCATTGTTGTATAAATGTTTTTATTGGCTTTTGGCCATTATTATTAGATAATTATATAGTATACAGGGTGTTTTTTAGTGATATGCTAATATTTATGGGGGAGATTCTCGGATCCATTTTAATAAAAAACTTTATATAAACATAAGGGTTAACTGGTTCGGTGGTTCTACTATATATATACGCAAAAATGTATGCGTAATATGTGTTTCTGTATAAAAATGTATGTACATAGTATTTTGTTATTTATTTGGCGTAATTGTGCAACGAAATCATGTTACAATAAAATAGGAACAACCCGTAAAGTTGAGTGACAATAATTACTTTTAAGTATTTCTAAATGATTGGGGAGGCAAATAATTATTTTAAATGTAAATTTGGGATTCTCACTCTTTATCAGGAATCGAAACGTCACACCAAACATACATACTAATTCTAATATATTATATAAGAAAACAAGTTGACAAATCCGTAGATCTACTTTCTCAAAGTTAATACCGCGAGAGTTCTTCTATGAGAAGGCAACTACTGTTCCGGGCAGTTTCCACAAACTGCTCCTAGATACTACACCTTGAATTTCATTACTTAACTTATCTGTACTTTTCAGAAACCATTGTGAGGAGGGAAAATCCCAAATGAACATTCAAATTAATTATCTTGTTTGGGATAATATCTCCAGGATTTCACATTAAAAACAATTAACTAAATATTTCTTACCCATTGAAACAAAGTATTCCTCAATTGATAACTTGATAATAGTATCTGGCCATACAGTATCCAACCAAGATGGTAATTTCAACCCATATTCAGATTCTGTTGATACACCGAAATACAATTGGTAAATATCTTGGAATCTTCGAACATTTAAACCACTGTTCTGAGAAATATAGTTAAAAGTTTGCTGATAGGTTCTGAATTTTGCTTGCATTCTACTGGAGCTGCTATATCTTTCGTATAATTCTAAATAACGCGGACACAATACTCCAAGAAGAACCTGAAATTATAACATAGTGATATAAAATTTAGACTCTATCACTAATATCGTATTATCTACATAATTTAATTTTTTATGCATCTGCAAAGCTATTGAAACGATGTGAGATCAACTATTTCAAGACATTGGAAGCCCAAGGAAACTTCGAGGGACGAGGGACCAAATTACTTCTGAGATCTTAAAAAAATTATAAATATCTAATAAATCCCCGGTTGCATATTGTTATTTGTATTTTTACTACTGGAGTTTTTCCAAAAGTACTCAAAAACAACAATAATAACGGTATATAAAAATGGAAACAGTGAATTAACAACAAATTATAGACCGATGACATTAATAAGTACGTTTTGTAAATTAGTAGCAGAATGTATTAAAATTAAACTTCTAGCATTTTTTCAAGACAAAGATTAGTTGACCAGTACGCATTTAGAGAAAGCTCCAGCGCCGAGATCTGGTTGAGTAACGTTACAGAATTGATTCTTAAGGATCTCAACGTGGGTATTTCTTAGACCTAAAGAAGTCATTTGACATATTGACAAAATAGACACTACTACAGAGGTTTCATAAATGGGCATTAGAGATGTATTAAATAAATTAATTGAAACCTACTTTAAAGACAGAACACAAAGAGGAATAATTAAGGATTTCGTAAGTGAGCTCCTGTCGTTGGTATGTGTTGTCCCACAGAGAGCAGTGCTTGGTGCAGTATTGTTTAATGTTTTCAATAATGACATATTGTCAATTATTGGTAATGAGGGGTTAGTGGTTGGTTTTCCAAACAACACGGTGATACTAGTAGGAAATGAAACATACGATTTGGTCATTAAAAACGAGACCTGTTGTTTTTGTACATTAAAAAACAAAATTGTTATTTTTATCCTCAAACTAAAGGCCTGCTCGCAGTCTGGCGTCCCAGATTTCATACCAATTTTTCAATTAAAGGGGTAGACTGTAATAATAAAATACATAGTGCGGAATTTGTAAAATATTGATTGATGAAAAGCCAGTTTCCATAACTCATGTGGATTATGTAACAAAGAAATAAGTAATTAGGCACCTGTTTTCAACATTTCTACAAATAATAATTTAAAGACTTCATTTTGCACTTTCTTAGATTTTAGATCTTAGACCTTTACCTAACTAATTTCTACAAATACTCTAGAAAAGTTGTAAACCTGGGGATAGTTAGCTGTTTAGTAAGCTCTTTTTATAGATATAAGTAAATCTTTTTAGTGGTGCCTTATATACAATACCCTTATAATATCACTCCTGATTTCTCCATCTTTCACATCGCAACAATTTTTTCCGAAACTACTTGTATACTTAGTTGACACGATTAGGAGTTCATATCGTAAATGAAGACATTTTGATTTTAGGGTTATTTCTGGGGGTAAAAATAAAAAAAATTACCATTCGCCCTTGATCTCCGAAACTATTGAGCTAAAATTTTGAAAAAAATAGGGATAGGACTTCACTGAAAGTTTATTGGTAAAATAAAGCGAAAATCCTAATTTTAATTTTAGGGACCAATTTAGAAAATTAAAATACATATTTTTATAAAAATCAAGGGAATCATGTAGCAGAAAAAATAATAAAAGCCCTGTGTGAGAAATAAATGTGTTTACTTTTTATAAATTTAAAACTCTTGGTTTTAGAGATATTAAGATAACTATAAAAAAATACACTCATTCCCCGCTTGTCTGAAACTGGAAAATTAGAAAAACGTATACTTTGATTCACCTACAGTGTATCAGATCTGAAAGGTGGTACGCAACTTTTAGTATGCGAGTCCAAGGCACTTGACCAAATTATTTCTCTCAAGTTATTTTATTATCTATTTTGTTAATTTTAATTATCTTACATTAGATTCAATTTATTATACGAAAAGTGGTTGTTAAATGTGACAACACTGCTAACTACAGATGACCGCATATTTCCTTATCTCAGCGGTAAAAGTGATTAAATGTTAAATACGAACTAACGCTATTTTTATTTAAATGTCATTTTACAGTTTTAACATACCCTATCATCAGCCCTGGGCATATAGTTGAAAGGAACAGGTTGCCACGAAAAGGGTATAAACATATCTTCTTGTCTAGGTGGAAAAAGACCTGCTAGTACCAATTGAAGTGACATTTTTGTTCTATTATAATCCGTACTTATTGACTCAATTATTTCGGGGTAGTAATATTTTCCAAGAAATTTATCATATCTCTGCCGTAAAGATGTACCAACGTTGTATTCTCTGCGTTTACCAGCCTAAAATTACATCATAAGTATAAATTAATTTTAGTAGTTACTCAAGTAATTAAAATAATAAGAAATTAACTTACATTGGTTAACTGACCCAAACCATAAGGGAAGTAAGTTTCATTAAGATACGGATCTCTTGGATATAATTCTGCTTGACTGTCTGCAGTTCTGTTCCCATGCCTGAAGAGCTGAAAGTTTTTTAAATTTGTGAAGAGGTATATTTATATTAGCTCACAGAATTAAGTTCATTTTCAATAAACCAATTGACTTAAGTTTCCAAAACTTAGATACAAGAAAATAATTTCCATTTTACGTAATTTATGCAACACGTGAAAATTTCATATTTCTACCATTTGTATTGGTATGATTTTATAATTTGTTTAACCATACCTGTATTAAACTTTTCACTAACCAGTATAAAAGACAACACTGTGGTATTTACCATGCCTTAAGAATTATGTTGAATGTTAGAACAGCCATATTAAAACATTATTTCCCAATTTAACTATGGGAACATGTATCGAATAACTATTTCATAAATGCTAGATTTATTTGAAGATTTTCATTGAAATAAATTGTTTCTAATAAATTACAGTCTTTATTATCATATGAACATAAAAATCGGGGGGCTCATGTTGGACAACTGAACATACAAATACAGACAACATGGTAAAATAAATAATTTAAGTAGTGTAGTACTAAATGATAACAAAAAATTGTCAGATTTAATGAGGGTATTTACCAGAACTCACAAGTTAGTGAGTCTTTATTAATATATAGTTTTAAATAGATATTTTTGAAATTATAAATAGTTTTAGAATTGATTTGAAAAAGGTCAAAACATGATCAAAACGTTATCAATAAAACATTTGACACAAATTTGGTTTTTTAATATACAAGCAAAGACGAAGAAAATAGTACACAAATGTAAATGAGAATTCTGAATTGTTTGTCAAAATTTTCCCTAATATTTTTATATTTTCTAGTCCATCATCATCACATGCGTCGCAGGTGACATGCTTCAAAACTTTAGATATCTGTTTTTCAGACTTCATTGAGAGGACAGAAAATCCAAATGAACAATCAAAATAGACATTTACTTACTCAATCAATAATAAATTACTTACAAAATATCATCAAAAAAATATAACTGAATTGAAAAATGTCTATACAAGCTTCTAAACTTATTTGATAAACTTTTTTAGTGTAATATTTGACAGGCTGGTAACAAAAATTCGACTGTAAATTAAAATGAGACTACAAAAGGGAAAATTGTTGAATATGACACATTTAATTAAAATAAACAAATATTATGAAGATACTTTGCATTAGGTATCAAGATGAACTCATGAACATATTATATAACATCAAAGGCCTGAATAATTATTATAAATCTGATAAAATTTGGAGTTAATTCTTACTTAAAATGTTTTAAACTGATATTCTAACCATTTCCAAAAGCTGTGTAATTTAAATGATAAAATGCCAATAGATTTCAAGGAAGAAGTTTTTTAACTCTAAATGAAGGATGATTAATTCATTTTGCTAATAATCCGAATAAATTAATTGTCAACTTACCACGTTAACTAATACAAGTGTAGTTTTCTGATGCTCTAATTCGTCAGGGTAAACTATTTTAACATCGTTGTCACTAAAATCATTAAATCTATCATAAATATACCGATGATGCACTGTACTGCTGACGAGTGCTGCAGAAAACAAAATAATAGATAGTCTTAGAACCGCAATCATTTTTAATTTACAAATGTAATGATAGTGTAAATTTCTCCGTTTTATATATGTATCTTATCCAATGACAGGCGGTGTGGGATTTTACGGTTTAGATTCTTACGCGAAGATATACCCTACCCTGAAAAATATAATCATTGTGGAAATTTGAGTTTAGGCTTTCACCACGGGATATTCGTTAGAGACCTTCAGAGAAGTATTATTACAATTTTGCTGGTGTTTTCCAGTTGCGTACGCAAATCAGTCAAAGTTTATCAGGAAATTACGGATTGACCATAATGAATAAACAATAATGCCATTGGGGAATTTATGTTTTATTTCATGCAAATAGCGTGGTAATAATAAGTTCCGAACAACATTTATTAAATAAAATCGAATTTGTTGAAATTTCAATTTGCCTT
The DNA here is from genome assembly GCA_034190945.1 of Octodonta nipae. Taxonomy (NCBI): domain Eukaryota; kingdom Metazoa; phylum Arthropoda; class Insecta; order Coleoptera; family Chrysomelidae; genus Octodonta; species Octodonta nipae. The sequence goes on along the minus strand of CM067224.1, from coordinate 48,125,482 downwards.
CATTTTTGGGTTAAATAACTATCAATCGTATGAGAGTTCATTAAGGTTACAAATTAAAGATGACCTTAAATAGTAATACTTGCAGAGTGAAATTAAATCAGGTTATCATTTTCAGACAACAAAGAACACAGATAGTGCAGCTGTGAAATTTACGACAAATATAGTATAATTTGATACTATAAAATCGTTACAGTCTTACCTAAATCATTCTAAACAATAATTAACTAACAATCTTGTAAATGATCATGTTCATATTTCTAACATTGCAAATATATGGCATAGCAGATTGTGCTTTCACTTTTTAGATTTCATAAACATATTCTCAGTATATACATTGTGAAAAACGGGAGCAAAATTGTTGTTAATTTTGACTTAAACGAGAAGTATTTTATATCTGTCTTCTAAAATTCTGACTTATGTTTTCTTTTTTATTGCAAAATAGATTCTTTTTTCTAGATAATTACTTCAATTATTTATGGTAACGCAGTATCTTCTCTTATTTTGAGCAGATGTCGTGATTTTAGTGTGTGGAAAGATGGTGTCATTTCAATTTGAAAAAAATCAATTCCAGAAATAACGGTGGGAATAAGAGATAAAATGTAATTTTGGAAGTATGAATGTTAGCCGATATCTTTGCTGATTATGAACCGATTTAATGATTATTTATTGAGAAGTGTATATACATTAGGAGTTGTCTCATTTAAAAAATATAGGTATATTTGAACTCAATTCTTATTATTTCAATCTATGAAATATTGTTTTTATCTACCTCTATCTTTGCCAACCATATTTATTGGTATTACATTTCTATCTTTCCACCATTAATATTTTTTCACTGTTTGAACTAGATTTGTAACTCGTGGCTATAGCAATCTGGGAGTTTTAACTGGAGTTTATTTATTCTGCAGTTCTTAATAGCTGGGCTTTATGTTCCCTGGAATAACATGAATTTATGCACATACCCATGTACCAGTGTTATTGTGCTGATAAAATAAATAGATAATTTAGATATTCTGTATCCTGAAATTCATACTGGTCTCGAAAATGACCATAACACTTAAAATTAAGGGTCGCGCTGAAGATATTTCATGATAGTGTTATAAATAATAGTTATAAGTCGATGATGGTAGGTACAGCAATTAATTATCTCAATCTGCTAGTAAGAGTCAAATTTACTAGATAATGTTCAGAAAAGATTATTAACTAAGTATTTTTTGTCTTGTATTAGATATGGGTTGAAGCAAAATTCATGAGTCTCCGGAGAGTGATTGTCCCTTTGACTTAGTGTAGGACGTTGCCCAGGCAGTGCTGTCAATTGAGCATTTTTATGTCTGTCTATATTATTACGATATAATATGCAGGCTATTATATATATTATCTGCTCGTTTCATGGCTTGATAGATACCTAATTATATATAAGAATATGTATGCCAAAAAGGTTCGGTTTTTATCTAGGGATAAATTCTAAGAAAGTTATATTTCAATAATTGTAGCTAAGACTTTATGTTTAGCACTTTCGCTAACTTAAGCATATTTATAGCACTTTTTAAAAATATATTTGGCATAAAATATTTTTTGTGCTTGGCACTGGCCCAGAATCAGTTACTATTTAACTCTTTTGTACGCAAGATAATATATATGATATATAAATATATATATATATATATATATATATATATATATATATATATATATATATATATATGTATATATATTGTTTCTGGTCGGGAACCTCCATCAGTTGGGCTTCCCACAATAGAATGTCATCTCGAACACTTATTTATGTATTTGATAGATAACAGTAAATTTGGTTTCGAGCATAGTACAAACTATCAACTATGCCCGGGCTTATCATGTCTGCCGCAGCTGCAGATGAAACGATCAGAGGATATTCCACTAGCTACGGCAAAACAGTCAGGAAAACACAAAAGTGAAACTAATATAATACTGTTTAGTATAGTGTTCAGATTACAAAGGTATTAATTAACTCTAGAGTAGTGTTATTATATCACCCGTATAGCACTGTATTATTTTTAACTTGTTTTTGGTGACTTTTCAATAATTGTTGAAGCTATTTATTCTGAATTATTTTTCAGTTTATGCCACGTTGGCTTTCATTGTGTGTGTTTGTAATATGTCTTTTTACTCTTTTATCTTATAATTTCACTATCAAATGTAATGGTCGAAAAATTTATATGATATGCAATGAATCATTTGTTTTATATTGCCCAAGTTTTAACGCATATATTTTTACATAAAATTAATAATAAAATGGTAAGAATTTTTTATTTATTTATAGTTATAACAGTAGAAAGTAACATCATTTTTGTAAACTCGTGGAGTCTAGTTTCCCGAAGCTGTCTATGCAGCCATATAATTTTGACCCTACTTTATCACAACATATTAAATTAAAGGAATAAATGATTCCTTGTGTTAGTTTTGAAACTATGTTCGAAAAATTAGTGTTAGCTTTTAACTTTCATGAAATACCTTTTCGCACAATGTACTCCACAATCACTTAAAAACAAATTCAGGGTTGTGAAACGAATCAAAAAACGCTTGCGGGAAACAAATACTCATTGCTGAATGTCTGTCTTTATTGTTCCAAGACATCTGCAAAAATATGCCTGATACATTTTAATTCCTCACGAAAACAAAGTTGGTTTTTCTTATTATACACACAATTTCAAAGCCTACCATCCCAATAATGACTTTGAACAAGGATTGCTAATAATTTGGAACAGTTAGAAAATTTAGAGCAAAATCTATCTAATTCATTATTACTTCCAAACGTAAACATACAAATGGTCTTCTGATCCTGATATGTAATTTAAAAACATTTTCCTGATCATTTTTTATGTCATATTTAGACATCTTTGCAAACAGTAAACAATGCAACCCAATGGAATACAAAAGGGAATTGTTGTCATCAACCAGAAGATCCACATAAGAAAAGTTATTGGTAGCATGTTACATTTTACCACTAATGGAAGAAATTCGCTTCAACAAAAATTCACCAACAGAAACGTCTTCGGAGAATCGAACAGAAATCTTTAGTTTTTAAATTTAGCAGATGGAAAAACTTTCTGTAAATGTTCAAAGAGAAATAGTTGGAAGAATCCAATACTAAAAACAAGAAATAAACTGTACCTGCTCCGAAAAGCAAAACAGGTATATAAAGAAAATCACTTGCATAATTTGATGGGGTTACAATCGACCTCTCCTAAAGCTAAAGCACACTCTTCCATAGTGGAAATAATTTTTTTTTGAGATTTTACAGTCCCAAGATAATTTTTTTTTCTAGTCTAGACTCTTCATCAGTTGCGTTTTCCTCAACTGATTGATATCTCAAATAAGTATTTAGAGTATACAACTGTTTTTATTGCGAAATGAATATTGACAGAAATCGTCGTGCTGTGTGTAATTCCGTTTCTCTGTAATTCCTGGGAGAGAAATCCCACCAAAGAATTCCTAACTGAATTAAAACCTATCTAGTGCAGTCATATTAGTCAAAATAGGGTAACAATCTTGGAATTCAAGATAATCAGCTTTAAACTCGTTCAAAGCTTTATTTTAATATCCTGAAACTTATCTCAAAACCTACTTATGATAGTGTGGACGTCACTGGAGATAACTAAGTTAAAGGGTAGAAAAAAGAAGATTTTTTGCTTATTATTTGCAAATATCTAAATCCCTGTTAGTTTTATGCTATTTGTATTTATTGTTGTGGATTAAATGCTTTACAACTTTTATTTGAACAATTTTCTAATACGTTATACCATTTTCGAGACAGAGGGTGGAAAGCGGCTAGTGTTTAACTATGTGGAGTATCATTGAGGTTCAACCTATAGTCCCTTTCAAAAATACGCCGTATAAAGTCCCCTAATTATTGAAAAATATATAATTATAAATAATTTACATTTTTTATTAAATGTCACATTTAAAATAATATATATTTTTTCATTAATTAAGTTAAGTATGAATCAGTATTTTTTAATAAAAATATAAATTAAAAATTAATTTCTTTTCTTTTTATTTAATTAGGATGTAATTAAAATTTTTTCTTAATAATTTTCTATTTGTAGGAAAATATGTGTTATCAAATAAATAGATACTTGCATAATATTATAATTATATATTTTTCAATAAGTAACAGACTTTATACAGCGTATTTTTGACAGAGACTACAGGTTGAACTCGAATGATACCGTACATAGTTAAACACTGTATCCTTTATCTCAAAAACGGTTTAACGTATAAAAAAATTTAGTCCACTACAATATTAATAACAAATACAAATAGCGTAAAATTCACAGGAAACGAGATATTTGCAAAAAAATAGCAAAACATCGTTTCTTGACCTTAGTTACCTTCAATCGTATCCACACTATCATAAGTAGTTTCTGAGACAAGTTTTAGGATGTTAAAATAAAGGTTTATAGGAGTTTACGGATTATCTTGAATTCCGAAGTGAAAGCACTAATATGACTGGAGTAATCTGTTTCAAACAGAATTATAGTCCTGAGATTACATTCAATCAAACAGCATGATTTCTTTATATTATGCTAGATGTTAACAGATTTTTCCCAAACCTTCTCAAACTACTTAGTACTATAAAATTATATGGTAATGGTCAAAATACAGCCATTAAATAAAGCTTTTAAGCTCTACTAAACACAAGATCTGCATATTTTGTAGAGTCTTACAATGCAATATGAAATGCTTTTATTATATTTCCAAACCCTCTTATTAAATTTGATTTACTTAAGTATAGTTTCTTTATGATCACATCAAAACTCTGAAAAAGGCTGGGGAAAACCCAAGCTGTACCTTTACGGATTATCGTTCCTTCAGTTATTATTTGCTTAAATATTGAGACGCACTTCAAAGGTGAAATTTAAGATTTGTTACCGTCCTGTAAGGAAATTATTGTTGTAATAGGTCACACTCCCACTAGGCCTATCATAATTATATGGAGGTACTAGTTTTAGTTTATCTGTCATTTTATGTTTTCAAAAGGCCAAACTTCTGAGAAGTAAGTTCATTGCTATCTTCTCATATCTCGTATGCGTGATTTGTTTAATAAATTGATAAGTTTACTCTTTAAAGTATTGTAATTTTGTTGTAACAACACTTATCGAACGCGATTAACGTTTTGTGTGTCAGTTGTTTTTTATAGAAGTGCGGCACAAAACATCTTTTCGAGATTTTACAATCCATTGCACCCAAGACAATATATTGGTGCTAGTCGAGAACCTTTATCAGTTGCGCTTCCCTCAGCTGATTAAAATCTGTAATAATTATTTATATATTTCATACAAAATATAATTTTAATACGAAAATGAATATGAAAATGCTTTTTCGGTCTCCGGTCAAGGCGGAAACGTTTTTACAGCGCTCCTAAAGACCCTCTGATAAAATCTGTTATACCTAAAGTTTCGAAAATAGAAAAAAAAGTCAAATGAACAAATAAAAAAAAGCATTGATTAAGTAAAAGTGTATGTGAAAAGAAAACGTTACAGTTACATAAAAGACAATATTTAATTAAAAGTCTAGCGTCTATACACGAACAAACGGGCTCCGAAATACATTAAATATAACTAAGTTGTGTTAAAAAATTCACAAAAGGGTCAAGAAGTCTGAAGCTTGGAGGTACTTTAACACACGTGCAACGCATCTGTTACAATCCGGGAGTTACAAGTAAACTGAAGGCAAATAAACTTGTATGTATCCACGAAATAAACGGTCGGTACCAACACTCGGGCAAGAAATTATATTGAAAAATAAAACACATTTCCACAATTTTAAAGGAAATGGAGCGAGAGGTTTAAGCATGACATAATACTACTGTTGGAGAGAAATAAAGAAGAATTAATTAGTCAAATACACGTCACTGAAGAGAGGTTGTGTTTATCAAACATAGAATTGAAACAGAAAGTAGACAGCCTTGAGGAGGAAAATTCCTTACTACGCTTCCAGGTACAGAAGTTCGAAAAACAACTAACTAACAACAATATCGTAATATTTGGCCTAAACCCAGAACCGGAAAATATACCAGTGCAATTCATTATAGGAGAACTAAATAAATATCTTGGAACAGACTTAAAAACTGGTGACGTGAATAATGTATACAGTCAGGGAAAATTAGAGCTTGTGTCCTTTTTTTTAAAGAAATCTTAGGTAACGTTAAGAAATTAAAAAATACGGGAATATCTATAGCGCACGACCTAACGCCAACTCAGCAACAAGACCAAAAAATATTAAAAAGACACCTCAAACTAAACAGACATAACAAACCTCAAGAATTAAGCTATATCAAAGGAAACAAACTGTACATAAATAAAAAAAGTTATACCGTCAAACAACTGATAGAAATCGAAAAAATAGAAGAAGACAAAAGGAAGGTAAATATTGAATTTCAAACACAAACGGAAATGCAAACTAAATCTCCGGCGTTTCCAAAAATTACAGGCCACCAAAAGAAAACTAATAATAATACCGATCAAACACCAAAAAGCACGGGAGGAATAGCAAAGAAGAATAAAGGCATACAAAATCAGCTTTCCTCTGAATATACAAGTGCGTAGAGATATTTATTATATAATATTCAAATAACTATCTACCACTCTTTTACAATATGGTGGGAATCATTGATGAAGCGTTTCATATATTAGATAATTTTAGTGAATTCAAAAATGTGATGTGTGAAGATTTTAAGGAGGTAAATAGGGGTATTTGTTTAATGGATGAGTTTCACAACTTTACTATTTTGCATTATAATATTTAAGTTTAAGAGCTAATTTTGATGAGCTATGTATAACCATTAATGAAATTAACAAAAAAATATATCGCCATTATAGTACTATGGGAAACCTAGTGTATAGAAAATATATCAGATTTTAACATCGATGGATTCTCGATTTTTTACAATGAGGCTTCTTTTAATAAATGTGATGGAGTTGTAATGTATGTTAAAGAAAATCTCGTTACAGGAGTTAAAAAATTCCATTAACAGAAATATGCTTGCTGTAGTGCAAATTAGTGTTTAATAAGACAAAAATAAATATAATAGGTATCTATAGGCCAAACCCAACAAATCTAACGTATCTTTATTCAGGACTTTGACGACTACTTGTCCGCACTATCTAAGGATGAAATAACAATTGCGATTAGGGATGTGAATATTGACATCAACCCTAACAACGTACTAACTTTGTCTTCAATTATCTATTTAAATATGTTGGCTAAGAATGGATTTGTCCTGGAAATAAATATACCCATACGGGTAGATAATACTTCTTCTACAACAATAGATCACATATCCACATACATAAATAAACAAACAAAAAAAGCTAATGCCCTAGTTCTTAATTATAGTTTAACAGACCACTATCCCTTAATTTATAATATCCGATTTCAAACGAAAAGCGTGTAGAAATTCAAAAACAGAAGCTCATCAAAAAGCTGAATGAACGACTGGTATGGGATAAAATATAAAATGGAAATTGGACTCAGGTTTACTGCCATTATTAACCAATCAACAACAGAAGTAAAAATAACTGCAAAGGATCAAAAATTAAAACAATGGATGACCTGTGGAATATTAACGACCATTAGAAAGAGAGACATGCTTAAACAGAAACTCTTAAAAAATAAACAGATTAAAACATTAGAAGAAGAATATAAGAAGTATAGAAACTATCTAGGTACGTTAATAAAAACTTAAAAAAATGGCTATTATGAAAATAAATTAAAGCAATGTAACTCAAACTATAAGAAAACTTGGGAAGTAATAAATGAATTAACAAATGTTCCACCAAACAAAAGCACCATAAACAAAATCAGTATCGATAACAAAATAATTAGGAATCCAAAACAAATAGCAAACCATTTCAATGACATCTTTGTAGAAATTGGTGAGAAAATCTCAAACAAAATTAGTAAAAACAATATAGAAATAAAAAAAATTAAAGCTAAGCAATATATCAACGCTATGTTTTTGACGCCAACCGACTATTTAGAAATTGAAGACGTAATATCGACGCTAAAAAACTCTGCATCTCCGGGGCCTGACAAATTGAGTATAAAATAATCAGATAGAAAAGATCTAATGACAAATTACCGACCCATTTCACTGATTAATAACTTTGGGAAAATTAAAAAAAAAATGCTTGAACAAAAGAATATGGTCCGTTCTGGAAAAAAATAAAATAATATCCACAAATCAATATGGGTTTCAAAAAGGTGTAGGGATAGAGCAACCTTTACAAAAACTAAATAAAAAAACAATTGCAGTATTTCTTGATCTCCAAAAAGCTTTCGATATGGTATCACATAAAATTTTATTAAGCAAACTAAATGAGATTGGCATACGAGGACCCACTCTGCAACTTTTTAACAATTACTTGTCAGAAAGATCGCAACAAGTACGAATAGGAGATGACATTAGTAATAAAAGATTTGTGAAAACTGGAATCTCGCAAGGCACAGTCTTAGGTCCTACATTATTTTTAATTTTTGTTAATAATTTGCTATCTTATGAAGGATGTAGTGTAGTTTCTTATGCCGATGATACTGTACTAATATGTAATGGGACAACATGGGAAGAAGCCTGAAACAAAGGGCAAAATGCAATCTCAGATGTCAAAAATTGGTTAGATGAAAACAGCCTGAATCTAAACGTATCTAAAACTAAATATGTAGGATTTACACCAACTAAGGCAGGAAGCGCTGCTCTATCACCTCTAATCATTAATGGAGCCCTGGAAAGCGTGAAGCAAGTATCATCAATAAAATATTTAGGTATGTTGATTGATGAAAACTTAAAGTGGAAAACACATATCAAAAGAATTAAAAAGCTTACCTCTAAGTTCTACACTCTCCGTAATTTACTAAATGAAAAGGTTTTACTTATAGTGTACAGTAGTGTAGTCGATTCCATAATAAAGTATGGTTTATGCGCTTGGGGTGCAGCTTATAAAACACACTTAAACAAAATAGAGGTAAGTGAAAATTACATACTTAGAATAATCTTTAGATTAAATAATCGTCAAAGCGTCAAGCGTATTTATACTACACAGGCAATACTAAACGTGCGAGGTCTTTACATTAATGAATTGTTAAAGACGATACATTCAACGAACAAACTCGTTAAAACAAATCATCCACATAACTCCAGACAAAAGGATAAACAGTTGCTCATATCTGATCGAAGGAATAAAACTGTATGTCAAAAATGCCTACTATACAACGGTATTAAATAATACGTGATTCCATTAAGTTACAAAAAACTAACCAAGAAACAATTCAAGAAAAAAATTAAAATATGTATAGTCCAGAACTATGATAGCTTATTAGCCCTTCTAGTATAATGAAAACACTAAAAATAAATTACTCTATTTATAGAATAATACCCCTATTTACATACCTCTATTTCTATTCATGTTTAGTTATATTTTATGTACCTAGTTATATATTGTTTTGAATTATTGTAATTATTTTTTTCTTTACTCAGTAGTAAAATTGAATGTTATAAATATATGTTAATTAAGGGAATGTATGGGTAAATATGAGTATATCCATCTGTGTGTATATATATGTATATTTTTATGTATGTGGGTATGGATGAATGTCATTGTTAGTAAAGTACCAGATTTTAATTGTCATGACTAATTAAAATATACTTGAATGTTTTCTTGGACAAAACACAAGCTTAAGCTTAGGTGTCCATTTCCCATTCGAACACTGATATTGTTAAAAAAAAACATTTAGGAGTTTCAGAGACCCCAAATCGGGAGGGAGTCTTGCTGTGTATAACGCAAGAAAATGTTTTTGTGATTCTTAGCACAGACATTATACAAAAGAATTCGTAGGTTATATAAAATCTACCAATGCAATTATGGCATTCATTTATTTATTATATAGCTTTGGTATCCAACAGGTAGAACCATATGTTACCCAATTACCCACATTTGACTTCACAGTGCTAAGCGCAAAATAAAGATGAGACAAGTTTTCTATATCTATGGTAATGGTACCTACAAAATAATAATTGAATATATTGCTACAGATTCCCATGGGTTCAATTAGAAACATATTTTAATCTTCAATTAAATTTCTTGAAACATACAACACAAAACGCAATTTACACTCTGAAGGTTACTTGACAATAAAACTTATACTTCACTACTTATAATACTTAACTGAACTTATGACTGAACTTCTTACTCTCACAAAACACCTATTTATATACTATTTGAGATTCAAGATTCTTCGAGATTATTCTATAGCGCTAATGTAGAGTTCTGTACATCTTTCCTGAACTGACCGCTACATTTGGTTTGTATACAGTGTCTTCCCTCGGCCGACGTCATAACTTTCTGTGACACTGCCACCTCTTTAGTTCTGATCTTCCCAATTAGATGCATACGTTCGATAACAGGCCAGACGACCCAGATGGAAAACCTTCATCTTTGTCCTTGGGCTGTGTTGGATGCGGTACGCAACATCATTTATCCTTTTCCCTTCATCCTTTGTGGATTGTACAACTAGATCTTATCACCTTGCAGTCGAATTTGCTTTTAAACTATAGCGGGTTTTCATCCTGGCACTTGTTGCTAGCACGCGCTTCCTTGCCAATTCATGGGTAGCCAGTAATATTTCCCGTAATTGATCTACATAATCATTAACTTCCATAGGTGATTCATATGGTGTCCCAAAAGCCGGGTCACATGGAAGTCTTATTTTTTTCTGAACAAAATCTTAGCTGGTGTTAACCTGGTGGTGTCATGTACAGCGGATCTGTATGCCAGCAGAATGTGCACATCCCAATCCCGTTGGTTACCGGCTAGAGTCCTGGTAAATCTCTCTACCATGTCGTCTGATTGTGGGTGTAACGGCGAAGTTGTGATTTTGTTAATACTCAACAAGTCGCAGATCTTCCGGAACACATTTGATTCAAAATTCCTGCCTTGGTCGGAATGAATGAAGTTCCGTTGGTACCCCAAACCGGCTAAACAGTTGATCTACATAAACCGTTGTTACTGAGGTGGCATCTTGAATTGAGTATAGCAAACACTTCGGGCCACTTGCTGGTGCTAAAATCAACAGCAAGGATATATCTGTTACCCCTATTGGTTATTGGGCAAGCGGACCTTGAACAGTTTATTTTATTACAGAATTCTGCTTAACCCTATTAACGTGATAGTTGTTAAGCTCGTTATTAGCATTTTAATAAAATAAATTTTATTTTGGTTGTTTTATCATAAGAAAAATTTACTATATTATTCAAATTGCAACGATTTATTGTTAGATACGAGTATAAACTATATTTTTTTATGGTTAAATGTGTGGTAGGCTTTCTTTAATACGACGGGTAATTTTAAGCGGTCAAGCAATTCCTTGTGGTCATCTTAGTCACGACTTTCTGCCGATTAAGACGTAAAATTCTATGGATATTCTTGAAATGAGAGTTTACCTTAAGCAGAAAAAAAGTAGTTTTCTGTTATATTTTCGATCAATCTGAGGAGATGAACTACATTCAGTTTTAAGTTGACTTATGATTATACTTAAAAAGTAGCATTAAACACAAGAAGATTTCTCAGTTTAGGGTGATCCCCACACAAATAAACGAACAATTAAAATTTTGTAGATGATAAGATTAACACCAGCACCATTAACATAGGGTAAGAAATTTAAGACAATATTACACATTTTAAATTTTATATCAATTTGTTACGAGAATTCATCCGACAGCTGGTGCAATCGGCCGTCAACCAATTCGTGGAAGGGCCATTAGTCGGATACTTCTGGCAATCCGAAATGTTTCGTCTCTCAACAGGCCGACCGCTGCCGTTACTGCGAATTGCCTTAAAGCTTCCAGAACATGAAAGAGTTTCCCGATGGTTCGTGGACTTACCAAACAATTCGGAGAGAAATATATAAATATGGACATCTGGCGATAGGAGGCATTCGACGGTCGTATTGTATAGTTAAGATAAAATGTAAATAGTTCTTGTGAATATAAATTGTGTTAAAGTAGTGGAAATAAATTAGAGTGAGTTGAAATAAAAACATAACAAATTGTAGTTGTGGTATCTTAAATTGTAATCCATTAAATTATTACGTTGCCCGTCATTATATTTATATAGCGTCATACGGAAAATAATAAGTGGAATCTGACGAGTATTTTTTTCAGTTATGCATCTTTTGTATTACAGTAACCTTAAATTACTCACATTTTAAAGTGTAGTGGACACTGATCACGTAGGTCTTAAATCTGCGAAACTGGTTTTCACGAACATATTGAAAACTGAATAAACATTAAGTCAGTTTTTTATTCATATTCACCATGCTTGAGTATCACAAGTCACTACTTCTACACCAGACAATAGAGATTTTTGAGTGGCATACAATTCAACAGCAAATCGCATTAGCCATCATGTAAATTATAGTTTATAAGTCATAAATCACATAATTTTAAGAGCCAACTTGGAGAAATAAATTATTTGAGCCTTAAAAACCCCCCAAAATATGGGATATTTTCGTTTTTTGCTCATAGTGTATACAGTAATTTGATCGCAGAATTTTTCATAAAGGAAAGCTGGAAAAATCTATATAAAGTGAGTGTTTTTAACCTAGTTGTAATAACAGCTGGAACCTTAATCCGTCTTCTAATGATAGTTGAGATTAATAACGCCGAAGATCAATATTGTACTTTTAGTTGATATTGCAGAATACCAACTTAAATAATTTGTAGAAATATTTTGCAGAGCGTATCACATGAACAACGATTGTGCGATAGCGATATACAAAATATATTTTGAAAGCTCCTAAAATGCACTTCACTTAGTTTATCTTGGATTTTCGTCACGAACATGTATTAATACTGCTTGTGAATTTTGGCTTAAACGACCAACCCTTACTTGTCCTCCCATGTCCTGACAATGGCGGATCCTGTCATTGGAAAAAAGTAATTTAATTAATAACAGTAAACTGTCTACATTTACTTAATAAATCAATGTAATAGTTATCTAAATATAAACCTAATAAACTGCTGAGAAAAAAACATAATAATACCATTCTAAATCCGTCCATGTGCATTGACAGCTATTGCCGGCTGGCTGTCCCATTTAATGCAATATTTAGTATAATTTTATTTATTTTTGACGTTATAACGAAAATCCAAGGTAGACAAATTAAAGTGGAATTTATGAACTTTCAAAATATTTTTAGTATTGGACAATTCTCGTTAATATCTCTCTAAATTTTTTAAATTCCAATTCCTCAAAAACTACTCAATCATTTATATCCATCGTGAGGCTATATAAACTTGGCGTTTTGGCGATGATTAATATGCAAGTGTTAATTACCAGAAAGCTCTGATTTTTTAAAAAAAAATTCACTTTGTACCAGTTTTTCTGAGTATACTCGGTAAAAAATGATCCAATCACGATGTGTAAACGCTCATTAAGAAGGATTTCGGATTCTCTACATCTTATCTCTATCATTACGATTCTTCATTACTTTTCATTATATAAGCAAAACATAAACGAAATTCGTATTTTTACGGATTTTTATTATTTAAATAGTTTACTTCTAGGAGTTTGCTGTTAAAATCTTAGCAATTATTCTCTATAAACTGTTACTCTTACTGTGGTGGTATAAACGAATTGCTGTTGAATTTTATATCCGAAAATGAGTTCAATTTTGCTCTATAAACTGGTGTATTCATCCAGTGAAAAAATGTTTGGCGTGCTACATAAACAAATATCAAAAAAAGTATTTCAAACTTTCGAATTTGATAAATATTTTTCGCAAGAGATTAATAGACATCACATGCTTCAGGGAGTAGGGAAAGATACTCCAGAGTTTAGTATGCGTAACGAACCTTGGTGTCAATCCTGTGAAAAATGTTTTTTTTGCACCAAAATGGTGCACAGGTTTTCTTGCATACGCCATATTTATATATTAATAATGGTAAACTTCAAAAATAATTAGACATAAGGTTTGCAATGGTCCAAAGGGTTCAAGTGATGTCGGATTGGCACAAAAAAAATAAAAAGCGGAAAATCTGCAAAAATGTGTGCTTTTTCGCCCCATTTTCTTATGACCAATGTATAACGAAAATATGCATGATGCAATATGGCATACGAGGAGTAGGGGAATACGTAGTAAAGTTGTTCAGATATGCATTGGAAATGCAATTATTTTCTTCTGCCATTTTGCATGTAGATAGGAAACACATTTTGAGCCACTATACAAAAAGCCATAAGTGGCATTCGCTGAAAATGGATAATTATTTTATACCCCTATTTATGAATAAATTGTATTTCCAATCACTGCTGGGTTAACCTAAAACTACACCAAAATCAAATTTTAAATGGGACACTCATGTTTATAATGATATTCTTGGATTCCTGCAGCAAATCTGAATCTAACTGCTTTATTAAAAAAATAGACAAAGCATTTATAAAACAATTTTTGTGTGAATAAATTGAACCAAATTTCAGACAAACCCTTTGAAGAAAATGAGTTTGATAATAAATCTAAAGACGTGATTACATTTGAAATCGGCTCAAAAATATATTAAAATGCGTAAACAAATGAAGTGTGCAATGGTGTAAGACGCGCAATACTACATATCTGACGGTTTTTATCCAGCTGCCCATGGAAAAGAAAAGAATCCAAAAACATATTGTATGTGTCCAAACTAGTGGATGCGTTGTTAGTGTAAGGAGAATGTAGAAATAATTTGATCAACTGCCAGTTGGACTCGCATACTGAGGGTTAGGTACCACCGTTGAGATTTGATACAATGTAGGTAAATAATATATTCCACTTTCACACTGCACTGCTTTTTCTCACACTGAGCCCTTTTATTTTATCTGTTACATGATTCGCTTGATTTTTATACAAATAGTTATTTCATTTTCTAATTTGGCCCCAAAAATTAAGATTAGGATTTTTCGCATTATTTTACCAATAAACTTTCAGTAAAGCTCTTTATAATCTTTGGTCTGATTTTTAGGCACAGTAGTTTGGAAGATAAAGAGGAGAACTGGCCAAATTTTAAAAAATAAAGAAATTAATTTTAAATACAAATTAAAATATATTTGTATTTTATAACGATTCCTTTATTTATTTGATACATTACGTTACGGATGCACTTAAAATTTTCTATTTATTAAATTACTGATAGAATTTGTGTTTTACTTTTTTTAATGAGTTGAAATTTATTTATTTTTTAATATATTTCTAACAAATTATTCCTCCACTTGAAGTACCTGTTACATGATGCCCTTGAAAAAAAAATTAGTTTTCATTTAATTCTGTAATTTGGTCCCCAAACTTAATATCTGAGTTTTCTCCTTATTTTTTATTGTAAAGTTCAAGTGACGCCCTTTTTTTAGGTAGTTTAGTATCTGAAATAAAGGGGGTATAAGTGGATTTTTCATATTTTTTGTTAATATCTTTTAAACAAATGATTTAAAAAATATGAAAAAAATATATTTGCAGTTCTCACAATGAACCCTTTTATTTGATATTTTAAATCATACGTTTGAAAAAAATTAATATATTATTTTCCATTTAATTCTATAATTTGTCCCCCAAAATTAATATTGGATTTTTCTACTTATATTTCCTGAAAAGTTACAGTGAGGCCCTATGCTCCTAATTTTTTAGAACATTTTTGGTAGTATGGTTTTTGACGTAAAGGGGGAATGAGTATTTTGTTTGTATTTTTGTTAATATCTTTTAAACAATTTACTTTAAAAATATGAAAAAGTATGTATTTATATTCGTCAAAATGAGCCCTTTGATTTGATATATTTATGTTTTCTATTTAATTTTGTAATTTGGCTCTGCAAAATTATAATTAGGGGGTTTCAATTTATTTTTCCTGTAAAGCTTAGGTGAGGCCCTATTTCTCTAATTTTCTTTAAAAATTGTACGTCTTATAGTTTCGGAGATAAGAAGGGGGAATGAGTATATTTTTGGTAATATCTTTGATTTGATATCTTCTATGTTGCGGTAGAAACAATTTTGGTTTTATATTTTCCATTTAATTGTATAATTTGCCCCCAAAATTAATATTAGGGGTTTCTTCTCGTTTTTGGTAAAATTCAGGTGAGCCCCTATATCTCCAATTTATTTTCAAAATTTTACGTCTTATAGTTTTAGAGATAATAATTTTTAAAATGTGAAAAAACATACATTTGTGTTCCTGTGTGAGGCCTTTCGTTTGATGTTTTACATGATGCGTTTGAAAAGTCTTAATTTTTTAATTTTTCATTTAATTCTATAATTTGCCTCCCAAAATTAAAATGTGGCATTTCTCGTTATTTTTCCTGTAACATTTGGGAAACGTTCTATATTACCCACTTTTTTTCAAAATTTTAGGCTCAATAATTTCGGAGATAAGGGGGGTCGATTTTTTTTAGTTTTCGCCCCAGGGGGGACTCCTGATCAGGTCACCAAACTATAGTGTGATACCAAATTTCAACCTTTTCCGACCAGTAGTGCTTTCTTAGAACAGAAAGAAAATGCCCTAATATTCCAGAATTTACTATTAATGAAGACACCAAAATCAACGTATTAGCAATGATAGAACTTGATCAAACAATTTCCCTGAGAGAATGAATGAATCTGTTACAAAAATTAACAAATAATATGGTTATAATTCATTCAAGTACCAGTTGCATCAGGATTTGTATGAAGGTGATGGCGACAAGCATATAGGTTTCTATGAATGGTTGTTTCAAATGTTTTATATTTTTTACCTACGAATCAAAGTTCACCTACAATGGTTTATATATTAGACAAAGATATTGGGTTCAAGAGAATGAACAGTGAATGAGAGAAGGCAATTTTCACGAAAGGTTTGAATTTTACACAAGCTTTACGTTCAGCAGGTTGGTGCAGTTTCACATAATGCTAGGAATGTTATGCAGTATTTAAATGATTATTTTAATGGAAGGGTTATTGCTACAAATGATGCAATAGAATGAGTTACGCAATCACCGGATTTCACAAAGGTTAACTCTTCTCTTTTGGTAAAAAGCATTGTATATGAAACAATTCCCCTAACTTTCGGACTATTAGCCAAAAATATTCCTAGAGCATTTAGAGCTATAACACTCGAAATATAGCAAGAAATACCATGATTAGAGCTGAACATTTTATCAAACAAAGAATATTAGCTAACTTAAATGTGGTAAAGCTCGTACAGATTTATTTTTAGTATCACCCCGTTTATGAAAACTTGACATTCTTTAATGTATCCTGATTGTGACATCTTTAAATTGATTTATTTAAATTATTTCTAACCAATTTAAATTTGAAAAAAAAAGTTTTATTTGTAAAAAAGGTGTTTTAGTAAATTTAAAAATGCAATAGGACATGGAATATTGGAGCAAACTGCTTTTATCCATTTTGTTTAATAGTGAAGTTGTTTTAAGATATGTTTCAAGTATTAAAAAGTATCAGAATATTCACGACGTTGCATTAGAAATTTCAATTTTTGTGTCCGGTTAAACCGAAAGTGATAGGAAAGTAAAAATTAATCATAATTGGGGGTCCTTCAGTGCTTATTACCCATTCTCTACAAATTTCATTAACGTAAAACTCCATTAAAAATAGGTTGTCTAATAAATGTGTTGACATCCGGTATAACATAATTATTCATTTTCACTGAATGTCACTTATGCCTTTTTGTATAACGGCTTAAAATATGTTTTCCTACGTATATGAAAAACATAAGCAAGAAAAATGATTGCATATCTCTTGAATTTTTTAACAAGTTTATGACTTATGGCTTTGCTGCAGACCTATTTGATGCTTAGGCCAACAAAACAATGTGTTGTGTACGTTATAATTCTCAGTCTCTAAGGCATAAGTACGAAAGTCACGCGAAAACACAAAAAATCCCTCTTCTAACCTCATTTTGTCCTTTAATGAAGAAACGTGCATCTAAAAATTGGCAGTAATAAGAAAACTACGGAAAATTACTTATTATTTTACACCAACACGTCATCATCTCAATCCTTTCGACTCTTGCAAACCTTATGTTTTAATGCAGTCGAAGTTAGCCACTCTTAATCTATAACTGAAACATATATGATATTAAAGAAAATTCTCCAAAACGACTCAAAAGTGTGTTTGCCACACAGCAGAAAGTTAGCGTTCCTAGATTCGTTAAAACGTTATCTCCTCGACCAGTGATAGCGAACCAGTGCCAAGTTTGCCAAATGTGGCCTGTTTGAAGAATTTTGTGGTATTTTCAAATTATTTCCTAAAAATGCCAAATTGCAAGATTTTAAACTAATTTTGTCATAGAATACTAAATTTGCACAAATTCTTGAACGAAAATTTTCAATTAGTACCGATTCAGTTACAACTTGGTGGGAACTTTATATGTAAACTGAAGCAATGCTCAGAAATAATGTATATGGAGATTGACAAACCGAAGATTCAGATATTTGAAAGTAATTTGACAAATAGTTACGGTGTTTTATTGATTAATACTTGTGGTTGAGATTATTCTTTTGTACGCAATACAATATATGATATATATTGTTTCCTAATCTGGAACCGTTCCGTGTAATTGCTGTTCTCCCTTAACTCCTAGGACAGAATGTCACGATAAAATTTTCAGGTTACTCAGCTTTTTTTAATTCAATTGTGGTGTTATTCCCAAGAAAACTTTTATAGTTTATAAAATACTTTATTTTTACTTTTTACTATTACACGGTGATTTTTAGTTTATTAAACTTATATTTTTAAGGGTCTAGTACAGGTTAACCTTGTACTCAATTTTTTAAAAGTATTTAGTGCTTCACCGCTTGACATTCCAGGAATCATCACTTAATCAAAGTCTACATTCTTTGATAAATTGTTATTTAGAAAAATATCCGAGTTGCATTTTTTCCCTTATTCATGTTATTAATAATAAACAATGTGTGAGCAACTGAATTTATCAACAGAAGCTAAGGATTATAAAAACTATGTTTTGTAAATATCAGCGTTAGTGTAGAGAATATCGACCCTCCTATACAGGGTCGTACCCGGCTTTTGGTTCAAGGCGTAGGGAGGGGGGGGGCGTTACAATATAATAAAACTGCATTGAGTGTTTATAAAATTTAATTACATTTTATATTAAACCTAAAATCTAAATTAAAGTTTACAAAATTGTCAGTTATATATATATATATATATATATATATATATATATATATATATATATATATATTAATAAATATTTAGGTTAGAAAACTATTTGTAGGTTGTATACAATTCTCCAAACTCCAAATTGTAAATACATATCAGTGAAATAATTAAGAATACCCTACCCAACCCTACAAGAAAATGTATTCACAAACTTTGTAATTGGAATAAGAGAATTATATATTCAGAAGTTACATATAAAACAAGTTTTTAACTAGATGTAAACCTTCTGACTAGCAATATTCATTAGAGGTGGTACAGAAATATACTTAAAATAAGAAATGTTGTCAATTTAAATTACTACAGCATAGTAAAAAATGCGGATTCCTTGTCTATTTGGTAACAATGTAATAATACTTACGTATTTTTTTGGAGATTGATTTAAATGAACGTAAAATATCACAAATCTAATAATGCAAGGGGTGATTAAGCACTTCAGACTTATTAAAAGAATAATTATTTTGGCGGCATTCTGAAGTCAAATCAGTGCAACCTATGCAAATTTAGCACCACATTTAAGGAATTGTGAAGTGGTCATGACCTTAGTCGATAAAATAATTTTAATGATTGGGGTGGGGGGTATAATGTGAATTTTTATGGTAAATCGGAGATTCTTTAGTAAAAACTACGCGACCCAACAAAAAAATTACTAACTTTATCTGACCAAACAGAGAGCTGTTGATAAAACTCATTCTCACTTCACAATTCCAATGAGGTGCTAAGTTTGCAATACTATATTCTGGAGTGATTTTCTACGGTTTAGTAAAGCGCGGTATCATTTTTTAATTAAAAATAAACAATTTCTATAACAAACGGTTTTTATCCGACATGCCAATGTCTTATTGGAAGACTCAAGCCCCCAAACAGCGCTGAAAAAACCACTGCTTTTTCTACAGGGTGTTCTTAAAAAAGTAGTGAAAATGATATGCTTAAAACTCAAATTTTTCAAATTGAAACTCTGAATTTCTTTGTTGGGATCTTATTCAGCACTACAAATGAAGGTAACTTTATATTACGTGCCCTGTATCTAAACCTAATAACTTTCAATTAAATTAGGACACACCGTTTTCCGCCCATTTAAATATGATGTCAGCTTTGCTTGGAAAAATCAAGTTAGCCGTGGCCGCTAGAAAAATAATTGGTGGTTAAGAAATGCAATTCAGTTTTTCAGAATTGCCAACAATGCCTGCACGCATCAATTGCTCTATCGAAAATTACTTCAATATGGTTATGATTTATCGAGAGAGTAATAAAATATTATCACGAACATCTGAGATTTGCTAGTAGATATCCGGAGAAGCAGAGGCCATCATAGAAAACAATTAAGGAATAATAGACAATTTTAAGAACTTCTGCTCAGTCAAACCAACAATTAAGAAAAATAAGCCCTGACCAGAAACAATATGTATTATATATAATATATAATATATAATATATAATATATACTGTCTTGCGTACAAAGGAATGACACCTCGAAGAGAGTATTCAATATCTCTGACAGGTGAAGTAACCTGAAAATTTTATCGTGACATTATGTCCTAGGAGTTAAGGGAGAACAGCACTTATACGGAACGGGTCCAAATTCGGAACCTCTGTGTGCTAATTCTTTCTAAAATCCTAGATCAGCACACAGCGGTTCCGAATCTGGAGCCGTTCCGTGTAATTGCTGTTCTCCCTTAAATCCTAGAACAGAATGAGAGGACATTCTAATTGCGTACAAAGGAATGACACCTCGAAGAGAGTATTCAATGAAGTCTCTCGAAAATCCTAGATGTCGGTCTTATATCTCGCGTCTTCAAATTTAACGAAATGTATCAAATACATAAAGAAGTGTTCGAGAGGACATTCAATTGTGGGAAGCGCAACTGATGAAGGTTCTCTGACCAGAAACAATCTGTATTCTATATAATATATAATATATATTGTCTTGCGTACAAAGGAATGACACCTCGAAAAAAGTATTCATTTTTAGTGCTAAATATGATCCCGAGAAAAAATTAGCAGTTTATATTTCAAATGTCATTTTCACTATTATTTTTAGAATACCCTGTAGAGAAAGGGGTAATTTTTTAGCGCTGTTTGCTGGCTTGAGTCTTTCAAAAAGACAGATCAAAAAAATGTTTTAAAACAGACGGTTGTTTAGCGCAATTTCTCGATTACCCGCAGGACTGCATCTGCCACTTTATACATAAAAATACAAATATCCTGAGAATGGTTAAATTTAGAGGTAACATGTGGTTAATAAGATTTATCTACAATTTAACGTAGCATCCAAATATTCAATAACATTCAGAGTGTTTTACTTGATATAAGAAAGTTGTCTACTTTCGGTAAAACCGGTAGTGCGACAGTTCTGAAAATAATTTAGTCACATAGAATCTATCGGCTAACCTATATTGCCAAATTTTCAGAATTTTAATATCGATATTTTTTGAGTTACAGGTAACCGCCCACCATCATCTGACACCCTGTATATAACAAAGAGAAGCAATCCTAAACGTTACGCATTTAGAACTACTGTACTAGAGATTTTAAATAAAATAAGCATAATCATTTTTTTCTGTCAAGCCTTAACATGGACACGGATAAGTATCACACATTATAAAAGACACCATTTGTATAGAGGAATACTAGTTGATCATATTCTAGACATCTCTTTCTCTTAGAATATCTGTGGGGAAGAATTTCAGGATAAATTGTTTTATCCTTTGTTTTCTGTAAGGAAAGTTATACATTTCTTTCACTAAAATTTTATAAACTGTTAGATATGAAGCTAATGTTTGCCATGTGACAAAATGGATTATATCCAAAAACATCAAATTATTAACATTAAAAAAATATAAATAATTTAACGTCGCTAATCAGTAATGAACAACAAAGTATAATATTTCTAGTTGTATAGAAATTTTGACTGAAACGGTTAATAAAAGCTAAGAACTATTATTTGTTTTATGTTTCTTATGCTAATCTTATAAACAAAAATATCTGGACCACCCGAAATGAATACATTATTCAATTTAATAAAATATACTAATTTTATTTTTTTATTTACAAGTAGACCAAAAGAGAGTGGTAACGAAAGAGGTATTATTTTAAAATAGGTTTCATCACATGTATCACAATGGTGATTTTCTGATGAAACTGATTAATTTTAGATAATATTTTTGGTATTATAGATACAATTGTTATTCTCGGCCATCGAAAATTGCTGTACATTAATCACTTCTTTTTCTTCACCGGTTTAGCATCAAATGAATTTATAGTTCCTTCGTAGTTTGGTCTACCATTTTCTTCCAATGGAAAATCATATTCGGGAATTTTAAACTGTTCTCTGAGATCGTGCCACTGTGAACCGCTCAGAGATTTCATAAAATTATTAATCCGAATCCCAAGTTGATCATTTGTTTCAACTTCTGGTATTGTGAAATCTGGATCTAACTTTGGAGCTTGGTAAAATTTAGAAGGTGGTAAAATTGTTGTTTGAATATCAGGATCACGATTTAATTTATAATTTTGGTCAAATTTCGGTGGTAGTATATCTAAAAGTATTCCTGGAACCTGAGTATTACCTTCTGCTCCATTGCTATTATAAATTTGAGGAGCCAATAAGCCGACATCTTTGGGATTAGGGCTTGTTGGTTCAACTGATGTGGGATATACTGGGGTAGTAGCTGTGAAATTGGATTCAAAAACAATATTACTAGTTTGACTGTGATTAATGCGTTTAGTAAATGTTTGTGGAGGTACACCCAAGAAATCTGGATTTTCGCTAGTAGATTCAACACTCTTAGGATAAACGGGGGTTGTTGCCTTAAAATTGCTAGGATAATTTTGGTGTGGTTCTCCTGGAGCTAATAATCCTGCTGTATTTGGATCGGGGCTGGTAGGTTCTACTTTCAATGGGTAAACAGGAGTTGTAGCTTTAAAATTGCTGAAAAAATTAACAGGATTATTTTCTGTTTTACTTGCAGTCGCTTTTGGTGGCAATAATCCAACACTGTTTGGATCAGGACTTGAAACCTCTACTGATAAGGGATATACAGGTGTTGTGGCTTTGAAATTACTTTCAAAATTTACTGCAGTTTTTTGGGCAAAGTTGGTGTCTTCAGGGGGCAAAAGTCCTGCCTTGCTTGGTTCCTCACTAAACAAATCGACTGAAGGAGGATAAACAGGTGTTGTAGCTTTGAAATTTGATCCAAAAGCAACATTTAATTGCGTACTTCCTAAAAATATTTGATGTTAAAATTACTTTATATTTTATATTATAACATGATTACTTTGTTAAAATAAGTTTGTTGTAGTAAGAGAAGATTAAGTTTTGAAATAGTTACTTCATATAACTGATAAATACTAACAAATAGTTATTCTAATAGAATCCCAACATTTAATAATATACCTGTATCTGGTCTGTAGGTCCTTATCAGTGGTGGTATTCTTTTAAGATTTATTTTATCTGTATCTATACGGTTACCTAGAAAGGAAAATACTATAAGTAAATAATAAAGCTTTTGTTAAACGAATTAAAATTAAGCATAAGGAACATCAGTTCTCAATATAGGTACATATAATACATAATCACAAGTGAACTAAGCATATCTTAAATATCAATTTCCAAGATTTAACTATTAGGTAATGGAATGATAAAAAAAAAACAATGTTTTAGTATCTTATGATACATATCACAGAAGTATTGCGATCGACGTCCCTATTAAGCAACACTCGTATCTTAAAATAACGTAGATTGATTTCCATAAACAATACCCACAGATAATATCCTAACAAATTACCCACATTTATTCAAAATAACTAATAAATCATATAAAAACTTTTTCAGTAAATTGACACTAGAATTAGATTCAAATTTAAGAAAGTAAATCATTGCCGTTGTATTTTAAAAAGGCTAAATTAATTTAAAGGTGATTACACAAACAAATTCAGCTTTGTACTCTACAGTCGTCGTTCAGTCATCATTCGCGGTAACTCTATTTGTCCTATGAAAGCTCTTTGTTTGCGGTAAGGTATTCTTGACGTGATACTTTTGCAATTTTTCCGTCCCCCTGGCGATCTGTCCATTCGGTGTCTGTTTGTTTAGGAGCCATTCTAGAGCGACATGGCCAGTTCTTAAGAGCATTTAGTACCATTTAGATATTTGTAAAAATGATCAACAACTTTGCTTTTTTCGAATATTTGTTTTCTGGTAATACAGTAGTTCTTCTGTGGTTAACAAATTCATCGCCTGTAGTACTCCACTACACGTTCGTCTCTCTCATGGACATCAGAGGCAACACCAAACCTTATTATTGGTATTGGTGAATAAACTTTTCGGGTACTCTTGGGAATGCTAGATTGGGAATTGAAAAAAGAGCTGCTTTCAATCTCCTGAATGTAATAATGTCGCATACCTGGTTCCAGTGGGAAAGACTATTTTTCAGTTTATATAATTGAACGACGATAATTCTTTTTCAAATCGTCTGTAATAAGAGCAGACCCAAGAAGCTTTGTAATTCTTGCTTATCTTTGTAAACTTTACGAATTGCTTTCACCTTGTCCCCATTTATCCGTATCCCTGTCTATGATCTGACGTGGCTCAACAACTCTACTTCCTTGTAGCACAGGAAACATTTCTTAGGACTGGGCAGAAGCTCACTTTTGACCTGCCAAATACTTCGCCTAAAGTCTTGGAATGATCTTCAAAAGTGTGGCTCATAACGAGAATATCGTTTGATTATGTCTCTGGGTTAATACATTCAAAACAAATTGCATGAAGCGTATAAATTTGGCAGGACCACTGCATAACCTAAAAAGCATGTAGCTCAGGTTATTTAGTGAGAAAAAGATCTTTGGGTGACAAAATTAATAGTAGAACAAAACCAACATCAACGTGTTATAATGATAAAACATGACTAATTGACATAAGATTCAACATTTTTTATCAGTGCGTTTTTGTTTTTTTTTAACAAAAAATCGCGAAAAATCCATAAAATTTAGTTTTTTACCTTTTACATAAAATCTACTTATGAATCCGTTTTTGCTACTGTGGGCAATGTTGGAGAGAAACGAAAAACCTATAAAATGAGCTACTATACGCTAAAATTCGTTAATTGGTTCCTTACATAATGGAAATTTTACCTGAAATTCCATAAAATAAATAATCCTTTTTAATTTTTTTTTATAGATTATTAATTTCTCATACCTAATTTATGTTCTAAAAATAAATACTGTAGGAGTTTTTGCAAAATTTCAGTCAATCCTAGGGAAGACATATTTTTTAAGAGGCCATATAGTACGATATCCGGCTGCAGAATTAGTGCACCCATCGAGTGTTTGCTGCTACGCATATTTATGTATAGGAGAATATATATCTACCAGGTTGCCAATCAAAATGTGGCCTCTAGTATTTTTAATTAAATTATTATTAATTTATTTTTCGTAAAAAATTTCAGTGACTTGTTTTTTCAATAAAATATCCTCCACTTCACGGCAATATAAAGATACTGAAAAATCACGGTTGCCGTTGCGCACTCGGCTAGGCCATTTCGCAGCCAGGTGAACACAGGTATGATTTCGTTACATTTATACACTCATAACGTACATTTTGCATTTATATATCAAATTAAAGCTATTTTCTTTCTGTACGTTATGATATATGATAAATATTAAAGGTAGAGTGAAAGAGAGGGCGTAACATCACCAGTCGGATAAGGATAGCGATTGCGACCTGTACGACGGTTTAAAGCCATTGCGCGTGGTTCGTATGCTAGAATTCTCAACCACCAGTTCAAACAATAGTAGATACGACTTAATATAATAAATACTTCAAAAGAAATGTCTTTCTTTTCAAAGTGACAAATTTAAAAATTACAAAAAAATAACAAATTTAAAAATTACAAAAAAATACATTTTAAAAATTACACAAATACTATTTTAAAGTTATATCAATTTAGAAGTACAAATTGATCAATTTGTACTACGCTTAGTGAGTGACAACATCTGTAATCCCGAAGAAGAAGAGTGAGATCTCATTGAAACGTCGAAAAAGTGTCTTTGCTAAGACAAACATGAGAAACACACGAGATTCCCCCCGAGAACAGTCAATTACGTATATATATATATATATATATATATATATATATATATATATATATATGTTCTGAGAGGCTTCCGCGGTCATTATTATGAACTAAGCTAGGTTCCGGGTGAGAACCGCGTCTGAATTTATTGAATACTCGACGTTTCGACTCCTGCTTCGGAGCCATTATCAAGAGACAAAAGTGAAAAAGAGTTTCAGAGTCTAGATCGAACTCGGGGCCTCAATCTGACTACTCCCCAAGAGTCACTAGGTAACTGAACTGAATTTGAGTCTGCTCTGCTTCTTTTATTTATAGGTAGCGCTGGGTTAGAAGAAGATGTCACGTGATGAGGCTGTGTTGTGATTGGTTGGGTATTGGTGGGCGTGTCTGCTTTGTTTAATCTGGCAATTACGGAGGTCCAAGCTGTGGGAAGGCGAGTACTGTCATCGCGTCTATTTAGACAGAGAGGTCTTTTTTCTATTTCGATCCGGACCACATTGCGCGTATAATTCATCAATCTCAACAACCCCCAATCACACCAACCCCGTCAGAAACAGAACAACAACATCAAAAAGCCGTACTTCCATACATTCGAGGAGTCACTGACAAAATAGCACGGATTTTACAAAGACATCAAATAAAGACTATCTTCAACACCACTCAAACTATAGGCAACTTAACCGGTAACCCCAAAGACAAAGTACCTAACGAGGATCGAGGAGTTTACGAAATCTCATGTCGCGATTGCCCACAAAGCTACATCGGTCGTACCAACAGGCGCGTTAACCATCGAGTATATGAACACTCTCTGTCAGTTCGTAAAAAAGATCCGACTTCAGCTCTCGCGCATCACCATATCCAAACAGGGCACTCTATCAACGTCGAGGACAGTAGGATTATCATATCTCTCAATTCTCTTAGGGCATCCACTATTCGCGAAGCCATCGAAATAGAAAAAAGACCTCTCTGTCTAAATAGACGCGATGACAGTACTCGCCTTCCCACAGCTTGGACCTCCGTAATTGCCAGATTAAACAAAGCAGACACGCCCACCAATACCCAACCAATCACAACACAGCCTCATCACGTGACATCTTCTTCTAACCCAGCGCTACCTATAAATAAAAGAAGCAGAGCAGACTCAAATTCAGTTCAGTTACCTAGTGACTCTTGGGGAGTAGGCAGATTGAGGCCCCGAGTTCGATCTAGACTCTGAAACTCTTTTTCACTTTTGTCTCTTGATAATGGCTCCGAAGCAGGAGTCGAAACGTCGAGTATTCAATAAATTCAGACGCGGTTCTCACCCGGAACCTAGCTTAGTTCATATATATATATATATATTTCCATTTTGATATTGTGTATAGTTTGTACCTTGTGGTTAAGTTGGAATGATACCATTGAAAAATATTTGACATTTTTCTTCTGTAGTTGCATAAATTTTTTTTTTTTGCAAAAAAAAACAAACTGCCATGCTCCCAGCATCCGCGTCTTATATATGATTCATTTGTTCCAAGATTTTTCCCTTCGTCTCGGGTCTGCCAGTCTGGATGGTATTCGACTTCTGAATAATGTCAACAGTAGCTTTTTTATATTTTGCAATGGTTTTATCACAATGTTTAATTTAGAAGGTTTCTTAATTTTTGGCAGCGTGAAATGAATTTTATAACACTGTCCCTTTAATTCTGATCGTCCCGATCGGAATCATTCTCTCTATGGCAAGTCGATCCAAATGAACCACCTTTATCTTGCGGCGAATACGATAGACAACGTCATTGATTCTCTTGGCCACCTCGTATGGAACATTCCAGGCTGGTGTGAGCTTCGGGCCCTTACTCACTGCACAGGTGTCAAATTTCCGGCACCAAGCGAACTAGTACCGTTTTGCGAATTTTATCCAAGGTTTTATTCTTGCCCAGATGACCTCAGGTAATCCCATTATGTACTTCGGTCAGGACGGAGGCTATCGTTTTCTTTGGGACTACAAGTTGGATCTTGTTTTTTCTGCTATCATTTCTTTCCCACTGCAGGCTAGCTCCAGAAGCTACAAGCTCTAAGGCTGACAGCTCGCAACCTACACCTACTAACTTCCAATAGCAGCCGATAGAAGCTAACCTCCACGATACCGCAGCCCTAGCTTGACATAAACGGCTTCTCCAATCTAAACTCTGCTCCGCCCCCTACAAAGCCTAGCGGCCCCCATTGCAGCCCTAGTCAACGGCTACCCCTACTCGCAGCCCCCATTGTCCTACTCGGTCCGCCACTGTCGAACATCGTAGCCCCCTTGTTCACAGAACAAATGACAGCCTCGCTTGAATTTCATCCCCGCTAAATGCCAAAAGGGCCTTAAATATCATTAATGCACCCCTAAATATGGCGTTCACACCCCCACGTTATGCCAAAATGGTATTAATTACTACGTTTGTCACCTTTAAACCGTAAAATCAGGCCCGCTCACGTTGGCTATTGTGGAGATCATCAGGTAAATTTCCGCTAATTTGAACCCTAGAATCTCTTATGGGAAATTACATGTATTTTTGCTCGATTTTGCGCTAGAAGTAACATAGCTTGTATACTGTTAAGAAAGAAGTGATTTTGTGTCGACTACAGGAAATTTCATGTTGTTACCAAGAAAAAGAGTTATCCATTTCCCCGCTCTAATGGGATCTAGTTGATACTAAATTTTGTACCTAAAAATGGTTATTAGCAAGTTGAGATTCACGAAGACGATAAAGAGAAGATAGTATTCTTTACCGCAAAGGATTGTTTCAGTTCTCTGTCATTAGCCCAGGTCATTAACGAAAATACGTGACAAAATTAATAGTAGAACAACACCAACATCAGTGTGTTCTAGTGATAAAACATGACTAACTGACATAAAATTCAAAGTTTTTTTAAACATGCTTTTTGTTTTGTAACAAAAAAACGCGAAAAATCTGTAACAATTTAGTTTTTTTCCCTTTACACAAAATCTACCCATAAAGCCTTGTTTACTACAATGGGCCATCTTGAATAGAAATGAAAAACCTACAAAATAAGCTACAATACGCTCAACTTCTTTAATTGGTTCCGTAAGTATTGAAACATTTACCCGGAATTCCAAAAAAATAAATAACTGAACTCATCCACATAATTTGATATGAAATTGTCAAATATTTTCAATGCCTATAAATATGTATTTATACTTTAAATTTTGGTGGTTTATTCATAATGATGGTGAGGTAATATTAGTCATCGAGTGTTTGCTATTTAATTTTTACACATATTTATGATTAGGAGAATATGTATTTACCAGGTTGCCTATCAAAATGTAGCCGCTAGTATTTTTAATTAAAATATTATTAATTTATGTTGCGTAAAAAAATTCACTGACTTGTTTTTTCAATAAAATATTGTCCACTTCATGGCAATATATATATATATATATATATATATATATATATATATATATATATATATATGAACTAAGCTAGGTTCCGGATGAGAACCGGGTCTGAATTCATTAAATACTCCTGCTTCGGAGCCATTATCAAGAGACAAAAAATGAAAAACAGTTTCAGACTCTAGATCGAACTCGGGGCCTCAACCTGCCTGAACTGAACAGTTCAGTTACCTAGTGACTCTTGGGGAATAGGCAGATTGAGGCCCTAGTTCGATCTATAGTCTGAAACTCTTTTTCATTTTTGTCTCTTGATAATGGCTCCGAAGCAGGAGTCGAAACGCCGAGTATTTAATAAATTCAGACGCGGTTCTCACCCGCAACCTAGCTTAGTTCATAATAATGACCGCGGAAGCCTCTCAGAACATATATATATATATATATACAATACATATATGTTTTAGGTGGTTTCCCGGAATTCATCCGCGTAGTTGATAACTGATCCCTGCCGGGATCGATGGTAAAATGACGACGTTTCGGCAGAGTCACATCTGCCCTCTTCAGGTCCGTTCGTCGAGTATTCGAGTAACTAGAAGCGAAAGCAGAAGGCTACGAGAATTATGCGAACCGACCTGAAAAGGGCAGATGTGACTCTGCCGAAACGTCGTCATTTTACCATCGATCCCGGCAGGGATCAGTTTTCAACTACGCGAATGAATTCCCGGAAACCACCTAAAACATTTAGTGCCCGCGAAAACTTAAAAACAAATATATATGTATATATATAAATGTCGAGTATTTAATGAATTCAGACCCGGTTCTCATCCGGAACCTAGCTTAGTTCATATATATATATATATATTGCCATGAAGTGGACAATATTTTATTGAAAAAACAAGTCAGTGAATTTTTTTACGCAACATAAATTAATAATATTTTAATTAAAAATACTAGCGGCTACATTTTGATAGGCAACCTGGTAAATATATATTCTCCTGATCATAAATATGTGTAAAAATTAAATAGCAAACACTCGATGACTAATATTACCTCATCGGATGACCCTATCATTATGAATAAACCACCAAAATTTAAAGTATAAATACATATTTATAGGCATTGAAAATATTTGACAATTCCATATCAAATTATGTGGATGAGTTCAGTTATTTATTTTTTTGGAATTCCGGGTAAATGTTTCAATACTTACGGAACCAATTAAAGAAGTTGAGCGTATTTTGTAGGTTTTTCATTTCTATTCAAGATGGCCCATTGTAGTAAACAAGGCTTTATGGGTAGATTTTGTGTAAAGGGAAAAAAACTAAATTGTTACAGATTTTTCGCGTTTTTTTGTTACAAAACAAAAAGCATGTTTAAAAAAACTTTGAATTTTATGTCAGTTAGTCATGTTTTATCACTAGAACACACTGATGTTGTTGTTGTTCTACTATTAATTTTGTCACGTATTTTCGTTAATGACCTGGGCTAATGACAGAGAACTGAAACAATCCTTTGCGGTAAAGAATACTATCTTCTCTTTATCGTCTTCGTGAAGCTCAACTTGCTAATAACCATTTTTAGGTACAAAATTTAGTATCAACTAGATCCCATTAGAGCGGGGAAATGGATAACTCTTTTTCTTGGTAACAACATGAAATTTCCTGTAGTCGACACAAAATCACTTCTTTCTTAACAGTATACAAGCTATGTTACTTCTAGCGCAAAATCGAGCAAAAATACATGTAATTTCCCATAAGAAATTTACCTGATGATCTCCACAAAAGCCAATGTGAGCGGGCCTGATTTTACGGTTTAAAGGTGACAAACGTAGTAATTAATACCATTTTGGCATAACGTGGGGGTGTGAACGCCATATTTAGGGGTGCATTAATGATATTTAAGGCCCTTTTGGCATTTAGCGGGGATGAAATTCAAGCGAGGCTGTCATTTGTTCTGTGAACAAGGGGGCTACGATGTTCGACAGTGGCGGACCGAGTAGGACAATGGGGGCTGCGAGTAGGGGTAGCCGTTAACTAGGGCTGCAATGGGGGCCGCTAGGCTTTGTAGGGGGCGGAGCAGAGTTTAGATTGGAGAAGCCGTTTATGTCAAGCTAGGGCTGCGGTATCGTGGAGGTTAGCTTCTATCGGCTGCTATTGGAAGTTAGTAGGTGTAGGTTGCGAGCTGTCAGCCTTAGAGCTTGTAGCTTCTGGAGCTAGCCTGCAGTGCACAAATTTGGGAAAGAAATGATAGCAGAAAAAACAAGTTCCAACTTGTAGTCCCAAAGAAAACGATAGCCTCCGTCCTGACCGAAGTACATAATGGGATTACCTGAGGTCATCTGGGCAAGAATAAAACCTTGGATAAAATTCGCAAAACGGTACTAGTTCGCTTGGTGCCGGAAATTTGACACCTGTGCAGTGAGTAAGGGCCCGAAGCTCACACCAGCCTGGAATGTTCCATACGAGGTGGCCAAGAGAATCAATGACGTTGTCTATCGTATTCGCCGCAAGATAAAGGTGGTTCATTTGGATCGACTTGCCATAGAGAGAATGATTCCGATCGGGACGATCAGAATTAAAGGGACAGTGTTATAAAATTTATTTCACGCTGCCAAAAATTAAGAAACCTTCTAAATTAAACATTGTGATAAAACCATTGCAAAATATAAAAAAGCTACTGTTGACATTATTCAGAAGTCGAATACCATCCAGACTGGCAGACCCGAGACGAAGGGAAAAATCTTGGAACAAATGAATCATATATAAGACGCGGATGCTGGGAGCATGGCAGTTTGTTTTTTTTTTGCAAAAAAAAAATTTATGCAACTACAGAAGAAAAATGTCAAATATTTTTCAATGGTATCATTCCAACTTAACCACAAGGTACAAACTATACACAATATCAAAATGGAAATATAATTTTGAAGTAAGAAGAAAAAAGAAATAGGCTTCTTTAATAAAGAAATAAGTTGGTTGAATAATGTCAAATGTGATAAAGAAGTGTAATACAAAAATTTCAAATATAAATGACATACTGCATTTGTCTGGATTTTTTAATAAACTATATGTTTAACAGTTAAGCATGTTATAAGTTAAGACGTTGATCTGGTATGTAATGTCGAATGTGATAGTGAAGCAAGTTCGCTACCAAAATTTCAAGTATGGTGTGGATATGTGAAATGAGTCTTAAATGATATATATTTAGTGTAGAGTGATGCCATTAGTCAGTTGTAATCCTACTATTTTTAATAGTTTTAAAAAAGCAGCCAATATTAAAATATGCATTATGCAAACATACGATTACTTTTTTAAGTTTACAAAGTTGATGTCGAGGACCGGAAGGGGCATATTTTCACGACCACGACTTGCCGTTTTCCACGTTTCCATAAACTTTTAGTTTCAAGTTTCAACGGACATTTTCTTTCATTTTATCTTAATTGTTAATGAAATTGCTTCATGTACTAACTCAAATAAGTGTAAAAAGTATCAGTGCAATAAAGTACTTGTAGTGCGAAGAAAAGTGCTATTGAAATTAGTTCAATATAACAAATGGACCTTTTCGAGACGAATTTTGCTTCAAGTGCATAAAACAGAACACACCATCAGAAGTTGGATTAGAAGTGTAAGTCCTAAATACATTCCTATTTACATTTTGCATTCTTTATCTGATTAGGTGTCGTTAATTTATCATTAGTTTAGAATAAAGCATTAAAATCATTTCTTTGTTGAATATATTCACGGAGTGTTATCACTGCTTCAAGTAACATGTCTTTGCTGAAATATTTCACAGTGTGATTGTTCAATGATTAATTCTTTCGAGATAATTAATACTATTTATCAATCGTTCGTGGTAAAATACTGACCTAATTCGTTGCATTTCAAATAAACCTGTTAAATAATATTTACAGGTGACTGTCAATCAAATTTAAGACTGCAACTAGAATTTCATAAAGTCAGAGGCGTCCTAAAGTATTAGACTTAAATACGAATTATTGCATAATTCAATCTTTCTTTGGTTTCAATCTCTGTCCTTTAAATCATAATGGCCCAAAGTGAGGAAGTTTTAAGAAATAAAAAGCTTCGGGCATCAGTCAAAACTAAGTTAACTCTTTTCATTAAATATATTCAAACAATTGAAAACGACGCTGCAAGGCAAATCAATAAAGTTCCAATAACAGCGTTGCAAGCCAGGTTGGAGCATGCAAGTGACATGCTTACACAATTTGAAAGCATCCAGGCAGAAATTGATTCTGCTCTGGATGATATTTCAGAGGACGAAATACCGTATAGGGAAAATTTTTAAAATTCCTTTTTTTTCAATAACGTCACGAGTTAAACCGCTTATAGCACAAGTTAATATGCAGCATAACCAGCGCTTCTGAAACACAAAGCTCTGACAGTTTAGGGTAAAACTGCCTACAATAAATTTACCAAAATTCAATGGTGAGTTTGAAAAGTGGCTTGATTTTCACGACTCCTTCAATTCAATGATAATTGAAAACTCAAATATTAGTTCTATTCAGAAATTTCACCTTCTGAAGGCTTGCCTCAGCGGTAATGCTGAAAGGGTTATAAGTTCTCTCCCAATTTCTTCGTCAAACTTTTAAGTTGCTTGGAAACTTCTCTCTGAGCGGTATGCTAACAAGCTAGTGAAACTAGTTCAAACTCTTGCCCGCTTTGTGGGCGTTGTCACAAATTGACCAACTGTCATGTCTTCCTGGACCTTGATGTTCAGGCGCGATCTTCAAAGGTAAGGAAACTTGGGCTATGTTTTAATTGCCTTCACAGCGGGCATCAAGGAGCAACTTGCATATTTGGTGTCTGGCGGAATTGTGGGAAAAGACATCATACCTCCTTGCATTCACGCAAGGATAACACTAACAAAGAGGACCCCACTTAGAATGATAGCATAATATCTTCAGATATTCAAAGTACTCAAGTTCTTTCAACCAACGTTATTCATCTTCTTTGCGTAGGTCAGATAAAGCTAGGGCCTGAAAGACCCATTCTTCAGAAAACCCGATTGGGGTGGATAATTTCAGGTACTCTTCCTAGTGCTCCTTCGCAAAAGGTTTAGTGTCATTTGTCTCAAACACAAGAGTCCGATGAACTCTCCAGAATTCTGGGAAATAGAAGAAATTCCGAATTCCCGGCTTTATTCCAAGGAGGAATCTGAATGCGAGAAGCAAAATTCTTATGGTCGATTCATTGGCTCAATTCCTTTCAAGGATTCCGTTGACAGGCTAGGCGAATCAAGGGCCAAAGCTGAGAAAAGGTTATACAGCATCGAGCGCAAACTCAAAAATAATCCTGCACTGAAAGAGAGATATTTATCATTCATGAGTGAGTATGAGTCTATGGGACACATGTCCAGGGTTCACCCGAGTTCGTATCCAGTAAATTATTATCTTCCTCATTAAAGGAGGATAGTCTCACAACAAAACTTCGTGTGGTGTTCGACGGATCCTGCCCTACAACCACTGGTATTTCGATAAATGACCTTCAAATGGTTGGACCAGTCATTCAAAATGATCTTATCTCGATCTTAAATTCAGGCAATATTCCTATGTCGTATCCGCCGACATAGCGAAAATGTATCCTCAGATCTTGATCTCTCCTTCCCAAAGACATTTTCAGTTAATGCTTTGGAGAACTGATTGCTCTAAACCCGTCGATACGTACTCCCTCAATGCAGTCACCTACGGTTCTGCTTCAGCTAGTTACCTAGCTACCAGGTGTTTATCACAATTAGCCGAGGATAACCTGGAAACCTTTCCACTAGCGCCCATAGTGATAGCTAATGACTTCTATGTGGATGACTTATTGACTGGATCTGACTCCGCTCAGGAACTTCTTATCATCTGCCAACAAGTTTCCCAAATTCTTCATTCTGGTTGTTTTCCACTTCGAAAGCGAAAGTCTACAGTGGTGTCCTAAGTCCTGTATTCTATTCACACTGAATCACTCCCCGGAACAATTACCAAGAGATCGATCCTCTCGGGAATAGCTCAGATCTTTGATCATCTAGGACTCATAAGTCATTCGATCATTAAGGTTAAGCTTCTAATACAACGCCTTTGGTTAGAAAGGTTAGACTGGGATCAATCCGCTCCATTAAACATTCAAACACAATGCAGCTTCAGTGATGCCAGTGAAGCTGCCTATGGAGCCAGCATCTATATGCGCAGTATTAGTCAAACGGGTAACATTGTAACCAATCTTCTGTGTGCTAAAACAAGGGTTGCTTCATTAAAGAAAATTAGTGTTCCGCGACTAGAACTTTGTGCTGCACTCATGTTAGCCAGGCTATTAAAAACGGTAGCATCCTCTCTAATCATCGATTTTCAAAGCACATCGTTTTGGACCGATTCCACAATCGTGCTCGGTTGGGTAAACACACAGTCACATCTTCTCAAAACCTTTGTTGTCAACAGAGTATCTGAAATTCAGTCGACAACAAGGAGCCATGACTGGAGGCATGTAGCTACAATTGAGAATCCAGCTGACTTACTGTCGAAAGGCACAGAATTGCATACTCTTAAATCTTCATATCTTTGGTGGAAGGGTTCCTTCAAGATTCTTCAAACACATGGCCAAGCTTTCTTTATGAACCCCACAACGACCTTCCAGAATTGAAGCAAGTCAAGCAATCTTTGTTCTCAATTCATAAATTATCATTCCTGTTTACCAAATACTCACGTAAAGCAACGTTAATTCGAGTCGTTGCTTATTGCTTACGGTTTGCTAAGAACTGTGCCACCCCCAAAGAATCTAGAAAATGTGATTCTCTATCTACTAGGGAATTATCAGAACCACAATTCGTTTAGTCAAAATAGTTCAGAATGATGCTTTCTATTCAGAACTCCAAAATTTTCTTAAGGGAATTCCATTGTCTTCTAAAAGTAAAATTCTGTCGTTTAATCCATTTGTAGATGAAAATGGCTTGATGAGAGGAGGAGGTATGCTGAGACATTCAAGGTCTACATATGAGAAGGTACACCCAATGTTACTCCCTGCCCACCATCACTTTACAAAACTGTTGTGCGTTAACGCTACTGGTCTATTGGTATTCGTTGCTTTCGGGCAAATCCTACTCAAATCTATCCCATAATGGGAGATCTTCCCTTACACAGAGTGATCCCTTCCTTTCCATTTCTGAATACTGGAGTGAACTATGCAAGTCCATTTATACTCAAATCAAACTCTGGATGAAACCCGCAGCTCCATAAGGCTTATGTTAGCTTATTTATTGGTCTGCCTTGTAAAGCTATTCACTTAGAAGTAGTAACTGATTTAATAACTGAAGCCTTTATTGCGGCTTTAAAACGTTTCATTGGTCGACGAAATAAGCCTTCACAGAGAGTGTCTGACAACGGTACTAATTTCGTAGGAGCCAGAAATGAACTTCGCCAGTTTAATAAAATTTTTAAAGTCAAGTGAATCTGATATTCGAGACAGTAGTGCCAAGTTTGATATCAATTGGCAGTTTATCCCCTCTCACTCTCCTCACTTTGGCGGGATTTGGGAGACTGGGGTGAAATCAATGAAACTGCACCTAAAACGAGAAATAGGTAATGTAAAATTGACATTCGAGGATGTTTCAACGGTACTTATTCAGATAGAAGGCATCCTCAACTCCCGTCCTCTTAGTCCCATGTCATCTGGTCTCTCAGATTTATCCCCTTT
The DNA here is from genome assembly GCA_034190945.1 of Octodonta nipae. NCBI lineage: Eukaryota > Metazoa > Arthropoda > Insecta > Coleoptera > Chrysomelidae > Octodonta > Octodonta nipae. Next base: position 48,088,127 of record CM067224.1, on the reverse strand, counting down.
GACACCCTCACATTTTCTAATCGGAAGATCAATATAGTGTGTACCGGAGCCAGACCTTCTGAGCCTCCAAACGAATCTTCTGGCGAAAATGGTCATTGGTATATGGTGCGTTCCCGCAATTTGTTTAGTGTATTGTTCAAATTTGATTAAATTACTTTATTGATTTTTAAACTTCTGCACCTTTTCCAAAACCTTCCGTCGCGCTAAAGCTAATTTTAAGTGTTTTTTGCCGGTAAAATATAGACAGTATTCGTGATTCGTGTATTGACTTTCAAGCTATTTGGACGTTTTTTTGTTTCCGTCGTAAGATGCCGCTTTTTGTTGTTATTGTGTTACGATTCCGCGAGTTATTAGTTCCGGTCGTAACAACCGCTAAACCACGCTTTCATTTTGTTTCTTTTGTGTTTGCAAAAGCGCATCATTTGTTGTTAAACCCGCATTTTTTTGTTTGCTCAATCAATGAACATTACGTCGCTATTTTTTGTGTAACGTGCTGTCCAGACGAAGCTCTAAAATCAGTTCCTGCTGTTGCGGGGCTAGCCTCTGAAGAAAGAAGAACCAAGAAAACACTTCGACGTAAAATGTCAGTGATTAACTTTTATTTGGTGATTCATTTACGCTACGGCACGTGTTTTATTGATTGTTCCGCTAAAGGTCCTTCGTCAATTATATACTTGCATTGAACCAGCATTGAACTAAAACCGCAACATCTAATTCATACATTTTCTTTGGATATTATATGTAATATGCCATCGAAGACATTCCAGGTATATGTCTCTGAACTTCAGCAGAGGCAAAAGTGGAGATCAAACCTGGCCAATATCAAGGTTAGCACTAGCAAGAATAGAACGACAGCTCCTCTCTCTCTCCCTGGAGTCGGCTCCAGGGTATACGTTATCGGTAATGTTGCTTGTAGTAACAGTGCGCACTGCCAATGGTTCCACTCGTAGGGCAGTCGCTACCATTTGTCCACTTCCTGTGGGAGAGTTTACTGAGTCTAGATATCCTGTTGAAAGTCGTCCCTTTCAAGGTGCGGGGCATGTCGAGGACGCCCCTTTCGGTCCCAGCGATATGCCCATGTGTGAAAAATGAGCTGAAATTCGGCAGCAGCAAGAAGACCGGAAGGGACATAATTTCACGACCACGACTTGCCGTTTTGCACGTTTCCATAAACTTTTAGTTTCAAGTTTCAACGGACATTTTCTTTCTTTTATCTTAGTTGTTAATGAAATTACTTCAAGTACTAACTCAAATAAGTGAAAAAGTGTCAGTGCAATTAAATAGTTGTTATGCGAAGAAATTAGTTCAATGTACCTAACAGCTGATGTGGTTCATTATAATATACAAGTGAATAATTAACGAGTTTTCAAAGCCTGATATCTTTAAAACAAATATCTTAACATTTAAAGGATGAAAGCGAAAACAATTACAGTGCTAAATCCAACGTATTGTGCAATAATTAATGAGAAAATAATTTAACTGGAATACTATTTATGTGTTTACAAAATTCTGATTTCTTACAAGGCATTCTTTATGAAATAATTGTTATAATAATTAAATTTTATACCTTGACTAACTTTATTTTTTGTTTGTTTTTGGAATGAAACCAGAATTTAAAAAATGAACACAGCAGACAAATGTTTGAAGCGTTTTTGTTAGATTTGACCATATGATGTCAAATGTTAGGATTTGAAGAGAAAGCATGTAGCAAAATATTTTTCATGAGTGATGTATTATTACACACACTTACACATATATTTTTTTAGTTCTAGCATTTTTGAATATGTATTTAATATTGTTTGAAAAATCGGAAAGCGACTATTTTGAATAACTTATAAGAGTATTCAATTCAGTAAAAGTAGGACACACTAGGTGGTACCACTGATTGCTTTAACAGAGCCAATCAAGATTTTTGGTTTGATGCAGTCTTGTTGTATGAAATCATGTTTGAGTACCTTGTGAATTTATAGACTTATTAAGATAATTAAAATAATAAACTCACAGAAATTAAATTATAGGTAAGTGGGAAGGGGTTTTAAATAGTAATCTTCTTAGGAAAAATATGTTAATATAGCAAACTTGGCGAGATATCGAAATCACGAGCGAGGTTTGGTCGTCCAGGTACTTAATATATAATGTTGACCTAATTTTGTTTTTTCGGAAACCGTTAACAATAAGTATCCATAAGTTATCTGTCTTTCATACTGTAACGAAATTTACCTAAACCGGCCCTGGTTTCATTCCAGTACGACGTCGATCGCTGTTAGAACAAAAAATTAATCGCGAAATTGCTCGGCAACTGTAGAATTGATAATGGATTCTACGAGAACATTCGATGCGGGATTTAAAAGGAGTGGCTGATCATCGCTGCAGTGAGTTAGTGCGGCGAAGAGCTTATGTTGTATTATAATTGTGATATTCGAATCAGCTGTCGTGTATATTTCATGTAAATAAAAAGTTTCTAGAAAATGAGAGTGAATATTAGTTTTTAAATTTTAATTGAACCCACGGAGTATATAACAAATTTGGTGATCAGAAGTGCAGGATTAAGTGCAATTAAAATCGTAATTTGATTTATGGAAACCCGAAGTATGGAAAAAAACGACGTAATTACCAAAAAAAATTGTCAAACCGGTTACGGAGTGACTAGATGAAAAAGTAACTCAGATTCTGGAACAACGTGACAAGAAGGAGAAACAACATCAAGAAGAACAAACAACAAACAACAACAAAGGCTAGTGAAATCTTTTGATGAAAAACAACAAAATCTTGGTGTCACGATGGAAGAATAACAACTAAATTTCTTGGAAGGATTATTCTCGAAATTTGTAGAAAAACGACAAAAGGATTTTCAAACATTTGAGCAAAAACAAGACCAAATTGAATTAAAACCACAAAATGATTTTAAAGTATTTGAAGAAAAACAAGAACAAGTTGAATTAACCGGAAAAAACGAATCTCAAATATTAGAAGAAAAACGACAACTGCAATTTGAACAATTAATTCAAATAATATCGCAAGTTAATGACACAGTTAATGAAGCAATGCAAATAGTGGAATCAGACATAAGAGAAATAAACGACGACATAAAGGTCCTAAAAAATACCGTGGATACTCTTGAAACCAAAGTAGATGACATCCGTTCCATCCAGAACCAAGTGAAATTTGAAATAAGTGCTATCCAAAGCCAGGTAAAAGTTGAAATCAGTTCAATTAAAAAACTGCAACAAGATTTGCAGAGAGGAAAATACCAGCACACCGTGAGTACCAAAGGTTCCTTTAGTAAACCACCCACATTTGATGACAGTTCATTCCATGTATAAACGGCAATTTGAGGCCGTGGCTACAGCTAATGGTTGGGATAATCATGAAAATCTACTTCTATGGTAATTTAGTTAAGAGGTCCGGCCTTAGAACTCCTCCAAAGCATTCCGGTCGATGAACAAGGCAATTTCGACAAGATCATCGCCATCCTGGACAAACGATACGACAATCACTCCTTGAGCCAGGTATACCAAGTCCAACTCAGTGGAAAAACGCAAAAATCCGGTGAAAGCTAGACGGTTAGTACACTTGTTCTACCCAGACCTGCCAGAGGAAACCAAAGACCAGTTGGCCCCACAGAGTTTCATAAACGGCATCAGGGATGTGAAAGTACAAAGAAATTTAAGACTGAGTGGCGTCAAGAAGAAGCTCTACTTCGGGCTTTGGAAGTAGAGGCCGTCATGAACATGTCCAGGCCGAGGGTCCGAGCAGTTTCTTTTAACCAGGAAGAGCCAGAGTCACAATGTCAAGCGCTGCTAGCTGGATAAACAAACTATTAGAACGGCCACAAAGAACTGACACCAGAGGGGCATGTTACCGCTGTGGACGGACAGGACACTTTCAACCGGGGATTTTGCCGAGATAGCAGCAGCCTAGTCATTAGGGGCACCATCAATAGCCTAGCAATTACCATCACCATCGACACCGGCTCCGCTGTGTCCATTGCCAACTCCAAGGACTTGAGGGCTTTGGAAATCAGACTATCTAACAACAACATCCAGCTCAGAACAGTCACCGGCGAGTCCATGTCAATACAGGGTGTGGCAGATGTCGTGCTACAAATAGGGGACAACATGTTCCGGCATAGGGTCCTGGTAACGAATATTGAGGACGATTTTATACTTGGTTATGGACCTAATTAGCCAGCATGGATTTATGTTCGACCCGAGATATGATGTTCTTCGGTTCCTAAATAAGGAGTTTGTACTGACACGGGCCGTTAACAATTTATCACAAAGCACTGGCAAATTTTTAACAGTCATGATGAAACCACCGGTCGCAACAACATCATCCAGCACCCCATAGATACCGGGAAGGCTCAACCCATCAGAATACCACCTAGGCGACTACCATTGGGGAAACAACAGGCAGTCGAGGAAAACATCGAGTCCATGTTACAAAATGGAGTTATTGAGCCATCCATCAGCCTATGATCTGCTCCCGTCGTGCTATTTAAAAAGAAGGATGGAACCACCCGATTTTGCGTGGATTACAGAAAGCTGAATGACGTCACCACGTCCAATACCCCGAATTGATGACACTCTGACCATACTAGCAGGCTCCCGTTGGTTCTCCCCACTAGACCTAAAGAGTGGATATTGGCAGGTTGGTCTATACGAAAACGACAAAAAGAAGACAGCGTTCTACACTGGTAAAGGGTTGTTTCAGTTCACGGTCATGCCCTCTGGGTTATGTAATGCTCCCGCAACATTCGAGAGGCTATGGAGTATGTACTGAACGGGTTAACATAGAGGACGTGCTTAGTATACCTCGACGACATTCTGGTCATGGGTCAGACATTCGACGACCATCTGAAGAACCTGGGCGAAGTATTCTCCAGAATTAATAACGCCAACCTGAGACAACCCGAGGAAGTGTTTCTTGTTCCAAAAAGAAGTAGAATTTTTGGGCCAAGACGTTTCCGAGTCAGGAATCCGCACCAACGAGGACAAGATAAAAGCCATCCGTGATTGTCCAGTCCCAAGAGACAAGCATGAACTCCGAAGCTTCTTGGGCCTCTGTGTCTACTACAGGCGATTTTTTAGGGATTTGCCACCATTGCCGCCCCTCTACCGTCGGCAGACCAATGAGAAAGAGACCATCCGTTAGAATCAGGATTGCGAAACATCATTCAGACGACTGAAGGCAGCCCTATGTTCCAGCCCAATCCTAGACCTTCCTACACAGTCCGGCAAGTTCATTTTAGACACCGACGCCACCAACACAGGTTTGGGGGCCGTCCTATCCCAGGTGCAAGATGGTGATAAGAGGGTGATCGAGTACTCCAGCCGTGGATTCTCGAAACCGGAATGAAATTATTACGTCACCTGAAAAGAACTTCTTGCAATAATAAGGGCTGTAGACCATTTCCACAAATACCTCTATGGTCATCATTTCTTAATCCGAACAGACCATGCCGCCCTCAAATGGCTGCTGTACATGAAGACACCGGAAGGATAACTAGCCAGGTGGATGGAGAAATTACAGCAAAACGATTTCAAGGTGGAACACCGTGCCGGCCGTTTGCACAATAATGCCGATGCCCTACCCAGAAGACCCAGTAGAGCAGAATGCGGTCTGAAGACGGAATACCGAGAGGGTATCTCCATCAGACAGATCCGAGTGCAGGCCAATGAAGACTGGACAACGGAACAGTGCATCCAGGACCAAATGGCTGATCCAGACATCGAACCAATCTTGTCACTCAAAACGAGAGAGGCACCCAGGCCACGGGACGAGGTAGCTTGAGACTCGGGTGTGCTGAAATCGTTATGGGCCCAATGGGACTCTCTAAGAGTAGAGAATGGAATGCTCAAGCGAGTTTGTGAAAGCTCTGATGGCCGAGATATCAAGTCCCAACTGGTAGTTCCTAAGAAAAAGGTACCAGCCATCCTGACCGACGTACATGATGGGATTACTGGGGGTCATCTGGGCATGAACAAAACTCTAGACAAAGTTCGCCAGCGATACTACTGGGTAATTTACTTTGAAGACGTCAGAGCTTGGTGCCGGAAATGTGACACCTGTGCAGCAAGTAAGGGCTCGAAGACCCGTACCAAGAGCAGAATGCAGCAGTAAAATGTGGGCGTCCCATTTGAGAGAATTGACATCGATGTCGCAGGTCCGTTTCCCGAGTCTGAGGGGGGGAACAAATACATTCTGGTTGCAATGGACTACTTCAGCAAATGGCCTGAGGCATATGTGATACTCAGCCAAGAAGCAACCACGGTAGCGGCGGTGCTAGTAGAACAACTATTCAGCAGGTTTGGAGTACGATGGAACTACATTCAGACCAGGGGCGTAACTTCGAATCAAATGTATTCCAGAAGGTCTGCACGATGTTGGGAATCAGGAAAACGAGAACAACACCATTGCACCCACAGTCAGACGGAATTGTGGAAAGATTCAACAGGACCTTGGAACAACACATATCCAAGCTCGTTAGCAATAACCAGCGTGATTGAGATGAGCATATTCCCTTATTCCTGTTGGCATATCGCTCAGCCGTACATAATAGTACAGGCCTGACTCCAGCCAGGGTCCTATTCGGAAAAGAGCAGCGATTACCCTGCGATTTGGCTTCTGACTCCCCCCGATCAACTCCGACATAACGTGCTGACAATACACGAATTAGCCCGAACGCAGATGTTGGCCACCAGTGACCGGATGAAGACGCGATACGACCTCAAGGCCAATTAAGTCGGGTTCTAAGAGCAAGAGTAAATCTCCAAAGCTTACACCCACCTGGGATGGTCCATACTAGGTGGTCAAGAGGCTTAATCACGCCGTCTACCGGATCCGTCGAAACACCAGAGCTAAGTTGAAGGTGGTCCATTTAGATGGACTCGCTCCCTACCATGTTTCTGACCGGGACGATCAGAATTAAAGGGGGGGGGCGGTGGTGTAACGAAATTTACCTAAGCCGGCCCTGGTTTCATTCCAGTACGACGTCGATCGCTGTTAGGACAAAAAAATCTCGAAATAGCTCGGCAACTATAGAATTGATAATGGTTTGTACGGGAAGATTCGATGCAGGTTTTAAAAAGAGCGGCCCATCATCGTAGCAGTGAGTTACTGCGGCGTAGAGCTTTTGTTGTATTATAATTGTGATATTCGAATCAGCTGTCGTGTATATTTCATGTAAATAAAAAGTTTCTAGAAACTGAGAGTGAATATTATTTTTTAAATTTTAATTGAACCCACGGGGTATATAACAATACGATATTTTTCAAATATTATCAACTCTAGAAAACTGAAATTTTCCTCGAGTCTTTGTAGCAATAGGGATTCTATGAATTATAGTGTTTTTACTTTTTTATAAATATAATCAAATTTGATCATATTTTATTTGTATTTGTTTGTATTTTTATATTTAATGTAAGTACACTACAGCAGTACCTATGTAATTATTGGAATTTCTGGGGGGTCTGTTCCAGAAATGCAAATGTAAACTAATTGCTAAGATCTTGCGTTCTGTCACATTGAACCTTTTTGAATCGGACAGTTCCACGACTACGAGAATAAGCGACATGCGATATGTGATAAGGAAAACAAAACACGTACCTACAATGGAAAATTTATGAACGCATTTGTAATTAGAAATTGGGTCATAAGAATCCATATTATGAAAAAAGCAGTGAGGCCTTTAAATTATATTATCTTCAAAAGACATTATCTGTTTGTTTTATTTCACTTAAAAATAATATATAAATATTACTTGTAACTTGTAATGTTATTAGTTTGATCTTAAATATATGGCGCTTTTCTTCATAAACCTATTATATATATATATATATATATATATATATATATATATATATATATATATATATATATATATATTGTTATGATGTATTTATTTATAATGTTTTTAATTATATTTTTTGTTAATTGTTAAATTGAATTTTTATTTTAAAATTGAATTGAATTGTTATTTTAATTAAAATTTCTACTCTTTCTCCTCAGGGTTGGATTCAAAATAAAACTCAATCTTAATATTTTTTAAAATTATATATTCACTTACCTTGGATTTCATACTTTTATATATATTTTTTATAGTTTGATGTGTTTTAACTAATCCTTATATTTTTTTTATATCCCAGTGCTTTGCTCTACATTATATAAATGATGTTTATCCCAAATTTGTTTTATCTTTGTAATATAAATTTTACTATGTTTATATTGCTTACTGTCATTGACTATATATTTTTTTTATTTAAATATTTTCTATATTCCTATGATAATTTTTCAAATAAAAGATTTTAGTCAAATTCTACAAATTAAATTTTTATTTATAATTTATTGAAAATTTTAATATGAATACAACAATTCAAACACGAAAACAAACTATAGAAATTCCTACTTTGATATTATTTAACTATGATGTGGAGTTTCAATTTATTCTATCATTTCATACCAATATACTATACAAACGTATTCTAAAAATGTACAACAAAATCCTTTTTATTTTCAAACAAATTTTAAACGATAAATTCCTTATCTAATCCTTTCATCTTCCAAAGTTCCTTTTCTCTAATTCCTTCTGCTACCTGCTATATTCCACACCATCAACTCGTTCCAATATTTTATGTATACTTTTTCAGCTGCACTGCTCCACTCTTTTTATACTCTATGAGTATACACTGTCTATGGTTTTCCAACTTAACCCTTTTATTTATTTTTCCATGTAACTTTGTCTTTTCATTCATCAAAACTTTTGATTTGCAATTTTTGCACTTATTAATTTCAGAATTTTTAATATCGTTGTTGATTTAAGTTTGAAAACAAAATTTTCACTGCTACTTGGTGTTTTTGCACTGGAAGTTCTACATTCTTGCACGACTAAATTTTGACTAACTAGTTTGACAGGTTTGGCATTTCTTAAATAATTTTTTTTTAACAAATGACTGAAATTTTTAGATCATATACACCAAATTTAAAATTTTATCATAATAATTACAAATTTCTATTAAATATTCTAAAGATCAATTCGTTTCATACATTTCTATCTATTTGAAATTTTATTTGATGAAATATTAACATTGTTATCACAAGTTCAAAATCAACATGACAATTATATGTAAATAATTTTTTCTGGTCCTAAATTGTTTAATTCTAGCCTTTCTTATCTTAAAATTCATGTTTGTAACTAATATCATTTATATTTTGGTTTTTTATAGTGACTGAATGAAATTCTTTTCTAAAATTGAATAAGAAGTACTGAACGATTTCACAACATTAGAATGTCTACAGCATTATTTATGTCATACTATTTCACAATATTCCAATATAAATTCAGGTATGTTTTCAATCTTATTATTTATTGTTAAATTTTAAAATGTATCTTTATTCATAAAATAACTTTCTTTCATATTAAATTACTACTTTATGGTTTTCTAGCATATGCAACCAACATCACTCTTTTAATAACACTGGGTTTCATAGCTTTAATCTATATTATATTTTAATTTTTGTTCTGTTCACTCCACATCTCTATGAATGATTGAATAAATCTCTCCACTTATTTTATTTTAATTTCCACTATTTATATTTTTTATTTTAATTTTTATAACTCTTATGTTTTTTTATTTAATGTAGGATAAATCACTTGCATTATTTTATATATGTTTTTTTTTTAAACTGATTATTAACTACTATTTACATGACATCAAAACCATAACAATGTCCCAAAATTCTAAAATCAATTTTTTTAACTAATTTTTAATTATTAGAAAAATCTGATTTTTAAAAGTTTCTAATTTTCTAATTATGATTTTTATATATACTGTTAACATTAAACACTCCTTTTATTTTTCCATTTTTTATATCTTTTATTACATAACTATTTACACCTTTTTCATTTTCTATCATGAATGGTCCTTCATATGGCATCATCAATTTTGCACATTCATTTCTATTTCTATTAGGTTGCCTTAAAGCTTTAATAATCACCATATCACTTTTTTGAAAATCCATTCTTCTTTTCTTCTTTCGGTTCTCTCTCTTGATATATTTTCTTGCTTGTTTTTCCATCCGTTCATTTGCCTTTTGTAAAGCTTCTCTGTATAATTGGTTCTGTTCCATTATCCAAGGTCTCTTCGGTTGTTCTTCATGCATCAACCAGTATGGTGTCTGTTCTGTAACATTGTTCTGAGTACTATTCACTGTTTTCTTTTTAACAACTTTTTTAACTACAGGATTTATATAACTTGATCTAGATCTAACTTGATGATATTCATGTCTATCATTTTTTTAATTTCTTTTTTAACTCGTTCTTTGTATCTGTATGGAATTGGTTATGTTTTTGCTCTAAAATTGTCAATGTTCTTTACTTCAATTTTTATTTTTATATTCTACAGGACATTCTATTAATTCTTCATAATCTTTAACACTTTCCTTCGCTCCATTACACTCATTTTCATTATCATTATATTTATTTTTAATTTTCGATGAGTACTTGACGTTCATCGCCGTATTAATAATATCATCACATTTACTTTTTATGTTCGATGGGTCCTTGACCTTCATCGCCTTATTAATAATATCATTACATTTATTCCCCTCCTCTTCTCTTTCTTCAAACTCAATAATAATATTTTCCTGCATAATAATTATCTTTTTTTCTATGAATATTTCTGTTGAATTTTTCTCCAATATATCCATGCCAATTATTCCATCATATTGTATATTTTTTACTACCATAAATTCCAAATTAATATTTTTCTTCCCAAATTCCACTTGTTCATTAACCATTCTATTAGTTTCGAACATCTTCTTGTTGTTTGCTGACAAAATGTTGATCTTTTGTATTTTCATTTGTTGTCTTTCACCTAGTTTAAATTTTTCAGCTAATTCATAATTTAAAATGCTACCTTCTGATCCTGTGTCTAAACAAAGTTATTACTTTGTTTGTACTCCATTTATTATACCTTTAATGAATATTAATTTCAATTTTTGCTCTTCACTTTGCGCTTCCTCTTCTGATATATACAAATTCTGTTGCTTTTCTTAACATTACACTTATCACTATTATTTACAGAATTTTCAATATTTTTTATATACAGTCTTTCTAAAAATTTTGTTCTTGGTCTTTTTGTTTTTGTCTTGAACTTGACCCTTCTTCTGGTGCTCTGTCCCTACTAATACTTCTTGATTGTCTACTCTGATTATTATTACTAGTCTCTGTATTTTGTCTCATCTCTTCACTTCTTCTTCTTCTCATATTATTTGTCCTCATGCTATTTGTATTTTGTCGATTTCTATTGTTTTCAAATTCGTTTCTTCTTCCTCTTTCTTGATCTCTTTCTCGATAATTATTATTATTATTTTGATATCTGTTAATATTGCATTTGATTGTGTCTATTATTTCCATTGAAATTTCTGTTAAATGTTCGATTTGATTCCCATCTTTGATTCCCATTTTGATTATTGTTAAATGATCTTTCCCTATTATTGTTTTCATTTCCTCTAAATCTGTTTCTTGTATCATTTTGCCTGTAATTATTTTGATTATATTCATTTCTTTTAAATTTCTTTGTCCTTTTTATTCTATTTAGATAGTTCACAAATTGATTAACTGTCCTTATATTCTGTATTGATATTACTTCAGCTACATCTGCTTCAAAATGTCTGGCTATATTTAGTACTATTTCCTCTTCCCTAATTGGAGGTTTCATATATTTTGCTACTGTTACCAGTTTTAAAGTATAGTCCACTATTTCACTTCTCTCTAAATACTGACTGTTGATTTTCCCCCCAATAATAGTCTAAAAAATCTTTTTCTAATTCACTAAATGAGTTCAAATCACTTTCTATCGACGCAAACCATATACCAGCTCGATCCACAAAACATTGTCTTATCCTGGGCTTGACCTCTTCAAAATTATTACAAATAGGTAATTGATTTTTAATTGTTTTAATAAAAACACATGGATGTATGTTAATAAAATTCCATCAAAATTTACTCCTATATCTGATAATGTCCCACTCTTTTCCATTGTCATACCATTTTGATTCCCACTTACTCTTCTCATTTTTTCTTCATTTTCTATAAATTTCTTATCAATAACCTCTCCATAGCTGATTATAGCCTCTTTCCATCTGGCATCTATCTCCTTTACGTGCTGTTCATTTTCTTGTATTTTGTCATCTACTTCATTGAATTTTCTTTCAATATTTTCTTCCAGTTTTTCCACGTGAGAAATTCTTTCTGCCTTTTCTATTTCGATTTCTTGTCTTAATACACTTTCCACCATTTGTGTCTTCAACTTCATCTTCTTTCTACAACTTGTTTCATTTCTTCTTTAATACACTTCAGATTTTTCTTCATCTCTTCAGTATTTGTTTCTATTTTCTTGGTTAACTGTATATTGCTTTCTTCAACTTTCTTAGTTATCCTTGTATTATTTTCATTAATGTCTTTTCTTAATTTCTCATTATCATCCCTATTTTTTTATTATCCTCGTCAATTTTCTTAGTTATCTTTGTATTATTTTCATCCATCTTTTGATCCATGTCTTTTCCTAATTGCATAATAGTCATCATAATAGTTCTTAAATCAATTTCAGGTTCTGTCAAATTTTCTACTTGTCCTTTTGACTGCTCCATTTGACCTTCATCTTCTTCATTTACTTGTTCATCTTCTTTTGATACTTGTTCAAACATTTCTTCCCTTTGTTCTTCCCTTTCTACTACATCTTCTTCCGGAACTTGATCTATTTGGTCTTCTTGTTCCTCTATATATGCTCCTAAATCTCTGTGTTCTTCCATAATTTCTGCAGATTTTTCTTTAATAGATCTGGTCTTCCGTTTATTTGGCATTTTGTTTATTTATTATTTCCCCGACTTGACCATACAATGTATGGTATCACACTTCCTCTAAGGCACGCTATGAGTGCCTTTAGAGGAAAATTCACTAAACCCCATATATCCTAGATATCAAAAGGGTTTAGCTCGGTGGGAGCCCTTGCCAGGTTTTCAGACCCGTGGTTGGCGTCGTGGCGGCAGTTTCCCATGAATTTCCTGACCGTCCGGGCCGTTCCTAACAGGACGGCTTTTTGCATTTGTTTGTAAATATGTTCGTCCAGACCGAGGTATTTTAAATTGTTTAATAGATGTTTTGGGACTAGTCCTGTCGTTGACCATAACAATTGGTACAGTTCGTGTGTTGTTAATGTCCCACTGAGTCTTTATTTGAAATTCCAAATCTCTATATTTGGTTATTTTCTCAGTTTGCTTGATATTTATATTATTGTTGTTAGGAATTGCTATGTCAATTAAAGTTGTTTTCCGAGAGACTTTATCTACCAAAACTATATCTGGTCTATTGTGAGCAACTGTCCGATCGGTCAGTATCGTGCGGTCCCAGTACAGCTTGTAGTTGTTATTTTCTAAAACAGATTCTGGTTTGTATTTATAGTATGGTAATCTTACCGAATGTGATAATTCAAGTTTCAGTGCTAGTTCCTGGTGAAGTATTTTTGCCACAGCATCGTGTCGTTCTTTGTATTCAGTTGCAGCGAACGCTTTACAACCTCCTGTGATATGCTGGATAGATTCAGATGTATGGCAACCGTACCTGCATCTGTCGTTGTTAATAGAAGGACCTTTAACGATGTACTTTAGGTAGTTCTTAGTTGGAATTACTTGATCTTGGATTGCCAATATAAAGCCTTCCGTTTCAGGAAACATATGACCAGAGATCAACCAGTAATGCGACGCTGAAGTGGCGACATAATCTTGGTTGACGGCATTTATATGTCTTCCATGAAGGGGCTTCTATTTCCATTTCAGCAGTTTCTGATCTGTAGTCTGGTGGTGTAATTGGACATGTTGTTGTGTCAGTTGCAGTGGTGACCAGGCACATGACTTTGTGTAGATCAGAAAATTCTGCGAGTTTCTGGAAATGACTACGCAAAATGGAAATTTGTTGATCTAATAGTTTGCTTAGATCTGTCAATCCTGTTCCCCCTTCATACCGTGGCAAAGTTGTACGTTCGACAGACCTCTTTGGATGGTGATTTTGAGCTTTTGTTAGTAAAACTCGAACTTTTCGTTGTAATTGTTCAATGTCAGTCTTGCACCAATTAACTATACCGAAAGAGTAACTGAGCACTGAACACGCGTAGGTGTTAATAGCCTGAAACAGATTTTTACTGTTTAATTTAGTTTTCAACAGTCGTCTTACCCTTCTATAAAACTCTGCTGTTAGGTCCTTTTTCATAGTCATGTGATCAATACGTTGAGCCTGCTTTATTCCAAGGTATTTATAAGTATGACCTTTCCCCATAGATTCAATTGAGGTGCCATCTCCCATTTCGAAGTGCCCCTGCTGTATTTTGCTTTTAACTATATTAATAATTCGGCAGTTGTCTAAGCCAAATTTCATATGGATGTCACTAGAGAACCCTTCTACTATTTTAAGCATATCATGCAGCTGTTGTTTCGTAGCTGCCATCAACTTAAAGTCGTCCATGTATAACAAATGGTTTATCTTTAATGCTTGTACATTGTTGTGTTTGAGACTGAACCCAAAATTAGTCGAGTTCAGTTTGTTTGAGAGAGGGTTCATGGCAAGGCAGAACCACAGCGGGCTAAGAGAGTCTCCCTGGAATATACGCCTTCTGATTGTAATGGGGTCAGTTTGTATTGAACAGTTGGCTTCATTCAGTGAGATTTTGGTTTGCAAGGTGGACATGGCATATTCTAAAAAGTTAATAATACAATTATTCACTTTATAGAGTTTCAGTACCTTAATGAGCCAATCATGTGGAACTGAATCAAAGGCCTTTTTGTAGTCCACATATGCCATGTAGAGATTTCGACGTTTGGCGTGGGCTTGATTGCAGACAACGGAATCAATTATCAGTTGTTCTTTGCAGCCCATCGAATTCTTCGCGCATCCCTTTTGTTGTTGGGTAATTATGTCATTCAGCTCACAATGTTTGAAAATGCGATGATTAATGCACGTTGTTATGGGTTTGTATAAGGTTGGAAGGCAAGTGATTGGTCGGTACTTTGCTGGGTCCTGTGCACATAGGTTGTCCTTTGGTAAGAGGTATGTAGCACCATGCATAAGGAAACTAGGCATCTTGTGTGGGTGGGTAATTACGTTATTTATAAGGGCTGTTAGTGTTTCGTGGGTTGCGTACAGTTTCTTTATCCAGTAATTTTGTACACCATCTGGTCCTGGTGCTTTCCAGTTATGGAGATGCTTCATTATATTGTATGTGTCTTCCGTTGTAAATGGTTGGTGTTACATGGCATCACAGTTCTGAAATGCAGCCTCCTCCTCATTAATCCAGCTGGCTCTGGAGTTATAGGAGATTGTTGTGGAAAGCTGTGTTTTTCAGAATTCCTCGATGTCTGTTTTACTGGGGTAACTAGGGGCTTCATTATTATTGGTGTTGTTAAGTTTTCTATAAAACCCTTTTTCTGATTGTCGGAAGAGTGTGTTGTCTAGTTTCCGTTGGTTACTGGTTTTGTACCTTCTCAATCGGCTTGTGTAGAGGGAGAGCTTTTATCGTAGACTGTCCAGACACTGCTGAGATGTGATGTTTTCTCCATCCCACTGGGAGTGTATTCGGTTATTGTCCATGATAGTCTTGACAAGCCTTTCTATTCTGTTGTTCCTGACTCCTCGTTGGTACTCGGTCAGTCTTCCAACGTCTTTCCGAAGAGAATTGATTTTCCCTTCAAGTCTTCTTTGCCAAGGTGGTATTCGAGGTGTTTGTCTAAATTGGGGAGGGTATTGTTTTGGTCTTACTGCGATCCCAATTGATCTGCAGATGGAAGTTGCAGCACAGTAGATGATGTGTGTAGCGACTGTAACGTATTAGCACCTAAAACATAGTTTGGCAAGATAAATTTATTCATAGCCTGCAAGACGATACCCAGTTTCTTAGAAGATCTTAGTTTGGGAAGAGCTGGTCTAGTCAGTGGATCTGTTCCACTATACCCTCTAAGAGCTCCTTCCATTTCTGCTTGGATCTTCTCAAGCAGGTCAGCGTGGGTTGGCTGTTTCTGTTGTAGTTGTTGAGTCTCGTCCAGTCTTTGTGCCAAAGGTGTTTCAGGCTCTGGATCGATAGTATTTCGACCAAATAGTTCGCGCTCCACTTCGCTCTTTATTCTATCCAGTTGTTCAGGCGAAATAAGGCCATTTCTCAAGATGACACGATACTGATCTGCGACTCTCTGTTCAGTAACTTGAAGCTCTGGATACTCACGACAGAACTTTTGATGGAGTATTTGGCAATATCCAGTCTTGTCCTGGCCAAGGTTCGTAATTCTGTAAAACGTGCGCATTATAAATTCATTCATGGCGCCAGTCCATTTCATGCGCTGTCTTTTCAGTCCCGCTTGAGTGAGCGCTGGCTGTTGATCCTGTGCAATACTTTGTGCGGGTGGAGTTCTCGTTCTCGTTTGACTCCAATGGTGATGGTGACGTTGTTTTTGTGACTGTATTGGTGAGTGTTGTTGTGGTTCTTCTGGTTCTTGGGCTGTAGCTCTTTGGACGGCAGGGGCCCGCCTCCTCAGCACCCTGCCACCGACGTCCCACATGCTGTCATGTCCAGCGCCGGCTCCAGACATGCCCTGGCGATCCCCAGGCAGCGGCTCTTTTCCGAGGCATCTACTCCTTAGCTCCATTTTCATGGGTGGGGTCACCAATTGACCCTGGTGACCCAGGTAACTCGGACTCGTGGAGTTGTCACTTCCCAGATGAAATGATTTAAACCAGACCACCCCGTGCGGGTTGTGGAGAAGGAAGGAAAGCTAGGTAGTAGGTCAGCGGACAGCTGCCCCTTTAGTCGCCTCATACGACAGGCGGTGGATATCGTGGTGCTATTCTAACCCGGCCACCACATATTATTTATTATTATTATTATTAACCAATTATTATTATTATTTATATATGTTATATCATAATTCATACACACACGTGTTGCTTACTCAGCAAGTATCCGTGAGAAGCGTATTATTTACGATTTCGCAATATCATATTACGTTAACGATATGACAATTCTCAGTATAATCCCGTAGACGCTAAATTGCAGATTTTATCACGTCTTCAATTGTATTGTATATCAAATTTATATTTATCAATTGTATAAATACTAAATAATTAACGGTCTCGTCGGAGATCATTATAGTAACTTGTGTAAGGCGTAACTCTGCCTGTTTAAAATTTGAAATTTGTATTTAAATGAAATTAATTTTTTTTAAAAAGTTAAATTTAAAAGAGTTAATCTAAAATATATATAACAAATTTTATTACCCACGTACTATTTTTTTTTTAAATATACTGTCAAACCTTAATTAATGTCCTTGTTTTATACTATTTTCTTCCCTTCTTTTACTGATTTTTTTCTGAACTATTGATCTTCTTTTTCTGAATTATTGAGCTTCTTTTTCTGAGTTCCACGTTTGGCCGCCATTTTGTTATTAATTCATATGAAAGTGTAAATTACCAATGTGTTTCTGATGCCACATTAGTTGGATGTCAATTATATTATATAGGGCCCACTAATTTTTGAGCCCCTTACGTTGGGTGCCAATTTGTTATGATGTATTTATTTATAATGTTTTTAATTATATTTTTTGTTAATTGTTAAATTGAATTTTTATTTTAAAATTGAATTGAATTGTTATTTTATTTAAAATTTCTACTCTTTCTCCTCAGGGTTGGAGTCAAAAGAAAACTCAATCTTAATATTTTTTAAAATTATATATTCACTTACCTTGGATTTCTTACTTTATATATTTTTTTAATTTTGATGTGTTTTAACTAATCGTTATATTTTATGTTTATCCCAAATTTGTTTTATCTTACTGCTTACTGTAATTGACTATATATATTTTTTATTTAAATGTTTTCTATATTTCTATGATTTTTCAAATAAAAGTTTTTAGTCAAATTCTACAAATTAAATTTTTATTTATAATTTCTTGAAAATTTTAAAATCAATACAACAATTCAAACATGAAAACAAAGTATAAACTATAGAAATTCCTAATTTGATATTATTTAACTATGATGTGGAGTTTCAATTTATTCTATCATTTCATACCAATATACTATACAAACTTATTCTAAAAATGTACAACAAAATCCTTTTTATTTTCAAACAATTTTTAAATGATAAATATTTATCTAATCCTTTCATCTTCCAAAGTTCCTTTTCTCTAATTCCTTCTGCTACCTGCTTTATTCCACACCATCAACTCGTTCCAATTTTTTATGTAGACTTTTTCAGCTGCACTGCTCCATTCTAGTTTTATACTCTATGAGTATACACTGTCTATGGTCTTCCAACTTAAAACTTTTATTTATTTTTCCATGTAACTTTGTCTTTTCATTCACCAAAACTTTTGATTTGCAATTTTTGCACTTATTAATTTCAGAATTTTTAATATGGCTGCTTATCGTTGTTGATTTAATGTCCGCTTAAGTTTGAAAACAAAATTTTCACTGCTACTTTGATGTTTTTGCACTGGAAGTTCTACATTCTTGCACGACTAAATTTTGACTAACTAGTTTGACAGGTTTGGCATTTCTTAAATAATTTTTTTTAACAAATGACTGAAATTCTTAGATCATATACACCAAATTTAAAATTTTATCATAATAATTACAAACTTTCTGTTAAATATTCTAAAGACCAATTCGTTCCATACATTTCTATCTATTTGAAATTTTATTTGATGAAATATTAACATTGTTATCACAAGTTCAAAATCAACATGACAGTTCTATGTAAATAATTTTTTTTTGGTCCTAAATTGTTTAATTCTAGCCTTTTCTTATCTTAAAATTCATGTTTGTAACTAATATAATTTATATTTTTGTTTTTATAGTGACTGAATGAAATTCTTTTCTAAAATTGAATAAGAAGTACTGAA
Organism: Octodonta nipae; assembly: GCA_034190945.1. Classification (NCBI taxonomy): domain Eukaryota; kingdom Metazoa; phylum Arthropoda; class Insecta; order Coleoptera; family Chrysomelidae; genus Octodonta; species Octodonta nipae. Next base: position 48,069,185 of record CM067224.1, on the reverse strand, counting down.
CGATTTCACAACGTTAGAATGTCTACAGCATTATTTATGTCATACTACTTTATGGTTTTCTAGCATATGCAACCAACATCACTCTTTTAATAACACTTGGTTTCATAGCTTTAATCTATATTATATTTTAATTTTTGTTCTGTTCACTCCACATCTCATATGAATGATTGAATAAATCTCTCCACTTATTTTATTTTAATTTCCACTATTTATATTTTTTATTTTAATTTTTTTAACTCTTATATGTTTTTTATTTAATGTAGGATAAATCACTTGCATTATTTTATATATATGTTTTTTTAAAACTGATTATTAACTACTATTTACATGACATCAAAACCAATACAATATATAAATATATATATATATATATATATATATATATATATATATATATATATATATATATACCATTTTTTTGAGAATATATAAGGAAAGCAAATTCATTACCATTTTTATTCAGAGAATCGATAGCTTTGGCACCAGCTTTTCGATTAAAATCGTTGCCTCTGTTAAAGCTTTGTTGATCATTAAGACGGATTTTGGTTGCTGATGTTGAGTTTATTTCTTGAGTATTACTAGTTGACCAGTGGCTTGGAGGAAAGTATGGCGTTTCATTTTCTGTTGTGAGATCTCCTATTTTCGCTTCAATTCCCACTACCTGACTTGTTTGTTTTCTGCCAGTTCTAAAACAAAGATTTTAGATCGTTAGTATATAAGAATAAAGTGACTATGCATTAGCTAATATGGAGCATTTGAAATATTTGTTAGTTACTCCGAAACTCCCTGAAATTATAATATAAATAATCTACTTATAAGAAATGTCATTCAATTATTATTAATTGAATTGCATGCTCGAAAAAATCCAACAGTTATTGTCTGGGCTGGGTTCGAAGATAACTCTTCACCCTAATCCGAGCATTCTCCATTATATTTACTAACTCTGGGCTGTGACTTCGTTTGAGTAGATTTTGAACATCTTTGGTGTTAAACATGGTGGAAGTAAAGCTTGATGTATGTATCGAAGACTTATCTTATTTAGCTAACACAAATTAACCCAAGACAAGACACCTTTTGGTGCTTTTATATATATATATATATATATATATATATATATATATATATATATATATATATAAAGCAAAGTCTGGAAATAAATCCAGATTACTTTAGTTGTAAGGTATAATATTTAATATAATAATATAATATTTATTGTAGAGTCATCCTTCTCAACAAAATTTATTATGATAAAAAAACAAACCATATTTTATTAACTCTTTTAAAGAGTTTTCTCTGTACACACTCATGTAACACCACATTCTATACTAATGTGCTAACTATCACGCTTCAGATAAATAAATCAAAGAGAGAAAATTCCAAAATTTATTTTTCAGATAAGGTAATTTTAAAAGACTAAATTCTCGAAATCTCAGATCCCCTGTTGTTCATGATTTTGTCCACAGGGATTTCCGATACACACCTGGTTGGTTAGAAATCCAAAGGCTGAAATTGGTCTCTATATTTATGACTTACCTAATTTCGCCACTTCTAATAAACAGACTTTTTTTAAGTACTTTTTAAACATGAAGCTATTACTATTGCAACTGATTTGCTTTTATTTGAAACTGTGGACAGAGTTTGTTATGAACTCGTTTTCGAAATTTTCAGGAATTTATTAATTTTCACAAAAGCTCTAACCAAAACTTATTTTAAGCACGGTGGTGTTTTACTTAAAGATACTTTCAAATTTGTCATTTTCCTTAATTTTTCAGAGTGACACTGTCATGTTAAGAAAGACGGTGTTTAGTGTTTTAATCAATATATGGGGAATCAACAGAAACAGATCTTCTCAGCTAATTACTGATGCAAAAATAATTGAAATGTAATTTTCTATATCTATCTCATAGTACGACTCATATAAGCCGATTTTAGTGAAGTACCTTGATTTTACCATTGGTTAATAGTGGTTGTACTTTGACATTTCTCTTTTCAACACTAAAAGCAGAACCGAAACTGCCGTGGGACTCCAATCAATAGAAAACGTTTGTAGAATAGAAAAGTGACCTCACTTTAGAAATGTTTGTACTCATAACTCGTACAATCGTTATACCATGGTTATGCTTTATGAGGACAAAATGACGTCACTTTTTGATTATACATCATCAGAATCCCAAGGTGGAATCGCTAGGATGCAATTTGGTTCAACCGGAAAACGTCAAAATCATATGTTAATTGTTTTGTTTCTGTTTATCTAAAGTCATATTTCTATGATTACAGTTTTTGCTCCTTAAGTGATATTTATAAAATGAATCGACATTTATTATGAAATGTTTCTGTAAAGATAGAAAATTGTAAATAAATGGCATTTAACAAAGAGACTGACAATTAAAAAAAGCTACTGCTTTTGGGTAATTACCGGTTGAAACTATTTGAAACAATGATGTAACAAAGGGCTCATTTGTGACGTTTTGTGGTGTCATTGGTAATCAGTTAATACGCTAGAATGGGTTTGAAACTATTTATGACCAATGAAAACCGATAGATCACTGTATATTGTTTGTGCGCAAACCCTCCACATCAGAAAAATATCAATCGGATTTGGTGGGCGATCATGAAATTTATTAGTTACGGACGCAGGATTGACAAGAATTTTTGTCAGTTAGTTTAAACTGTATACTCTGATGTTGTATCATCAACAAAAGTACAATCGCATTCAATGAAAATCAGTACGTCAAAATTCCATTATGATAGAAGACCAATTTTTTACACGCTCATTGTAAACAAACTTCTTGGCCAGTTTCTAAACCGCCTTTGTTCTCTCAATCTCTGGTAACTGAAACAGGTATCACACAGAGCCGTATCTAGGGGGGGGGGGGCCGGCGGCAAGTTTAGAGGGCGGAAAAATTGACACTTTACAGATGAATGGACAACTCATCATATAGGTACTTGACTTTGCCCACGGATTATATAAATATCTTATATTTTATAATTAAAGACATGTTTTTCTTCTTAAATTAATTTTTGGAATCTTATAATATATTTAAATCATTAAAATAATTAATATTAATGATTAAGGATTGGTTGAGATTCAAAGTAAATGTATACATTTTCTCATTCCTAAAAGACTGATCAGGTCGTCTATTAAAAAAATTGCATATTATGACATTCATAATATAAAAATAATATTAATTGGCGAATAGCCGAGCAGTTAAGGCATCGGACTTCGAATCGCGTGAGCTTGAAAAAGAAAAATGGAGACAGATCCTGCGTATTGTTATGGATGCTGTATTGTATCTACAAACTCGTAGCGATGTCATCACGCAATATCCTCAGCCTAGTCTTAACTTAATTTCGCTGCTCGCCAAACATAATTCAACTCTTAAGTTTCAATTAGAACAGGTACAGGTATCATATTTATTAAAGACAATACAGAATGAAGTAATTGACATAATGGCAAAAACAGTTAGAAATATCATTTTAAATGACATCACAGAAGCTAAATACTATACAATAATGTTCGACTGCACTCCAGATGTATCCCATACAGAACAAATGAGCCAGGTAATTCGATGTGTAAAAAGAACTGGCGATGTGTGTGAAATAAAAGAAAGTTTCATTGATTTCATAGAATTTGCTGGAAAGACAGGAGAGGACATTTGTCAACAGATTTTAGAAAAATTGGCATTTGATCGCCAATCTTATGATAATGGTTCCAATATGGCCAGCATTCATAAAGGAGTAAAAGCCAGGATTGCAGAAAGGAATGAGCTGGCTGAGTTTGTACCGTGTTTAGCTTACTACTTGAATCTTGTAGGTGTTCATTCTGCCTCATCATGCCAGGAAGCTATTAACCTATTTGGACTGATTTAAAAAGTATTTTGCTTTTTTGTTGGCTCCCACCTAGTAGTAGTATGAAAAAATACGTTAAAAGAATTTTAAAAGGAAGTAGTCAGACGAGGTGGTCGGCGAAACATGTTGCTGTAAATGCCCTATTAAATAATTTGCTAGAAATAGTGGAAGCCTTAGAAGAAGTTCAGCAAACTTCTCGTGCTCCAGAAGCTAAGTACGAGGCAAATTATCTGTTAACTGCTATGAAGAATTTTAACTATTTGGGCGAATATTCTCCGTGAAATCAATCGAGTGAATATAGAAATTCAGAAAGAAGATATTATCCTTGCCCGTTCTGTCGCACTAATGAATGGTCTGCTAAAAACTTTGCAAAAAATGAGACAAAATAAAAGAGGCTGGAGAAGTTGCTAAAAAGAGTGATGTTGACCCATTTGGCAAAACAAACGAATGTGTGAAGACGAATTACAAACACTCCAACCTATTCAAGTATTTTCTTTTTCGTTATAAAAGCTGTAAAACAACACATCTATCTATTAAAATGTGAAAAGTTATTAAATACCTACCGATTATACAAGTGGCTTGTTTGACTTTGTTTATATTAGGAAAGAACAATTCTAGAAAATGGGGTACTTCAAGTCAACAACAAATAAATAGGAAAATTAGTTAAAATATCTCTAAAAATCAACTGTGCCTGATAATAAGTAAAATAATGAAAAACATCAAAAAGAAATAACGTGTATCGTCGGTAACAAATATTAAACAACAAACACATATTACTTTTTGTTTATATCTAATTAGTTTGACCACGCCCGCTTCACAGGGGGTTACACAAACCAGTACTAAGTAATAATAAAACGTATTGGCACCGCAGATACAGTGTTTCTATCGACACTCAACACTGAATGTTATAAATGCGTCATGCTCTTCCATGTAATGGTAGCAGGGCGAGTATCCCAGCGACGCGTTGATTAAACAATTATTGTCATATTTAAACAAATTACATACTAAACTATACGTATTGAATCAGTCTATCTACTATGAAAAACACATTAAGATCCGTTGTTTAGTTTATAAGATCTAAGTATCTAAGCGTACAGAGGGAGAGACGGCGAGAAGCAACTTTTATGCAATGTAACATCAACATACTGTTACGAAATTAAACCTATGAGGACTCGCTAGTCGTCCACACGTCACTATCGATAAAAACTGCTACAGGAAAATGCAAGAAACATTGTGAATGTCAAACTGTTGACATTTTGACATACAGATGAAGATGATAGTTGCTGTTTGACATTGCATATTTTACTTTGGAGGTTAGTTGTAAATTATTGTTAATGTTTTAAAAGTCACCTTGAAACATGCGAAAATAATAATTCTGAAATACCATTACAGTTAACATGAGCTCAAAATTAAATTGAATTTCAAAGAATGGAAATTGTGACTGTTGAATAAAGATATTTCTCTGAAAACATTATTATACACTTATACAGAGTATTCAGATCGTTTTTCCGATATTGTTAGTTACCCACATTAATTGGAATCTACTATTGTTGTTTGAAGTAAGGTGAAGTAAGGTGATTTAAAGCCCTTCGTAGTTCGTAAATCACGAACGGCTTAATTTTGAATCTTAGTTCACACTTCAGAAATGTATATAAATGCAGGAAATTGTCGGAATCAATATTAAATAAAAATTATAAAGTGAAAACGGAAAATGTTGGGAGAGCCTACAAGCAAATTTAAATTTATTCTATCATAATCAAATATTTCAATATAATCGATTTCTGTATTTATTGGTTTTGTCGTAGCTAGACCGAATATTTGTAAAGTTCTTGTAAATAATTTAAAATAAACTATTTTTAATTCATCGCTTATTATCACATGGTAATTCTCTTATTCATATTTCAAAATCAGTATACTTGTAAAAAACTAATAGTTTAGAAGGGAGTTTATTAAAAAAACAGTTTGTATATAATAAACAAATGTAATAATAGTTATTCTAAAAAGTGAAAAAAAAATTTTTTCACTATTACTACCCTACCTGCTTTATATACAGTATTGAATGCTGGTAGAATTAAAAATAACCATAATATGAATTTGATGAGACTGACGTAAAAAAAATAATGTTATTATATTAGCACTATATTTACAAAATAATACATATTTTTTAATATAAAAGTCTATTAAGGCAAAAGGTATTGTGAAACATGAATTATCTCACCCGTCGCCTATTGATTAGGCGGATCGCAGATGTAGTTGTAGATCATATTTCATGGCATTTATTATTTTGCATTATAATAGTTAGTTAGTTGTAACGCTTCGAGATTGTCGGGTAAGAATTTCAAAAGTTTGTATTTCAAACAAAAATATTTTCTTTAAAAACGGAGTTTAGAGTTCACGACCCATTTTTGGCGCAGTCAACTATCCTAGTTCCGAAATTCGTCAATCGATCGGGAATTTTTCGTTTTTACGATTAACGGAACTAAGGAATTATTGAAGTTTGTTGATCGAACTGGTGATAGCGATTGTCGACAGAGCGGCACCTCGAACTTCAGGAAACCCAGTTCATCGAGAACCTGCTTCAACCTTTTACCAGTCCATCATAGAAATGTGGAACCAAAAACCTCCGAATTTGCAAGGAAGACTCCAGTGGAGTAGACGAAAATAGCTTCCCTGGACGTCGCCCTTATAGTTTGTGAACAATGCCCAAACTCGTTGTTATTTTTATGTAAGTACAACATTAAATGTCAAATGAAATTTGTCTCTTAAAGACGGCCCTACAACTGACTCAAATTCTAATTTAAGCTATCATGTTTCTGAAACCTTTCAAAATAATTTATCTAGTGACGAAGAAATAGATTTAGATAGAAATTTAGTTGAAAAAGTAATTGTAGAAATTACTCTTAGTAATAAAATAAAATATAAATGGCTAGACCTGTTGATAATCCTGAACCATTTAAATCTGAGTATTTAAATTACGTACCAGAATTTGACGGAAACCCAAATGAACTTGGAAGATATTTCAAAATTGAGAGGTAATGCTAGACGAGTGATTAATATTCAGAATGTGAACAGTTGGAATGATTTAAAATTAGTATTGACACGGAATTTTGCGGATCGAAGGGATGAAAGCTGCTTAAATAGAGATCTTGTTTTACTGAAACAGCTTCCTAATGAAAAACCTCAGCAATTTTATGATGCGTTAATATTTTAAATTTGTTGTGTAGCTATGTAAATTGCCATGAAGTCACAGATCAAGCCAAACAGTTAAAGCGTGATCTCTATCAAAATTTAGCATTAAAAACATTTTTGTCAGGATTGCGTGAACCCCTTGGTACAACAATACGTTGTATGAAACCTGATTCTTTGAGTCAAGCTTTACAGTTTGTAATCACTGAAGATAATGACCACTATTTTCAAGTAATTATATCTAAAAATTTACCAAAACCTCCACAGATGATTCAAGCACCTTTTCATAACAAAAATATTTTTTTAAAAACCCTTCTTTTCCAAAAAACTATAATTTCAATCAAAACTACCGCACACAAAATTTCTGTTCAGAACTCATCAAATCAGAAAACATCTTTACCAACAACTTTCTACCAAACTCAAAATACCCAAAGATTTCCACAAGGTAATGTAACAAACTATCACAACAGCCGAAATCATTTGGTTTTTGAAGAAATTAATAATACTGAAACTGACGACAAATTCACATTGAAAATGGCTACCAATACTATTACGATGAAAATACTGTACAAAAAAAATCTAGTATCGAAATCTCTGAAGTTGAAGACGATAAGTCCCAGGAAATTCCACAAGAAATTTCTCTAATCAAATTATTTTGAATCACTTACCCTATATTATTTATCCCGAACAAAATTTAAAACTTCTAATTGATTCTGGATCATCAAGATCTTTTCTTGATCCTGAAATTGCCTATAAGTTTTTCCCAAATCTTATTGTTACTGATCCATTTACAGTCTCAACAGTTTCTCATAAATCAACACCTCAGTATAGTGCACTGATTCCCGCTTCAAAGATTTTTCGATTACCAACACCTAAGTCCTTAAAATTTTATCTCTTTAAGTTTCATGAGGTATTTAATGGTCTTATAGGCTTAGAAGATCTAAGACGACTTCAGGCTATACTTGACTTCAACAAAGAATGTCTGATAACACAAAAATCAAACTTCTTTTTCATAAAGTAGAAAATAATATGAACTCGTTTACTGTTAGCCCAAATTCTCAACATTTTGGCAATACCGAAATTTTTTTTCAGAAAAAATTTCATAACCTAAATTCTAACTGGAACAAAATACCTAAACAAAATAAAAATACTTTCAAATCGAGAAACACTCTAAAGTTTGATCAAGAAGTACCCAAGGAATCTTAAAACCTAGAAAAAAAGTAGAAACCGAAAAAGTAGAAAACACCAAAAACTTGTCAAATTTACTGATAACAAACCACCCGAAGACAGTAACATTTTTATGCTTATATAAACTGGTAACAACAACTCTGAACATACTCGGCAAAATTTTAAATATTATTCTCGAAAACGAAGACATATCCGAAAAAACTACTACTCACTCTAATAAAAATGCAAACCCCACAGTTGATATCCCGATTGTTAATTACGCTGTGAAGTATGGACAAAATCAAATAGTTATTCACTCTGTCTTACACTCTCCAGCACATCCAAAAACAACTATATTTTTTGAACGAAAGCGGCGAATTAATGTTCAAATTTCCAGATATAATTTTGAAAAGGACATAATTAATTTCGTTAAAAATTTTGTTTCCTCAAACATTCATTATCATTTCTTTTTTGAAAGTCCCAACGATTATGAACCCTTTTCATTAGTTCTACAAAGAAACTTCCGAATGTCCAAATTGAAATTAAAGAAGTGTAACAAAAACCTTCTTGACGCCACGAACGAACATAACATTAAAAATATTACTGAAGCTTATCACGAAGGTAAATCAAACCATCGTGGTATCGATGAAACTTTGCAAAGAATTAAAGAAAAATGCTATTGGACAAATCTCAAAAATGCTATTCAAACTTACATAAATGACTGTGAGATTTGTCAACAGTCCAAATACGAAAGACACCCTGTAAACATGAAAATCAAGATCACTCCTACAGCAATAAAACCATTCGAAATAATACATCTAGATATATTCACTTTCGAAAATGCAAAATTTCTTACCATTATAGATAGTTTCTCTAAATATGCGCAAGCATATCCTGTAAATTGCCTCACAGAGACAGAAATTGCAAATAATCTCATATATTTCTTTTCTCAACATGGAATACCCAAACAAATTCTGGTAGACAACGGCACAGAATTAAAAAATTCGGTTGTTTTAGAACTTCTTTCACTTCACAAAATACAAGTTCACTTTTGCTCACCAAACCACCCCCAATAAAAGGGAATTATCGAACGGCTACATTCCACCCTAATCGAACACCTTCGACTTCTCAATACAAAAGGCTTTACAAAAACTCCCATGAAGATGAAAATGATGTATGCAATTCTCGCATATAATCACTCAATTCATTCAATAACAGAACTAAAACCTATTGACGTGATTAGTGGACCCATTAGTAACAATGACCTTTTTGATATAGATATCGAAAAAAATTTTGTGAACGACTACGTTAACGACCACAAAGAGCGATCAAAGCTACTTTACTCAAAAATAAATTCTGACTTGATTACTAATAAAGAACGAACAATTGAAACTTAATCGAACCCGTGATGACCCCGAACTGTTTAAACCACAACAAAAAGTATTTATCAAAAAACATATTAGACATAAATCTACAACCCTTCAGACAGTTCACTCTGAACATAAAACAGTTTCCACAGAAAATTTAAATAAAGTCCATATGGGCAACATAAAACGTCCTTTAAAAAGGACATACTCTTTCTGATATAGGTTTCATTTTTATTTTAGATTCCCTGCAATATTGGGAACACAAGAGAAGATTAAAATGAGGAATTTAGAAAGTAATTCCGGCACCATTACTTTAAAATTAGGAACAGCAAAAGTTCAAAAATACATGCATTCTTTAATCCATTATTATGACCTAAATCCACTTTACTGAAGTAAACAAACTAAAACGACAATCCGAAAATCTTAAAATTTACATCAACAAAAATTCTGACTACTTTAATGACTCATCAAATTATTTGAAAATCCTCACTTTAACGGAAGAAACAGTGGAGAATAAAATATCAGAAATTTTACCACACCCAAATCGTATCAAAAGTGGACTTATAAATGCTTTAGGTTCCATCTTCAAAGCAATTAGTGGCAACTTGGATTCCACTGATGGCGATATGACAAGTTAATTGAAAAACTTCAAAACAATAAAGATAACTTGGCACAAACTATCCAAAAACAAACTTCACTTTCGATTTCACTAATTGATAAATTTAATAACACTGTTCGACAAATATTGCCTAATGAAAAGATGTTGAAAATTCAATAACTTTTGCAAAACTTGGAGTCATGCACCCTAATATAATGACAACTACACATCTTTTTCACGAATTAAATCTTTTGGAAAAATATTTGAAAACGGAACAATTTCCTATTGAGATCAGTTTAGACAATATTTTGTTATACGAAGAAATTATAATGATTCACGGTTATATAAGTAAAAACAAAGTGACCTATATTTTGCAAGTCTCAATAACGCACAGTTTTGAATTTGAATATTATCATTAATTTTCAATCCCAATTAGAAAGGAGAGCCAGTTTAGAGCCGTCATACCAACAAAGAAATATTTGACAAAAACACAGTTGCACTGTAATATTTACTATCGCTTTCTAGAAACTTTTATTTACATCAAATATTCACAACAGCTGATTCGAATATCAAAATAATAACACGAAATAAGCTCTTCGCAATAACTAACTAATCTCCGATGTTGGGCGGCTTCTTTTAAAATCCGCATCGAATTCTTCTAGCAAGATCGAGTGTCAATTTTACAGTTGTCGAGTTATTCTGAGATTAAGTTTTTGTTCTCATTAGAAAATTCCAGTCCTTGTTGTTTTCCTCCCAGCGATTGATGTCGTACTAGAATGAGATGTTTTACGTTACACGCCAGGGACGGAAGGATAATTTATAACAATATAGTGCGAACTTAAGTTAGAATAGGATGGAAAACTTACTTATTAATAACATTTAGAAAATAATAAGTTATTCTCCATAAAAAACGAAATCATCACATTTCAATGTTATCAATAACTGTATGTAATAACCTATGAAATATTGGCATGGGGACATTCACCTGCAGCCAAGAGGCTCTTCAGCATGCAATGAAGAGCTCTAAGAATCGTAGCAGGTCCCGGATATAGGGAAGATTGCTTTACTTCATACAACGTACTTACCCTACCAAGCATTTACATTCTGGAATCAATTATTCTAACGCTAAAAAACTTATATATCACGCAAGATTCTCAACATAATTACAAGACAAGAAATCGTGAAAATATCACCCAATAATATAATAGAATCTCTCGCAAAATGCGATAAACTATTACGGTCCAAAATTGTTGAATAAATTACTACGGGAAATTAAAATCTTACCAATAACGCAACTCAAACAAGCTGCAATTATTTTGAAATAAATTTTGACAAAAAAATTTTCAAATTGTAAAAATTGTTAGTCATATATTGTCACACAATCATCTACTGTGCTGCAATTGCCATCTGGAGAACAATTGGGGTCGCAATAAGACCAAAGCAAGACCCTTCCTAATTTAGACAAATACCCCGAATACCACCTTGGCAAAAAAGACTCGAAGGGAAAATCAATTCTCTTCGGAAAGACATTGGAAGACTGTCAGGAACAACAGAATAGAAAGCTCATATATTGTTATTAATTTGTCTTTCGTATATTATAATGTATTTGTTTTTTTACACTTTTTTTGTTATATATATATATATATATATATATATATATATATATATATATATATATATATTTTATTAGTTGACGAATGTAAAACTTTTGTATCTCACATGAATAAACATATCTTTGTCTATACGAGGTTTGTAAAAAAGATTAATTTTCCTTAATAGTGAAGTATCTAACATTTCTTTTAGCAATCTCAAAATTGATTATGAATTAAAGTTAATTAAAGTTTTTAAAGAAAAAAATTTGCCGGTATTCAGATAGGTAAAAACTTAAGAGGCACATTTGAAGGTAAGTGCTCTTCCTTATCATTTCGTGCCATTACTATCGTTGTACAAGATTATCGTTATCATTATACAAGATAGTTAAAAAAATGTTATATTTAACTAGTAAGCAGTTTTATATGCTCATATAAATTCGTTGAAATATAAGGCGTTGTAGAAGTATAATTATACAGGATGGTTAAAAATACGTTAGAAACTAAATGTTTTGTTGGCTAGCTCATAAGCAGTTGCACATACAGGGAGGTTAGCCTATAGAGTGAAGTAGAACAAAATTATAGTTATAAAGGATGGTTAGAAAAAAGCTAAAAATAAAATTATATCGAGAAACCCTCAAGTAGTTGATTACATATGATAGATAGGGCCGAGTACAACAAATGTTATACAGGGTAGTTTAAAAACTGGTAAGAGAATGTTATACCTGTAGGGTAGCCCCTTAGCTGTTACAAATACAGGATGGTTGGAGTATAGGTTAGAGTGGAATTATAGTTAAACAGGGTGGTTAAAAAAATATTACATTGGGTGGCCTTGACAGATGCATATAAAGGGTGGTTGACCTATATGCTATGTACCCACATTTTTTACGAAACCTTGAATTTCCGAGTAAAGTTCTGTTACCCCGATTTTAACATATTCATATTTGAAAAAATATATCCTTCAAGTTTTTATGTAATGATCAGGAACCTACAATAAAATAATCACATGTCAGTTTTTTCATTTTTATACGTGATTCGTCAAAAAATATGAATTTTGTATAATAGTTAAGTGCCCCTATTTGTCCAAAAAGAATTGTTGTTATAAAACAATGTTATTAACAGTTGAAAAATGCATCCAGTTACGCCAATATATCACGAAAAAGCAAAAAAAAATAGCTTTTTTATAAAAAAAATACTGAATTATGATTACATCAGCCCTTTAATCATCATTAATAAAGATTGGGATTGTTATAATACTAATATTGCAAGTTGCATCTTTTATTATCTTTAATGTTCTTGATAATTTATGCTTACTAGCGATCGCCCAGTGGTCGAAATTCGACCAATTGTGTCAATTCCCAACAAAATTCAACTTGCTTTTCATATGTAATGATAGGACTTTATTTGTGAGCACATTTTTAGTGCATAGCTTAATGATATAAGGTATCGCAAAGAGGCAGTAAGTGGAAATTAAAGTAAAATATTTAGTTAACATGAATTTTCTTAAAATTAAATAATTCAGCTGTTAACAGGTAGGATAATATAACAAATAAACGTAAATTACAATTCTATTTGTATCGAAATTTCAAAATAATCTGTTTCATTTTACTACATATACGTATTCAATTTCCATTTGTATGTTTAGTTAATAGTACATGGGTGATCGAGCTTTACTCGTAAATGCAGAGGTCCATCAAAAATATTGGTAGGTACATACATATATACATATAATCAAATATTTGGTCTAATTTTCCTAAAGATGAATTGATTCAGTTTAATTTCAACTCTCTAACACTTATTAAAATACTCATTACAATAATTCCACTTTATAATATATTTCCACCACACTGTAATAACTGTCTATGGACTACCCAATATATATCTATATATATATATATATATATATATATATATATATATATATATATATATATATTGGGTAATTGTCACAATTACGTTCTTTCTCGGTAATACGATTGATCCCGATTTGTACATGCCAAAACCCCGAAATGGAATTTCGACAAAATCGTAGTGCCGTTTGCCAGAATTACATATAAATAAGATGCATGTAAATAAACAAACATTATAGGTATTATATTATTAGATAAATAAGAAAAAATATATTTGCAGCATATCACATCTCGTTAAAAGGACATTAAACAATTTCTGACTGACTGCCAATTTTTAGATAAGATGTTAAAATTAATTTATAAGATTACCTTATATCAAATGACACTGCAAACTTATTGCTAATACTGTAATACTTATTCAAGTTTTATTTGCACATGGCATAAATACAAATAATTAAAAATATATTTGTCATATCACATCTCCTGAGTGTTTTCGTAGCTTTTGATAATGGATGCATATGCAAATTGTTATTAGATTTGTGAGACATTCATGTCTAAAAGAATGTACATACTAACCTCTTCAGGTTCGGAAACCAAATGTATCAATTAGCGTTAGAATCTCTAAATTGTGTACTTACATAAAACTTTTCATTTGGATTCTTCTGTAAATGCGCAAACTTCTTATAGGTAAACAAATTCGCTTTGGTTACTTCAGTAGTAGCTGCCATCGTTTTTGTAAAAAATTAACGCCATAAATGGATAGAAAAGAAGACTTTCACAGCAAAAGTAGATGAATTTAGTAATATTTTTTATACCTCGCTACGATTGTCCACAATTGGATTTTTACTGTTGACGACTGTCAAAATTCGAATATTAGATTAAGCTACTTGTTCATAGTTGGCGCCACACACTTGAATTTTATTAATAATTTATCTCAAGATTAGTTATTTTAAAAGATATAAATAAAGATTCTTTATATATCCTGCACTGAAGGACGTCAATAGCTACTAAACAAATCAAAAATAAAGAAAATCGGTCGAGAAACAGAGGAGAAAATGGTACCTAAACGTTTTGTCTTTGCCTATTTATATATACATTAATTTCAGCCGAGATGTTTTGTAACCGATTTAGGTCTCTGTCATGAAACGTTAATCAACTCGGACGTGATTTGCAAACTATATACAAATTGTATAAAAATGATCTTAGCAGTAGAAATTACATGTGTAATATTGTAGTATTCAAATTAATAGTTTTTAAAAAATAGAAACATTTTTTAAAAATATATAATAAGTCAACAGCTTATTATAATGCATAGTAACAATAATGACACTAAAAAGTAAAGGATAATTCAACTGGATATTTAAAACGCAAGGTATTATATGTTCTTTAAAACTGTGTTTATAATGAAATTTATTCTTTAAAACACCATCATTTTTTGCGTATTAAAGGAAAGTAAAATCACGAGCTCATGGAAGTCGATTTCGATAGGAGAACGCATTTCTGTAAAGATAAGTGCGATAACAATGTAAGCCAATTATACGATGTTTTGCTGAAATCATCATCATGATTGACTATCACAAAGTAACGGCTTCCACAATCGATTTTTTATAGGATGTTTTGTTTTCTGATGAGAGCACATTCACACTTCACGGTCATGTTAATTGTCAAAATTGCGGCTATTGAGAAGCCTTACTAGATGAGAGAGAAACATACGCAATACCCTGAAAAAGTTCATGTTTGGGCAAGAATTGTTGGAAATAATATCGTAGGTCTCTTTTTCATTGATGGCTACTTGAATGGAGATAAATATTTAGAACTGCTGCAAAATAATGTCTTGCCAACTTTGACAAACTTATATCCTGATCCAGTAAACCCACAAATTCCTGCCAATACAATATGGTTTAAACAAGATCGAGCAGCGCCCCGAAACGAAAGCAATATACCTGAACAAAATTTTTCCAAATCGGTGGATTGAGAGGCGCGAATCGATAGAATCGCCAGCACGATCTCCTGATGTGACGCCATTGGACTACTTTTAGTGGGGATATGTCAAAAGTACTGTATAAAAAACTAAAACCCCTTAACTTAGATGATCTAAAAAGACGAATCACGCTTGGGATTAGAACAATGACGCCTGAGATGTTGAGTAACGTTAAAAGACATATCTATACCAGATTAGAATGTTGCCAAGTAGTTCGTGGCGAGTCAATAATATACAGGGATTGCATTTAAATTAAGAAAGTTGGTATTGGCCACTGTCACATGACACACCGTATATATATTTTTTGTTGAAAAAATGGGCATTTAATAATAGATATCGATGGGTCCAAGCGTTTTTCCTAACACGACCTCCTTTATTCGTTATCGAATTTATTCCATTTGGCGGTTCCACACTTTATATGAGACGCCTGTTTTACAGTTCGCTTGACTGTGTACACAAGTATTATAACCAACTGGCAGAAAAACGGCTATATATAGTAAATTCAGACCATTCTTTTCTTTGACCCGGTTCTCCTATTGTAAGAAAAATACATATTTATAAGTGCTTCTCGAAATGGTGATTGATAAAAAATGTATAGTTATGTAAACATAGTTACGGAAATAGTCCAATTTTTGTTATACAATGGTTTCTGGGGTTGCTGAAGACGAATGTGACAATGCACAGGTCAGCTGGTATCAAAGTCGTATCCTGGTTTTATGGGAGATCGTTAGAAAAATAGCCCAAACATGATTGTACTGTGCTTATAACCGATTGTAAACTTCAAATAGTTAATTTATCATCAAGTGATAATCATCATCAGCCTTCTCATTTTCGATTAATTTTTAGTAAAATTCAAAGGTAAATCGAATAAGATATTGTTGATATCAGCTGTCCGGGACATTATTTACGGAGTTTTTTTATCAATCATCAAATTTGAAAATAATCGCATCTGGATTCACTTTACTGTTGTGTTTAATTTCCTCGACTATAAGGCGAACCAGACACCGTGGGGAGTTTATGATTATGAATAACAGTGATAGAGATCGGGGAGTTAGAACTTTGTTTGTTGAAAATGTATTCCACTGAAAGATCTTTTTTGAGAATTTCTTAATTACAAAAAATTTGCATAAAGGAACAATTTTTTTCTTTGTTATCTCTGCTTGGTTAATACATTGTGCAATTGTTTTGTGCTTAATTTATAATTATATTATGTAATATTTTTAAGAGAATTACCAAAAATTAACACCATTTTGAGTTTGTGCGGTTATTTTGATAAAACAAAAAAATGAAATACTATTATATAATTCTGTTTTTTCTACGGAAATTTTTTTATATAAATTATTAGAACTATTGGACTCTGGGTAAACCATTACATAATATAAAACAAAGTCGCTATTACTGTTCTTATCATTTCTGTTTCTCCTTTACTTCTTCTAAACAATGCATTGAATTTTGATATTGTTTTCACTGTTTCAGTTTTGTAACCAAGTAGTCTAAAAATTAGATTTTCTGGCGCTTCTAATGCTGGCTAAACCTTTAGAAATTTTGTTGCTATCTAATAATTATTTATGTATTTAGTACATATAACTGAATTTTATAATTTGTGGCGACATAAATATTGACATCTAGGAGTTTCAGGGGGGAATAATTTCCCACAGACCCCAAATAGGAAGTCATACGGAGTGTAATACGTTGGAATCAGGATTGCGAAACATCCTTCAGAAGACTGAAGGCAGCACTGTGTTACAGCCCAATCCTAGCCTTTCCTACCGGCAAGTTCATTTTAGACACCGACGCCAACAACACAGGTTTGAGGGCCGTCCTATCCCAGGTGCAAGATGGTCAAGAGAGGGTGATCGAGTACTACAGCCGTGGATTCTCAAAACCGGAAAGAAATTATTCCGTCACCAGAAAAGAACTTCTTGCAATAATAAGGGCTGTAGACCATTTCCACAAATACCTCTATGGTCGCCATTTCTTAATCCGAACAGATCATGCCGCATTAAATGGCTGCTGGACATGAAGACACCGGAAGGACAACTGACCAGGTGGATGGAGAAATTACAGCAATACGATTTCAAGGTGGAACACCGTGCCGGCCGTTTGCACAATAATGCCGATGCCCTATCCAGAAGACCCTGTAGAGCAGAATGCGGACATTGTCTGAAGACGGTACAGCGAGAGGGTAACTCCAACAGGCAGATCCGAGTGCAGGCCAATGAAGACTGGACGGAACAGTGCATCCAGGACCAAATGGCTGATCCAGACATCGAACCAATCTTGTCACTCAAAACTAGAGGGGCACCCAGGCCACGATGGGACGAGGTAGCTAGATACTCAGGCGTGCTGAAATCGTTATGGGCTCAATGGGACCCTCTAAGAGTAGACAATGGAATGCTCAAGCGAGTTTGGGAAAGCGCTGATGAACGAGAAAGCAAGTCCCAACTGGTAGTTCCGAAAAAAAAGGTACTATCCATCCTGACCGAAGTACATGATGGGATTACCGGAGGCCACCTGGGCATGAATAAAACCCTAGACAAAGTTCGCCAGCGGTACTATTGGGTGAATTACTTCGAAGACGTCAGAACTTGGTGCCGCAAATGTGCCACCTGTGCAGCCAGTAAGGGCCCTAAGGCCCCGGCCAAGGGCAGAATGCAGCAGTACAATGTGGGCGTCCCATTTGATAGAATTGCCATCGATGTCGCCGGTCCATTTCCCGAGTCTGAGAGGGGGAACAAATACATTCTGGTCGCAATGGATTACTTCAGCAAATGGTCTGAGGCATATGCGATACCCAACCAAGAGGCAACCACGGTAGCTTCGGTGCGAGTAGAACAACTATTCAGCAGGTTTGGCGTCCCGATGGAACTACATTCAGACCAGGGGCGTAACTTCGAATCGAATGTATTCCAGAAGGTTTGCACGATGTTGGGGATCAGGAAAACGAGAACAACACCATTGCACCCACAGTCAAACGAAATGGTGGAAGGATTCAACAGGACAACACCTATCCAAGGTCGTCAGCAATAATCAGCGTGATTGGGATGAGCATATTCCCCTATTCCCGTTGGCATATCGCTCTGCCGTACAGGCTTGACCCCAGCCAGGGTCCTATTCGGAAAGGAGCTGCGATTACCCTGCGATTTGGCTTTTGGCTCCCCCGAAGAACCTTCCCAAGACATCGACGGTTATGCCGACCAGTTCCGACATAACATGCTGGCAATACACGAATTAGCCCGAACGCAGATGTTGGCCACCAGTGACCGTATGAAGACGCGATACGACCTCAAGGCCAATTCAGTCGGGTTCCAGGAGAAGGACAAAGTCTGGCTGTACATCCCCCAACGGAGCAAGGGCATATCCCCAAAGCTTACACCCGCCTGGGATGGTCCATACGAGGTGGTCAAGAGGCTTAATGACGTCGTCTACGGGATCCGTCGAAACCCCAAGGCTAAGTTGAACTCGCTCCCTACCATGGAGAGGATGTTTCTGACCGGGACGATCAGAATTAAAGGGGAGGCAATTTACCTAAGCCGACCCTGTTTCATTTCAGTACGACACCGATCTAGGATAAAAAAAATGTCAGTTAGTACAGCGAAGAGCGAAGAGATATAAAATTGTTATTGTGATTTGAATCAGCTATTCTGTATAATTTGATGTAAATAAAAGTTCTAGAAAAGTGAAAGTGAATATTATTATCTCAATTCTTGAGATCGTATTAATATTTTACGACTGGTTGGCTGTAAGAAAAACATAAGGCAGTAACGTGACTTATAATAAAGTACACAGAAGTCTCCAAAAGTTGTGATGTTTAAAAATATATATTTTTTTCAACGGTACAAAATAGCTCGAATGTTTTTTGTATCTAATACTGAAGTAAAAAAGTAGAAACAAAATCATTCAATTTGAAACTATAGCTATAACCACAAATCCAGAATGGCAAAGCTTCATGTCTTCTGGATTTATTTTTAACCGACTTCCAAAAAGGAGGAGGTTATCAATTCGTCGCGTATTTTTTTTTCGCTTTTTTTTTGTATGTATGTTACCTGATTTCTTCTCCTGTGGTGCACCGTATTGAACGAATATGGTCTTGTTTAATAGAGTATATATCCGGATTGGTGAAACTTCAAATTTTGGAAAAGAATTCTATTGGTAAAGTGATAAAATTTGTGAATGAACACATGCGTGCATGGAAATCGACCAATATCCCTAATATTTTAGTCAATTTTGCGATAACTCCTTATGGATGTGTATAGTTTTTTAACGTTTAATCTATTAAGGAAGATCCTTAGGTGATCCCATATACTTTTGTACGACGTGCAACTTGCAGTTTTCCAGAAAATCGCCAAAAAATCCAAAATTCTTATCAAAAATTTCATCGAAATGACATAACGGACATTTTCTCATAAATATTTTAAATCCAACGTAATAGTGCGGTAATTTTAGGCACTGGAAGTTTTAATTGCGAATTTGAAAATTTTCTATATACATCTCAAGCTTATAGGTAGTAAAGCATAGTATTTTCGGCTCCTTAAATTAATGAGTACCAAGCTCGTTTTCTTTGTATACCAGGTAAATACCTATTTAAATGCAAATTTTTCCATTTTGCGAAGACGGTACTTTTGGTTGTTACATTCTCCCGGCCTAATAGAAAATTCAGTGACAACACATGCCAAACTTTAAACTGTTACTTGGTGGCTTATAGACAGGGTGTTTAGTTATAGCAAACAAAATCACAAAGTAGAGTTTTAGAAGGAGTTTCATTTATATGAAGATTAAAATATAGGACGGACTAGAATGATAGTGGTCCGTAGGCAGCCGTATATACAGGATGGTTGGAATATAGGGTGGACTGGACGTTTGGTGGTATAAAAATGTTGAAAAAAATGTGAAATTAAAATTATATAGGGTTATTAAAAAACTGTTATATGATGTGAACATTAGCAAATCATATACAGGATGGTTGAAATATATGCTGGAGTTGAATTATATTCATACAGTGTGATTAAAAAATTTTTCTTTTATAGCCCATAAGAAGTTGAATAAAGTGTGGAGAGGAATTAATGTTACACAGGGCGATAACATAAAATATTAAAAAGGAAATAATTTATGGGGTAGCCCACAAGGAGTTATATACTATGGTTGAAATATAGGACGGATTTGACTCCGTAAATATACGATGGATTCTACTCCGTCCTGTAGTTTACAGAAGGCAGCTAACAAATTTATGCTTGTCCGTGGGCAGTCGTATGTAGAGGCTGGTTGGTACATAGGTTGGAGTGGAATTATCTAGTTATACAGGGTTGTCAATAAAGTTGAAAAAAGGTTACATGGCGTAGTCCATAAGGCATAAATATATTTTGGGCTTATTAAGTCAACGCGTACTAGTACATTTTGTTCGTAACGATTTACCTGTCAATTTAAATGATAAAGTATCATTGTGTAATATTGAGGCTTTCGATGTTACCTGGTTCTGTCTATTAAGGTTATACATACAAAATAAAAAATAAAGAATGAAAACTACCTGAGTTAAAAAAAACTCAAAAGTTGAAAATAAAACATTTTTGAAAAAAATATAACCGACTTCTACCTACAACTAAAAAGCTAAAAATAATTATAACAAAATACAACTCTAGCAAATAAATAACACATTCAATGTTGTAAGGTACCTACCCAGGAAGTAAAAAATGTAAACATTAAAAGGTGCTCATTCTATACAAATTAATTACCTACCAATCTAGTATATGTTTGAAGTCGGTGCCAAGCAACAATCAAGTTTGATGAAATAGTAGATAAGTACGCAATGAAGGATTTTAGATTTGATTGGCACCGACTTCAAAAATATACTAGATTGGTAGGTAATTAATTTGTATAGAATGAGCACCTTTTAATGTTTACATTTTTTACTTCCTGGGTAGGTACCTTACAACATTTAATGTGTTATTTATTTGCTAGAGTTGTATTTTGTTATAATTATTTTTAGCTTTTTAGTTGTAGGTAGAAGTCGGTTATATTTTTTTCAAAAATGTTTTATCTATCTTTCTATCTATCTGGGCTATGTCCAACGAAAATGAGATATGCGCGGTGCGGGCGATGCGTTACGTTAATGTGACAGCCGCACACTGAGCAATGCGATAAAACAAACTTGCTACAGTCGCACGCCCACACCGCATATATCGCATATATGTTGGACATAGCCTAACAATGAAATTATTAAGGCAGACGAATGTTTGAAGGAGGGGACGCTTATAAATAAGAGAGAAATACATCAAATGAAGACTTGAACGTGTAATCATAGAACGCTAATTTTATGTAATTTTTTTAGTTGAATATCCGTATTTTTAAAAGCTTTCATTTAACTTACTTCGTTTGTATGCTATTTCAGTTCAAACTTTGTAATCTATAGTGTGGCATGCAGTGGATCTCATATTCTGGAAATCACTGTAAGGTCGTTGAAAATGCCAAATGAAAGTTTGGCGAAACTTCAGGTTAACTCATTTTTTGAGACCATAAACCAAGAAACAGATGTACAACAGATACAACATAGAAAACGACATTATTCCATCCTTGAAGAACTACAATCTAACATATATATGAATAAATAGTGATCCGGGAATACATAAATTCATTAGTATGGATCGAGTTTGAAACTCGCAGACGTTTCGCCAAGGTCTCACTTGACAACGCATTGAGAATGCCAAGTGAGACCTTGAAGATTTATGTAAATATAGAATTTAAGTTCTTGAGCAGAAATGTAAAAGAAGATCTAAAGATGTGTGAGAAGGGCTCAAGGAGAGTATTGAAGAGAATTGGAGATTGGTGGACAAATGGTTATTATGACTAACTGAAATGAAGAAGAAGTGCAGTACTGCAGAATTGAAGAAGTGGCTCGAAGGATAGAGAAGAAGAACATATTTCTGGCATTTTTTTATCGGCAACTCAAGGCTACAGGTTGAGGAGTTGATCTTTGAATAACTAAACGCGTGAAGAAATGTATTAATGGACTGAGCGGAGACACTTAAGGTCTTAAGGGAACAGATGAAGAGCTTAAAGTCTTTGCGGAAGTAATCGTCTTGAAGGATTAAGAAAATGAAAAATATTTTTTAGAATTTTACAGAAGATATGAGGCATACCTTACCACACTGCCTCAGTGCGGGTTGGTAAGGGGCAAATGTCGGTTTTCCTAAATTTTGCTATTATTTTTTTAATTTAATCTACTAGCCACTTTCATTTTGATATTTCAGATTTTAATCAAGCTATCTTTGTTTACATATCCACAGAGTTTTTATCTTTTAACATTGCTTTATAAGTAATAATATGTTCAGATTACAATATGAAATTAAGAAGTAAATGGTATTTGGGTTATTCTCAGTTAACTATGATTTTTACAAATCAACATTTTTTAAATTAAAAATGCTTTAAAACTTGTGTTCTGGGTGCTATTGGTCTTTTATTATACTCAAAATTAAGCCTATAACGTAGTTCTACTACACGTTCAATAGAAAATAAACTAGAATAAACACCGTACCAATGAAATATTCAAAATACTTGCTTAATAAATCTCTTTAAATTCTTAAAATAATTAAACAAATGATAAATTATAGAACTTTAGTAATCATAGAGACATTTACGGTATTTCTCTCTTGATTTTAACAATCTTTAAAATTTATTAGTAGAATTAAACTAACAATTTTTATAATAGTCTTAGAATAAAACAAAGTTTAACATTAGTTAAATCTATTATTCCTTTATACCATCAATATTGGGGTATAACTACAACATTTGATGAATCATGCAATAGATTTTAGTTATAAAAGCTAAACTTTAGATTATAAGAGACTCTATAGAAATTTTTACATTTAGTTTGAAAAACGAAAATCAGACATTTTGGATATATTTCTGTAGGTTATTCATGATACAGAAATACTTATGCTTTAATATGCAATGTCGACGGTAAAATACTATCAAATTTATCGTATTTATATTTTTTTAATAAAAAAAACATGTGGAATAATAAATAATGTACTAGACATAAAAAATCACAGTTATCTGAAAATCACCCATTTGCGTTTTAATTAGTTATTTCAGTGTGTCAATATTTTATAATAAACGAGTGAGTCTAATTAATGTATAAGTTCTGAATCATATGAGGAAACAGATACTTTCTTGCTCTATTGTCAAGATTTTTGTACTTCTGAACTATAACAAAAATAATGTGTGGGATGCAGTTGTGTAAAATTGAGGTTGTAAAATAATTATGATTCGAACTAAAGGAACATGTAGGCGTTGTATTCTTTCGATGCTGGCCATGAAAATGACAATTTAAACATATAGGTATGTATTACTCATCACATCGGTTATCGAGTTTAGCATTATTAGAAGTTTGATCTTTTATTAGCGACGAGAGTTCTTAGTAAAATAAAATCTACTAAATGTAAAAATTGTTTCCCCGAGTGACTCAAATAACAAATTCGAACTTCTAATCAAAATTTAATAGGTATGACAATACGTTAGGCTGGTGAATAGTTACAAAGATTTTTTACGGTGGTGAATATTTTAAAATGTTAGTTTTATTTTATGATTAATTTATTCATTACATACTGCTACCAAGGATTTCCCGAGATACCAGTGCGTTCTTCCTACTGTTAAAACACATACAAACAGGTCAAAATTGTTACTGAACATATTAATCGCAGGTAAATCTAAGATAATGAAATTGATATGCTTGTACCTAACACGTATCAACAAACTGATCAAGAGGAGTGTGACGTGTCCTCGAAAGCCACGGAAAGCCACAGAGAAATGGATGAAGAAAATGACTTACCTAATCAGGTTAGGTTAGGGAAGAAAACAACCAAATGTCCTTAGGCTTGCCACCTCTTCGGCTTTCATTAGCCGATTTGCAGCGATCTACCGGTAATAACTTTGGTTCTACTTTCACATTTTTCTTTTCAACACTGAAGTAGAACCAAAACGCATTCGCTAGAATGCAATTTGGTTCAACCAGAAAACGTCAAAATCATATGTTAAATTGTTTTGTTTTTGTTAATTTAAAATTTTGTACACATCAATAAATGTCTTATTTATGTGGTTCTTTAGTGGTACTTAAGTGATTTTTGCAAGACTGATCAACATTTATTGTTAAATGTATACGTAAACATGTAAAATAGTAAATACCTAACCTCAAAAGTCATCTAAGAAAGAGACAGACAATCAAAAACAACTACTGTTTTGTGTTATTACAGGTTGAAGATATTTCAAACGATGATGTAACAAAGGGCTGATTAGTGGCGTCATTGGTATTAATCAAAACCGCTAGAATGTGTTTGATTCTAACCAATTAGGAACAATTATAACCGGTAGATTGCTGCAAATCGGCTATTGAATTATCACTGGGCTAATGACTTAGTTTAATAATGTCTCCGGGTAAAGTTGAATGTGTACAAATATAGCTAAAACGGTGAACTAACAAAAATGATTGTCAACCGATAACTATAAGTAATGCTTACGTGAAATTAATGTTTTCGAATATGGGTAGTATTTGGAAAAACAACGTAAAAGGTTCGTTAATAACCGAAAACGTTTATGTAAAGGTTGCATTGTCGAATAGGAAATATATGTGGAAAAATTAACATTAAATAAATTACTTGTTACACTTATACGATTTTGCATTGACATAGATTTTCTTCTTATTTACCTGTTTTTATTTTAAACGTAAATTGTCTAGTTTGATTTTTATTAATTACTAGCTGACCGGCAAAGGCATCGCACAGAGTAGAAAATATGGTCCACCGGGTGCAATAGTGAACCTATTCAAAATCTTTACAAAAAGTTTCATAAAAATCGGGCAAATCGTTTAATAAGAGGACTTAAATAAATGACGTACAAGCCGATTGCAGCGCCCCGACCGCGCCAAATTGTGAATCTAATCCAAGGATATTTTACAAAGGATTGCTTGATCAATGTAAAAAATTTCCGAAAAAAACTAGCCCCCTTGTGACGTATCACCGTGTGTTGGGCTCGCTCTCGAATTATTGTGGCGCTTTGTTTGTTGACAGTTAAAACGTTTTTCTGGTTTTGTTTCATCTGTTTAATGTGATATTGATAACAACTTAATCAGAAAAGGTTACGGTGCAAATATTAGCAGCCACTTTGTAACGTATGCTTTCGGAAAAATTTACATCTATCAAGCAATTCTTTGTAAATTATCCTTGGATCTAACTTTTCTTACACCGTGGATCTAACCATTTCAAATTCACACAAAAAATATCATCAAAATCGGCCTAACCTCTTTTACTTTGCCTAACCATTGAGAGAAATGTTCTTACAAGCCGAACGCAGCGCCACTTACCGATTAAATTGTAAATCTAACCCACTCAAATATACACACAATAAGTTTGAATAAAATCGGGCCATTTATGAGGAGTTCAAAAAAATTATTTAAAAGATTTCAACCAATTTACACAAAACCTTGACAAATTACATATCTAAACATCATGAATCACTCTACCTATTGGTGAAAACCACATGAAAATCCCTTGGCTAGTATTTGAGTTTATCTTCGAACATTCAGACAGACGAGTTGGAAGACTTTGTTTTATTATAGTGTAGTGAAATGCATAGCATAATCGTCACAAGGCAGGGACTTGAGGGTAAGTGCCCCCTCAAAATTCCTTGTTGAATCTTGGCGCTTCGTTACTTATGAAATAAATCGTATAGTCATTTATTTAGTTAGTACCTAATATAGTAAACGCACATTTCTGTTTATGTTGATATTTTACTTCAAGAAATGTGTGATGTTCCTGCCACCGCACAAAAATGCCACCTCAAAGACGTCAGGTGTATTAGAAGGAAATTTAATTTACATAGAAAAAAATGCATACGAATGCATGTGTATTTTTCTGGGCATAACTTTTTTAATACCCAATCGATATCATATAATTTATATTTAAAAAAGAACCGACGTCAACTAGCTTAAAATAACAACGTTTAGAAACCGAGCGCAATCAATAACTATTTTCTGACATATTTTTTAATCTGATTTAAGGTACACTTTCTATAAGTGTAACTCTAATTCACCCTATCTTGCAACCACCCTGTATATGTTTCTGTGTATTGATCACCCAATCATTTTCTGAATCACCCTGTACAACTGTAATTCAACTCTACACGATGTTGGAACCCCCCTGTATAAGTATTAATCCTCTCCAACCTATTCACTGTTTTTACTTTTCTATTGTTCTATCCTGTATACCTATAATTTTACGTAGCCCAATATGCCAAGAACAAGCAATTACTTATGTTCCACAATATATAACATTTTTTAACCACCCTGTATAACTTATAGTTATACAGGGTGGTTAAAAACCACTTCACCTTATTTCAATCATCCAATATATGCAACCGCTTCTAACATTTTTTGAACCCTTCGCCCTATAACTCGAATATCCTTACTGTATATACTTATTTAACCATTTTTCAAGTTTTTTTTATTCACTCTGTATAACTATAGTTTTACTTCACTCTTATTTCCAGCACCTTGAATACGCTACTACTTTTGTGCCACTCAATACAACATTTTTCGAACCACCCTGTATAACTTCAATTCTATTTCACCTTATATTTCAACAATCCTATATATGAAACTGTTTATATTCCACCTAATATCACATTTATTTGTAAGATTTTTTGAACCCACCTGTCTAACTGTAATTTTACTTACCAATATTTCAACTCGCACATTACTTGCTGCTTGAATTTCGATGCACGCACATACCTACCACCGTATACCATATAGAAAACATCGCTCACCTAAAAAATTCTTTTCGATATACTAATGGAATATTTTGTGCCATTTCACTTAACTGCAATGAAAACCGGTACAAACACCCTGTAAGATTTACTTTCATGGCATATCTTTAGCTTTAAGCTAGATATTTATAATGAATATTTGACAATTTACATTGATGATTAATGTGTTTTTGCAAATATTTTTACGATTTTCGGAAAATCGGTATGTTTTACATTATGGATAATTATAGGGAATCAAGCTGGAACATCTCTTTCTAGAATACAATTTAAAATATTCATATTGGTTGACCTGTGTTAGAGAAAACAGTGCAGATTTATTGAAATTCACTGAAATGTAGTCCCTTAATTACTGTTTTTTCTGATTTTCTGGATAAACGTAAATCTCATGTTAGATAATATTGTATGCTACCTTTCTGTAATATTCCTTAATACAATGCCGTTTGAATCATCAAATTTGCTTAAACCGTTTTTGAATAATCACTGAGCATACATTAAAAAGACGGCGAATTGATAACCTCCTCTTTTTTGGAACTTGTTTAAAAATGCCCGCGAAGTCTAGATGAGGATGCTTATGCGCCATTTGTTGAAATGACAGTGTGGCCTTATCATGTTCAAGAAAGAAAAAGATAGGTGTATATTCATATTAAAATTGCCCCTAATTAACAAACTCTATGAGCCACTATTCTGGACACGCATAGGTGTTTTACACATCTTTTGGAACCAAAATTGAAATGAAATATGAAGTCGAGTTCATACCTTGCTTCTATACTAGTGATGGCGAACCAATGGCATGTGTGTCAGTGCTGCCATACAAGCTAATATTTAGTGATAAACATCTTAAAGATAAAAAAATATATAATTCAAATATTTGTCTCTCATAACAGCCAGAGGTGGTTAATAATAATTAATAATTTAATTTTGAAACTAGGCGTGCATGCACAAGTACAATATTATCGCGTGACAGGCACTTTTGTGATGTGTGACACGCCACAAAAATTACGTTTCAATTGTCAAAATTTTGACACACCGAACTCAAAAGGTCCTCCATAACTGATTCTATACCATTATTTTAGTTGAAATAGTGTTTTAAAATGAATTTGAGAAGGAGATCGTCGTGCGACTGATACAGAAAGACACAAACGTAAAAGCAATGTCCTATATTTCGTCTAAAAGTACAATTAGAAAAAAAATAATATAAATATATTCTTTTTCCTTTGCAGTTTTCAATTTTCCAGTTGATCCAGATGTTAAAGTTAGATTTTTGCACCATAGACCACAACATGTATAAAACACTGGTCGTAAACGTTTCTTTTCAGGCACATTGAGAGGTTGCTTTTAAATATCCCAAGAAGGGTTTACCAAATCATACCCAGGTGAGAGAAATTATTCTTGTTAATTCCCATGTTTGATTGTCTCTCGACATTCTAATCTCATGTCTTGCGTATGTAAATCTCTCCATTTATTGGACAACGTTGTAATTGGTGTTAAAGACGTTGATATTCAAGTGGACTATGCATCATCTTGCTTCGCCGATTTCATCAGATATAAGCACTATATCATCTGCAAACCTAAAGATAGTAAGCTGTGGTCCATCTACTGTTATATAGGGGGGGACATGCCGCCACCTTATCCTACAGCTCTTTTAATTGGGATACAGTAGCTGTTAACGTGCTGATTCACATTCATTGTTGAAATGAATAAATACACAAGTCAATAGAGATTTTTAAGTGACATAAAATTCAACAGCAAACCGCATAAGCCATCACGTAAATAATAGTTTATACGTCATAACTGACATAATTTTAATAACAAACTCGCAGAAGTAAATTATTTAAGAAAATTTTTTGCTTATAGTGTAAAAAGTAAAGATCTGTTCATACTGTCGCGAATAGAAAAATGGAAGAGGATAAACTATTTAAGTTCCAATATCTTCAAAAACTACTTATTCAATAGTATTCATGGTGACACCCATATAAACTTAACATCATAAACTATCGTTTTGACGATGATTATTATTTCAGTATTCGTTACCAGAAAATTATAAATTTTTGAAAAAAAATCCACATTTGACCGTTGATCAAAGTTTGTTGTTTCTAGTTATTTTCAGTATACCAATAAGAAGCGCTGAATAAATATAAATATATAGAGAAATATACTTCTGAGAGACATTTGCACCACCAATCATGTAATTTTATTTAATTTAGTTATATGTTTGGTAACAAACAATTTTGGTGGAAAAGTAAATAGATGCCTATTATCATCTACACCTCTTAAATTAATGCAAATGACTTATCTATTAAGATTACAATTTGGTTAATTATTAATAAATGATTTCGGTGTTTTCGGTCACTAATCGCATTATACTATTTAATATCATATGTTAAGAAACGCAAGTTATGTTTTGGACTAACTATAAACCTACATGTTCCTGTTAATTTATCAAACTTCCAAGTAATTTTCATTGGTAATTATTACATGAGCTTGTTACATTAAAAAATCTTCAAGTTTGCTTTATTGTCTCAAGAATAAAAGAAAGTTTGCTGTCTATTAACTATTAATATCCACACACTATACTGTTTGGCCACTTTATAATAACTTCTTGAAATTTAATAAATATTGACCCCAAGACATCATACTGTGTTATGGTTTGGCCCGTCATGTCACTGAAACCGAAACCGCACAAAAAATCTTTGTGTTAAAAACATTTGGTTAGATATTCAAACATGCTCGCAAATTCCCAGACACCGCTCGTCATTTTACGTTTAATTATTACAGAACTCTGCGAAATTTATATTATTTAGCTGTATTTTAAACTATTTGCTAATATCTAAAAAGCTCGCCTTCGTGTTTAAATTGATCTCTTAATAAACAAAAGAATTAATTCAAGGCTGTTTGAGTCCATAAGAAGAACTGTTGCATGGCTGAAAACTATAACGCGTGTGAAAATGGAGATAAAAAATGTCATGGCCAGATCGTTGCTTCTCAGTTTAAAGTAAATAAGGAAAGGTGATGATTAGGTATTTTACCATAATTGTTGTAGATATCGTCGGTAATGTCGACCTTATCCATAAGGTCATATAAGATATCCTGATATGAAGAGTGTGTGATAATTAAGCGACACAAAAGTTTCCATCGGCTATCATTCATTGATGAAGTTACAGTGCTTGTCAATATATTAAAAACTCAAACTAGTAGTCTTCTAAACGTTGTTTGTGGCATGTTCTTGATTATTTTTATGTTTCTTTGGGGAATAACACCACAATAGAAATAAAACTATGTATATTGCAGGAATACCAAACGTTTCAAAGTCTATTCTGACTTCGTTGTCAATGGCTTTATATTTATTGTAAATATATTTATATATTTACTTTATATTTATTGTAAAGTAAATATATAAATATATTTACAATAAATATAAAGCCATTGACAACGAAGTCAGAATAGACTTTGAAACGTTTGGTATTCCTGCAATATACATAGTTTTATTTCTATTGTGGTGTTATTCCCCAAAGAAACATAAAAATAATCAAACTAGTAATATTATTTAAGAAGATTACTTGTTCGTTAGGTACATTCATAGCAATTCGAGAAATATTTTTGTAATAATATAAAATGTAATGGATATTATTGTTCCTCTCTATAGACTAGATCGTAAAAAATATCTGCAGGTTTAACATTAGGTCCGATATTTAAAAACTATCAAATATTTTGTATCTCAGAAAAATTTACATTGACGGTAAAATTTAAAAAAAAGCACTCCGGGAGTGCCGGCAGAAGTGAAAACTTCAATATTAACGTTGTGTTTAATTATAAGTACAAAAGTACTATCATTTATGAGGTAGAATACAATATGGGTACACTACGGTTTAGGTACGTTCTTGTTCGTCGTTTTTTTTGGCATTTTTTAAACTTAAACACTAAGTTATGCAAATATAAAGCCATTCAAGGGTGGAAAACACAAAAAAAAAAATAAAAATAACTATGGTAGTGTATGAATCTGCACTCTCGTGAAGGGTTTTCCAGCATTGTCTTCAACAAAAACGAAGATACAACAACGTGATCAGGATCACGTCCTATAAACCCTGCATGAGAAAAATAAAAAATAAATACATTTTTATAACTTTATTAGTATTACTATGTATACATTTATACACAACAAATAATGAAAGATTTGTACCTCTATATACACATATAATTAACAAATTATCTTTTGTAAAATACACATGTTAAATTTATAAAGGATACATGTCATCTCTTCAAACTTACTAACATAAAAAAAACTTACTAACATTTAAAAACCTACTAACACGAAAAAAAACACTACTACAGGATATCTCTCAGCAATTTGTAACACAATATTTCGAAACTGTTCCTGTGTAGTTCTTCCCTTATAATATTGCCTCCACATAAACTGATCTATATACTCAGGCAACATTTCTGACTTTAAGACATTAAGTTGCCTGAGATATAATTTCAGTTTGGCCCAGAAACTCTCCACAGTGTTTGTACAAGTACCAGTTTCTGGATCTTTGAAATATTTGCTATGGTTCACCGTCTTGTGGGTGTATGGCGATACATTACCCAGGGTGCTCAATGTGCTGTAACCTTTCCAACAATCAGTCCAGATCTCCGTCCCTGGAAGGACATGTTTGATAATTTCTTCTAGTAAAACTGTTGACCCCCTATTTGGAATGTACTTAATAAGTCCTTTTTTCTGCTGTACATCGTACATTCCTAAAATCCATTTCTCTCTGACTAAACGCCCTACGTTGTATTTACGTTTAGTTACGACGCTTTCGTCAATCTGGACTACACACCCTGGGCCACCAAGTAAATGAATGTTAGGTTCATTTAACAGCTTCCAAGAACACACATCTCTGAGGAATCGATACTGTTGTATAACAGTTTATACTGGTATACCTAATGTTCTACTTGCGACACCAACTCTGCTTTCTGCAGCCCACATCCACATTATATAAAAAACCTCCTTTATTTGCATGTGCATATTTTCGAAATAGCTGCCACTTAAAATGCTTTTTTGAGTTTTACATTTCCGGCATACAAATGAGTGGTTCAAGGGTTTTCCTACTCTTCTCCACAACACCATGTACCTTCTGCAGGTCTTTATACTGCAACGAATGTTACTTTTTAACAAATTCGCATTTTGCAAAGCCTCTATAATCTGCAGGTCGTCTTTTCTAAACAACTCAAAAATGTCCTCAAGGTTATTTACTTCCATTGTAAATACTTGGGAAAAACACTATTAAACACTCAACGAAACAAACACCTTATTACTTCGACCTGAAGAACACAATAAATAATCATAATGGCGATATAAACATAAACATACAATACGCGGAGAGATTTATGACATCGTCAAATAGATCCACATTTAACCAATCAGGTCGCAAATTAATACAAATCTGTAACACGGGAATGAAATATTCGCGCGGGGCGATCTGGTACAACACCGATAACGCGGAGCGATCTATCCGCGACGATATATAGATCCACTCTTATTAATATTTATTTCTTATTCAATATGTATTTTCCACCTTTATTTTAGTCACAATATGCTTGTTATACACCCTATTATCATTATCTGTTTCAATAACCTTTCATTAGCAGACCCCTCTCCCTTCCCCTCGATCTTACGCTTTTTCGATCAGCATCACGTGACCCTGACGCGAGTTTGGAAATTTTTACCCATACAAAAAAAAGTGCTCAGCGCCGCTAAAGAAGTTTTCACTTCAAAAAACTGAGAGAAAGATTGTAACTATTTATCTAAAATGATTTTATAATATATTTTCATACATGTATGAGTTAGAAGCGTAGACATTTATATCGTTGGAGGTATTGTAGAAACATGACTTTTAATATAATATTGCTGCACATCTTACAGTGAAGCGTAATACCTACGAAACAATACCTGCATTAAAACTGTTCTGGGCAATTTTTTCATTACCTTAGGTGTGGAATTTATAAATAGTCCGATTTTATCAACAACCGTTTTGAGATCTTCTTTACAAAATTTTAAACCCGGACTTACCGATTTAAAAAAGGAAGAGGTTCTCAATTCACATGTATCTATGTTTTTTTTTGTTTGTTCAGCGATTACTCGCAAACGGCTCAAGAAATATCGACCGTTTATACTGGATATGCTTCTACGATTATTTAGAAAATCGAGAAAAACTTTTTTACCTATTTTCTTATACACTATTCTTTGATGGAGTCGCCGGTATTAAAAATAAGGTATATATTTTATTAGGAACTTGGGATAAATTGAAAAGAAATTGGATTAGTCCCGGGATATCCCGAAGTGGTACCATATTTTTTGCAATAACATTGCTTGTACCGTTTCTTAGAAAATCGGGAAAAACTCTATTACCGACTTTCTTATACAGTAAACTTTGGTGGAGTCGCTGGTATTGAAAATATGGAAAAAAAATCTGTTCGGAACATAGGGTATAATAAATTAAAAAGGAATTGGATTAGTTCCGGGGGATCGCAAAGTGGTCCCATACTGTTTTTCAATAACATAGCTTGTACCGTTTTTTAGAATATCGGGAAAAACTTTTTTAAGGACATTCTCATACAGGAAGCTTTGATGGAGTTGCTGGTATTTACTATTCGGAACTGGGGTAAATTATAAATAAATTAAATTAATCAAAATACATATCAGTTAATATGTATATACAGTGTGTATTCAAAAATCAAACGATTTCTGTTCTTAATTTTAAGCGAAAAAGTTATTCTTCATAAGCAGATTTGCATGGTCTAAAACGTAAACAGTAATTTTGATTACAAGTTAAAGTATTTTCATTTTTGTTAAGTTCTAAAATTGTCATCAAATAGAAGTAATTAGAATTAAAAACTGCATATACTTATCCCATTGCACTAAATTTTGTATAATAAGTATTTCTTTAACTTTTACAACTATATACTAGATTTCAACAAATCAATTTTCTTTACAAGTGAGGTACCTTTATTTTTTTTTATAATATCTCAAATTGTAATCAAGCAAAGTTTATTAGAATTGAAAACGGCATCCAATTGTGCTGTATTATTAAAAATTGTAATAAATTGAAAGTTGATTGGAAATAGATCGAAATAAATGTCAGTTAATCAACTTCAAGGTGGAGGTTCTCAGTTGGTGACTATATATAGTGTGTCTTCATAAGTTGAATTCAAACGTATACTGTAATCATTACATGTCACTTTTTCAACTGTATATGAGGTTTGTCAGCAAATATGAATTTTGTTTAAAAGTAAAATATTTTTTATTTTTCTTCTATATACTATTATAAAATTGTAATTGTATGTTTGTTGGTTACCTCATCACATAATAACTACTGAAATGTTTTTGCTGAATCTTTTTTGTTGCAAAGCTTATAGTTTGACTTAAAGTCTGGTATACAGTTTATCTCCCTACATTGACAGAAACGGTAGATATAGCCAAAAAACTAATACCAAGTTCGGTAATACAAAATTAGTCAATTGGTTCGAGCGCATGCACCAAATATTAGATACTTGAATCAACTTAGCTTTTATTCATAATTCGGAATATGCCAATATAACATGTTCGGCTTAAAAAAAATTCAACTGACATATAAAATGTAATTTTAGAGGGTGTTCCATATAAAGGGTAGGTAAAACTTATAGCGGAGTTAGGTATTTAAGAATTCTTGAAAAAAAAAAAGGTATATATTAGGTGGCCTGTAAGTAGCTGCATATAAACAATGTGGTTGAAATAAGAGGGAAGTTATACGGGGGTGGTTTGAAAAAGATATATTGAGTGGACCATAAACAGTTGCATATACCAGGTAGTTGAAAAACGGGTGGAGTTTAATTATATTTATACAGGTTGGATAACAAAATGTTAGGGTCATAAGTAGTTGCATGTACAATGTGGGTGAAATAAGGATAAAATAGAATTATATTTATACAGAGTGGATAAAAAAATATGTTATATAAGCAGGTAGGATATTTGAATTTTCTTGACTTAAAGTGATGAAATGAGTTGGAAAAAATGTTAGAAGCAGTATTTTATTCTAGTTGGTTGAAATATAGAGTGGAATTATAGTTTATAGGGTGGTTAAAAAAATATTTTATATCCACAAGTAATTCACAAGTTTTCAAGTAGCATATTATAGGAAGGTTGAAATATCTAACAAGGTATGATTACAGTTATACAGGAAGGTTTAAAAATAGTATAAAGGAATGTTATTATTCACAAGATGTTTCATATACCGGATAGATGAAATATAGGGTGGACTAGAATTCTAATTATACAGAATGGTGAAAAAATGTTATAT
The DNA here is from genome assembly GCA_034190945.1 of Octodonta nipae. Classification (NCBI taxonomy): domain Eukaryota; kingdom Metazoa; phylum Arthropoda; class Insecta; order Coleoptera; family Chrysomelidae; genus Octodonta; species Octodonta nipae. The sequence goes on along the minus strand of CM067224.1, from coordinate 48,033,472 downwards.
TGGGTGGCCCATAAGTAGTTGCATGTACAAGGTTGTTGAAATATAGCATGGAGTATAATAATTATTATACGGTGTGGGTAAACAAGTTGGAACAATTTTGTTATATAGGGTAGAGTATGAGCTGTTGCATATATGGAGTACCTGAAATAAAGGGCGAAGTCAAGTTATCGTTACACAGTGTGATTCAAACAAGGTTAGAAACAGTTGCAAATGAAGGATGGATTAAATGAAGAGAAATTATATTTCATACTGTGCTTAAAAAAATATGAGGAATAAATGTGAAATAGTGTAGCTCATAACCAGTTGCACAGATATGATATTTGAAGTATAAGGAGGAGTAGAGTTAAGTAGTTTAATCTCTAAAAATGTTACATAGGTTGCCCATAAGTAGTTGCAGTTTTGGTGAAATTTATTGATAATTGATGGATTTATATTTATACATGGTGGTACAAAAAATGTCAAACTGGGTGGCCGATAAGTAGTTACGCATTCAAGATGGTTGAAATAGAGGGTGGAGAACATGAGCTGTTGCATATATGCAATATCTAAAACATGGGGCGAAGTAAAATTATAGTTATACAGTGTGATTAAAACATGTTAGAAAATGTTTCATATACGGGGTCGTTGACATATAAGGTGGAGACAAATTATATTTTCCAGGATGGTTCAAAAATTGATAGACCAGTAAGTTGACTAATATATACAAGATAGTTTATATATAGATGGAAGTTATAGCTATAGAAGGCAGTTCTGGTATTGTATGTAGAGTAGCCATCAATAGTTGCGGTTTGGGTGAAATGGTTTGGGGATTGGTGAATTTAGTTATACAGAGTGGTACAAAAAATGTTATATGGGTGGCCCATAAGTAGTTGTATATATATATATATATATATATATATATATATATATGAACTAAGCTAGGTTCCGGGTGAGAACCGCGTCTGAATTTATTGAATACTCGACGTTTCGACTCCTGCTTTGGAGCCATTATCAAGAGACAAAAGTGAAAAAGAGTTTCAGAGTCTAGATCGAACTCGGGGCCTCAATCTGCCTACTCCCCAAGAGTCTTTTCTCTATTTCGATGGCTTCGCGAATAGTGGACGCCCTAAGAGAATTGAGAGATATGATAGTCCTACTGTCCTCGAAGTTGATAGAGTGTCCTGTTTGGATATGGTGATGCGCGAGAGCTGAAGTCGGATCTTTTTTACGAACTGACAGAGAGTGTTCATATACTCGATGGTTAACGCGCCTGTTGGTACGACCGATGTAGCTTTGTGGGCAATCGCGACATGAGATTTCGTAAACTCCTCGATCCTCGTTAGGTACTTTGTCTTTGGGGTTACCGGTTAAGTTGCCTATAGTTTGAGTGGTGTTGAAGATAGTCTTTATTTGATGTCTTTGTAAAATCCGTGCTATTTTGTCAGTGACTCCTCGAATGTATGGAAGTACGGCTTTTTGATGTTGTTGTTCTGTTTCTGACAGGGTTGGTGTGATTGGGGGTTGTTGAGATTGATGAATTATACGCGCAATGTGGTCCGGATGATAACCGTTTTGTCGAAGGATTTGTTGAAGATTATTAAGTTCGTTTTGTCTATTGTCAATATCTGTTAAACGAATAGATCTAAGAGTCAAAGATTTCATTACAGAACTCAATTGGGCAGGGTGGTGGTGTGATTGGGCATTTAAGTATCGATTGGTATGGGTTGGTTTTCTATAGACGGTATGTGAGAATCTGTCATTGTTGGTTTTTGTTATGAGGACATCAAGAAACGGGAGAGAAGAATCGGACTCGATTTCCATTGTAAATTGTATATTAGAATGTATACCATTTAGGTGTTGTAGGAAGAAGTCTAATGAATCTCTGCCATGAGGCCAAATGACAAAAGTATCATCTACATATCTAAGCCAACAGGAAGGTTTTAAATTAGACGAGTTTAGGGCCTGGGTTTCGATTTGTTCCATGAAAATGTTAGCAAGCACTGGAGAAAGAGGTGAACCCATGGGGGCCCCACGGACTTGTTTGAACAGAGTGCCTTGAAATGAAAAATAAGTGTTAGAAGAACAGTGTTGTACAAGTTTGATGATGTCAGAAGAGATATTGTGTTTTGTTTTTAGAATATCTAACGTTTCTGAAATGGGGACATTGGTGAAAAGAGATACAACATCGAAGCTAACTAGGATATCATTTTCTGAAATTCTGTAACCACTTAGGATATCTAGGAAGGAAGAAGAGTTCTCTACGTACGAGGATGCTTGCTCGGCTAGAGGTTGGAGGGTTTTGGCTAAGTACCGGGCTAATTCTTGGGTCGGGGATTGTACCGAACTGACAATGGGCCTAAGAGGAATGTCCGGCTTATGAATTTTGGGTAGTCCGTAAATTTTCGGAATTTTAGAAGACTTTTCTCGAGGAATGATGATCTTTTTGACGTCAAGAGGAAGTTGTGTCCTGTTGATGATTTCCTTAGTCTTTTTCTCTAAGTAAGTAGTAGGATTATTGTTCATTATTTCGTAGTCTGCAGTGTGGAGTAGGGAATTCATCTTGTGAACATAGTCCTTAGTATTGAGAAGAACAGTCGCGTTACCTTTGTCGGCAGGAAGAATAGTTATGTCATCGTTGTTACGTAGTTGTTTTAGTGCATGTCTTTCGTTAGAAGTTAGGTTTGATGTTGGTGGCTTTGATGTGCGGAGTACTCTAGCAATGTCTTGACGAGTATCTTCAGCCTCAATATCTGTTAGTTCAACCAAAGCTACCTCAACTTGAGAAATGATTCTTTCAGTTGGAATAGTTTTCGGCGTCACTGCGAAATTGAAACCTTTGGATAGGACGTGTAAACTGGTAGAGTCTAAGGGGAAGTCAGAAAGTTATGGACGGTCGTCTGAGGGGGTGAGGTGACAGCGGGTTGTTGTTTTGTAATAAGTCGTGTTAGCTTAAGTTTTTGAGTGACTGTTTTCTTTTGGGCCCGGTGTTCGGCTTTATCGCTCGAAATGCGATTAAAATTGTCCCACAGAATTGGATGAGGATTGAAAGTATGTAATGAAGAATAACAGTGATACAAATCATATATATATATATATATGGTGGTTGAGATCGGGATTAGTAAAATTATAGTTTTACAGTATGGATTAAAAAAATTTAAAGAAATTTTGTTATATAAGGTAGACCAGGAACAGTTGCATCCTGATATATGAAATACCTGAAATATGGAGCGAAACAAAATTATATTTATATATTGTGCTTAACACAATGTTAGAAAAAGTCGCATATAAAGGCCGGTTAAAATTATAGTTTGTATAGGGTGGAGTAGAACTATAGTTAGGTAACTAAAAAATGTTATATTGGGTGACAAATCAACAGTAGCATATACAGGAACGTTACAATATAGGGTAAAGCAGAGTTACAATTATACAAGGTGGTTCCAAAAACATGTTGAGTAAAATTGTTATATAATGTGGGTCATAAGCACTTGCAGTTTAGGTGAAATGTATTCGGGATTGGTAGATTTATATTTATGTTAGGTGGTTCAACAAAGTTAGAAGAAATTGTTATATTGGATAGCCCATATGATTCATAAGCTATTTCTTTTTGCAAAGAATTCTACATTCAATACGTGGATGAAACCGCGGGTAACGGCTAGTAATATATACAATTTTTATCAAACAGGGGTAATAAGAATTATAAAATGCATCTTTTCCAAATTGTGTACTAGATTTGACAAAGAATATAAATTTTGTTTAAGTACGTTTATTTTTAATAATAACTCAAATTGTTATGAGATAAAGTTAATTAGAATTGAAAACAACGTCCTAATATGCTACATCAATTAAAACTGTATAACGATTTATTATAAGATTCCGCGGAAAAGAGGCTATTAAATGAATGTCAGTGTAATGAACAGACCTAAAAAATGGTGATAATATATCGTCTACAATATAGTGGAAACATCAAAGTTAGAATCATATACAAAATTTTCTTAATACTGTTGTAAAGTCCGTGGGTTCAATTTAAAATTATAAAACTAATATTCACTTTCACTTTTTTAGAACTTTATTTACATCAAATTATAAAATTATACAGAACAGCTTCACAATAACATTACGAATACGCTCTAACTGCTGCGAGGATGGGTTCTCCTTTTAAAATCAGCGTCGAATTCTCTAGTATAATCCAGTGTCAATTTTACAATTGTCGAGTTATGATCGAGATAAGTTTTTCTCCCGTTCGAACCTTCTAGCTTTTTTTTATATCCCAGCGATCGTTGTCGTACTGAAATGAAACAGGATCGGCTTTGGTAAATTTCGTAACACTGCCCCTACTTTATTTCTGATCGTCCCGATCAGAAACATGGTAGGGAGCGAGTCGATCTAAATGAACCACCTTCAACTTAGCCTTGGGGTTTCGACGGATCCGGTAGACGACGTCATTAAGCCTCTTGACCACCTCGTATGGACCATCCCAGGCGGGTGTAAGCTTTGGGGATTTACCCTTGCTCCGTTGGGGGTTGTACAGCCAGACTTTGTCCCTCTCCTGGAACCCGACTGAATTGGCCTTGAGGTCGTAACGCGTCTTCATCCGGTCACTGGTGGCCAACATCTGCGTTCGGGATAATACATATATTGCCAGCATGTTATGTCGGAGCTGGTCGGCATAATCGTCGATGTCTTGGGAAGGTTCTTCGGGGGAGCCAAATGCCAAATCACAGGGTAATCGCAGCTCCTTTCCGAATAAGACCCTGGCTGGGGTCAGGCCTGTACTATTATGTACGGCAGAGCGATATGCCAACAGGAATAGGGGAATATGCTCATCCCAATCACGCTGGTTATTGCTGACGACCTTGGATAGGTGTTGTTCCAAGGTCCTGTTGAATCTTTCCACTATTCCGTCTGACTGTGGATGCAATGGTGTTGTTCTCGTTTTCCTGATCCCCAACATAGTGCAAACCTGCTGGAATACATTCGATTCGAAGTTACGCCCCTGGTCTGAATGTAGTTTCATCGAGACGCCAAACCTGCTAAATAGTTGTTCTACTAGCACCGTCGCTACCGTTTGCCTCTTGGTTGGGTATCGCATATGCCTCAGGCCATTTGCTGAAGTAATCCATTGCGACTAGAATGTATTTATTCCCCCTCTCAGACTCGGGAAACGGACCGGCGACATCAATGGCAATTCTCTCAAATAGGACGCCCACATTGTACTGCTGTATTCTGCCCTTGGTCCGGGACTTCGGGCCCTTACTGGCTGCACAGATGGCACATTTGCGGCACCTAGCTCTGACGTCTTCGAAATAATTCACCCAGTAGTACCGCTGGCGAACTTTGTCTAGGGTTTTATTTATGCCCAGGTGGCCTCCGGTAATTCCATCATGTACTTCGGTCAGGATGGCTGGTACCTTTTTCTTCGGAACTGCCCGTTGGGACTTGGTTTCTCTTCCATCAGCGCTTTCCCAGACTCGCTTGAGCATTCCATTGTCTACTCTTACTCTTCAGCACGTCTGAGTATCTAGCTACCCGTCCCATCGTGGCCTGGATGCCCCTCTCGTTTTGAGTGACAAGATTGGTTCGATGTCTGGATCAGCCAGTTGGTCCTGGATGCACTGTTCCGTTGTCCAGTCTTCATTGGGCTGCACTGGGCTCTGCCTGATGGAGATACCTTCTCGTTGTTCCGTCTTCAGACAATGTCTGCATTCTGCTCTACAGGGTATTCTGGATAGGGCATCGGCATTATTGTGCAAACGGCCGGCACGGTGTTCCACCTTCAAATCGTATTGCTGTAGTTTCTCCATCCACCTGGCCAGTTGTCCTTCCGGTGTCTTCATGTCCAGCAGCCATTTGAGGGCGGCATGATGTGTCCGGATTAAGAAATGACGACCATAAAGATATTTGTGAAAATGGTCTACAGCCCTTATTATTGCCAGACGTTCTTTTCTGGTGACGCAATAATTTCTTTCCGGTTTCGAGAATCCACGGCTGTAGTACCCGATCACCCTCTCTTCGCCATCTTGCACCTGGGATAGGACGGCCCCCAAACCTGTGTTGCTGGCGTCGGTGTCTAAGGTGAACTTGCCGGACTGTGTAGGAAAGGCTAGGATTGGGCTGGAACATAGATAGTGCTGCCTTCAGTCGCCTGAATGATGTTTCGCAATCCTGATTCCAATGGAAGGTCTCTTTCTCGGTGGTCTGCCGATGTAGAGGCGCGACAATGGTGGCAAATCCCTCAACAAATCGCCTGTAGTAGGAACAGAGGCCCAAGAAGCTTCGCAGTTCATCCTTGTCTCTCGGGACTGGCCAATCACGGATCGCTTCTATCTTGTCCTCGTTGGTGCGGATTCCTGACTCGGAAACGACGTGGCCCAAAAACTCTACTTCTTTTTGGAACAAGGAACACTTCTTCGGGTTGAGTCTCAGGTTGGCGTTATTAATTCTGGAGAATACTTCACCCAGGTTCTTCAGATGGTCGTCGAATGTCTGACCCATGACTAGAATGTCGTCGAGGTATACTAAGCACGTCCTCCATGTTAACCCGCTCAGTACATACTCCATTAGCCTCTCAAATGTAGCGGGTGCATTACATAACCCAAAGGGCATGACCGTGAACTGAAACAGCCCATTACTGGTGGAGAACGTTGTCTTCTCTCTGTCGTTTGCGTGTAGATCAACCTGCCAATATCCACTCTTTAGGTCTAGTGTGGAGAACCAACGAGTGCCTGCTAGTGTGGTCAGAGTATCATCGATTCGGGGTAGTGGATAGCTGTCTTTCTTCGTGACGTCATTCAGCTTTCTGTAATCCTCCCAAAATCGGGTGGTTCCATCCTTCGTTTTAACTAGCACGACGGGAGCAGACCATGGGCTGATGGATGGTTCAATAACTCCGTTTTGTAACATGGACTCGATGTTTTCCTCGACTGCCTGTTGTTGCCTCAATGGTAGTCGCCTAGGTGGTATTCTGATGGGTTGAGCCTTTCCGGTATCTATTCGATGCTGGATGATGTTAGTGCGACCGGTGGTTCCATCTTGACTGTTAAAAATTTGCCAGTGCTTTGTGATAACGTGCTTGGCTTTCTTCTGGTTCTCTGGTGTCAAGTGTTTCAAATGGTCAGCAAACTGTTGTAGGAACTCTTTACTGGGCCCTGTCTCCTTCACCGACGTCTGGTACTCTTCTTCGCAAATGATGATGGTCTCTACTGGTTCGAAACAAGCTATCTCTTGACCATTGGCAATTCTAATGTCGTTGTTGGACAAATTCAGGACTCTGATTGGTATGTCTCGTCCGGTTTTAACTATAGCCCGTCCAACTAAGTAGTCATGAGCTGAGTGTACGGGCTCCACCACTCCAAGGCAGCTCCCAGGATTGCTGTCTAGCTGCCCATGAATAATCTGTTCCGTTCGACCGGGAATTCTAACTGAAGACTTTGCCACAATTTTTATGGAGGTGACTGAACTGTTGACGGGCCGTGTCAATACAAATTCCTCATTTAGGAACCGAAGAACATATCTCGGGTCGAACATAAATCCATGCTGACTAATTAGGTCCATTCTCAGTATAAAATCGTCCTCAATATTCGTTACCAGGACCCTATGCAGGATCATGTTGTCCCCTATCTGTAACACGACATCTGCCTCACCCTGTATTGACTCGCCGGTGACTGTTCTGAGCTGGATGTTATTGGTAACTGGCCGAATTTCTGATGCTCTCAAAACCCTGGACTTGGCAATGGACACAGCGGCGCCGGTGTCTATGGTGATGGTAACTGCTCGTCCATTGATGGTGCCTCTGATGACTAGGCTGCCGCTATCGCGGCAAAATCCCCGGATGGATAACGTTTTGGGAGCTGGTGGAGGGTCAGTCAGCATTCGCCCCCTTATGCTGACTGGCTGACGGTCCCTGGACATGTGGCTGTTCTATTGGTTACCCCTGGTTGGTGATCGTTCAGGTAGCCTCACTTCGACAATTACGTTGGAAGTCTCCTGTCCGTTCGCAGCGGTAACATGCCTCTCTGGTGCCAGTTCTTTGTGACCGTTCTAATATTTTGTTCAGGCCAGCCAGCAGCGCTTGAAATGGTGACTCTGACTCTTCCTGGTTGAAGGAAACTGCTCGGGCCCTCGGCTTGGACATGTTCATGACGGCCTCTACTTCCAAAGCCCGAAGTAGACCTTCATTACTTTTCTTGACGCCACTTAGTCTTAGATTTCGTTGTACTTTCACATCTCTGATGATGTTTATGAAACTCTCTGTGGCCAACTGGTCGTTTCGTTTTTCTAGAATCTGTGCTATTTTTTCGTCTAGTCCCTCCGTAACCTGCTTGACTATTTTTTTGGTAGTTTCGTCCATTTCTTCCATACTACGAGTTTCCATAAATCAAATTACGATTTTAACTTCACTTAATCCTCTACTTCTGATCACCAAATTTGTTGTAAAGTCCGTGGGTTCAATTTAAAATTATAAAACTAATATTCACTTTCACTTTTCTAGAACTTTATATACATCAAATTATACAATTATACAGAACAGTTGATTCACAATAACATTACGAATACGCTCGTCGTCCTCTCTAACTAACTGCTGCGAGGATGGGTTCTTCTTTTAAAATCAGCGTCGATTTCTCTAGTATAATCCAGTGTCAATTTTACAGTTGTCGAGTAATGATCGAGATAAGTTTTTCTCCTGTCTGAACCTTCTAGCTTTTTTTATATTCCACCGATCGTTATCGTACTGAAATGAAACAGGTCAGCTTTGGTAAATTTCGTAACAATACATATACATTTCTAGAAAACAAGATATTCTATTCAACAGTAAACAAGGTTGGTCAAGCTAATAAATGAAAGTAAAATACCTTATGTTAGGCAATATCGAAAAAGTTAATTAGATTTGAAAACTGCATCCAATTAAGCCATCACTAAAAATTGTAAAATAAATACATTAATACATTAAAAAACATAAACCGAGTTAAAAAAAAATAAAAAGCATGAAATAAATTTTTGCTACAACAATTGAATACTTTTTCTGAAGTCGGTGCCAATTTGAACAGTGAAGTTGCGAAGTACAACTTATAAATGTACTTCCCAAAATAGTTTCACTTTAGCTTGGCACCGACTTCAGAAAAAGTATTTAATTGTTGTAGCAAAAATTTATTTCATGGTTTTTATTTTTTTTTTTGAACTCGGTTTATGTTTTATTTTAATGTATTTATTAGGGCTCCAACTCCAAAATCTTAAATGGGCATAGGGGTCTAGTGGTACCTTAGTTTAAAATGTCCGTTCAACGCATCTTTATTTTGCAAATTTCATGCAGTCTTTTCTGAGGAAATAATTGAAGAAAAATGGGAAAAAACGTGAATATTTAAATCAGATGGTTGATGAATCAGTCGAAGAGGATCAATAAAGTGTCTTGCAATATCATCTGACTAGAGCAGTTTGATTTCTTTCTAAGGGATTATTTAAAAAGTAAGATTTGTAAAACTCAGCCAGAGTCTTTAAATCAATTACGTCAGCGGGTCATTAATGGATGCCGAACCAGATATATTTCCTATGGATGCAAGAGGCCAACAATTTGAACACTTATTTTTATGAACAATGAATTAATAAAATATGCATTTGGTGAACAACCGTACCATAAAGCTAATATCATAAAGAACTATTCTTTCCCAGAAAAATGTCACTAAATATTTTGAACGTAAATATCGATTCAATTGTGTTGGTTTATTAATTACATATCTAATTTGCAAGAATTGTTAGGTCCTTAAAAGACATTTTGATACCCTTTCAACTGTGTTATAATTATACTTTAATGTCATTTACTGATTATAAGCATTGCAGAGTTAAAAATAAGCATAAACAAATTTTCAACGATATAATAACATGAAATCTCTACATTTATTCAATAAGCAATATTTTTTTTCTTTTCATTGTTCTACCCTTATTTTCCAAATAAGGCTGACAAACTTAAATACGTTAAACAGAGATTTCGACCACTTTTAAACTAAGGTAACGAACGATATATGAAATAGTCACCCTGTATTTTTTATTTGCTTACCCCGGATATCAGTATGAGTCTGCAGTGAAAGAATAACTTTATTTTTGTACTTAAATATAAGTAAGACAAATAAATAAACACAAAAGAGAAAATATAATGTATTTGTAACTAATTATTAATAACATTATATTTTATCTTAAACTATTCCGTGGCCATTTGTATATTAAATTATCTCTACATAAATACCCAAGTAAATAGGTCTGTATTATTTACTATAATTGTAGGTAGTGTTGATTTATTTATGACTAGCTTTTGCTGGCTACTACGTACGCAGAATCAGATAAGTATCTATATTTTTCCTGAGACAGTTGAGAATTAATTAAATACTAGTAAAATAAAAAATACAGACAGTTATTACTATTATAATATGCTATAGGAAAAGCTACCTAGCAATAGGGCAGGGGCAGATCCAAAGGCGGGCGATGGGAGCGATCGCCCTCTCCAACAGTTTCAAAGTAGCTGAGTTCAACCCTAAAATGAGAAAATGAAGAGCTTAAAGTAAATTAGTTTTCGTGGGTTTAAACCGAAAACTGATTATTTTTACTGCCCATGAAATATTAGGTATCCAAAGCTAGAGAAGCACCCCCTTGTAATTAAGTAAATTTCCTAGGAGATCGTCCTCCCTCAGGAACTCGGTTTAAGTTTAGTCTTATTTAGACGCAAAAAAGGTACGAAAATGTAAATTAGCATTGGCACGACGGGATATTTTCAAAAACGGTAGAAAAGTGTAAAAATCAATTAACTAATTCACTCAACTTTAAACAATGACAGTAAAAAAGTTACAGGGACGTAAAATATACTTTTATATGAATTAATAGCAAAATTTCTGTCAAATTACAAAATTTTACAGCAGGGAGATTGTTTGAGGAGAATGATAGTGACTTTAACTCAGAGTTCTAAGCATTTGTCTAACTATTTAACATTTAGTATCTGATACATATAATGTTTGATGATAATTCTGAATAGTCTATATTCTGCATCAAATCTCATCGCACAATACGTAGCTAATCTTTTTGAAAATGTTGAATTTTATGTCAATTAAGCATGTTGTATTATTAGAATACTTTGATGCTGGTATTGTTCTATTATTAATTTTCTCACCAAAACGTCTTTTTCTCCATAAATGACTTGAGCTACACTGATGTACTAATGAATGTGGAATATTGTCAACCCTAAGATACATTTGGTCATTTTAACAATTCCTTAGTTAGACATTCTAAGGCAGTAAGTAGGATTTTTATCTGTCTATTGCGTGCATGTTCTATTATAATTGTATAATTGTATATCGTCGCTAATAAACAAATTATTTTCTAGTCGAACTGAAAATGTAATGTTATTCGCTAGTGAATGAATTTAAATTTGAAATATTTTAACTAGTTCAAAATATGCAAAATGGACATTTTTTACCAGATTGACACGAATTGTAATACTGTATTTCTGGTTGCAATTGTTAATAAATATGAACAAAACTTGTTTCAAGATTATTGGGCTTCATCGTTAAAGTTTAATAACGGCTATACCACTAGACCATTTTAGTGAGGTTTTGTGAGGTAATTTCTCTTTGTTTTTTTTATTCCTATAGAAACGTAATATTTCAAACCATTTTTGGGGTGTATGTTCAGTGAAATATTTCAATAACCATAATGGATACTGAAAAGAAAGATATGTGCAAATATGTATTTTTTTTCTTTCTTGTAGTTTATAATACATTATAAATTACTTATTACATATTTTCCGTTTTTCTCGTAAGTTCTATATTCAAAAGTGGGTATTGTCGTGTATGAGTTATCCCATTGAGTAAATACATAGTCACTGGTTAATCCTCGTTAAGCTATGACTTTGTGCACAACGTAAAACATAGTTATTCCTGTTAATATTTTTGAATAGAAAAATTAAGCCTGAAACCTGCAAATAAACTTATTCAATTTTTACTGTATTTAAAGGCTATTAAGTTTGACATTAAATAAAAGGATGAAGCCGCCAATAAAAGGATAGATTGTTTTTTAAAAGAGAAATAAACAAATGGCTCAACCACACCAGAACACTACCTAGCTCGATAGGCTATCACAAGAATGTAATGAATCGAATTTGCTATCAAAGTGGCACACAGCAAAATGTTTAAGAGAACACATATCTTAACATCAGTTAACATATGCTGTCCTAATGAGTCAGTGGGCTACAGGACATAACGATTTTTGTTACCCCAGCAAAAATGATTCAAAACGATGTTCTCAGAATGCATACTGGATCAGAAGCAATATCAGTTTTCACGGAAAATGATGGACCTATTTATGCAGTTTTGCGAGTATATGGAAGAATTGTTTAAAAAGATAAAATGAAGAACAAAGGGGCAAGTTAGAGATGTTATGGAAATGATATTGTGAACATTCAATATCGCAAACATCGTTCAGACTTCCTTAAACTTAAACTTTATGTATCATATCGGCAACTAAAAAGAAAATCACCTAGTGCCAATTTTTTACAAAACATTGCCGACGAATACAAATTCGCTTTATACGCAAAAAAGAACATCACAAATAAAAAAAATCGCTATTTATAAAACTTGAGAAAAATTGAAATATCGATAGCAAAGGCTTGCAATTTTGTGACAAATACGGTATCCACTGTGGTGTGTTGCATATATGTGTCAAAAAATTCCAATCACTTAGATAACGAAACCACAGAAGGCCCTGATGCTTCTATCTACACTAAATGCATTAATCTGATTTTTCGAATCCTTGCTTTATTTATCTTATAAAACATCTATATAGAAGTGGCAATCATCGACGGCACAAGTTCAAACAATTAAGGCAGAAGCAAAACAGAAAATACAAAATTCCTTATTCCTTTATTCAGCAGCACAAGAAAATTGTTGCAAAAAATAAACCTTTCTCCATTGAGACACTGAGAACTCTTGCTACTGAAAACATTCGACATCTCATTGATATGAAATATATTTTAGATTGTTATTATATTTTTAATTTCATGTATGATCGATTGTTTCAAACCCAATATAGTGACTGAAAACATTGTATAGGTACTGAATCGTTAGAAATCACAAAATAAATTTGAGGTGAAACACTGCTTGTGCGATTAAATGAAGCCGGTTCAAAGTTTGAAATGAAAGTGGAAAAATTAAAATAACCATCGGCATCATTAATCATACTTAAAATAGACTGATATGTTTAAAATTCAATACCATATTTAAATACTTACCGATATATTATGTTAACTTCAGTTTCATTTTTTGTTGCTGACAATAAATCAGGTCTAGGTGTTCTGTAATAATGCGAATCATCAACAAAGGGCTTTTGCTGACCAATTAATAAGTTTGCACTATAATCAGCTTCTGCTCTAGTACAATTCACCATGTACCAATGATCACAGATAAGCATTCGTTGCTGAAAAAGTGTTGCGTTGGGACATGTGTAGCTGAATTGTCGGCCTATTCCATCGCACATGTGATACACCTGGGACAAATAAATTAATAAATAGTTATTAATGATGCACGTTGTTAATTAATTTAATAACGCCTTATCATTAAACTTTTAAATTTGAACAGACAGGAGGACATCAATTAGTTTTTTAATATTTATGCGTCAACTGTAGTATTGTTGCTTATGAAATATTTTGCAAAAAAAACTGTGATAAAAGATGTGCATTTGCCTGTTACTAATGATACATAATACGTTGCATTACCATTTCAGCTGCCAGCTCCAAACTAAGTACACATTTTATTGACAACTGTGATGCGATTAACGATGTCGCAATTCAAGCGGATTCTCAGAAATAGTTAGGTACTACAGTTTCAGTTTTATGACCAAAGCCCCATTGTTGTTAAATTGTTGCTTGAAATTGTTATCTATTTCAACCAAAGGCTTCTCATAGCCGGCAAACACAGCCTTGACTACTTCTAAATAGACAGAAAGTTTGTAGTTTATTTGGTGTCAGAAACAGTAGCTATCAGCTAAAGTCTTAAGCTGCAATTGTCAATTACTTATCTAACGAATAAAGATAGCTGTCAAATTGAAAGTTGCTATATAAATTGTTACTTGGCGATGGTACAAAGTACTATTCATAAAACTACCTTCTGTTGCTGAAAATTGTTAAACAGAATATTTTTTGAGAAGTGTTCACAGAGTATGCTGTTATTAATTTGTGATATTTTTAACACTTTTGCTGCCGAATTAGTTTCTGATAAACACTATGATTATGAGTTTTTAACGAGTTTGTTAGTTGAGACTGACGGTACATTTTGTTGCTTGAAGAAGGAACTCGTTCCTATACTCAGAGTTAAACCATGGACGGGTCCAGAGGGGGAGCGATGGAGGCGATCGCCCCCACCGAGAGCCTTAAAAATAATAAATTTGATATTAAAAAGGAGGTAATCCTAACTCCAAGAGTCTGGAAGAAGGTAACTTCTACGGGTTTAAACTTCAGTACGACTCTCTGTTTAATGTGATAACCAGGGGCGGCTATCCCCTAAGTGCACTCGTGCGTTGAACCATCAAATTTAATAAGTTTAAAAATCAACACAAAATGTTTAATAAATATCATTTAAATACCAACGAATTTATCAAAAAATAAACAATTTAAGCTCTAATCGAAAATATTAAGACATATTTAATTAGTGATTGCTTTGTTTATGTAGTCGTAGTCTATGAAAGGATATTTAATATACATAGCCGGACATAGTGTGTATAGTGTGTGAGTATAAATAAATGTGAAAATGATTATCAACTTTAACATTAACAATATTAAAAACAATAATAAATCGTTTCAAAACAAATTAGTTATAAGATTGACTGGTCCACCTAGGCCATTTCTTAATTTAAAACAAACGTGCAAAACGAAAAATAAAGTATTTCGCGACGTTTTAAAAGTGAAATTTATAATGGAAAGAAATGGTTGTGTGGATGCGATAGCCTCAATACATTATTTTGTTTTCCTCGCATTTTTTGTGGCGGGCAATCAATTTGGACGGAAACAGGAATGAAGGATTAAAACGTTTTTTAGATATACCATGTCTCAGCACCGGCTAAATGCTCTTTCTGTGCTTGATGATATTGAAAAAAAAATTCAATGAATGCAAGACTTTAATAAAAAGGTCATTTAACATTTCGCTTCCGAATAAAGTCGGCGAATATTTTAATTTATAAAAAATAAATGCAGTATTAACAAAGTTATGGTTTGTTTTATTGCATCTTTGAATCCTAATATTTGACCAGTAAGGTGCACCACCGGTTTCATAACTTACCAGCCGCCACTGGTGATAACCCAAGAAATCTGGGTTTAAATTTTTATTTAGGTGAATTTAGTACAGGATCGCCCGCCCTGAAGCATGAAATCTACCCTCGGAAGCACGTGTCTGGATCCGCCTACAAGGTAAACCCACACCTCTTTGGTCTATTAGATACTCAAGTTACAATCACACAATCTGCATTTGGAAATAAGTAATATATCTTCAACATTGCTGTAATTTTTAATATCGGTAGCAGTCTAGGTGTTCAAGATTCAATATGTATATAGTTGTGTGAATGTAAAATTAGTGGAAATAAATTGTAGCAAGTTCCATTGAGTGTTTAAATAAATCCAAGCTCCTAGAGTGTAAAACAAAAATATTACAGTAATAATGAATATAATAAGAACAAAATAAGAAGAAAATCAGCTATATTTCACATAGTAAATAAATACTAATTCTTTTATCAACTTCGTTAAATTTTCACTTTAATTTTAATTAAGCCGTTACTTTTTGATAGTCAATGATAATAATCAAATGAAACTAATTTCTTAGTTTTATATCAAGGAATTTATTCACAATACGTGACTAGTTTCGACACTTACGCGTTATTTTCAAACGTATACACATCAATGAAAAATTAAAACTAAACCATTTTAAACATTAACAAAAAGTTACATAACTAGTCACGTATTGTGAATAAATTCAATGATAGAAAACAAATAAATTATTTGATCATTATGCATTTTTATATTATTCTGGTAATGTTTGACGTTGACTAAAAACAACTGTCAGAGCCTTAAGTTTGGCTGAATTTATGTCAATAAGAGCTGATATAATACGATTTTTCAAAAATATGAACTCATCCTAAATAAGATAAGTTGGAAATAATTAACAAAAACCACACAATAAGTAGCTATATACGAAACAACCATAAGAACTAATATTATATGCATAGTTCTTAGGCGCTCAAAATATGTCACAAATTAATTACCTTAATTATCTAGTATTTTTTATCAGGTGCCAACCAACAATAGTTTTAATTACTTTGTATTACAGTACTCGTACTGTGTCCATAGTTCTTGTGGTTGTTTTGTATATGTTTACTTAGTAGGTACCTACCTAAATAAGTACTTTTTGAGTTAAGTGTTTTCGTTTTATTCACTTTATTTCTCGTCATTTATTGCACGGCGCCTAAAAGACATGGTGTCAGCTATAAATTAAAAATTCACCAAGAGCGAAATTATCGAGATTGTTCTTCAGGAGCAGGCAGGACAGTAAAGAGAAACCTGCATATGTTCATGTAAGAACAGCAGACGTGCTCGCGCCTCCAGAGAATCTGGATCTAATAAGCAAAGATGAGAAAGACTTGATTTTTCACTTGAAAATATTTTAAATGTAGACTATTCTATTTACAGGCTTACATTGATTTTCATACAAACTGACTCGTTTCCAAACCAAAAGTTGTTATAATTTGAAATACTCGTATAGTTTGGGTCCTTAATACACCCTGGTCAGGGTCTAGTTGTCCAAAAGCTTATATGTATAACAGGAACAAATGTTCTAACATTTGTCTCTAAATTGATTACAAATCTGACATGATAACCCCCAATTAAGAGCTACTTAATACTGAGATACTGCTAGCAGAGTCTAGAGGTAGGCGCAAACATCATAGTCCAAACGTATACATGTCTATAACGTTTTACTGTACTTCAGATCTTATGCGCATGTTCGAAAGTGCCCCCAATTGGCTCTTCTGTTGTGGGTTGTGTTTTCTCTGTTTGATTCTTGGCAACGCTTGCGCAAAACAGTTTAGGTACAGTAGCAAGGTATAATTTGCTGTCTCTCTTAGTCGGTGACCCTTCCGCTTACGGGCGATAGCAGTATATCAGTATTAAGTATATGGAGCTACGTTGAGAATTATAATAGTAGCATTCAATGCAAGTATGTAATTGACGAAGGATCTTTAGCGGAACAATCAATAAAACACGTGCCGTCACGTAAATGAATCACCAAATAAAAGTTAATCACTGACCTTTTACGTCGAAGCTCTGCAGGTGGTTTTTTCTTGGTTCTTCTTTCTTCTGAGGCCAGTCCCGCAACAGCAGGAACTGATTTTAGACCTTCGTCTGGACAACACGTTACACAAAAAAAGGCGACGTAATGTTCATTGATTGAGCAAAAATGCGGGTTTAACAACAAATGATGCGCTTTTGTAAACACAAAAAAAAACAAAATGAAAGCGGTTTAGCGGTTGTTACGACCGGAACCAATAACTCGCGGAATCGTAACACAATAACAACAAAAAGCGGCCGTCTTAAGACGGAATCATAAGCGTCCGAATAGGTCGGAATACAATACAGGTATCAAATGAAATCATGAAATATACACGCAGCATCTAATTCATACATTTTTTTGGATATTATATGTAATGTGACCTCGAAGACATTCCATAATTTGGTTTGGCTATTAGCGAGGACCAGTTACCGAGTATTTTCAACACTGTTCCAGTGGTATTACGTATATATCTTCTGCAACAATTCTTGTTAATTGTCTGTGGATCGTCAGCATGTATACTATCCTTCAATGCGCTACAAACAAAAACATCATATGCTGTCACTTCGCACTGCGAGATTTCAAGTTCGCATTAATCGCAACATGTACAATATGGGATGTCCTTCCCATCTTACTGATATCATAGCAGCTGTAGATCGAGCTCCCTATTTAGTTAGGTTCACAGTAAATTGGTGAACGTTCCTCTGCAACGATCTCCGGTAACAGAAATGTTGGTTTAATTGTCGTTGTCCTGTGAAATGACTCAATAATCCCATAACTAAAATCCACACTAATCGGTAACTTGAAGGAAATACATTGATTTCTCCATAATGACGTGCTGTTACTATGATCCCTAAATGTAGCAGTTTTGTTTGTTTACATAGCTGCCCAGGTGGAAATGTCTGTCGTCCGAAAATCCGATTTTTTGGTTAAAAGTCGGTTAAAGCTTGCTGAGTAAACGGAAAACGCTCACCAATTAGGTCTATGTGAACAATTCACCTGCAAAATTACTAATATAGTGAGATATATTTTGTTAGGCAGAATTTTTAGGGAAGATATCTAATACTATAATACGAGCAATGTTTGTATATATATATATATATATATATATATATATATATATATATATATGTTTTAGGTGGTTTCGGAATTCATCCGCCTAGTTGATAACTGATCCCTGCCGGGATCGATGGTAAAATGACAACGTTTCGGCAGAGTCACATCTGCCCTCTTCAGGACGGTTCGCATAATTCTCGTAGCCTTCTGCTTTCGCTTCTAGTTACTAGTTCTAGTATTCGAGTAAAGTAAAAACAAATATATATATATATATATATATATATATATATATATATATATAATTAAGCTCTGGAAAACGGCTCTAACGATTTTCCCATTTGGAAGTTTCGATGGATAGAAATCGATTGGTGAAGGTCTCATCTTTGGGAAAAATCGTTTCACTAAGAAATTAAATTATTAAAAAAATTATTGACAGTTTGTGACAATCAAGGCGGCGACTTTGTAATTTCAAGGCGTTCAATATAGGGTGATTTGGTAACCTACGAAAGAGTGATACTCCTGTTGTAAAAATTCTTTTGATACAGGGTGATTTGGTGACCTATTTAAGAGTGAAACTTTTTTAAACATTCTTTCAATAAAAATTGTGTTTGTATGTTGAGAACATGTAACTATATTATGCCTCCGTCATATTTTCCTAGTATTATATTGTTATACCTAGTCATTTCAAGTTATAAAGGTAAAAAAATTAGCACAGTAGGCAATTTTTGGATAAGTAAGATCTCATGATTTTGCATGTTAATTTGATGCATATAATATGAATTGGTGGCGTAAAATTATAATTAATCAGAGTCTTTCAAAATATGTTAGATGATCCATAAGAGTTGCTATGCAGGATATGATTAAAATATAGCGTCAAATGGAATTATAGTATAGTTAGAAAAAAAGGGAAAAAAATAATTTTATAGTTGGAAATTAATGATAGCTGACATACAGGGCGAAGTAAAAATTTTGTTATGCAGGGTCGCTAAAAAAATGTTAATAGAATAAAAAATACCTATAGCGTAGCTTATTAGCATTTGCATTTACAGGGTGGTTGCAATATAGGATGTACTGGAATTATAATATTGTACTTATATGTTTCGAACATGTAACTTTATTATGCGTCCGTCATATTTTCCTGGCATTATATTTTTATACCTAGACTTTTCAAGTTTTCAAGGTGAAAAAATTGGCACGGTAGGCAATTTTTGGATGAGTAAGATCTCATGATTTCGCATGTTAATTTGATGCATATAATATGAATTGGTGGTATAAAATTATAATTATACAGGGTCTAACAAAATCTGTTAGATGGTCCATAAGAGTCGCTATGCAGGATGGTTAAAATATAGCGTCAAATGGAATTATAGTATGGCTAGAAAAAAGCGAGAAAAAATAATTGTGTAGGGTACCTCATAAGCAATTGGAAGTTAATGATAGCTGACATACAGGGCGGAGTAAATGTATTGTTATGCAGGTCGCTAAAAAATTTTAATAGAATGTTTTACCTATGGGGTAGTTTATTGGCATTTGCATTTACAGGGTGGTTGCAATATAGAATGCACTGGAATTATAATTATACATGGTGGTTTAAAAAAATTACAATAGGTGGCCATAAACAAATGCATATACAGGGTAGTTAAAACATATGGTGGTGTAAAATTATAGTTATACAGTATGATTTAAAATATGTTATATTAGGTAGCCTGTAAAAAGTTGCATATATAGGGTGGTGCGGAGTTATAGTTATACAAAGTGTTTACAAAAATGTTAGAATATAAATGAAAGAATTTGGAAACAAAAGTGTTTGTAGAATGGCAAATCAATGGCCAAAAGCGGTCGCATATACAGAGTTGTTGCAATATGGAATCGAGTGGAATTGTCGCGTGATTAAAAAGAAGTTGCATATATAGGGTGGTTGAAATATAGGGGGGATAGAATAGGATAGAATTGTAGTAACACCATGTAAATAAGAAATGTAGGAAAAAAATATTATGTTAGGGAGTTTAAATTAGTTTACATAGCAAATGTCCGATAATTTGGATATATGTACGTTTATGATAAAACCTTGAATTTACAAGTGAAGCTCGGTCACCCACGTACTTAACTTTAAAATATAACAGACATAGTGTTATTCTAATACTATAATACGAGCAATGTTTGTATATACATATATATATATATATATATATATATATATATATATATATATATATATATATATATGTTCTGAGAGGCTTCCGCGGTCATTATTATGAACAAAGCTAGGTTCCGGGTGAGAACCGCGTCTGAATTTATTGAATACTCGACGTTTCGACTCCTGCTTTGGAGCCATTATCAAGAGACAAAAGTGAAAAAAGAGTTTCAGAGTCTAGATCGAACTCGGGGCCTCAATCTGCCTACTCCCCAAGAGTCACTAGGTAACTGAACTGAATTTGAGTCTGCTCTGCTTCTTTTATTTATAGTTAGCGCTGGGGTAGAAGAAGATGTCACGTGATGAGGCTGTGTTGTGATTGGTTGGGTATTGGTGGGCGTGTCTGCTTTGTTTAATCTGGCAATTACGGAGGTCCAAGCTGTGGGAAGGCGAGTGCTGTCATCGCGTCTGTTTAGACAGAGAGGTCTTTTTTCTATTTCGATGGCTTCGCGAATAGTGGATGCCCTAAGAGAATTGAGAGATATGATAGTCCTACTGTCCTCGAAGTTGATAGAGTGTCCTGTTTGGATATGGTGATGCGCGAGAGCTGAAGTCGGATCTTTTTTACGAACTGACAGAGAGTGTTCATATACTCGATGGTTAACGCGCCTGTTGGTACGACCGATGTAGCTTTGTGGGCAATCGCGACATGAGATTTCGTAAACTCCTCGATCCTCGTTAGGTACTTTGTCTTTGGGGTTACCGGATAAGTTGCCTATAGTTTGAGTGGTGTTGAAGATAGTCTTTATTTGATGTCTTTGTAAAATCCGTCCTATTTTGTCAGTGACTCCTCGAATGTATGGAAGTACGGCTTTTTGATGTTGTTGTTCTGTTTCTGACGGGGTTGGTGTGATTGGGGGTTGTTGAGATTGATGAATTATACGCGCAATGTGGTCCGGATGATAACCGTTTTGTCGAAGGATTTGTTGAAGATTATTAAGTTCGTTTTGTCTATTGTCAATATCTGTTAAACGAATAGATCTAAGAGTTAAAGATTTCATTACAGAACTCAATTGGGCAGGGTGGTGGTGTGATTGGGCATTTAAGTATCGATTGGTATGGGTTGGTTTTCTATAGACGGTATGTGAGAATCTGTCATTGTTGGTTTTTGTTATGAGGACATCAAGAAACGGTTAGCGCTGGGGTAGAAGAACTATATAACTATAAATAAAAGAAGCAGAGCAGACTCAAATTCAGTTCAGTTACCTAGTGACTCTTGGGGAGTAGGCAGATTGAGGCCCCGAGTTCGATCTAGACTCTGAAACTCTTTTTTCACTTTTGTCTCTTGATAATGGCTCCAAAGCAGGAGTTGAAACGTCGGGTATTCAATAAATTCAGACGCGGTTCTCACCCGGAACCTAGCTTTGTTCATAATAATGACCGCGGAAGCCTCTCAGAACATTTCATTCGCCTCTACGGGGAGGATTTCTTCCAACTCACCAAAACATACAGCAAACTTCTTATTCGAAAATCTCTGCTTCTTTGTGATCTTGTTTTCCTCAAATCTTGTAGAACTTATAACGTCATTCCAAATACTTTCAAACTAAAACATCACACTTCTTCACGTTCAGTTTCCAGTATTCTTAACAAAGCAAGTTTAGCCCTCTTACGAAATTCCATCCATTCAATCAGATATCAACTTGACCAAACCAACCGAAATTTGTATCACTGTTATTCATCATTACATACTTTCAATCCTCATCCAATTCTGTGGGACAATTTTAATCGCATTTCGAGCGATAAAGCCGAACACCTGGCCCAAAAGAAAACAGTCACTCAAAAACTTAAGCTAACACGACTTATTACAAAACAACAACCCGCTGTCACCTCACCCCCTCAGACGACCGTCCATAACTTTTCTGACTTCCCCTTAGACTCTACCAGTTTACACGTCCTATCCAAAGGTTTCAATTTCGCAGTGACGCCGAAAACTATTCCAACTGAAAGAATCATTTCTCAAGTTGAGGTAGCTTTGGTTGAACTAACAGATATTGAGGCTGAAGATACTCGTCAAGACATTGCTAGAGTACTCCGCACATCAAAGCCACCAAAATCAAACCTAACTTCTAACGAAAGACATGCACTAAAACAACTACGTAACAACGATGACATAACTATTCTTCCTGCCGACAAAGGTAACGCGACTGTTCTTCTCAATACTAAGGACTATGTTCACAAGATGAATTCCCTACTCCAGACTGCAGACTACGAAATAATGAACAATAATCCTACTACTTACTTAGAGAAAAAGACTAAGGAAATCATCAACAGGACACAACTTCCTCTTGACGTCAAAAAGATCATCATTCCTCGTGAAAAGTCTTCTAAAATTCCGAAAAATTTACGGACTACCCAAAATTCATAAGCCGGACATTCCTCTTAGGCCCATTGTCAGTTCGGTACAATCCCCGACCCAAGAATTAGCCCGGTACTTAGCCAAAACCCTCCAACCTCTAGCCGAGCAAGCATCCTCGTACGTAAAGAACTCTTCTTCCTTCCTAGATATCCTAAGTGGTTACAGAATTTCAGAAAATGATATCCTAGTTAGCTTCGATGTTGTATCTCTTTTCACCAATGTCCCCATTTCAGAAACGTTAGATATTCTAAAAACAAAACACAATATCTCTTCTGACATCATCAAACTTGTACAACACTGTTCTTCTAACACTTATTTTTCATTTCAAGGCACTCTGTTCAAACAAGTCCGTGGGGCCCCCATGGGTTCACCTCTTTCTCCAGTGCTTGCTAACATTTTCATGGAACAAATCGAAACCCAGGCCCTAAACTCGTCTAATTTAAAACCTTCATGTTGGCTTAGATATGTAGATGATACTTTTGTCATTTGGCCTCATGGCAGAGATTCATTAGACTTCTTCCTACAACACCTCAATGGTATACATTCTAATATACAATTTACAATGGAAATCGAGTCCGATTCTTCTCTCCCGTTTCTTGATGTCCTCATAACAAAAACCAACAATGACAGATTCTCACATACCGTCTATAGAAAACCAACCCATACCAATCGATACTTAAATGCCCAATCACACCACCACCCTGCCCAATTGAGTTCTGTAATGAAATCTTTGACTCTTAGATCTATTCGTTTAACAGATATTGACAATAGACAAAACGAACTTAATAATCTTCAACAAATCCTTCGACAAAACGGTTATCATCCGGACCACATTGCGCGTATAATTCATCAATCTCAACAACCCCCAATCACACCAACCCCGTCAGAAACAGAACAACAACATCAAAAAGCCGTACTTCCATACATTCGAGGAGTCACTGACAAAATAGGACGGATTTTACAAAGACATCAAATAAAGACTATCTTCAACACCACTCAAACTATAGGCAACTTATCCGGTAACCCCAAAGACAAAGTACCTAACGAGGATCGAGGAGTTTACGAAATCTCATGTCGCGATTGCCCACAAAGCTACATCGGTCGTACCAACAGGCGCGTTAACCATCGAGTATATGAACACTCTCTGTCAGTTCGTAAAAAAGATCCGACTTCAGCTCTCGCGCATCACCATATCCAAACAGGACACTCTATCCACTTCGAGGACAGTAGGACTATCATATCTCTCAATTCTCTTAGGGCATCCACTATTCGCGAAGCCATCGAAATAGAAAAAAGACCTCTCTGTCTAAACAGACGCGATGACAGCACTCGCCTTCCCACAGCTTGGACCTCCGTAATTGCCAGATTAAACAAAGCAGACACGCCCACCAATACCCAACCAATCACAACACAGCCTCATCACGTGACATCTTCTTCTACCCCAGCGCTAACTATAAATAAAAGAAGCAGAGCAGACTCAAATTCAGTTCAGTTACCTAGTGACTCTTGGGGAGTAGGCAGATTGAGGCCCCGAGTTCGATCTAGACTCTGAAACTCTTTTTTCACTTTTGTCTCTTGATAATGGCTCCAAAGCAGGAGTCGAAACGTCGAGTATTCATAAAATTCAGACGCGGTTCTCACCCGGAACCTAGCTTTGTTCATATATATATATATATATATATATATATATGTAATTGAGTTCTGGAAAGCGGCTCTAACGATTTCGATAAAACTTTCCCATTTGGAAGTTTCGATGGATAGAAATCGATTGGTGATGGTCTCATCTTTGGGAAAAATCGTTTTACTGAGAAATTAAATTATTCAAAAATTTATTGACAGGTTGCTTTGTAATTTCAAGGCGTTCAATGTAGGGTGATTTGGTTACGTAAGAGTGAGACTCCTGTTGTAAAATTTCTTTTAATACAGGGTGATTTGATGACCTATTTGAGTGTGAAACTGTTCTTGTAAACATTCTTTCAATACAAATTGTATTTGTATGTTCCGAACATGTACCTATTTTATGCCTCCGTCATATTTTCCTAGCATTATATTTTTATAGCTAGACACTTCAAGTTTTTAAGGTGAAAAAATTGGAATGGTAGGCAATTTTTTGAGTAAGATCTCATGATTTTGCATGTTAATTTGATGCATATAATATGAATTGGTGGTGTAAAATTATATAATTATACAGGGTCTATGAAAATATGTTAGATGGTCCATAAAAGTTGCTATGCAGGATGGTTAAAATATAGCGTCAAATGGAATTATACTATGGCTAGAAAAAAGCGAGAAAAAATAATTTTATAGGGTACCCCATAACCACTTGGAAATTATTGATTAGACATTCGCTAAGAAATTAAAATAGAATATTATATCTATAGGGTAGCTTCTTAGCATTTGCATTTACAAGGTGGCTGCAATATAGGATGTACTGGAAATATAATATTGTATTTGTATGTTCCGAACATATATATATTTTATGCTTCCGTCATATTTTCCTAGCATTATATTTTTATAACTAGACACTTCAATTTTCAAGGTGAAAAATTGGCACGGTAGGCAATTTTTGATTTGATGGATGATATCGCATGTTAATTTGATGCTATAATATGAATTGGTGGTGTAAAACTATAATTATACAGGGTCGTTCTAAATATGTTAGATGGTCCATAAGAGTTGCTATGCAGGATGGTTAAAATATAGCATCAAATGGAATTATAGTATGGTTAGAAAAAAGCCAGAAAAAATAATTGAGTAGGGTACCCTATAAGCAGTTGGAAATTAATGATAGCTGACGTACAGCGCACACTAAATGTATTGTTATGCAGGTCGCTGAAAAATGCTTTTACAGGGTGGTTGCAATATTGAATGTACTGGAATTATAATTATACATGCTGGTTCAAAAAAAAATACAATAGGTGTCCATAATGCATATACAGGCGCTAGTTAAAACATTTGGTGGTGTGAAATTACAGTTATAGGGTGTGATTTAAAATATCTTTATGTTTGGTAGCCTATAAAATGTAGCATATATAGGGTTGAGCGGAATTATACTTGGCAAATGAATGGCCAAAAGCGGTCGCATATACAGTTTTGTTGGAACATGGAATCGAGTGGAATTGTAGCGTGATTAAAAAAATGTTAGAAAAAAATGGGTTTTTCATAAGAAGTTGCATATATAGGGTGATATGAAATATAGGGGGAGTAGAATTGCAGTAGCACCATGTAAATAAAAAATGTAAGAAAAAAATATTATGTAAGGGAGTTTAAATTAGTTTACATACAAATTATTTGCATTTGGATAAACATTTACTCTTATTAATATATTTTTTAATATATTGTAAATACATATTTAATTACATTAAAAGTATTAATTTAATTGCGTTATATATAGATAAAATTTAATTATACTATAAAATTATTTATACAAAATGAAGCACAAAGACAACTATATAACTATATATATATATATATATATATATATATATATATATATATATATATTATCGTTTATGTAAAATTGTGTTCCTACTGTTACTTGTAAAAAATAGTAACAAGCAATACCCAAGAAAGATTTGGAACAGGTATTATTTTAATTACTTATGATTACAATCTAGCTAGTGGACTAACTGCATTCTCATAAAACCCATGCCCATATACCACACATCGCAATACTATTAATTAATCCACAGCAGCATATTTGTGAGAACATTAGGCACCCCCAACCATTTTCAAAAATAAAATTGTATAAATTTGGAACTGTTAGTAGATGTTTTGACTTAAATTAATGGTATCCTGGCCATAAACGAATGAAAAGCACTAAGGAAAAAATACTTTGACAGGTTTTAGTAAAGCTACGAATTTTATTCGTGTGATTTCTATTCCAGGAATCATCATCGGTATTCATTTCGCGTTAAACATTAAAAACACTACATCCCAACTTATTTGTTTTATATATACCTGCAAATCATAAGTTTAAAAAGTGTCTAATACGTCCCCGTTCCACTTTATGTTTTAGCTTACAAAAAATATATGGGGTTGAGATGATTCCGACTAATCAGTTTAAAATTATCAGTTTAGGTTAAACTTTTCAATTGGATTAAGGTGTTCTGGAGTAATATGGAAACTAACATAAAAAACACAACGCGTCGAGAACAGTTGGATAATCTCTTAGTTGAATTTTAAATTTTGACAGAAAATGCATCGCTATACTTTCGAGTATTCGAGTAACGTTTTGATAGAATGACACATCGGGAAAAGGTGTTTTGGATTGAACGCAATGCCGTCTATCGAAAATATCCCTCTTCCGAAAATCTGATTTTTTGTTTGAAATTCGTTTAAAGCTCGATGTGCGATTTTATTTCATGAATGCGTTATACTTTCATTTCATTTCAGAGATATTCATTAAATGCTGAGCTACTTACTTCTGCACTGACTTTGATGTTCCGAGGTTCTGTTAACACTTTAAGCTAAGGAACGCCTCCGATGAGTATATTGGACGCCTGCGTAGTCTACCAGCATTTCAGTTTCACCAACTTTTCTCACAAATTTTCGAATTATTTCGATTGATGACAATTAGTTCCTTCCAAACAACCTTTATTATTTATATATTTTAACGTAAAATACAGACGAGAGCGGGAGCACATTGGACACTTTTTAAATTATCGGTCTCGGTTTAATTAAACACAAATAAGTTCGGATTTAGTGTTTTTGTTCCTTTATGACCAAAACCATTAATTTGGTTCAAAACATCAGCTAGTTGTACTATAATTTATACTGTTTTATTAAATTTATTATTACGTTGGGAGTGCCTATTGTCATCTATAAGGGAACATTGAACATTATGGTGGAAAACTTTGAACACATCAAAATAACTAAAGAATATGAGTTTATTTTAGAAAAACAAAGGAACTTTATAAAATATTGAATATATGTACTGACTGTTACCCGCGGCTGTTATCTTCGGCTTCTGTCATCGTAACTAGATAAAATAATATATATAATCATAAACCTTTAAACACTAATACCAAGTTCGTAGTTTTTTTACACTGTCTATGATGTACAATATTCGGTTAATAACTAAAATACCACCAGAACATTCGGGACATGCACTATTTACTAACCACATCTAGATAATGGTGAAAACTCACTATTTAACCAGCTCCTATTTTCAAGTTTACAATTAGATAAATAGCAGACATCACCAATTGCTACTTTCGTTGAAAATCTGTTAACAAACAATTTTGTATTTCAAGTACAATTAAAGCCGTAATGGAATAATAGTATGTTACATTTTAAAACTAATATTGGCTCTAATTATGAACGATAAAAATACCGTCCCAAGCATTTTCTTTATACTGATAATGTAACCTGAACTACGTAGTAGGCTTGGGCTATTCAGTCACAAATCATTCTTTTTAACCGACTTCCAAAAAGGAGGAGGTTATCAATTCGACGGCACGTTTTTTTTTATGTATGCTCAGTGATTATTCAAAAACGACTTAGGCAATTTTGTTGGTTAAAAGGCATTTTATTAAGGAACATTCCGGAAAGGTACGGTTTTCCAGAAAATCAGAGAGAGAGAGAGAGAGAGAGAGAGAGAGAGAGAGAGAGAGAGAGAGAGAGAGAGAGAGAATGGGAAATTAATTGTTCTTCAGAAAACACCCTTTTTCCCAAGGCAGGAAGTTGTCATCGTATATAGCCGATGCTGTATACGATTATCTTTTTTTTCATCACATGTATCGATAAATTAGAACCGATTCAGATAAACACAAAATTTGTGAGAATGAATACATTTAGGTTTTTCCTTCGAATAGTTGTTGTGAAGTGAATAAAAATACTGCCAGTTTTTCTGTTCATTTTATATTAAACAATCTCAATATAATATGCTAACCTGAATTTGAAATACTAAACAAATCCGCATGTATTATGTAGTACAAAAAAATTACACATTTAATTTAAAAAATCTATATATAAATAGGCAAAGACAAAATGATTAGGTACCATTTTCTCTTCTGTCTCTCAACCGATTTTCTTCATTTTTGTTTTGTTTAGTAACTACTGACGACCTTCAGTGCAGAATGCTAATATTAATTTATAATATTGGTTCATTCATTAATTAAAATATAATAAAAATTCATTATTTACGCCATTCAACGCCAAACAACTAACTGATAGTGCCGCCGCTGCCAGATCGTCAAAACTCAATACATTGAGTAATTATATATAGAGGGACCGATCGTTAGATACTTTTATATACTTAGAGCATGTACTTCTGGAAGTAGCATGCAAGCGTTGTTATTGTTTAGTGGTAAAATAGTCAATGTAGTAGATCAGTATTGATTTTTCGGACGCGTTGCAGTAACTTTCATATGAAATATTCTGCTTTTAATGTGAATTTAATTATTTGATTAATATACTATTATCACAACCTTCTCGAAGTTATTGTGTAAAAAATTGTCAGATAGCGGACAATAGAGAATGTATTAAATTTTTAAGTTCTCCTAGGGTCCTCTCTTTTCTTAATGACGAAAACTTTTAGATTGCAAAGAACACTTTTTCAATTATTATATCGAATATTTTGCCAGGAGCGGTTCCAGCCAAAAATTTGGGGGGGTCATTCATTTGTCAAAAATATTTCGAATACCGATATTATATTACATTTTTATTTTCTTTTTATTTCAATACAATTTTGGTCATTATATCCACTTTTCCAATTTCTCCACAACTCTGTTTCTTATAAAAATATACATTTACAATTTCATAGAATAGTAATCGTTCATTAATAAAGCTGTTGTAAATCAAAATATCATAGTTGTTTTATACTACAAGATCTGTATCTCCCGCTACCATAATAATTTTAAGTTACCTCATAAGGTATTAAACATAAAATATTTCATGAAAATCAGATAAGAAAAGAGAGTATGATAAAGTATTAGTAATAATACAGTCGATTTTTCTTTGACTCAGTACCATCAATGACTAAAGCTTCATAATTAAGTATTGGTATTTTTCCTACATCAGAGTACTTCCGACAGTGGCGCACTTTTCAATGAAAGTAGTAATCTATTTTCACATCCAGTATTCTAATACATTGTATGTTTGCACTCAGTACATATAATGATATAAATGGTTACCTATATAAGAACACCACTTTTATGTATACACAGTTTATGATAATTCTGTATACAGCTACAAAGCTACAATCTACATACCAACATACCTTACACCGCCATTATAGCTCACCCTGTATACGTATACCATGTATACGCACTTCATGTAGATTTACTATCAGTGTACTAACGTTTTAGAGTCAAACACTGTCGACAACAATTAAAGAGCGAAGTCCGAATCTCGAATTTGCCCCGCAATATTCAAAATTTTCCCTCGACCAAATCTATCTAAATTTGTCAGCAAATTTTAACAGTTCCGGAAACAGAAAACCCGACTTACCGACTTTATTGGATAACTTCCCATGCAACCATCACCGTAAATATACTTACATTCTGTATCCTTATTCTCATGTATACTGTTCTCAGTTCAACCATATATAAGCCTATAAAACCTGTTGTATACTACACCTCGTATATGAACATTTTGATTACTTGCCCTATAAGTACTCCTATATAAGCTTCACACTGTGAAATAAAGGTTTGGTGTTAGGGTGCAAAACTCTCTTTTTACATTTGTGACGCAGCAAAGGTTCAATTACATTTTCATTAGAAGGTTAGAAGTCTGCGAATTAATGACTCAAAGGGCAAATAAAGACCCTAATTTTATTAAAAATATCTGGTTTTCAGGCGAAGCAGGATTTCTTTTATGGATGTGTCAATAAACAAAATTGTAGATACTGGGACAATACCTATCCAGAAGTTTTTCGGGAAGAGCTGAACCAACATCCTGAGAAAATCAACGTATGGGATGGAATTCACGGAAATAAATTATTGGTCTTGTATTCGTGGACGAAAATGTAACTGGGCAATTGTATTTGGAATTATTAGAAAATGTGATAAATCCCCTTATAATCGAATCTTTAGAAAACCAAATAGATCAAGATGGAACTGTGTTGCTAGACGAAGACAACCTATTTTTTCAACAGTACGAAGCACCTCCACATTATGCCTTGCCCGTACGAAATTCGGTTAATGAGACATTTCCAGATCAATGGATTGGGAGAAGGGCCGCTATAGAATGGCCAGCAAGATCACCCGATCTAACGGCACTTGACTTTTTTATGGGGACATCTATAAGCTTTGGTGAATAAAACTCAACCTCGAGATATTCCTGAATTTGGACGTACAATAGTGGAGGAATGTGAAAGGATTACACCAGAGGCGCTTCAACAAAGTGCGGGAGGAATTCGAGCTGCGAAATACAATGTAAATAATAATTATTTTAATTTGAAAGTTTAAATTAAAAAATAATCTGATTTTAAAAAATGTCAAAAATTGGCAAAAATAGACCTTTAAAAAGAGGTATCACAAGATACCCCTTTGTATTTATACTTGTCGAAGTGATATTCACCCCCGATTAGGGGATGAAACTGCAGGGTGACCGATACGTGTAAAATGTGTATAAATTAACGTGTTTTTTTGTCTTTTTTTTAAAGATATTTTAAAAGTTATTTTGAGTAGTTAGTTTTGAAATGAAAACCCTGTATATTGTTTTGAGTACAAAAGAATTCTTTTGACACCTCGAAAAAAGTACTGAATATCTTTTAACAGGTGGAGTTAAGCTATGGATCACGGAGTAATCCCCGTAATCCATAGCTTAACTCCAATGACATGGAACGGCTCCAAATTCGGAACTTCTGTTTGTAGTACTTCAAAACGCCATTAATTATATTATAGTACCTAGGTGACCGAGCTTCACTGGTAAATTCAAATGTACATATATCCAAATAATCGGACTTTTGCTATGTAAACTAATTTAAATTCATTAACATACTATTTTTTTCTTACAATTTTTATTTACACGGTGTTAATACAATTATACGCCCCCCATATATTTCAACCACCCTATATATGCAACTTCTCATGAAAAACCCATCCCAACATTTTTTTCTAAAATTTTTTTAATCACGCTACAATTCCACACGATTCTATCCAACAACCCTGTATATGCGACTGTAACTATAATTCTACTTCGCCCTATATTTCAACCATTATATATATATATATATATATATATATATATATATATATAAATAAATAAAAATAAATAATTTCGTAAACTCCTTGATCCTCGTTAGGTTCTTTATCCTTAGGGTTCCCGGTTAAGTTGGCTATAGTTTGACTAGTGTTGAAGACCGTCTTTATTTGATGTCGGTGTAGGATTCGTGCTATTTTGTCAGTGATTCCAGGAATGTACGGAAGGAAGGCTTTCCGGTTTTGTTGGTCTGTTTCTGATGGGTTTGGTGTACTAGGGGGTTGTTGCGATTGACGAAATATGTGTGCAATATGGTCTGGATGATAACCGTTTTGTGGAAGGATTTGTTGTCAATTATTAAGTTCGTTTTATCTGTTGTCAATGTCTGTTAGGCGAATAGATCTAAGGGCCAAAGATTTAATTACAGAACTTAATTGGGCAGGGTAATGATGTGATTGGGCATTTAAATATCGATCGGTGTGGTTTGGTTTCCTATAGACTGTATTTGAGAATGTGCCATGGCTGGTTTTTGTTATGAGGACATCAAGAAACCGGAGCGAAGAATCGGGTTCGATTTCCATTGTAAATTGTATGTTAGAATGTATACCATTGAGGTGTTGTAGAAAGAAGTCTAACGAATCTCTGCCATGAGGCCAAATGACAAAAGTATCATCAATATATCGAAGCCAGCAGGAAGGTTTTAAATTAGATGAGTTTAGGGCCTGGGTTTCTATTTGTTCAATGAAAATGTTAGCAAGCACTGGAGAAAGAGATGAACCCATCGGGGCACCACGTACTTGTTTGAACAAAGTGTGTTGAAATGAAAAATATGTGTTAGAAGAACATTGCTGTACCAGTTTGATGATGTCAGAAGAGATATTGTGTTTAGTTTTTAGAATATCTAACGTTTCTAAAATGGGGACGTTGGTGAAAAGAGATACAACATCGAAGCTAACCAGGATATCATTTTCTGAAATTATATAAGCGCCTAACATATCTAGAAAGGAAGAAGAGTTCTTTACGTACGAGAATGCTTCTTCGGCTAGAGGTTGAAGGGTTTTGGCTAAGTACCGGGCTAATTCTTGAGTCGGGGATTGTACCGAACTGACAATGGGCCTAAGAGGAATGTCCGGCTTATGAATCTTGGGTAGTCCGTAAATTTTGGGAATTTTACAAGATTTTTCACGAGAAATGATGGTCTTTTTGACGTCAAGAGGAAGATGTGTTGTGTTGATGATTTCCTTGGTATTTTTCTCTAAGTAAGTAGTCGGATTATTGTTAATTATTTCGTAGTGTGGAGTAGAGATTTCATCTTGTCAATATAGTCCTTAGTGTTGAGAAGAAGCTTTGTCGTCAGGAAGAATAGTAATGTCACCGTTGTCACGTAGTTTTTTAATGCATGTCTTTCGTTGGAAGTTAGGTTTGATTTTGGTGGCTTTGATGTGAGGAGTACTCTAGCAATGTTCCTGACGAGTATCTTCAACCTCAATATCTGCTAGTTCAACCAAAGCTACCTCAACTTGAGAAATGATCTTTTCAGTTGGGATAGTTTTTGGCGTCACTGCAAAATTGAAACCTTTGGATAGGACTTGTAACCTGGTAGAGTCTAAGAAGAAATCAGAAAAGTTGTGGACAGTCGTCTGAGGGAGTGAGGTGACAGAAGGTTTTTGTTTTGTAATAAGTCCTGTTAGTTTATGTTTTTGAGTCACTGTGTTCTTTTGAGCCAAGTGTGCCGCTTTATCGCTCGAAATGCGATCAAAATTGTCCCCCAGAATTGGATGAGGGTTGAAAGTATGTAATGACGAGTAACAATAATACAAATTTCGGTTGGTTTGGTCAAGTTGATATCTGATTGAATGGATGGAATTTCGTAATAGGGCGAAACTTGCTTTGTTAAGAATACTGGAAATTGAAAGTGAAAAGGTGTGATGGTTTAGTTTTAAAGTGTTTGTAATGATGTTGTGGGTTCTGCAAGATTTAAGGAAAGCAAGATCACAAAGAAGCAGAGATTTTCGAATGAGAAGTTTGCTGTATGTTATAGTCAGTTGAAAGAAATCCTCCCCGTAGAGGCGAATGAAATGTTCTGAGAGGCTTCCGCGGTCATTACTATGAACAAGGCTTGGTTCCAGGTGAGAAGCGCGTCTGAATTTATTATATACTCGACGTTTCGACTCCTGCTTTGGAGCCATTATCAAGAGACAAAAGTGGAAAAGAGTTTCAGAGTCTAGATCGAACTCGGGGCCTCAATCTGCCTTCCTTCCGTACATTCGAGGAGTCACTGAGAAAATAGCACGAATCCTACACCGACATCAAATAAAGACGGTCTTCAACACCAGTCAAACTATAGCCAACTTAACCGGGAACCCTAAGGATAAAGTACCTAACGAGGATCAAGGAGTTTACGAAATTCCATGTCGCGATTGCCCAAAAAGATACATCGGTCGTACAAATAGGCGCGTCAACCATCGAGTATATGAACATTCATTGTCAGTTCGCAAAAAAGATCCGACTTCAGTTCTCGCACATCATAATATCCAAACAGGACACTCTATCAACTTCGAGGACAGTAGGACTATCATATCTCTTAACTCCCTTACGGCATCTACTATTCGGGAAGCAATAGAAATAGAAAAGAGACTCTTCTGTCTAAACCGACGCGATGGCAAATCTCGCCTTCCCACAGCATGGACCTCCGTAATTGCCTGATTAAACAAAGCAGACACGCCCACCAACACCCAACCAATCACAACACAGCCTCATCACTTGACATCCTCTTCTAACCCAGAGCTAACTATAAATAAAAGAAGCAGAACAGACTCAAATTCAGTTCAGTTACCTAGTGACTCTTGGGGAGTAGGCAGATTGAGGCAGCGAATTCGATCTAGACTCTGAAACTCTTTTTCACTTTTGTCTCTTGATAATGGCTCTAAAGCAGGAGTCGAAACGTCGAGTATATAATAAATTCAGACGCGGTTTTCACCCGGAACCTAGCCTTGTTCATATATATATATATATATATATATATATGATTTTCTTTGTTGTATCCGGTGTACATCCGTTTCTCGGTATGCGCTCTGAAAAGAACATTTTACCTGACGTTCTCTCATTTGGCATTTTCAAAAGTTGAAATCTGAAAACAGTATCGGATGTACACCGTATACAACAAAGAAAATCACATTGTTCATTCCGTGAAGGACTATAATATAACAACTGTATAACTGTAATTTCACACCACCATCTGTTTTAACTACCCTGTATATGCATTTTTTTATGACCTCCCATTGTAATTTTTTTAAATAATTTTACTCCGCCCTGTATGTTAGCTATCATTAATCTCCAACTTCTTATGGGGTACCCTACACTATTATTTTTTCTCGCTATTTTTTAACCACACTATAATTCAATTTGGCACTATATTTTAACCATCCCGCATAGCAACTCTTATGGACCATCTAACAGATTTTGTTAGACCCTGTATCAAATTAACATGCGAAATCATCCATCCAACCAAAAATTGCCTACCGTGCCAATTGTTCACCTTGAAAATTGAAATGTCTAGCTATAAAAATATAATGTTAGGAAAATATGAAGGAGGCATAAAATAGTTACATTTTCGGAACATACAAATACAATATTATAATTCCAGTACATCCTATATTGCAACCACCCTGTAAATGCAAATGCTAATAAGCTACCCTATAGGTATAACATTTTATTTACATTTTTTTAGGGAACCTTCATAACAATACTTTTACTTCGGCCTGCATGTCAGCTATCATTAATTTCCAACTGCTTATGGGGTACCCTATTGAATTATTTTTTCTCGCTTTTTTCTAACCATACTATAATTCCATTTGACGTTATTTTTTAACCATTCTGCATAGCAAATCGTATGGACCATCTAACATATTTGGAACGACCCTGTATAATTATAATTTTACACCACCAATTCATATTATATACATCAAATTAACATGCGAAATCATCCATCCATTGCATATATAATAGGTTGAATAATTAACGGGATTCAGCCTGAAGGTGGGCGAATTAAAACTACGTGTTAACTCTTTGTTCTTTAATGAAGAGCTTTCGAAGAGTTTCTCTTCTTCATCAGTTCAATACTAGAATGTTTTGGTTAAATTATTATATGTTTTACAAAAGACTTACCAAACTTGAGGATAAATATAAAGCAATCCAATATAAAACAGTATAAAAGAATCCTCTACTCAAATGTACGAAAAAGGTTGATATGGATGACAGAAAATTTAAATTGAAGTCAAAGAGACATGTAGATATACTTCAAAATATCATGGCAATGGTATAAGTTGAATGAAATTGCCAAATAATATAAATTTTATATAGGATATTTCAAAAATATTTCTTTAGAAAATAGATATTTAATTTAATGATTAATCCTCCAGATATTCTATCATCCATCGCTTACAAATTAGAATAAATAACCTTAAGATTCGAAAAATCTGTTTTTTTGTTTATACAATTAGATTGATTGTTAATACAAACCATTTCTAGAACTTACGTTTAAAACGATTCTTCTCGTTAATCAATACCTGAGGGTTGTCAAAGTCTGCTATATGACATTGGATATGCAAATAAGGCACAACTTTCTTTGCCGAGTCTAATGTCGCTTTTATGTGAGCCAATTCTATTATTTAATAATCTAGAAGTTTGTCCCACATAAGAAGCTGGACAGTTCTTAGAATTAATGCGCTAAACAACCTTAGATTTTAATTTGTCTGGAGTTCTGTCTTTAATCTTGCTAAATAGACTATTGACAGTTTTAGTAGATTTATGTGATATATTAATACTAGGATGTTTCTTAAATATGTTAATTATTTTAGTTGAAATGTCTTTAATATAAGGTATAGAAACAAATTTAGGTGTGGGGTTATTATTAATATTATAGATATTTTTAAGTTCATTAGGATCACAAACGAATGGAGTGCTAAAAATTATTTTGTTTAATAAGTACCTAATGAGGATAAGATTTTTCGAGAAAGAGTTTGAATAAAATTTTTAAGTTTTTGTATGTTAATGTTGGATGGCAAATCTTACATATTCTACTTTTTATTACTTTCAATAGATTAATTTTCATTTTGATAGGATTATTTGAATGAAAATTTAGGTATCTGCCACTATTGGTTGGTTTTTGAAACCAATCTAATTTCAATCGATTGCCGTTGCTCCTAACTGTCTAAGAAGGGAACAATGAATGTCCTCCTTTTCTATTGTGAACTGTACGTTATTATTAAAATTATTAAAAGTTGTTAGCAGTTCGTCACTTTTGTCAGATGGGAGACAACATATAATGTCATCAACATATTTCGTAAGAAAGTGAACATCAAAAGTAAGTTCAGAGAGGCAAGACTCTATAAGATCATCCATTACGTATTGTGAAATGATTGGTGATAATTTTGAGCCCATAGGTGTTCCTAAAATTTGTTTATAATACCTATAATTAAAAGAAAAAACCGTAGTATCAAATACAAATTCAATAAGTTGAACGAAATCGGACGAAGTGATAATATAGGTTTGTGAATTTTTGGCAACGCGTAAAACTTAAAACAAATACCATTATAAACAGATTACTTTTTGGACATTATGTCGTTTATTTCTTTACTTTTTTTAAGTTCTGAAATCAATCTTGAGGCTTTCTATTGTATTGTAGCATCAATAGATTCACCGAACTCGGGAATTGCTAGCTTGTTGGTCGAGATACTATCACTTTCATATAATAAAAATAACCCATATTACGTTGAAGACTCTTTCACATTTGCAAGTGTATACAATGATTATCAGATTCCTAGTAATTATATCATAGTTAGCTTAGACGTCATTTCACTTTTCACAAACATTCCTTTTGATCTTGTTAAACTTAGTATTGACAAACACTGGCGTTTAATTTAACATACTAAAATTAAAAAACAAAATTTCATTAAACTTATTGAATTTGGATTTGATACTACGGTTTTTTCTTTTAATAATAGGTATTTTAAACAGACAAATTTTAGGAACACATATGGGCTCAAAATTATCACCAATCATTTCACAATACTTAATGGAGTCTTGCCTCTCTGAACTTACTTTTGATGTTCAATTTCTTTAGAAATTTGTTGATGACATTATATGTTGTCTCCCATCTGACAAAAGTGACGAACTGCTAACAACTTTTAATAATTTTAATAATAACATACAGTTCACAATAGAAAAGGAGGACATTCATTGTAGCGTTCCCTTCTTAGACACAAAAGTGATTAGGAGCAACGGCAATCGATTGAAATTAGATTGGTTTCAAAAACCAATCAATAGTGGTAGATACCTAAACTTTCATTCAAATAATCCTATCAAAATGAAAATTAATCTATTGAAAGGAATGAAAAGTAGAATATGTAAGATTTGCCATCCAACATTAACAGACAAAAAATTTTATTCAAACTCTTTCTCGAAAATTCGTATCATCATTACTTATTAAACAAAATAATTTTTAGCACTAAATTTGTTTCTATACCTTATATTAACGACATTTCATCTAAAATAATTAACATATTTAAGATACATCCTAGTATTAATATATCACATAAATCTATTAAAACTGTCAATAATTTTTTTAGCAAGATTAAAGACAGAACTCCAGACAAATTAAAATCTAATGTTGTTTATCGCAATAATTGTAAGAACTGTCCAGCTCCTTATGTGGGACAAACTTCTAGACTATTAAAGGATAGAAATAAAAGCGACATTAGACTCGGCAATGAAAGTTGTGCCTTATCCACTCATTGCATATCCAATGGTCATATAGCAGACTTTGACAACGCTCAAGTATTGATTAACGAGAAGAATCGTTTTAAAATTAAAATTTTGTAGAAATGGTTTGTATTAACAATCAGTCTAATTGTATAAACAAAAGAACAGATATTTCGAATCTTAATGTTATTTATTCTAATTTGTTAGCGATGGATGGTAGAATATCTGGAGGAATTAATCATTAAATTAAATATCTATTTTCTAAAGAAAAATTTTTTAGATATCCTATATAAAATTTATATTATTTGGCAATTTCATTCAACTTACACCATTGCCATGATATTTTGAAGTATATCTATATGTCTCTTTGACTTCAATTTAAATTTTCTGTCATCCATACCAACCTTTTTCATACATTTGAGTAGAGGATTCTTTTATAGTGTTTTATATTGGATTGCTTTATATTTAACCTCAAGTTTTGTAAGTATTTTTATCATATTTTGTAAAACATATAATAATTTAACCAAAACATTCTAGTATTGAACTGATGAAGAAGAGAAACTCTCCGAAAGCTCTTCATTAAATAACAAAGAGTTAACACGTAGTTTTAGTTCGCCCACCTTCAGGCTGAATCCCGTTAACTATTCAACCTATATCGAACAACCAGCCGTTATTCCTGCGTATATATATATATATATATATATATATATATATATATATATATATATATATATATATATATCTGTGTATGTATATATGTAATTGAGTTCTGTTTTAAATTAAATGTATCTGCTAGCTTAAACCAGGTCCAACAGAAAATATAAGAATTACTTTGCATTCATCTAGAATATCAAATTACTAAACAAGTGATATCTCATAACTAAATCTAAAATTCGCATTTGTAAGAACGCCATGATTATTGTTGAATGATTGATAACGATGATGTTCTTAAATGTTATTCAAGTTATAAAACAAACATACTTACGTGCTTGTTCAAATCTGATTATACTCATCTTCATGACCATTGTTAAATTCGTTTCTTTTGCACTTTCGCCGTTAGAAGTTATGAAACATTGTTATTCAATTTTATAGTGATGTTCAAAATACATTCTCACTTTCAATGTTGACCTAATTATAAGTGATATGTCTAATACACAGGACTATCCATAACAAATGGTTGATAACCTTGTTTCGGATATGTTTTGAAATTAAATAATATCTTCTGCTTTTGCTTATATATTAACAAGTGAAATATTTTTGTAGGAACACGAAAATTTCCTACTGCAGGGTAAACGATATTTAACTAAATAATATGTTAAAGAGCAATATATGGTTTGTTCCGTCTTGACATGTTTAAACTTATGGAGCATAAGGCATATTTTATTTTGAGACAAGATAATAAATGTTGAAGTGAGGGAGAATTTCCGGTGTCTAGTGCTGGTAGGTTAATATTGCAATAAACTTCGTGGGTTCAAATCAAAATTCTAAAACTGATATTTACTTCACTTTCTAGAACTTTATTTACACGTGAAAATCCAATATTTACAACAGCTGATTCTGAATACAATTTACAATAAAATAATAACACGATTCTCTAAGCGGAACTAACTGAGCAAACAGTCCAATGTCCCTTTTATAATCTTCTCATCGAACTCTCTCGTAAATTCCGAGGTTCATCTCCCAGTTCATATAGCGTGTAGCGTTTACCAGACTCTTTCCAGTACCGTTAACCTTGTGCGGATCTCTATTTTATACTTCAGCCGGCTTAAATGTTTTACGATGTTTTAGTCAGGAGCAGCGTAGATAAATTTTATAACACTGCCTCCCCTTTAATTCTTATAGTCCCGATCAAAAACATTCTCTCCATGGTAGGGAGCGAGTCGATCCAAATGAACGTTCTTCAACTTAGCTCTTCGGTTTCGATGGATAAGGTAGACAACGTCATTGATCCTCTTGACCACCTCGTATGGACCATCCCAGGCGGGTCTAAGCTTTGGAGATGTACCCTTGCTCCTCTGGGGATTGTTTAGTCAGACCTTGCCTCTCTCTTGGAACCCGACTGAACTGGCCTGGAGGTCATATCGTGTCTTCATCCGGTCGCTGGTGGCCAACATCTGCGTTCGGGTTCGTCCTGCAGACCTTCTGGAATACATTCGATTCGAAGTTACGCCCTTGGTCTGAATGTAGTTCCAACGGGACGCCAAACCTGCTGAATAGCTGTTCTACCAGCACCGTCGCTACCGTGGTTGCCTCTTGATTGGGTATCGCATATGCCACAGACCATTTGCTGAAGTAATCCATTGCGACCAAAATGTATTTGTTCCCCCTCTCAGGCTCGGAAAACGGACCGGCGACATCGATGGCAATTCTCTCAAACGGGAGGCCCACATTGTACTGCGGTATTATGCCCTTGTTCCGGGTCTTCGGGCCATTACTGACTGCATAGTTGTCTGACGCCTTCGAAGTACTTGACCCAGTAGTACCGTTGGCGAATTTTATCCAAGATCCATACCCAGATGACCTCCAGTAATCCCATTATGTACGTCGGTGAGGATGGCTGGTACCTTCTTCTTTGGGACCCCCAGTTGGGACTTGGTTTCTCGGCCGTCAATGCTTTCCCAAATTCTCTTGAGCATTCCATTCTCTACTCTTAGGGAGTCGCATTGGGTACATAACGATTTCAGGACTCCCGAGTATCTACCTTTTCCCACCGTGACCCGAGTGCCACTCTCTTTTAAAGTGACAGGATTGGTTCAATGTCTGGATCAGCCATTTGGTCCTGGATGCACTGTTCCTTTGTCCAGTGTTTATTTGCGTGTACTCAGATCTGTACAGCACTGATTATTGCAAGAAGTTCTTTTCTGGTGCCACAATAGTTCCTTTCCGGTTTAGAAAATCCACGGCTGTAGTACTCGATCACCATCTCTTCACCATCTTGCACCTGGGATAAGACGGCTTCCAAACCAGTGTTACTGGCGTCAATATCTAAAATGAACTTGCCGGACTGTATAGGAAATGCTAGGATTGGGCTGGAACATAGTGCCGCCTTCAGTCGTCTGAATGATGTTTCGTAATCCTAATTCCAACGAAAGTGCTCATTCTCAGTAGTGTGTGGATGTAGAGACGCGCAAATGGAGGAAAATCCCCCAACGAATCGTCTGTAGTAGGAACAGAGCCCCAAAAAGCTACGTAGTTCATGCTTGTCTCTTGGGACCGGCCAATCACGGATAGCTGCTATCTTGTCTCCGTTGGTGCGGATTTCTGACTCGGAAACGACTTGGCACAAAAACTCTACTTCTTTTTGTAACATGGAGCACTTCTTCGGGTTGAGTCTCAGGTTGGCGTTCTTAATTTTGGGAAATACTTCGCCTAGGTTCTTCACGTGATTGTCTTATGTGTGACCCATGACCAGAATGTCGTCGAGGTATATTAAGCACGTTCTCCATGTCAAACCGCTCAATACATACTCCATTAACCTCTCAAATATAGCGGGAGCATTACATAACCCAAAGGGCATGACCGTGAACTGAAACAGCCCTTTACTGGTGGAGAACCTGCCAATA
This sequence comes from Octodonta nipae, assembly GCA_034190945.1. Classification (NCBI taxonomy): domain Eukaryota; kingdom Metazoa; phylum Arthropoda; class Insecta; order Coleoptera; family Chrysomelidae; genus Octodonta; species Octodonta nipae. The sequence goes on along the minus strand of CM067224.1, from coordinate 47,991,073 downwards.
TCCACTCTTTAGGTATATTGTGGAGAACCAATGGAAGCCTGCTAGTGTGGCCAAAGTGTCATCAATTCGGGGTAATGGATAGCTGTGTTTTTTCGTGACGTCATTCAGCTTTCTGTAATCCATGCAAATTCGGGTGGTTCCATCCTTTTTTTTACCAGCACAACGGCAGCAGACCATGGGTATGATGGATGGCTCAATAACTCCATTTTGTAACATGGACTCGAGGTTTCCCTCGACTGCCTGTTGTTGCCCAATGAGAGTCGCCTAGGTGGTATTCTGATGGGCTGCGATTTCCCGTTATCTATTCGGTGCTGGATAATGTTGGTGCGACCGGTGGTTCCATCTTAACTGTTAAAAAATTGCCAGTGATTTGCGATCAATTGCTTGGCTTTCTTCTGTTCCTCTGCTGTAAGGTGTTTCAAATGGTCGGCAAACTGTTGTAAAAACCCTTTACCGGACCCTGTGCCCTTAACCGATGTCTGGTACAATTCTTTGCAATTGATGAGGGTCTTTATTGGCTCGAAACAACCAATCTCTTGACCATTGGCAATTCTGATGTCGTTGTTGGACAAATTCAGGACTCTGATTGGTATGTCTCGTCCGGTTTTAACTATAGCCCGTCCAACTAAGTAGTCATGAGCTGAGTGTACGGGCTCCACCACTCCAAGGCAGCTCCCAGTATTGCTTTCTAGCTGCTCATGAATAATCTGTTCCGTTTGACCGGGAATTCTCGATTTGGACATGTTCATGACTGCCCCTACTTGCTAAGCCCGAAGTAAGGCTTCACTATCTTTCTTGACGCCACTAAGTCTTAGATTTCTTTGTACTTCCACATCTCTGATGCCATTTATTAAACTCTGTGTGGCCAATTGATCTTTAGTTTCGTCTGGCAGGTCTGTGTTGGACAAGTGTACTATACGTCTAATGTCTGCTTACAATTCTTGAAGGCTCTCTCCGGTTTTTTTCTTTTTTCGACTTAGTTAGCCGTTTGTTGGCCAAGTTGAACTACCACCAAATATTGGTGGTTTACTAAAGGAACTTTTGGTACTTACGGTGTGCTAGTATTTTCCTCTCTGCAAATCTTGTTGTAATTGTTTAATTTTGGTTTTCACTTTGTTTTTTATCTTGTACTTCATCTACTTTGATTTCAAGAGTCTCCGCATTATTTTTTATGATCTTTATGTCGTCATTAATCTCTTTTATGCCTGATTAGACTATCTGCATTCTTTCATTAACTGTTTCATTAACTTGCGATACTATTTGCATTAATTGTTCAAATTGCAGTTGTATTTTTTGTTCTAATATTTTAAATTCATATTGTTTTTCTTCAAATTTGTTTATTTTTCATCGTGGAAACAAGATTTTGTTGTTCACTTTTCATCGTAGAAACAAGATTTTGTTGCTTTTCATCTATATTAATTACAAGGTTCTCTAATTCAATTTTACGTTTTTCATCAAAAGATTTCACTAACCTTTCCTGGATTTCTTCTTGGTGTTCTTTCTCCTTCTAGTCCATCTGTAGCCTGTTTAAATATTTTTTTGTAGTCTCCATTTTTTCCGTACTTCGAGTTTTCGCCATAAATCAAATTACGATGTCAATTTCCTTAATCGCACTTTTCTGACATAAAATTGCAATAAACTTTTAGGTTCAAATTAAAATTTTAGAACTGATATACTTCACTTTCTAGAACTTTATGCACGCGTAAAAATCCAATATTTACAACAGCTGATTCTGAATACAATTTACTTCAAAATAGTAACACGGCTCTCTAAGCGGAACTAACTGACCAAACGGTCCAATGTCCCTTTTATAATTCTCATCGAACTCTCGCAAATACCGAGGGTCATCCCCCAGTTCGTGTAGCGATTACCAGAGGTCGAAATTTCCAATACGGTTGACTTTGTGCGGATATCTTTTTTATACTTCACTCGGCTTAAATGTTTTACGATGTTTTAGTCAGGAGCGGTGTAGAGAAATTGTATAATACTGCCCCCCTCTTTAATTCTGATAGTCCCGATCAGAAACATTCTCTCCATGGTAGGGAGCGAGTCGATCCAACCACCTTCAACTTAGCTCTTCGGATTCGACGGATAAGGTAGACAGCGTCATTGATCCTCTTGACCACCTCGTATGGACTATCTCAGGCAGGTCTAAGCTTTGGAGATGTACCCTTACTCTTCTGGAGGTTGTACAGCCATAAGCTCTCCCTCTCTTGAAACCCGATTGAATTGGTCTTGAGGTCATATCCTGACTTCATCCAGTTGCTGGTGGCCAAGATCTGCGTTCTGGATAGGTCGTGTATTGCCAGCATGTTATGTCGGAGTTGGTCGGCATAAACATTGATTTCTTGTGGCGGTTCTTCGGGGGAACCAAAGGCCAGATCGTATGGTAATTTCAGCTCTTTTCCGAATAGTTCCCTGGCTGGAGTCAAACCTGTACTGTTATCTACGGCTGAGCGATAGGCCAACAGGAATAGGGGAATATGTCAGGGGCGGCGTAGATAAATTTCATAGCAATATTTATTCTTTATGAAGTTTAACAATACCATAAAAGATAACGAAAAATGTTAATGTTTATACACTTAAAATGATAACACCACAATACTTGAAAATTAACATATTTGCCAATATGTGTGACGTGTTGCGTAGCTAAGAGAACTTAATTTGATAATACACAGGGTAGCATAGGAAATTCTATAGATCATATAATAATTAAGTTTCTTTCAAATTCAGTTTCAAAATTCAACTACATTACACAAATCAACAGAATTCTTTGATTGCATTTGTGGCGAATCTATCTAGTAGAAAAATAGAGTGGAAGTTATTATCTGATCTTTAGATTTTTCTGTGCTACCCTGAATATTACCAAATTAAATCATTAGTTACGTCATCTGTCACATATATTGTCAAACATTTTAATTTTAAATATTACAATTGTGCTTTTTCCCAATAAGTGCATACGCCCCATTAAGAAACATGCCACAACTATCATTCAGGAAACAACTAGAAAAATATTAATGCACAAAATTTGATTAACTACTGACATTTTGATCATCCCGTATTATGATAACCCTTAAGCAGTACGCTATATCGACCCCATTAATCTTCTTTCGTGTGTGAATTGTGTATATATTTAATTCTACATCTCCCTCAAAAATTGTCCTCCAGAAAATTTTACATTTTAATTCAGAAAGTACAAAATGTTTAGAAACATTCGGAGTGACAATTCAAAATTATTGACTGTTTTTACGAGTTCAGAATAGCGCGACTTTCTATTAGTCCAGCCAATGACAATTTTCCCGGGTAATTTGTCCAAGCAGGACCGATTTTCCTAACATTTTGGATTTTTGGATTTGAGTACAACTTACCCTCTGCTTCAAAGTTGATCCTGTGCCAGAGGTTGCTTTTTTCCCGGGGAGGTTGGGGGGGGGGGGTGTATGCTACCACTTCTCGGGGGTGAAAAATATATGAAAAAAAGCCTGGGAATGAATAAATTAACAAATTTTGAGCAAGTTTTGTTCCATAATGTTTTTCTATAAGTAAATTCTTTTCGAGTTAATAGCAAGTGAAATTATCGATTTTTCAACAAAAAAAACATCTTTTCATACGGTTTTTCCTAAATAACTTAAAAAATATGCATTTTATGAAAAAAATCTCTTGGGTCAAAAATGTAGCTTACAAAAAAAACAAAAAAAAATTTTAGATTTGTGGTCTCTGTAGAACCAATACAAAAGGAGTGGCTGCAATTAATTTTAACTGGAATGGTAGTTCGGGGGTAATTTGTACATTTATTTGTCAAAAATACAAAAAAAAACAATCTTATTTATATCATAACTCGCTTAATTTTCATGCTAGAGACTTTTATAAGCACTTTAAAAAAGGGTTTATAAACTTTTCCCGAAAAATGCATTATTTTTCAGTTATTTTAGGATAAACCTTTTAATTTTTGTTTTCACAAATAAAAACAAAATTTCAACAAGCTATAACTCTGTTTGTATTGGTTCTACAGAAACCATAATCCTATTTTTTTTTTGTTTTTTTTTATAAGGTACATGTTTTATCTAAATACATATTTTTAAAGCTATTTACGTGAAACCGTATGAAAACATGTTTTTTTTTTGTTGAAAAATCGATACTTTCACTTGCAAGTAACTCGAAAAAAACTGACTTTCAGAAAAAACTTTATGGGACAAAAGTTGCTTAAAATTAGTTAACTTATTATACGAAACAAGACAGTATTTCGATTACCTTTTTAACAGGAGAACTTACAAAAGTTGCATGAGTAATAAGGACAACATACTTATAATAGATCAAAAATTTACTAATCAATAATTTTTGATATTATACCGAAAAGTGACAATTTTATTTCTATTAACAACATGGAAAAATATTACTGACCTGACATCCACTAGCAATATCCGCATAGTAACCAGAAGGTCTGCCATCACAGGAAAATTTTGTCTTTATTACCTGAAAGGAGAAACACCGTTTTATTAGTGAAATAATTAATAAGGAATATCACAAAATAAAAAAGTTTCAAAATGAAGGTTGATTATAAACATGTAAAACATACATTATATATAGGTATCATGTTTTTATCTTTTCTAATGGTTATTTGTGCCATTATATGTTTTAGTATTATGGATATTTCAGCAAATAATACCCAGTAAGGTCCACATCGGACAAGTTGCATCAACAGATTCAGACCTAGTGCAAATTTTATTGCTAATTTATTACCTGAAAATAGAATTTAATGTCTGCCCCCAAATTGAATATAACTATATCTAAGAAATTAAAAATATTTTGGTCAGTTCTTGGTCTTGGATTTTATTGATAATAAATTGCTTATTTACTGCCACACAGACAACTTTATTGCACAAACCCCTTGGGATAAACTGTCTTATAAAATAGCAATAAATTATAATTGTCGGATGTGCCTTAATAGACATTTCTGTCCTGGTTAACAACGACCTTGTAATGTTTAGAATTTTTAAATATAAAGTTCTTAATCTAAACTATATTTTCGTTTCCAACAAAAATTTGAAAAATAAATATTTGTATACTCTTAAATAGATGAAGACAACCCCCATCACAATGTAGATGAATTATGGGATATTTTTAAAAGTTGAGAAGTTACCTACAATAGCTCTATGTTGAGATAATTCGACATAGGAACTTGTAAGCAGAAAATGTAATTTTGAAACTATCTAACATAGAATTTCAGTTTTACATATTATAATAAGCTCATTGAAAACAAGGTCATTACTAGACCCTGAAATATTTGAATTTTTAAATACAATTAAATACTTTTTATGAAGTCGGTGCCAAGCTAAAGTGAAACTGTTTTAGGAAGTACATTGATAGCTTTGTACTTCGCAACTTCGCTTCATAAACTGACTTCATAAAATGTATTTAATTGTTGTAGCAAAAATATTTCATACTTTTTAGTTAATTTTCTTTTGAAGTCGGTTTTTGTTTTTTTTTAATATATTTATTTTACAATATTTAGTGATGCAATGGCTTAATTGGATGCAGTTTTCAAATTTGATTAACTTTTTCAATGTTGCTTAACATAAGGTAATTTTCTTTGTTGTTGTTTTTTAGGTTCATGTATTAAGAAAATTTTTTATATCATTTTGACATAAAAATCGTTATACTGTTGTAATTGATATAACATAATAGGACAGAGTTTTTAATTATAATTAACTTTGTCTGATAACATTTTGTGTTGTTATTAAAAATAAAGGTACTTAACTTAAACAAAATTTATATTCTGTATCAAACCTAGTACACAATTTGGAAAAGTGACATGAAGATCTATTATACAATTTTGAGTAATGTGGCATAATTAGATGAATTTTCAACTGACTTCAAAAAAGGAGGAGGTTTTCAATTCGATTGTATGCTTTTTTAAATTGTTTTAAAACTTTGTTACGTCAGTAATCCGGCAACTATGAACCGATTTCGATCATGCTTGTTTCATTTGATAGAATATGCTTCCAGGTTGGTCCCATATTTTTTCAATGAGATGGAATAGTCGATTTTGCAAAAACATGGAAAAATCTTGTAATCGACTTCTTGATGTATCATAATAAATGGTGAATGCGCTGGCATTAAAACATTTTAGTTATTATTATTCGGAATCTAGGATGAAATTCATTGAAAATAGATTGGAACTTCATCAAAATCTGTCCAGATGAATGTTTTCAATTTGTTTACATGTATGTATATAGTATGCACTTAAATTACAATAGTATCGACATTTTTTTTATTAATAATATCTAGAAAATAATAAGTTAGTTTCCATAAAAAAATTGCATCTTGAAACCTAAAACGAAATCATCATATGTTACTTTTATCAATAATGTATACGAGGTTTGTCAAAAAGATGCATTTTCCATAATAGTGAAGAATCTACCATTTCTTTTGGAAATATCGTAACTGGTTATGAATTAACGTTAAATAACGTTTTCAAAGGAAAAATTTTGCCGATTTTAAGATGGGTAAAAGCTTACGACTCTTACGAGTCGCATTTCAAATTGAGGCACACATGAAAATACTTAAGAAACTAAATGTGTTGTTAGGTGGCATATAAGCAATTGCGTATAAAGCGGAGTTGGAATATAGAGTGGAGTGGAGATAAGTTGTAGTTAGGCAGATTGCTTAGAAAAAAACTAGAAAAAAAATTATATCGTGAAACCCACAAGCAGTTGATTAAATATGATAGTTGAAAGATAGGGTCGAGTAGAACATATGTTATACAAGTTTAAAAACGGTAAAAGAATGTTATACCTGTAAAGTAGCCCCTTAACAATTACAAATAAGGAATAGTTGGAGTATAGGGTAGAGTGGAATTATAGTTTACAGTGTGGTTCAAATTTTTTTAAATTGGGTGCCTATTGGCAGATGCATATACAGGGTGGGACGTATAAGCTGGAGTTTAATTTTAGTCATGCAGCTTGATTTAAAAAAATGTTAGAACAAAAGTGCTATATTTGGTTGCAATATAGGCTGGAGAAGAATTGTAGTTATACAGGGTGATAAAAATTTTTTAGAAAAAGAAATGTTTTATTAGGTATCCTACAAGGTGTTGTACGTATACGATTGGTTGAAATATAGGGCGGAATAGTAGGTTGTTAAAAAAATTCCAAACAAAAAGTGTTTATAGTCACAGTCACATATACAGAATAATTGAAAGATAAAGTGTTATTGTTGTACAGGATGGTTGAGATATAAAGTGTTATAGTTATATAGGGTGGTTCACAAAATTCAGTCCATAAGCATATAGAGAGAGGTTGAAGTATATTATGAAGTAAAATTATTATAAAGAGTGTCTCAATAAATGTTAGAGAATTGAAAATAAACTGATTCATTTAGTCTCAGGATACATTTATGTACATGCCATATTTACATATACGTATCCACATTTTTTTCGAAACCTTGAATTTGTGAGTGAAGTTCTGTTACCCAAATATTAACATATTAATATTTAAAATTATATATTCATTCAGTTTTCATCGAATGATGTGCGTGAACCGGAACCTATAATAAAATCTTCACATGTCAGTTTATTCAGTTTTATGCGATATTTGTCAAAAAAATTGAATTTTGTCTAATACCAAAGTACCTCTGTTTTGTCTATAAAAAAATGTTATATAACAAAGTTAGTAACAATTGAAACATGCATCCAGTTACACCATTATATCACTAAAAAGCACAAAATAAATAGCTTAAAAAATCGCCAACTTCAATGCATAGTAACAATAATGACATTAAAAAGTAAAAAATAATTCAATTGAATATTTAAAAGGAAAGATATTATATGTTTTATAAGACTGCGTTTGAAGTTGGTACCAAGCATGAAAAATATGTGTGTAACATGACGTATAAATAACTCTATTATAAATTAATAACAGTTTAATTTATATTCCTACGTAAAATATATGCATTTCTTAGGCTTGGCATCAACTTCAAACGCAGTCTTATAGAACATATAATATTTTCCGTTTTAAATATTTTTTACTTTGTAGTATCATTAATGTTACTGTGCATTGAATTTGGTGATTTTTTTTAAATGCTATTTATATTATTTTTGTTACCCCTGTTTGATAAGATTTTTATATAGTACTATGTACAATTCTGTGTAAAACGAAATAACTTATGAAGCATATGAGCTATCATATCTAACAACTTTTTCTAACTTCTGTGAAGCACCCTACATAACAACAAATCCACCAATCCGGAATATATTTCACCTAAACTGCAAATGCTTATGGGCCACCATATATAACAGTTTCATTCAACCGTTTTTGAACAACCTTGCATAACTGTTACTCTACTTCACCCTATAGTGCAACCATCCTGTATATATATATATATATATATATATATATATATATATATATATATATATATTTGTTTCCTAATATAACATTTTTTAAACACCTTGTATATACAACTATCCAATATAACATTTTGTGTACCACTCTGTATAACTATAAATCCACCAATCCTTAACATATTTCTCCCAAATTGCAACTGCTTATGGGCTACCCTATATAACAAAGTTATTCAGCTTTTTTTTGAACAGTCTTGCATAATTATAACTCTACTTTGATTTATATTTAAACCATCCTGTTTGTACTGCTGCCGATTAGTCAACCATTATAACTTATTTGTCCATACGTTTTTGGCCCATCCTGTATAACCAGAATTTTGCTCTACAAAATATTCCAAACTCCCTGCATATACATCTGCTTAGGGACCACCAAATATATAAATTTTTTAAAAACCTATCACTCTGCTCCACTATATATTTCAATTATCTTATCCATCCACTTTTCTGATATTTTTGAACAACCCTGGAAAGTATAACTTGTCTCCACTTTAAATCTCAACCACCAGTTACATGGAACTTTGTTTTAATCACACTGTATTACTATAATTTTACTCCTCCCTTCGTTTCAACTTGTATATGCAACTACTTATCGGCCACCCAGTATAATTTTTGTACCACCCTGTATAACTATAAATCCACCAATCTCTAACATGTTTCACCCAAACTTATTTGGGTGAAATATGCTTATTGGCCACCCTATATAACAATTTTATTCATTTTTTTTATTGAACCGCCTTTTATAACTACAACTTTACTGCCATCTATATTTAAACCATCCTGTTTATACTGCTACGCATTAGTCAACTATTATAACTTATTTATCTATCTGTTTTTAAACCATCCCGTATAACCATAATTTTATTCTAGAAAATATTTTAGCCACCATGTATATACCTCTGCTCAACTATCTTACAAATGAATCTACTTATAGACTACGCATATAGTCATATTTCTAATATTTTTTTAAACACCCTGGAAAAACTATTTGTCACCAACTTAAATTTCAAACACCCCTTATATGCAACTTTTTCTAACATTGTCTTAATCACACGGTGTAGCTATAGTTTTACTTCGCTCCATGTTTCAGATAATTCATATATGTAAGATTTCATGTTCTATCCTACAAAATTTTTCGAACATTTTTTTATTTACCGTGTTTAACTATAATTCTACTCCCCCCTCTATTTCAATTACCTACCTTGCATTCCAGTATAGCATTTCTTGGCCCACAATGTATAACTATAAATATAAGCACCCTATATAAAAAAATTTTTTTGTATCACCTTGTATGTATATCTCTACTTCAACCTGTATCACAACCTCCCTGTATATGTTGCTGCTTATTTTTTACCCATATACCATTTTTTAAATAATTCACTATACCTCTTCTCCACCTTATATTTCATCTATCCTATCTGAGGAACTGATTATGAGCTACGCTATTTCACAATGTTTCCTCATATTTTTTTAACGACCCTTCATTTGAAACTTTTTCTAACCTTGTTAGAATCACACTGTGTAACTATAAATTCACTTCGCCCCATATTTCACGTACTCCATATATGCAACTGCTCATGTATTACCCTATGAAACAATTTTTTTTCTACCATTTTTTTACCTACCCTGTATAATTATAATTCTACTCTACCTTATATTTCAACAACCTTGTATATAATTTCGAAAAAATTGTTGAGGAGGTCTTGCATTATTTTGCCTGTTCATTGGGGTTTTCTCTCCTCAAAATTTTTTCCCGCAACAGATAAGTATTTAAAATCGTATTTGGAGAACAAAGTGTAGTAAGACAATTTCGTAAAATGGCCCGATTACTGGCTGTCCGTACAGAAATTCTTCCTCACAGTTTTTAACAAACAACAAAATCCACATCAGTGCGAAATTTTTTTGAAAATATCTCTAAAGACTCAACAAAATGATTGACAACCACTCCAGAGTCAGAGTTGAAACGTCTCCAAACAGATAAGTATAACACTATACCATACCATACACTATTTATATACAGGAATACTGGTTGATCATTTTAAGACATCTCTTTCTCTCAGAATAACTGTGAGGAAGAATTTCTGCACGGACAGCCAGTAATCCAGACAATTTTACGAAATTGCCTTACTACACTTTGTTCTCTAAATAGGATTTTAAATACTTATGAACAGGCAAAATAACCTTGTATATGTAACTATTTATGGGCCACCCAATATCACATTTTTGTTGTATAGTTAGAACTCCACTCCACCCCATACAACCATCCTGTATATGAAACAGCTTGTAGATCAACATTTCTTTGTCATATTTTTTAACCCACCTGTATAACTGTAGTTATACTCTGCCACATATTTCAACCATCCTGCAACTACTTGTGGATATTAAACAATTTTTTTAAGCACCCTATAAACTATAATTCCACTAAATTTCAACAACACTTTATAAGAAGCAACTGCTTCTAACATTTTTTTAACCCGTTTCATAACTTTAATAACTCGAGAACATAATTCAAATATCCTAACTGCTTACATAACACATTTTTCTAAGATTTTTTATTCACCCTGTATAAATATAATTCTTTCTGCCCTTATTTCAACCATATTTTATATGCAACTATTTATGAGCTAAAGAATATAACATTTTGTTATCCACCCTGTATAAGTATAATTTTTCTTCGCTCTTTTCTTCAACTACCTATTATATGCAACTATTTATAGCCCACCCAGTTCAACTCTTTTGAACCACCCCCTATAAATAATTCCACTCCCACATTGTATATATTCAGCTGCTAAAGAACCACCTCATATAAATTTTTTTAAAAGACTTTGTAAACCCATGTAATTCTATACCGCTATATGTTTCATCTATCCTATATACGGAACACTCTGTAAAATTTCGCTAGGTATATCAGTTGAATTTTTTTAAATCGAAACAAGTTACATTGGTAAATTCCAAATTTTGAATATTACCCAACATATAGTAGTAGTTTTTTGGCTATATCTACCGTTTCTGTCAATGTCGGGAGATAAAATGTATACCAGATTTTAAGTCAAAATATAGGCTTTGCAACAAAAAAGATTCAGCAAAATTAGTTCAGTAGTTCTTACGTGATGTCCGAACAAAGAAACAATTAAACAAACAAACAAACCAACAAACAGGCAAACTTACAATTTTATTATAGTATAGATATAGATAAAAAATAAAGGCATTTTACTTTTAAGCAAAATCCATATTTGCTGACAAACTTCGTATACGGTTGAAAAAGTGATATGTAATGATTACAGTATATGTCTCCGGCCATATAAATAGTTTTATGAAGAATATTTTTTTCTCTAAATAATATTCATAAGAACGTTTTCCGTTTGAACTCAACCTATGAAGACACACTGTATATAGAAACCAACTGAGAACCTCCGCCTTGAAATTGATTAACAGACATTTATTTGGATTTATTTCCAAACAACTTTCAAATTATTACAATTTTTAATAATACAGCACAATTGTATGTAGTTTTCAATGGTAACAAATTTTGCTTGATTACAATTTGAGATATTATAAAATAAAAATAAAGTTACCTCACTTTTAAACAAAAGTGATATATATATATATATATATATATATATATATATATATATATATATATATATATTGAAACCTTGTATATAGTTGGAAAAGTTACAGAAATACTTATTATACAATTTTTAGTTCAATGCCGTAAGTAGATGTAGTGTTTAATTCTAATTACTTCTATTTTATTACAATTTTAGATCTTAACAAAAATGAAGATAATTTAATTTGTATTCAAAAGTCTTCTTTGATAATAAACCTTGTCTACAGTTTAAAAAGTGACATGGAATACTGTTTACGTCAACTATTATAACTTTTAGATGTAAATCTGTTTCTGAAGAATAACTTTTTCTCTTAAAATTATTAATAAAAACAAATCGTTTCATTTATGAATACACACTATATATAAATATTAACGGACACTTATTTTGATTAATTCATTTTATTTACAATTTACCGCAAGTTCCGAACAGTTAATACCAACAACTCCATCAAAGCATACTGTATAAAAATGTCGTTAAAAGTTTTCTACGATTTTCTAAAAAACGGTACAAGCTATGTTATTGAAAAACAATATAGGACCACTTCTGGATTCCCCGGAACTAATCCAATTCCTTTTTAATTCGTTATAACCCATGTTATAAAGAAAATTTTTCTGTATTTTTAAACCGCGACTCCACCAAAGTTTACTATACAAGAAAGTTGCTAAAAAGTTATTCATTGGTAGTTTCATTCTTAATGGTCGATAAGTAGGAACGATTGTATTCTACGGAAGTAGTAATGATGTCATTGCTTTCATATAATTTAATTAAAGAAAACTCTTTTAACTTTAGTTTTGTATTTTTCTTTGTATAATATAGTAGAATAATGAAATTTAATTTTATAATAAAGTTGAGACTATTCGAATTGTCGTATATATCAAAGTTCATTGCTTCGTACATTTAGAGGCACCATGTTTCGCCACTAGGAAATTTATAACAGTATCTAGAAATACTATAAATGCAGTTTTGTCACTACTGGATTTAAATGTGTTTTTAATGTTAAATCTCTTTAATGCTACTTTCAGTCCCTGTGTGTATGTTATAATGTAATTTTTGATGTTAGTATGGATTGGAGGAGATGGGTGTTAACTATTAAGAACGAAACGAAACAATCACTAATATTAGCGATTGTTTCGTTTAACTCTGTATTCATTTTTTAGGGTAATTGTGTTTTTGATTCAATTTATTTATAAAGTCAATCAGTGAGGTACCTAGAGGTGACGAATAACCCGAAAAACTGTGGTTGTGTTTTAGCTGAAATAGCAACCAGAAATAAAATATGTCATTAACTGAATATTGAAAATTAAATTGAGCAGCTGGCTTTGTCTTTAAAGGCTAATGATTATACTTAAAAACTAATATTTATTTTGTCAAGCTACTATTGCAGAATATAATACTTAAATGCAAGCCCGTAGCCAGCGGGGGGGGGGTCTGGGGGTTCAAACCCCTCCCGAAATTTTGAAAATTTTGGTTTCAAGATTCAATTTTAACCAATTAATCATGTTTTTCATAAGGATAAATTTTATATTTATACTATTTTAATTTCCTAATCAGCCATCCCGAAAAAAAATCCTGGCTACGGCCTTGCTTAAATGCAACCAGTCCAGTTCCCATTTGAAGTTTTGCACTCCATATAGGGGTGAATTATTATGAGAACATTATTAACAGGTTAGCGATGGTGGTAGGGGAACAGAAAAATATTTATTTCTAATAATTTTTGGTAACTAATGGTTATAAACATTCAGACAATTTGGGGATTTTGTCAGTTTTTGACAAGGAGGTTAGAAGTTCAATGTCAATGAAACGATTTTAGCTCCTCAAACTCAATGAACAGATTTCTAAATCAAACTGTTTCATTTGGAAACCATGGAATATTATTTGCCTCTACCTTGACAAATTTGTTTAACGATAATTTAGGATCAAAAATGTTTTTTACTAATAAATGTACAAAAAATATATGAGCACCCGAACCTGAGAAAATTATAATCAAAAAAGTGAACGGAATTTATCACAAATTGATCTTAAGTGGGTATTTGACTGCATTGAAAATATTTTTTATGTATATTTTATGAAAATTTTCTGAATAAGCATAAATTAAAATCAAAATGTTAAATAGAAAAATCGCTTCATCGAAAATGCTTTAAAATTCCCCAAGACGTAAAAACCTTATCATATAATGTCATTACGGATCTTGGCGTATCCTATTCTGTACAAATTGTTCTGTGTGGTTCTGTGGTAATTTCTAGGTTGTGTTGTCTTGCTTCAAGTGATTGATAATTTTTTTATTAGTAGTAGTATTAAGTAGATGCCTATAATTTGTTTGAGTTTAGAATGTAACGGGTTTCCATAGAGTCAAACGCCTTGTGATGTCTATGAAAGCAGGTTTGTGGGTATTTACTCAATTGTTTTCTCTATTAGTGTATTAACAGTTTGCAAGATATACATACATGTAGGTATATATTACTCGATTCAATATTCATTAGGATTTTTTTGAAGGAACCATACTCTCTCTCAAAATAATTATTTTGAGAAACAACAGAGTCATTACAACAATGACTAATCCACCTTCTGTACAATTCTTAACGATAACGATTCCACTAATAACACCGTTTCTTCTAGATATTTTTCTTTGCCACATATTGAAAACATAAGTCACAAAATCTAAAAAATTTTCTCTAATGAAGTTAATATCCGTTTTACACATAAGTCCATTAAAACTGTCAGTTCTCTATTTAGCAAAACCAAAGACAGGATTATGAAATTGATTGTAAAGATTGTACAGGGATATATATTGGTCAGACGTCAAGGAACCTCAAAGGAAGAATTACTTCCCATAGAAATGATATTAGGTTGGGAAAGAACAGTTGTGCAATTGCTTCACATTGTTATGATAGTAATCACATAGCTCATTTTGAGAATGCACGCGTACTTATCAACGAACGTAATACTTTCAAAGGCTGTTTCCTTGAGATGGTCTATATACACAACAACCCCAATAGTATCAACAAAAAGACAGATCTGCAGAACCTCAACATCATTTACAGTTATCTACTAGAAATTGATAACAATAACTCCTATAAACCTACCCAAACGATGTGTTCTGTTGATTGAAAATTGATATTTACACACTTCTCCTGCATTTTCTTCCATTCATTCAACTTTTTAAGAAATTGTATCAATTATATTTCTATTCATTTTAATGTTAGTTAACAAAATTAGAAGATAAAAAAATTTAAAAAAAACAATTTAATTCAAATCTTAATTTCAAATATTCATACATTTCTAAATCATTTCTGTCTATCACAGTATCATTTTCATAGCTTGTTCCGTATAAAAAACATTTTTTGATCTTTCTAATTAACAGACAATTCTTGTCACTTCACATACTCAACTATGAAAGTATTTCTATACCTATATTAACATCATTACCTCTAATTTTTTAATATTTTTATATTATAACCTCGATTATTGTAAGTAACTCTCTTATAATAATGTACATTGTATAATTTAATTATTTTAGTGACTGACGAAGGATAAAAGTATATCCGAAAGCTTTCATAATAAAAAGAGTTTCCTAAAACCTGTATTTTTACCAGGCTGCTTTTTCATTAACTGAAGTTTCTGTTTTGACTATTCAGCCGTTACAACACATTTTGTTTATATATATATATATATATATATATATATATATATATATATATTTGTTTTTAAGTTTTCTCGGGCACTAAATGTTTTAGGTGGTTTCCGGGAATTCATCCGCGTAGTTGATAACTGATCCCTGCCGGGTTCGATGGTAAAATTACGACGTTTCGGCAGAGTCACATCTGCCCTCTTCAGGTCGGTTCGCATAATTCTCGTATCCTTCTGCTTTCGCTTCTAGTTACTCGAAGTATTCGATATCTGTGTATTCTTTTATTTCATCCCATTTTTCCTTTATGATATCGCTTACGACAGTGTTTTGAATACTAGTGTATAAAGAGATTACATCCAGGGAAACCATTATATAGTCATCAGGAATTTTTATTTCTTTAATTTTTTCTTTAAAATCCCAAGTGTTTTTTATTTAATACTGATTTTTGTATAAAACTTTGCTCAAAATATATTTTAAAAGTTTGACAACGGTGTAAATGGGGTTTGTATGTTGGATACAATAGGACGTAGAGTAATACCATGTGTGTGTAATTTTGGCAGTCCGTAAATTTTAGGCGATACCGCACTATGTATTATTAGATTTTTTGCTGTTGACGGAGAAATAAATAATTTTTGTTCCCATGATTGAATTAGTTTGTTATTTTGTTTTTGGTATATATTTGTAGGATCCCGTTTTATTGCTTTATATGTAGCTGTATCATTTAAAAGATTTGTCATTTGATGATTGTATTCGGAGGTATTCATAATTACCGTTTTGTTAGACTTATCTGCTCTTAGAACTTTTAGGTGTTTATTCTTTTTCAAAAATGACTCGGTTTTTTTCACTTTATTGTTAATAATGTTACCTCTTTGCTTTTTATTTTTTAATTTGTTTTTGAAATTAGTTATAATAGTATCCGCTCTTATTGACCATACTCAATATTGCATATGATATTATTTATAGGAATTTCTTTGTGGTTAACAATTTTTTGGGCGTAGTTAGGTCCTAAAGAAAGAACTTCTGTTACCTCATTCGGTATGTGAATGTCAGTAAGATTTTCAATCCATTCAGTGTCTGGTGTTTGAATTTTTTCAATTTTTGGTTTCTGAAGTTTTATTAGTTTTTTATTTTATTTATGTTACATATCACCTTTCATGACTTTTAAATAATAATATGCTGATTAATGTCTAGAATAAAACAATAATCCATTGTAAAGGAATTACGCAGAAACTTAAACAATACTTATATTATATTACTAGATGCACCTGCATAAACGATGATTCTGCATAGTTCCCCTTTTTCCAGCAGAGATTATAAATAGGAGAATATTCCTAAACAAGACGCTTTTTGAGTTCAACTTAAGACTTTTAACGTTGTTCAGAGCCACAACATTTGGTCTGTTCATTTGCTGTATTAATAATAATTATAAAATAGTCCTTTTTTGTAATAAGTAGTGATAGTTGTGTTTCAAATAAATTCTGTTGTTTTTTAAAAAAGGGTTTTAAGTGATAAAGCCCCAACAATTGGCGCAGTCAGCAGGATCGGAAAAACAGAGATTTTTGGCGATCCAAGAAAAACAGAGCAGAAATTCCAAGAAGATCTGGTGGTTTCCAAACCTTCAACCGAAAGAACCGCACGCACTACAGAGCATCTTCCAGAAAATCAAAGTGAGTAAAGATTTATTATTATTCTGTGAAAATTGCTATATATTTGTTCCCTAAATCCAATTATTTCCCAAGTCGTTAAATAAAAAAAATATATACGTGTGTAAAATTTGTAACAATTCCATTAAAGGGGTTAGATTTTGGAGTCGAGCGAAAATCGGACAGAATCGAGATCCGCGAGTTTATTTTCGAGGGAATATCGGAAGTAACTTGAGCAATTTTAATTTGAAGTTTTTCATTAAAATTGGGGTGGAATTAAACAAATAAAAATGAGCCAAGAAGACTTAAATCTTATAGAATATAGATTAAGCGAATTATGTCACATCATACCAGAATATGATGGAGATTCAATACTATTAAATACATTTATTAATTCTTGTGACGCAGCATTTGACGTAGCAACAGACCAACAAACATATCTTAACTGTACATTTAAAAAACAAACTAAAAGGACGAGCATCTCAACTAATAAACTCACGCGACTTGAAAAATTGGGATCAAATCAGAACTATTTTAAAAACACACTTCGGTGATTCAAGAGACTTAACAAGTCTAATCTACGATTTACAACAAATAAAACAGGGAAACAACGAAAATCCTCAAAACTATGTGCATCGCATAAACGCACATCATTCTAAACTATACGCCGCGATAAATCAACAAGTAACATTAACCCGAGAACAGAAAACCGCACAGCAAGCGTTAGTCGATAAGGTAGCTTTACAGACACTTTTAGTAGGTCTTGAACATAAGCTAGGTGCAATTGTATGAGCATCGCGACCTTGCAATCTCGCAGAAGCTGCAAATATAGTAAAAACTGAATATCAATTAACGTATCTAGAAAGTAAAAAGCCGCAAGTAAATTCTCCAAACTTTCAAAGTAAAAATAAAAAGACATGTAATTATTGCAAAAAGTCGGGACATTTAATTTCAGAATGTCGAAAAAAACAAAATAATGATAATTACTATAATCAAAACCGAAATTATCAATATAATTCGGGAAATCAAAGAAACTTCAATCCAAATCATTCCTTTGCGAATAGACATGAAAATCAAAATCAAAGAGAAAATTATTATCAAAGACCACCTAATCAAAATAATTATAACCAAAATAACTATCAAAGCAATTCTTCAAATACAAGAAACATGCAAAATCCTCCAAGAAAAACGTTTCATTTAAACGAACAAAGAGTGGAAATGAAGACTGGCACTTCTACTCATCTCATTCCAACCAGTCAAGCCCAGAATTTAGAAAGCCAAGAATAAGATCAGAATTCGTAAACACAAGCAATTCAAATAATTTATTTTATATAAAAACTCATGACGGAAAATATCGCTATTTAATTGATACCGGAGCAAGTATATCGATTTTGAAACCAAATTTATTTGAACAAGAAAAAATAAAAAGTGTAGAACCCATAAGAATTCAAGGTGTAACCAACCAATTTTTTGAAATAAATAAAGCAATAAATTTTGATTTCTTTTTGAAAAATGACGAAATGGAAGTATTCGTACATAACTTAAATATAGAATTTGATGGTTTATTAGGTATAGATTTTCTACAACAATATGAGTGTTTAGTTGATTTAAAAAATAGAAAACTAATAACCAAATATATAACTTTGCCATTATATAAAGAGAATGAAATTGTCAATGAAATAACTATAGAACCAAGAACCGAACAAATATTCAAGTTAAATTGTAATGAAAAAAACGCTGAACTAATTTTACATTCACAGGAAAAAGAAAATGTCATATTGCCAAATTGTGTAATCAAAACGAATGAAAAAGGTGAATTTCTAACGTCAATTTTAAATAAAAGCGAACAAAAGAAAAGAATAATTTTTGATGAATTAATAATTGAACCTTTTATTGAAAATAGTCCAGTAAATAAGAATCAAACATTAATTTTAAATCTACAAAAAGAAAACTTATATTCAAGACAACAACGAGTCGAACAATCTTTGCGTTTAGAACATTTAAATTTTGAAGAAAAAGAAGCAATTACCGCCTTATGTAAACAATATTGCGATATATTTTATTTAGAAAATGATGAATTAACTTTCACAAATAAGGTAAAACATAAAATAGATACCGGGCAAGCCAAACCAATTGCAACAAAGTCATATAGATACCCTTATGTCCATAAACAAGAGGTAAAAACCCAAGTGAATCAAATGTTAAAACAAGGAGTAATCCAACCATCATCCTCACCTTGGTCATCTCCAGTATGGGTAGTCCCCAAAAAGTTAGACGCCAGTGGTAAGCAGAAATGGAGAATGGTCATAGATTACCGCAAATTAAATGAAGTCACGGTAGATGATAAATATCCATTGCCTAATATAAATGATTTACTCGACAAGTTAGGACATTGCTGTTATTTTACAACCCTTGATCTGGCATCAGGTTTTCATCAAATTGAGATTAATCCAACAGATATAGAAAAAACCGCGTTCACAGTTGAAAATGGTCATTGAGTTTAAGAGAATGCCATTTGGTTTAAAAAATGCACCCGCGACCTTTCAACGAGTTATGGATAATATTTTAACTGGCATACAAAACGAACGAGCACTTGTATACATGGATGACATCATATCTTATGCTTCATCATTAACAGAACACATACAAAGACTAAGAGAATTATTCGAAAGACTAAGAAATTCAAATCTTAAATTGCAACCCGATAAATGCGAATTTTTAAAAAAAGAAGTTGCATACTTAGGTCATATAGTGACAGAAGAAGGTGTAAAACCCAATCCAGAAAAGATAAGAGCAGTCAAAGAATTTCCAGTACCTAAAAACGCAAAAGACGTGAAAAGTTTCCTAGGTTTAGCAGGATACTATAGAAGGTTTATAAAAGATTTTGCCAAAATAGTCAAACCTTTAACTGAATTATTAAAGAAAGATATAAAATTTAATTTTGATGAACATTGCATGAAATCATTTGAAACATTGAAACAAACATTAATAAATTATCCAATTTTACAATATCCTGATTTTGAAAAGGAATTCAATATTACTACAGACGCGAGTAATTATGCGATAGGAGCAGTACTATCACAAGGAAAAATAGGAAAAGATTTGCCTATAGCATACGCATCTAGAACTCTGAATGCTCACGAACAAAAATATTCGACAATCGAGAAAGAATTACTAGCAATAGTATGGGGAGTTGCTAAATATCGGGAATTCGTCTACGGGACAACCTTCAAACTATATACCGATCACCGCCCGATAACATGGTTATTCAATGTAAAAGATCCAGGTTCCAGACTCGCAAGATGGAGATTAAAACTGGAAGAATATAATTATCAAATAATATACAAACCAGGTAAACAAAATACCAATGCCGATGCCTTATCTCGAATAAGAATCAATCATCTCAGAGATTATTCAAAAATATTCTACGGAAGTCCAGTGAAAGAAGAAGAAGAAGAAGAAGAAAATGAAGAAAGACCGGATACTCCAAATACAGAAATCGGATATGAAACAATCTTAGAAGAATATAACATTTTTAAGAAACTACACGAATCAAAATCACTAATTGATTATTCTAAATGTAATTTTACTAATGAGAAATTTCTAGATAAACATCAAAAAAAAATTATATCATTCTTAAAGCCAGGCGAATTAACTGATTCACAATTTAAAATAGCTGATGATTTAATTGACTTAAATACAATGTATGAAGAACACAGAATAAACGTCGTCACATCAAAATGCAATCCTAAACGAAAGTATTACCTTATCATCGTTCCACATTTAAATCCTGACCAAGCAATCTTTGAAATTCTTTACTACAATAAAGAGATATTGTTAGAAAACGATAAATATTATATGGAAGAAGTAAAAAATGTACCAATTTTAGAAATGCTATCTTTCATTTTTTCCGATAATGAAATAGAATTTATAACTTGTAACCCAAACATCATAATCCCAGAAAAAGAAGAAAGAAATATAATTATTGAAGAAAATCATACAGGTAAACTAAACATGCATAGAGGTATCCAAGAAACAGTAACAAGAATAAAACGAAAATATCAGTGGGAAAATTTAACCAAAGACGTTGAAAATTTCATAAAAAATTGCGAAGTATGTATTAAATCCAAAACTTGTAGAAAAAATTTATCAAATCCCTTAGTGATAACAGAGACGCCGAAAACACCGTTTGAACGCATTAACCTCGATATATTAGAAATACCAGAGAAAAATTATGTACTTGTGATAAGAGATGAATTTTCTAAATTTACCCAAGCTTATCCAATTGAAAATAAATCCGCGAAAAATGTTGTCAATACACTATTATTATATTTTATGCACTATGGCACGCCGCTAAGAATACATTGTGACAGAGGTAGAGAATTCGATAACCAATTAATGAGAGATCTATGTAATCTTTATAATATTAAACTAACATTTTCATCAGTCAATCATCCACAGAGCAATGGTTCAATCGAAAGATTTATGAGTACCTTATTGGAAATGATAAGATCAACAGTTACTGAAAAACCGGGAGATCATCCACTAACATGCATCCCATATGCAGTTATATGCTATAATAATTCTATAAGTAGTACACATGGTTATACGCCATACGAACTAATTTTTGGTCACACAAATTCAAGACCACCTGAAAAATTATTTAATCAAGAAGAACTAATTTCGAAATATGTACGTGAACTAAATAATAAAATTTCATATTTTTACAAAGTAGCAAGAGAAAAAACAATTTTGAAAAAATTCAAATCTAAAGAACGTCACGATCAAAAAGCAAAACCAAAACCAAAAGATATTGAAGTAAATGATTTTATATTCATAAAAGAGTCACAGATAAAACATAAATTAAGTAACAAATCGAATGGTCCTTATAAAGTAATACAAATATTAAGAAATAATGCCTTAAAAATCAAAGACTTAGAAACAAACAGAGAATTCACAATTAACTCGGATCAAGTTAGCTCAATCTTAAAATAGATTTTCTTTCTTTTCAGATGAAATACATCATCATTCTTGCTGTACTAATCACAGTAAGTCAAGCAAGTAATTATAAAATTTCAACTTTAAATAACACTCTAGGAATACAGTATTACTATGAATCAGACTTAAAAGTATCAAATGAAAAATGGAAATTACTAGTTGTCAAAGACATTACAATTTTATTAGATTCTTTCAAAAATGATATTTCAATTTTAAATCACATAAAGCAATTAATTGAAAGAGACTCTCCAAGACTTATAGCATTTTACACTGAAGTCAAACCTCATATTACAATGTTAAATAAAATAATAATGACAATCAGTCAAAAATTTAGCGAAATAAAAAATGATATCAACCCTTATGATCCAAAAGAATTTAATTTAAATAACACTCGTACGAAACGAGGAGCTTTTAATTTTATAGGCTCAGTATGGAAAGCAATTACGGGAAATCTCGATAGTACAGATGGTGAATATTACGATAAAGTCATAAATGAAGTCGAAGAAGACGAAAGAGCTCTAGAAAATTTAATGAAAAATCAAATCACTGTAACTAATTCTGTAATAAAAACTTTAACTATACAATACGCAAACTCCAAATAGACGAGCAAACATTCAATGAAAATCTTCACAAAATAGAAAACGCTATTTTTAACATATCAGATAACCAAAATTTTTATGATTCAAAGCTTCAAATTATAAATATATGTGAACAATTATTAGAGTCATTTATTCTAATAGAAAATGAACTTAACGATATCATTGATTCAGTCACATTCGCAAGACTCAAAAGCATCCATCCATCGGTAATTCAACCCGAAGATCTTATATTCCAATTAAGACTAATTTCCACAAGTTTAAGCACACATGTTTTACCAATGTTGCCAAATCTAGAAAATATTCCAAAATACCTTGATATAATTGAACTTCAAGCTTACCAATCTGATAATAAAATCGTCTTTATTTTACCAATTCCTTTAGTAGAACCTGAAGAATACAAACTCCTACATGTTTACTCTTTACCAATTTTTAATCAAAAAACCAAATTGTCTTACCTTATCTTAAACACATATAAGTATATAGCTGTTAGCAGAGATAATAATCTTTATATTACAATTGATAATTTGGAAAAATGCAAAAGCATCGAACCAGAACAAAAATATGTTACAACTTAATTGCATATCCAATCGATGAACACGCACCCTGCGAAATAAAAGTAATCAAATCCATAAAGTTACCAGAAAATTGCCAAACCATTGAAGTTAATATTGAAGACTACAAGGTACAACACATATCTGAAAATGAATGGTTAATCATCACCAATGCCCTTTTACCAATCAGTATCCAATGCAAAGAAGATACAACGAAAACAATAAATATAAATACAAATTCAATCCTGAAGTTACAACCTCATTGTATATGTTACGTTGGTTCAATCAGAATACAGTCAAGCAAAAACTACAAATCAGAAGATTCCAGAGTCATCGAAACTCCAAACATTCCTTATGAATGTTGCGAAGAAACAAAAAGTGCGCGAAATGTGTTTAAATTAAAGCCTTTAAAAATTCAAAAACTTGAACTTGATGAACTTAATATTGCAGAACACAAGTTAGATCATTATTCCGAAGAACTTGATGATATAATAAATAGACCTTTTACTCAAAGACATACCCAGTGGTTAACAATTTTCTGCATCGTATTAATTGTACTAATTATTTCAATTTTCATTATTTACAAATGTCGAAAAAGATGTAGAAAGCAGTTCCCAGCAATTATATTCCCAACAATAAACGCAGAACCAGGACAATCCAGAAGCCTATTAAGAAGATTCAGACCACGAAGAAGATCCTCAATCCGAGATGAAAATATAATAGAAATGCAAGAACCCGCAATCTAATTAAACAAATTGTAAGTTTCAACAAATATAATATTACTAATTTTAATTTTGAATTTTGTAATTTTTTCAATTTTAAATCAAAAATTTGTGTCAAATGTAGACTCCAAATTTTAAATAAGAGGGGGAGGAGTGTTACATATCACCTTTCATGACTTTTAAATAATAATATGCTGATTAATGTCTAGAATAAAACAATAATCCATTGTAAAGGAATTACGCAGAAACTTAAACAATACTTATATTATATTACTAGATGCACCTGCATAAACGATGATTCTGCATAGTTCCCCTTTTTCCAGCAGAGATTATAAATAGGAGAATATTCCTAAACAAGACGCTTTTTGAGTTCAACTTAAGACTTTTAACGTTGTTCAGAGCCACAACATTTGGTCTGTTCATTTGCTGTATTAATAATTATTATAAAATAGTCCTTTTTTGTAACAAGTAGTGATAGTTGTGTTTCAAATAAATTCTGTTGTTTTTTAAAAAAGGGTTTTAAGTGATAAAGCCCCAACAATTTTTTTGTTTACATTTTTGGAAAAGTAAACAAAAAAAGATAAATAAATTAAGTAAAATCTACATCTCCATTATTTAACTTATTGTACACCAATGGATATTAATACGGTCTGACCTGAAAGCAAACCACACTGTATGGGGTACATACGAAAAGAAAAAGCTCAATAAAAAATCATTGTACAAGGCCAAAATATATAACCGACACTTAAAACTGAAATAAATGGACTTTTGCAAGTAAAAATTTTGTATAACCCGGAAGTCATCCCTCAACTCTTTTAAAAGAATAAACAAGTCAGTTTAGATTAGTTTCTATCATTATCTCTAAAAGGACACACCATGTTAGTTAGTTTTTAGTGTTGTGTCAAGTTGGAAAAAAAAATTTAAAACGTTTAACAGAAAAAATTGTGACTTTACAAGTACTAACGCTGTAGGTAAGTCAAAATTATTAGTCTATAATTTCTTAAATGCATCAATAAATAATGTTATTTTAGAATGGTTTGAAAAAGCCCAAAAACATGGCCGAAACGTCATCATTAAAACATATTACGTTGGGTGCCAATTATAGTGATTTTTAATTTATATGATGAATGAAATGTTTTGATTTTAATTATACTTTTTATTTTAAATTTCATTGAGCAATAATTAACATTTTTAGATTACATATGTTCTTGAAAAATTTTGAACTAAACACATTTTATATTAAACATTGATTATTTTTATAACAATTATTTAAATGCAAATTTCTAGTTATATTATTGTTCAGAAATGTGGAGTTTCTAATATTAGAAATTACCCATATTACTTATTTTATTTATATTATATACAGTATCTATTAAATCATGAAATTATCAAACAATACCTTATAAATTAATTAAACATATATACAAATTCAAATGAGACACATTGATCAGTGTTTTTATTTTCAAAACAGTTTTTTAATACTATCTTTTTCACTTTTTAAAACGTCCGGCTAATAAAACTCCTGTCCTTAGGGTCGTGATCATTTATAAAGATCTTTTAATGGTCTGATCTTTTTACCTCAGCAATTTTTATTGTGATTTACTTGTAGTTATTTTCTACGCCACATTCATCCTATTTACTGATGAACTTTTATTTCAAATATGCATTTGCAATTTTAAATTGTCTGTCATATATTGTTGTGTATCATCCTCGTATAGCCCCGAGTTTAGAGTATTTGATCACATGATCTTGGTTCGGCTTCGTGTTACTTTCGGGTTTGAATTGTCACTTTCACTTTCAGTTCAGTTTATTCAATATGGCGATTTATGCCCATAAAATTCGTTGTACTTTTGTTTGAAAATAAACAATTTTTACAGACTGCTTGATATTTTAAACAAATGTGGGTCCATGTGCACTGTTGGATTGATGGAAAAAGACTGGACAATTGTCACAAGATGACAGGTAATTTATATAAAATTTGGTAAACATTTGAATTTCGACAATTAATTGATGTTGACAATTATTGAAATATTTTTTTAAAAATTAAACCCTTTGTGTTTTATATCATTAAAATCTATGAAAAATACTGGTTCTTTTGATATATATATATATATATATATATATATATATATATATATATATATATATATAAAACTTATTTTACAATTCAGTTTTAGTCTTGTATTTTGCAATTGAAATCTAGGTTATGATATATTTTTTTTAATTTGAATATTTTTCTCTAACATGACTCCCATGGATATTTTCTTTATGAAATGTATTCTTTAAACCTTTCTGTACCTTTTGATATACTTTAACACTCTTTGAAATGATTTTATTTAGTTCTGGACTCTAAATAGATTCTGATCTTTGATACCTTTCTTAATTTACCCAAAATTTTTAGTTTATTGAACTGTTCTTGACCTATCCTTATTCACATTATACTATTTCTGATGCCTGATAACCTATTTTACTGTAAGATTTACTTTTTTATATTCCATCCCCTTAATTATTATCCATTAAACTATAACTCTATTTATATGTTCAAATTGTTGTCTATTTTAAGAATTTTATATATTTTTCCCCATTTATGTGATTAATTTTCTGTTTTGACCCTTGACTTTTTATACATGGTACCTGACTTTCCAATTTAGATATTTTAATCCTGTCCCTCAAATTTAGCTTTAATTCCTGTTTAAATTTGATTCTAATATGCTTTGGTATTTTTAGTTACTATATCTGTAATATGAAAATGTGTTTGAATTGTACAAATTGAAGATTTTTACTGATTTACTTGGTGTTAATGAATGTTGGAAGTTATGGTCATCGTTTTGGGCTGTAGCAGTCAATTGTAAGTATACCTTTATTTTTCCTGTTAGACCTTATGATATTTAGGGTTTTTACAATATTTTTATCCTTATACAACATCACAATGATATGTTTTCCTTGTGAACAAACCTGATCGCTTTGCTATTACAAATACCCTAAATTTCATGTCTGGTTATCTAATTTAATCCAAGAATCAAAATGACCTTCTGGTCATTTGTAAATAAGAAAAGCTAGTCTTCTAGAATTCCAGGAAATATGTTATACAATACTGAAGCACTATACAATCCCCAATAAATTTTAAATGCATTCCGGACATATTTTGAAAGTGTATTCTCCCCTCCCGACATTCAAAACGATGCTGTATATATAATTTAAAAGATAAGCTCACTTCTGGCCCCGATCAAATATAATCTTTTCTAATAAAGGATTGTTTGCGGGTCTTACTACTTCCGTTACAAATTATTTTCAACTTGATTCTAAAGTCATCCGTATTTCCGGATATCTGAAAGATAGCTAAAGTTTACCCTGTATAAAAGGCTCAAGATCCGAAAGATGTCACTAATTATAGATCTATATGTATACTGACCAATTTGGGAAAGTTTTCGAGACCGTGCTTTATCGTTACGTCAGTTAAAAATATCTTATCTACTCAACAGCATGGATGTATGAATTCTAGATCAACAATTAGCAACTCAGCTACATTTAGTCAATATTTTGTGAGAAATTAGATAATAGAGAGCAGTTTGACGTTGTCTATACGGACTTCTCGAAAGCTTTTGACAAAGTGTGTCATTCTAAACTTCTACGTGAGCTAACTTGTTTGGGTTTCTGTGATAACTATCTTAGACTTATATAAGATCTTACTTGGATTAATGTAAACAATATATATTTTACATACATCATTGTTCAGACATTTATCTTGCAACAAGTGGAGTTCCCCAAGGTTCAAATTTAGGACCACTATTATTTTTATTATTCATAAACGATTTATTTAATGTTTTAGAATGTAACAAATTACTGTTTGCGGGCGATTTAAAAGTATATATGTCGATCTCTTCCCCAGAGGACTGTACTAACTTACAAAAGCAGATTGATCTGTTGCAAGACTGGTGTCTGAAGAATCAACTGCATTTGAACATATCCAAATGTAAGATCTTAACAAATTGTCGTAGAAATACACCGGTGAAGCATCCGTATTCTTTTAACCGTATTCTACTAGTGCGCACGAATACCATCAAATATCTGGGAGTATATTTTGACGATCAACTTAAGTACAATAAGCATATTAATATCACCGTTAATTCCGCTTATCGTACTTATGGATTTATATATAGGAACTGTAGAAATTTTGACAACCCCTCGGCACTATCTGCTTTATACATTAGCCTAGTAAGGTCAAAATTGGAGTACGGAGGCATCATTTGGAACCAAATATACACATAATATGCAGAGGCTCTTTACAAAAGTTCAGAAAAGTTCTTAAAATTCCTAAGCTTTAAATTAATGGGAAACTATCCACCAAGAGGTAAAACAGTTATCACAACTTGCTTCATGGATTTGGTTATGTGTCGTAGCGAATCGTAGAAGGCAAGCATCAGTTACCTTTCTACATAAATTGTTGAAGGGTAGTGTGGATTGTCCGCAACTACTATCTCAAATTAACATTTTAGTTTCTCGATTGAACTCGAGACGAAATGATAAATTTTTATGTATAAAACCCCTAAAACCAATATATTGTTAAAATCACCTTTGCATTTAATGTGTAGAAATGCAAACAAGATATCTAATATTTATGACATTTTTCTATGTAACTTACATGGTTTGAAAGACGCTTGTCATATTACATTCAATGAACATCATATATTTAGAAATAAATTCTTTCACTAAATTTTCATTTGATTGAAGCAGATATTACTTAGTACTTTATTATTATCATTATTTTACTGTTAATAAATTACTGCGACCAGAGAATTAATATTCTGTTTTTTATCTTGTATGTACTTTATTGTTATTATGTATGTATGTGCGTGCCTCTAGGGGAAAATTGACTAAACCCCAGATATCCTAGATATGAAAAGGGTTTAGCTCTGTGGGAGCACTTGCCAGGTTATCAGGCCCGTGCTTGGAGTCGTGGCAGTTTCCCATAAATTTTCTGACCATCCGGGCTGTTTAACATAATGGCTTTTTGCATTAGTTGGTAAAGATGTTCGTCTAGACCGAGGTATTTTAAATTGTTTAATAAATGTTTTGGTACTAGTCCAGTCGTTGACAACAATTGGTACAGTTCGTGTGTTGTTCATGAGTCTTTATTTGAAATTCCAAATCTCTATATTTGGTTATTTTCTCAGCCTGCTTAATATTTATATTATTGTTGTTAGGAATTGCTACGTTAATTAAAGTTGTTTTGCGAGAAACTTTATCCATCAAAACTATATCTGGTCGATTGTGAGCAACAGTCCGATCAGTTAGTATCGTGCGGTCCCAGTACAGTTTGTAGTTGTTATTTTCTAAAACAGATTCTAGTTTGTATTAATAGTATGGTAATCTCACCGACTGAGATAGTTCAAGTTTCAGTGCTAGTTCTTGGTGCAGTAGTTTGCCACATGATCGTGTTGTTCTCTGTATTCAGTTGTAGCGAATTCCTCCTGTGATATGCTGGATAGATTCAGATGTTTGGCAACCATATCTGCCTCTGTCTGTCTTCTTAGTTGGAATTCCTTGATCTTGCATTGCCAATGTAAAGCCTTCCGTTTCAGGAAACATATGGCCAGAGATCAACCAGTAGTTCGACGCTGCACTGTCGACATAATCTTTAGTTGACGTCGTTTATATCTCTTCCATGAAGGGGCTTCTATTTCCATTTCAGCAGTTTCTGATAAGTTGTCTGGTGGTATAATTGGACTTGTTGTTCTGACAGTCGCAGTGGTGTTGAGTTATGACTCTGTGTAGATCTAAATATTCTGTAAGTTTCTGGAAATGACTACGCAAAATAGAAATTTGTTGATCTAATAGTTTGGTTATATCTGCCAATCCTCTTCCTCCTTCATACCGTGGCAGAGTTGTATGTTCGACAGAACTCTTTGGATGGTGATTTTGAGCTTTTGTTAGTAAAACTCGAACTTTTCGTCGTAATTGTTCAATGTCAGTCTTGCACCAATTAACTATACCAAAAGACTAACTGAGTAGTGAACACGCATAGGTGTTAACAGCCTGAAACAGATTTTTATTGTTTGGTTTGGTTTTCAACAGTCGTCTTACCCTTCTACAAAACTGTGCTCTTAAGTACTTTTTCATTATGGAGTGATTAATATGTTGAGCCTGCTTTATTCCAAGATATTTATAAGTATGGCCTTCCACCATGGATTCAATTGAGAGAGGGATCATGGCAAAGCAAAACCCTTCTGATTGGAATAGAGTCGGTTTGTATTGAATAGTCGGCTTCATTCAGAAAGATTTTGGTTTACCAGGTGGACATAGCATATTCTAAAAAGTTAATAATACAATTACAATTACAATAGAGTTGATTGCAGACAACGGAATCAATTATCAGTTGTTCTTTGCACTCCATCGAATTTTTCGCGCATCCCTTTTGTTGTTGAGTAATTACGCTGTTTAGCTCACAATGCCTGTAAGTGTGATGATTAATGTACGATGTTATAAGTTTGTATAAAGTTGGGAATGTGTACATAGGTTGACCTTTGGTAAGAGGTGTGTAGTATGTTTCGTGGGTGACGTACAGTTTCTTTATCTAGTAATTTTGAACACCATCTGGTCCTGGTGCTTTCCCGTTGTGGAGGAGCTTCATTATGTTGGATGTGTCTTCCGTTGTAAGTGGTTGGTGTTGCATCTTATCACAATTCTGAAATGCAACCTCCTCCTCATTAATCCAGCTGACTCTGGAGTTATAGAAAATTGTTGTGGAAAGTTGTGTTTTCAATAATTCCTCGATTTCCGTTTTACTGGGATAGCTAGCGGCTTCATTATTATTGTTGTTGTTAAGTTTTAGATAAAACCCTTTTTCTGATTGCAGGAATACAATGTTGTCTAGTTTCCGTTGATAACTAGTTGTCTACCTTCTTATCGACTTGTGTAGACGGAGAGCTTTTGTCGTAGACTGTCCAGACACTGCTGAGATGTGATGTTTTCTCCATTTCACTGAGAGTGTATTCGTTTATTGTCCATGATAGTCTTGATAAGTCTTTCTATTCTGTTGTTCCTGACCCCTCGTTGGTACTCGGTCAGTCTTCCAATGTTTTTCCGAAGACATTATTATTATTATTAGTATTATTTAAAAATAAACACAAATGCTATACCTAGTATATTTGTGAAGACGATTCCAAGCAATATATTTCAATTATGGAGATTATAACTGATTTCAAATACTTAAGCCTCCAAACGGATTGACAGGGGAGTTATTCTAATCTTCAACGTATTTATATATATTCTCAATCATCAAATAACTAATAGCTTGGTGACGACTTTAAAAGCACCCGGTAGGGTTCGTATTTATTACTTGGTGTGTAGATACATACCTAACAAACAATGATTTACATATAGATACCTAAATAATGTGTTGTGAAATCAATTACTTTAAAAAAGGGACAATTTCTTGTAAACAAAAAAGACATCCAATGAGAAAATTAAAGAACGAGATGCTTCTTCAAGCGAAAATGCTAATTTTAGAAGTAATAAAACTAAAAAAAACGAGCAGGCACAATCTGATAAGATTATTAATAGTTGCAAATTTTCAGTAGCAATATTTTTATAATATATAACAGAGTTTATATCTGTAACCTTGTACATATTAAATACGTAAATGAATTGTGCAGATTTATATACATATATTTGGTAGATTAGTATTTCTCCACAACAACAGCTTAGGGGAGATATTAGAGAATTATTCATTTTTCTATTAAAGGTATAAATTCTAACAAATAACTGAACCCAAAACTGTACAATGAATTCAGTTTTAACAAAAGATCAAGAACGATGACGTCGTTCACCATGGTAGAAAACCAACACTTGAATTGATATCGGGATAATGTAGAGATTCAAATTGGACAGCAATCAAATAAGTAGAGGATAATTCTCAAGAATTCCGTTGATCAAGACGGATTAAATAAAACAGTACACCTCTTATTCATAATCAGGGCCGAATTTAAGTTGGTGGGGGCCCTTGGGCACAAAGCTGGTGGAGGACTACTTAAGGAATTCAACATTAGCAGGCAAATTTGTATTTTACATTTATTATTTTTAATAAAACATGTCATTTAAAAGGATTATTACATACTTATATAAAATACAGCAAAACAAATAAAGTTAAGCGAAATATATATATATATATATATATATATATAGCAATCAAATAATTTGAAGTGAAAAAAAAACAAAATTTTACAAATTACGTATACAAATTTTGAAATAAATCGGTTATAAACTTTTCCAGGAAAATTATTTTGAAAATTGCCTAGTTTTGATTGAGTAGCCCCTCACCTTGGCTTAAAGTTAAAATAGGTATTTAACTGGGTCTTATCTATAGTTACCTGCTCAATTTAATTGTATATCATGTTTATATTAGAAACTTAGGGTTGCTCACATTAAAAAAATCTTAAGTTTGATTTTAAAATAATAGGCTTGCCTCATATATAAAAAAATCTTAAATATAATTTACATATACACTGGAGAGTACAAAAACCTACTAACAAATTTTCAAAATCAATATTCATACAATATAAACAATTTTTTGATTGTAAACTTTTGTTGGTTTTTGGCTTTCATTTACAATATTTGCTCGATTTTTTTCTTCAAATATATATATTTTTTAAATTTTACTCCACAGTTGGTGGGGAGCCCCAAATTGGTGGGGACCCTGGGCCAGTGCCCAAAGTGCCCTTGTGTAAATCCGGCCCTGCTCATAATAATTTATATTTGAAAAAGAACCACTTAGAAACCGTTTGCACACAAAACTATTTTCTGACATACATTCTTTTTTTATCTGATCAATCAATTCGTTACTAATCCAAGGTATTATGTAAAAGTAACAATACAGGAAATCCAAAAAATTATTGCCAAATAACAACCTTGTCAACAATATATAAATTAGTCATAGTAATATGAAAATGCAAACTGTCACTATGTATAGCAGAAAAAAAAATTATGACGAAAGCAAAAGGGACGTCATTTAGGAAGTAAAAGTTTTAAAGAATTTTTAGAATTGACTTTAGTGTGAGAATAGTAAAGTAAATGTATACTTATGGGAAACTTTAGAGATCAGGCAAAATTAAGAAAGCAGACTTACCTTAGAGACTGATCGAAATAAATATTTAGCTGTAGATATAAAGAACCATATGTATTTAAAGTATCATGTTTATCTCAGAAATAGTTAAATATCTACAAAAGCTAATTTGTTTTCTAAGTACCTGGAGCTCAGTATCCGGCAAAAACTCCCTATTATTTAAGCTGGTTGTTATACACCCCACTTCCGATATTGCTGAGCGGAACTAAATATGGCAAATAAACAATTACAAAGTTAAACAAAATGTCAACAAAACAATGCAAGTAATTTCGAAAAGACTGCTGAGGAGGTCTTGAATTATTTTGCCTGTTCATTGGGTTTGCCTGCAAGAGATAAGTATTTGAAAATGTATATGGAAATCAAAGTGTAGTAAGGCAATTTCACATTGTTCTGTATATACAATTTTCAAAAACTTGTTTGTTGCAGGAAAAAATCGGAGGAAGGAAAAACCAATGAGCAGGCAAAATAAAAGAATGCAAACTGTACTGAACAAATACGGAAATTAAATTATAAATAAAATGTTGAAAGAACGTATCCGCAGAAAAGAAATATAAATAGATGGATAACCTAACCTTCATTTATAAACTGCAAAATGGACTATTGCCTATTTGGATGGGTTAATTAGGCAAAATAAATATGTCCATCAATAAAAACCGACCATCTCCATACTGAAAAAATTAGTAATACTAAAGGGCTCCAGACAGTATTCCATAGAGGATCTAAACCGTAAAATACCAGCAGATATAAATTAGTAGAACATTGCTAGTAAAGTGGGAAAATGGCTGAAGAGTTAATTTAAAATAATTTTATCTAGCTAATTTAGCAGTAGTAAATAAATAAAAGTATTTTCAGTCCAGTTCAAATTAACACATTAACCTTATACTTTATTCAGATCCACTATTAGTAAATCTGTTTAACAATATATTCTTAATTAATTCTTCATATATCCGTGTGCTGAATTTGTGAAGTTCGTATCTTCAGATAAAATTGTTAAAAAAACAATTGGGTGTTGATAGTGTTGTAAATGATATTGTTGTTCAATGATCTTTGATTTTATCTACTGAATATAAAGAGTAGTTTCGCCTAGACAAAGGCAGTCAATAAATTATGGTGACTTACAATGCCGTGAATTTCACACAGTAGCAAACCATTTTGTTATATAATAACACATACAGAATAAATGAATTAGCAAGGAACGCAGAATCTTCGGAATTTTCATAAAATAAACAATAGAATTGTTTACGCTATTAATTTATTGCGACCTTCAATTTTATGTAGCAGAATAGCGAGTATCATCAATAGCATGTGACCTCTAAAAATTATTGTACAGTTATCTACACCTATGATGAATAGATGGAAAACACCAATAGTAAAATATAAGTAGTCCTACATTTAAAACGATTTTAATAAAATTCATACTATTATAATACAAAATTAAAGCTTTAAAGATAATAGCATCGAAATTCGAGAAAGTATTTGCTAGTGCAAAAAATAAAGTACAATTAGTACTTTTAAGATAATACTCACCAGAGCACTAAATTGCTGAGTCATATTAATTAGGAATAAGTGTAATTAAAAAAAAAAAACAAACATGAACAATGCATATTTAATTTTTTGAGTTTATTTTTTGAGATTTTTTCAATTTTCAGGTCGCAATATTTCCTTTTCAGATTTCTCTTTAAAAATATTGATATTAGCATTCTCAATTGAACTATAAATTTTACTTTAATACCTCATTATTGATTTGATACCTGCTTATTTAAAATCCACTTTGGACCGGAAATGGCATTTAAAAATATTTATAGTTCACTATCTGACCCGTCCCGGCTTCGCACGGACTAGACAAATGGGCGTATGGGCCGTATCTAAACATTTTTTCATTTGGTAATTTTCACATCCCATAAATTAGATGGCTACAATTGCCTCTAAAAATACATTATATTGGTATTTAAAATGGAGAGTTACACATATTTGACGTGTTTGAGATTTTTTATATTTGATATTATGGTTCTCCCGTTTGGCAGTTTTATAATTGCCTTTTTTTGAAATTATCAAAAATAAAGGTATTTTACTTTAAAGTAAAACCTCATATTTGCTGAAGAATGTTGAAAAAAACATTATACGTTTCTGACCATGCAACTCTTTTTATAAAGAATAAATTTTTTTTTTCTAAATAATATTCATAAGAACGTTTTCCGTTTGAATCCAATTAATGAGACCAACTGAGAACCTCCACCTTGAAGTTGATTAACTGACATTTATTTTGATTTGATTCCAATCGATTTTCAATTTTCTCAAATTTTTAGTGATAAAGCATAATTGGATGCAGTTTTCAATTCTAATAGACTTTGATTACAATTTGAGATATTATAAAAAAATAAAGTTACCTCACTTTTAAACAAAATTGATATATTTTTTGAAACCTAATATATAGTTGGAAAACTTCCATAAATACTTACTAAACATATTTAGTGCAGTTACATAATTAGATACAGTTTTCAATAAAAATTACTTATATTTGATAACAATTATAGATATTAACAAAAGTAACGGTACTTCAATTTTCGGCAAAATTACTATTGGCTGACAAACCTCGTTTAAAGTTAAAAAAGTTACATGGAATGATTACAGTATATGTTTTAGACCATGCAAATCTGTTTATGAAGAATAACTTTTTCTTTTAATATTATTCATAAAAAAATTTCGTTTGATTTATGAAGACACACTGTATATATACAGACTAATTGAGACTCAACTTGAAGTTGATTAACTGACATTTAAGTATTTTGATTAAACCAATTTCTTTCGGAACAGAAAATGTCCATATTTTATAACACCACCAAAGCTTTAGTACACAGGTTGAGTTTTTTTTGATGATCTCGGAAACTAGCGGAGATAAAGCAATGGTTAAATTGGGAAAGATTTGCAGTTTTACTGGCCCAATTTAATGACACTTTCGGATTTTTGTAAAAAGTCATGGCTAACTAGATATTTTGAAAAAACGAAATTCTGTCGATTTAGTCAAATCCCTCTAGCTCCCTTGTTTTTGATTTTATAAAAAAGTGTAAATATCAAAATTGAAGGGAATTGTATCCCGAATATGATTGTCATGTCCTCGTTTGTGTGACAGCTCTCGTTTTCGAGATATGACACACACTTATCTTTTTTTGAATGAAAACCATAGTTGGCTATGGCCTCAAAAAAAAACGGACATTTGTACAGCTTTTCAACGATATAATACTCGATGTAGTTATTCATAAAAATAACGGAGTTATGGATGCTTTTCTCTCTTATTTTCACTTTTAACGTAGTTAGCCATGAAATAGATTGATTGCTTAATATCTATCCCAAAAAACATTGAACGATTTTTATTAGGTATATCAGATATAACGAAAAAACTAAATAAGTAGGTACTTACTAAAACTTAAATTAAAGTACATAATAATGGTTACAATTTATGTTCGAAAAGTCCACCATTGTTATTTAGACAAAGGGGTTGGCCATTCGCGTGGGCCATTTCTTCCTATCCAAGAGTTTGGATAGATATTATCTAAGTGTTGTTTTACTAATAACGAATTATGAGCAGGTGCTCCATCATGTTGGAACCACTCAAATTCTAAACGAGTTCTCAAATTCAAGTAGCAAGTAGCGCTCTCCAGTAAGTGATTAGTGATAAATCAAAGGCCCCAGAATAGTAGACCCTATGATACCACACCCAACATTAAAACCAAATTTTATCTGGGGTCGTCTTTCTTCTAGATGGAAAGAGTTTTCTTTAGCCCACATATGCTCATTGTGTCTATTGAACATACCGCAGTTAGTAAATCTAGTTTCATCTGACCAGAACACCTTTAATGGAAACTCTGGATTGTCAAGGCACATGTCTCTAAACCATGTACAAAAAACAAAAATACGTCGATGTTCGTCATCAGCATGCAAAGTACCTTAACTACAGTTCGTTGAGATGTGCCAGTTTCTGCCGCAATCTCACGAGTTGATGTAGATGGATTTTGATTTACTAATAAAACTCAACCCGTATAAGAATGTCCATAAAAAAACTTTCGCCAATTTTCTAAAAAATGGTACAAGCTATATCGTTGAAAAAAAAATATGGGACTACTTCGGGATCCCCGGAACAGGATGCAGTATAAACGGTCGAAATTCCTTGAGACGTTTTCAAGTAATCGCTGAACACGCATAAAAAACATAGATATTCGACTGTGTTTATGCTTTTTTGAGAACCTTCTTTTTGAAGTTGGTTAAGAAAAAACATAGATATAGACGAATTGAGAACCTCCTTCTTTTTGAAGTCGGGTAAAAAAAAAATCTAAAAAAAAATTTACAATCAAAAAACAAAGATACAATGTTTATATTGTATGAATATTTATTTTGAAAATTTGTTAGTACGTTTTCGTACTCTTAAGCGTATATATAAATTATATTTAAGATTATTTTATATATGTAGCAACCCTATTATTTTATAATCAAATTTAAGATTTTTTAATATGCGAGTAACCCTAAGGCTGTAATATAAACAGGAGAAGCAATTAAATTTAGTAGGGAACTGTAGATAAGACCGATTACGATACATATTTTAAGCCAAGAGGAAGGGGCTACTCAAAATTGTTTGAAAATTTACATACGTATTTTTTTAAATTTATTTTTCTCTCTATTTTTAGTGCTATATATATATTTAGTATATCTTTATTTATTTTGAGGTATTTTATATAAGTATGTAAAAATCCAGTTATCTGACATGTTTTATTCGAAATAATAAACGTAAAATAAAAATATGACTGGCAATTTTGAATCCCTTAAGTATGCCCCTATTAGTTTTGTGCCCAGGGGCTCCCACCAGTTTTATGTCCAGGGGCTCCCACCAGTTTTGCGCCCAGGCCCCCCCACCAGTTTTGTGCTCAGGGGCCCCCACCAGTTTTGTACCCAAAAGCCCCTCCAACTTAAATCCGGCCCTGATCACAATTTTCAAAATCTCAGTCTCAGCATTGCGATTTTACTAAACATCAAAAATGGTCAAAAATTAAATAAACTTCCTCTGTTGCGAAACAAAATGCAAGCAAAGTTAAGTCTTCATGGTTATAGTAAAGAAGCACAGCACGAATTACTGTTTCTACTAATAGAACCCAATAATCTTGATATAGAAAAATTCTAAAAATTTTCTTTGGGTTCTGACACAACTAATTTACCCCAGAAAATAAATCACCTTTATTTACTTAGAAACCATTTTTTTACTATATCTACACTTCGATACGTCGAGCCAATCAACTAATCGGCTACTTCGCTATCTAGTGAACTCAACTGATATTGTTACTGCCACGTATATCCTATCGTATTTACTTTGGAATGTTCTCGTAATAATCCTGTCTTACTAGAGACGGGCAAAAATTCTCGGTACCTTTTTCATCAACAATCGTGCGTTCAGGAAATAGTTTCTGTCGGCATTTATTTATTTAGGATAGATGGTTTTTGTTGCAGATGATTAATTTCGAGGAGTTCTTATTAAGTAGCGTAAAAATTCAACGTTGTAAAAATATCAAGCGCCTTAGTCGAAGGATTTTATTTTAAATCTGTAGAAAAATATTACTTTTTGGGAAATAACACCACAAGTCACGAAACTGTTGTTTAATTCCAAACGTTTCGGGGTCTTTGTCTATTCCGTTGTCTATTATTTTAGACTTCAGAAGTCAAATAATTATTGTCAAACATTTTAAGTTTACATTTTAGAATTGTGCCTTTCTCGTAGTTTCTTTGCCATTGACAATGGGGTCTGACCTGGACCCCGAAACATTTGGAAATATACAGCAATTTCGTGATTTGTGATGTTATTTCCCAAAAGAGCTTTAAACTTAAATATACCACAAATATCCTTCAGAAAACAACTAAAAATATTGTTTTTTGAAAATCTTAAACATTGCAAAGCTGACCTTTACCTAATAGAAGATTATTTAAATGGTTTGGTTATGGATTGTTACGAATAAAGCGAGGAAGGTCAGTGAAAATGTGGCTAATGCAATTAACAGAAGGATGCTTTTCTAACGAAATCAAATTAGGCGAAGAAACTATAATACAATACAATCAGTGATAATAAATAATTGTGAACAATTTCACCGGTAAAGCACTGCGTTATATATCAACACAATATTGATGTAAAATAATATAAAGAAGAAAATGTTAACCGAATTACTGCATTATTGATAAACATCTTTAACGATGTTCAAAGGGACGACCTCCGATTTAGATAACACAAAACAAAAGACGATACCAAAAATCGAGCGAGTGAGGTATTGTCATGCAGTAGACTAAAAAAGGATTTGTAGAGTTTTATATAACGTACTGTTTTACAGATACGTACTAAATCAAAAACGCCAGTGAATTGTCACATAACCTATTTTTAAAAATAAGTGCCAGTATGAATTTGAGGTTTCTAGAACCACAAACAATTAAGATATTATTTTTTTATTTATTTATTTCGTGGTGTCTAAAGACAAAGATAAATTTTACTTTGTATTGAGAAAATAAATTTTTTTAAATACGCGTCTCATTATAATTTTACAACCATTAACTGCAGGGATTGTTGTAACACTTAAAAGCAGATTTTCACGTTTATTCAAAATAATTAGAACATGCGATCTCACTCGAATATCCGAATTCTTCAGAAATATAATATTACGTTGAGTAGATAACGATTAACAAGTATGTATAGTCTTGAGAATTGCAAATTACCACCAATATGACCAAAATGTTTGAGATTCACTATTAAGTATGAGGCGCCTGTTTTGACCTTAAGTTAAATAAGTGAAATTGTACTACTCATTGTTATATACTCTTATTATATAACCATGAGAAAGTAGTAGTATACAGATTAGATATTCTTATAAATTTTCTGTGGGTTCAAAAACAATCTTTACAACGAACACAAATCTTCTTTATTTCCACACCAAAAATTCACAATTAATAACACTTTACTTTTCTTAGACTAAGCGAGATACGTATATCAGCTATTCCACTACTGCGTTGCTCCTCCTGTGCGGCCGTCGCTAAACATTTTTAATACTTCATATGGCTCATCACAACCTGTTGCGAGCTTTAGAGATTTGCCCTTACACCCTGGGGGTTGTATAGTTAGACCTTATTTCTCTCAGCAGCATGCTTTCTCGGACTTGGTAAGCATAATCATTAATTTCATTGGGCGGTTCTTCTGTTGAGCCCTTTCGAAGAGTACTCTCTGTTGTGGACAGCTGAGAGATAGTCCAACTGAAATAGATCATGATTGCTAATGCCTTAGGATAGATGTTGTCTCAAGGTCCTGTTGAATTTTTCCATCATTCCGTCAGATACAAGGATGTGGTTCTCATACAGAACTTCTAGAATACGTTGGACTCGGAGTTCCGCCCTGGCTCCGAATTCAACTCCAATGGTATACCAAAACTCCTGAAAAGTTCATCCGCCAACATCGTTGCCACCGTGATTGGGTATAGCATATGGAGACCAGGAAGAACTTGTTATCGGCCTCAAACTCGGGGAATCGACCAGCGACATCAATAGCTTTTCTTTCAAATGGGGCGCCCATATTATTGTGCTGCATTCTGTACTTTGTTCTGTTCTTCGGGCCATTACTGGTGCACAGGTATCACATTTCCGGCACCAGCCTCTGCCGTCTGCAAAGTAATTTATGAAGTAATATCGTTTACGGATTTTATCCAGAGTCTTATTCATGGCCAAATGACCTTCGGTAATCCCCTTATGTACTTCCGTCGCTCTTCAACTTTCCATTCACTTAACAGAGTCCCATTGGGTCCACAATGAATTCAAGACGCACGAGTATCTAGCTACCTCGTCCCATCGTGGCATGGGTGCCCCTCTCTTCAAGAGTGATAGAATTGTTTAAATATCTGGATCTGCTATTTGGTCCTGGAAACATTGTGCCGTGGTTCAGTCTTCATTCACCTGCACACGAATCTGTCGGATGGAGATACCTTCTTGCTGTTGTTCCATTTTCAGGCAATTTCCACAATCTGGTTTACAGGGTCCAAACAGCCGTACGGTGTTCAACCTTGAAATCGTATTGTTGCAATTTCTCCATCCACCTGGACCTATTATTAACGGACCATGGCGACCACTTCCCTAAATGCTCTTTCTTTTTTGCAACTTGGGACAGTCCTCCTAAGCTCATATGCGTCCATTCTTTGAGGTTTCTCAGCTATAACTTCATGTGTGACATATACTATTTTATTCACATGCTGGTCTCTGATACATTCCCTGATTGTTGAAGCTTAAGATACGACCAAGATATATTGTTTTTTCTTCATTTAACTGTTATTATAAATTTTCTGTTCTCTCCTACTCTTTGCAAGCCTTTACATTTGTTCTTTTGGCTTCCAGGAGATTTTAAATGTTCTGCAATAGAGAGCCATTTCAAAAGCCTATGTTTCTGCTAAGGAGTATTCAAGTTACCACCCGGCACAGCAATTGGCTCCATTTATAAAATGTAATATTTTATGAGTATTTCCGACCTAATTTTAATTTTTTCATCATTGTTCACGTTTGTATTTTGTTATAAGCGCCATGATTATTCCTTACATTAATAACCAACAGAGTTCGATCGGGTATTTTGTAACTACAAGAAATTTTGTTTTGTCTCTGTATATTTTGATAACATTTTTACGGCTCTCCGCTTCTGATGCACTGAAACCCTTATAAAAGCAGTATTGTGTCTGTTTGTCTGTCACGGTGTTACTGGTAGAAAAATGTTGGAATTTTACAAAAATCAACCATTCCTCTCTTAACTCTAAAACTATTATGCTTAAAATTTTAAAGAAAATAGAGAATATTGGGGCTCTCAATAAGTTTACAGAAAAAATAAAGCGAATATCCTGATGTTAATTTTGTGTTTTATAAAATTATATTTTATAAAATTAAATATATAAATGAAAGGGCTCGTTATGAGGAATCCAAATATATTATATTATTATGCCTGCAGAGGGATGCATAGATTTTTAAAATATTTAACGACATACAGAATGATTTGTAATCATAAAACAACTCTAAAAGATATACGCATAAGTGTCTGTCCACAATTTGTAGAGATATGCGATCACATCTCAGACATTTGCAAGTAAACTACAGTCGGAAACGTTTCCTTGACATTTCATATTAGTTAAGTTTGCATATATATATATATATATATATATATATATATATATATATATATATATATATAGTGGGTTATATTTAAACTTTTTCACTGTATTTTTCTCAAGAGTTTTGCCAATAATATGAATATTCAAGAACAAAATTAACCAAAAATGTCTATTCAAATTATTCACACGGAATATAATAATAGTCAGAACGTTGTCTTGTTTATATAATAATACTTTTAGGATTCCTGTATCGCCAGGTCACGTGTACTGGTTATTTGCCATATATATTAATGTTAATAGGATTTTTAAAGTATATGTTAATTTTAGCATTTCTACAATACTAAAAACATTTTTTCAGACGTCTGTGTAACACTTCACAAAAATTTAAATTATTTATTATTTCCTACTTTAAGTCAACCTGTTTGAATAATTTGTTATAAACTTAAAACTTATTATTTTTAATAGGTTGAGTGTTTGGTACGTCTTCATTTTGTGATTCTTGAACAATAGTTTCAGGGTTCATTGTTGTTCAACTGTATGTTAGCGGATTATTCAGAATTTAATTTGTTATATATAATAGTGCATATATAATATATATATATATATATATATATATATATATATATATGAAGAAATATTTATCTTATCCAGGAATACATCCGTTCGTTATATTGATTCATGTTTCAAGGTCTCACTTGGCATTCTAAATGCGTTGTTACGGTGAACTCATTGAGAATGCCAAGTGAGACCTTTGCGAAACGTCTGCAGGATTCAAACATGAATCAATATAACGAACGGATGTTTTCCCGTATAAATATTTTTTCATTCCATCCGTGAAAGCCTACGACTAGACATATATATATATATATATATATATGAACAAGGCTAGGTTCCGGGTGAGAACCGCGTCTGAATTAATTATATACTCGACGTTTCGACTCCTGCTTTGGAGCCATTATCAAGATACAAAAATAAAATAGAGTTTCAGAGTCTAGATCGAACTCGGGGCCTCAATCTGCCTACTCCCCAAGAGTCACTAGGTGACTGAACTGAATTTGAGTCTGCTCTGCTTCTTTTATTTATAGTTAGCGCTGGGTTAGAAGGGGATGTCACGTGATGAGGCTGTGTTGTGATTGGTTGGGTGTTGGTGGGCTTTGTTTTATCTTTAGGATTCCCGGTTAAGTTGGCTATTGGAGTGATTGGGTTAGTGCCACTTCAGTGAACGTCCGAGGCGGAAAAATAAAAACAAGGGATTAAGTTATAATACGTAGTATTATAGCATAATAGATTCCTTTAATCCTAGGCCGTTCACGGTTTAGGATTTTAATTGCACTAATAAAAGTTTATTTTACATATTAGAAAGATGATATTGATAGAAGATCTCAACGTAGAGGAACCAGGAGAAAGCGGAAAACAAAATCCAGGGCAAGTGACTCCTCATCTTCTAGTGAGATTGAAAACGAACAAATCCAGCAGAAAAAACCCAAGGGTAAGAAGAGGGAATATGCCGACGCCAGCATACCTATACAGAAGATTGACACCCCAGCACACCCAAGGACCGATGCCCCCACAGAGACAGAACCCGAGAAGGAAAAAAGACAAAGAATACCACCCATTGCCATACGCGAAAAACAGAAGTGGACTGAGGTGACCAGGCTCATGAGAGAACGGAAGATAAACGTGCCAAAAGCAACTAACACACAAGATGGCGTAAGATATTTAACCCACCTAAAGAATGATGAAACTCAGATCGTCTACAATATAGTGGATCCACCTAAGTTAGAATCATATACAAAATTTTCTTAATAGATATACATATTTAGAAAAAAAGTTATCCTATTCAACAGTAAATGACGTTGGTTAGCTAATAAATGATGCTTAAAAGCAAAATACCTTATATTTTAGGCAATATCGAAAAAGTTAATTAGGTTTGCAAAAATGCATCCAATTAAGCCATTGCATCACTAAAAATTGTAAAATAAATACATTAAAAACACAGAAACCGACTTCAAAAAAAAAAATAACAAAAAAGCATGAAAAAATGTTTTGCTACAATTAAATACTTTTTCTGAAGTCGGTGCCGATTTGAACAGCGAAGTTGGGAAGTACAACTTATAAATGTACTTTAGAAAAAAATATTTTCACTTTAGCTTGGCACCGACTTCATAAAAAGTATTTAATTGTTGTAGGAAAAAAATATTTCATGTTTTTTAGTTAATTTTTTTAAAGTCGGTTTTTGTTATTCTAAAAATGTATTTATTTTTCTCTTGATATTGGCTCACATGCGTAACCGAAAGGTCAGTATATATTTTCAATTCGAGTTAATATAACTTCCAGCTTACAAATAAAACCATCTTTATTTATTTGTT
Organism: Octodonta nipae; assembly: GCA_034190945.1. Lineage (NCBI taxonomy): Eukaryota > Metazoa > Arthropoda > Insecta > Coleoptera > Chrysomelidae > Octodonta > Octodonta nipae. Next base: position 47,946,278 of record CM067224.1, on the reverse strand, counting down.
AAGAATGTTATTATTGTTATAAGAATGAGACTCAACTTCGACAAGCGATTCAAGAAGGGCTGGTACAAGATGTTGGTGAGAAACCTGTATTGAATTAGTAAATCCTTATAATCAAAAAGGGTAAAAATTACAGTCTGATCAACTGATATCTATAATCAGTAACACAAAATTACGAAGCACTTAATCAGGGAATACAGATCGTAGAATCAGACATGAAAGTGTTAGGATGCTCGATTTACGACAACACAGATATTGCTTAATATTATAGAAGAATGCTGATACCGAGGTTAAAAACTTATCAACATTATGCTAAGGTAGACATTACTGTACAGAAATTTTTGTTTAGAGTCAGGGCTTTAAAAACGTTGAAGACGATACGTTTTTTAGTCTGCTTGAAATATGACTTCAGTTACAATATAGCTATTGTGAACTGAAATGTACGACATATTTACATTACATACTAGTTAATTACATTTAAAATAACGCTAAAGCGTTATGTCAAGTGGTTTATTTGTCATTTGCGTATGTCATGTTACTACATGAATAACCTGTTTTAGGTAATATTCCTGAACAGCGGCGAGAATGTTACACTATAACATTAACAAGTGTACATTACCATACCTACAACATGTAAGCTCAAAATTCTTTATTTGTTTACCAAACATACTAAAAATAAAAATTATTTTTTTTTTAAGATTATATTTACCGATTTCACAACAACATTAAATGCACGAATTGTCGTTATTAATCAATAATTAAATTGCCTGAAAAATTCATTGGCTATGTTTTTATAGTCCAGAAACTAACCTTGATATTTATAACATTATTTTCCGTCGACTATTATGTATTAGGAATTAAAAAGGTCACACTATATATCGGTTTCTGAAAATATATTTGCAGTTGTGCCTGTATAAACTACTTTTTAATGTGTTGAATTAAATTTATTGTGAGAAGTTCTTGACAATTTTAATATCTCCGTTTTTATTAAATGGCAGAAATGCTTTAATTTAACAAAACGAAAATTGATTAATTGCGGGAGAAATAATTAATAATACTTATTTGCATAATAAGAATTGATAAAACCCTAATAAATTCAAATTCTTTATTTTTCTTTGTCACAAAACAGTTTTGTATAGGAATCTTCAATAAAGGTGAAGAAATAAAATTTCCAATTAAGAATTAATTATAATTAAATTAAAAAACTACATATCACAAACTACGTACTTTCTACAATTATTTCATATAATATATCTAAACACTCTTATTCACTGAAAATTTCTTCAAACCTTTCTTGACACATAGTATACTATCAAGAGATTTGAGATTTCAGAGTTGGTAGCAATGAATTAAATGGTCTTAGTCCTATTGAATCCGGAGAGTTAAACGATAATTTAAGTCTCTTAAAAGGAACATAAAAGTCAATTATTTGGGTGTTCACATGAACAGTAAATACTTTTTTCCAACCCTTCGTATAATACATCAGTTTCTTAAAATTCAAAACATTTCCCAAACTTCGAATTAGCTGGTAAATCCATCACACTGCTAATCAAATGTTAGGCGTTCATCAATTATTAATTCCAGTAAACTTATAAATGGAATCTGATTTGTTTTTCATTTTTAGGAAAAGAACTTTATCATAAAACCATTACTTTATTAAGCACAAGATGACAATTTGAAGTGTTATCAGCATATAGATTCGGAAGTTTATCAAGGTTGTTTCAAATAACACGAACAAAACTAGGGGCAATATCAGTCGTTGAGGCACACCTACCTCAGTCGTTTCATATTTTGATTGAACCTTTACACATTGTGTTGGTTTCGATAAAAAACTAGATACCCAGTTGTAAGGTATTCCTCTCACACCATACTTATATAATGTGTCAAAGAGAATTCCATGTTTGTGGCAATCGAGCGCCCTGTTATAGTCCAGTCACCAACCGGATTTGGGTAGCAATTCTTTCGGTCAACATGGATGTATGTGAAATTTGGCATGGAGGTAGTGAATACCTCAAGGTTCAAAAGTTATATTGTGCCGAGGTGTGCTTTTTACCAGGGGGTGAATGCGCCCCCTCCTCGTGGGTGAAAATTTAAAAATGCCATCTAACCTCATAAATCGATAAATGAGTCAATTAAAAGCAAAGAATATTCTATGGATATTTTTTGTAAAGTCAATAGTTTTTTACTTATTCACGGTTGAAGTTGCTGAGATTTCGACCAAAAATCCATGTTTTTGAAACTTTTTTTAATAATAACTGGAAAACTATGCATGTTAAGAAAAATATCATTAAGAACAAAATTGAAGTGTATAAATTAAAGAAGATTCTGCACTTTTTAAAAATTTTTTAGTTGCAATATATTGAAAATATTGTGATTATTTTTATTTTTTGAAGGAAAAATCAAGGGAAGGGATCAACCAATTTTCAGTCATAATAAAAATTCAACATTACCCATTTACAAATAACTTTATTGATATTCCAACAATGTGTTCAAAAAGTTTGACTGGTTTTGATATAATTTTAAAAATACATACGATTTTCTTATTATTAGTATATTTTAAATTCTCCAAACAAAGTCTTTTTTTATTAATAACTGCAAAACTATCGATTTATGCAAATAACACAAGAATAATAAAATAAAGTCCTTTTTCTGCAGAAAATAATAATTTTTAAAAATTTTTTTAGGATGAATGTTAACCGAGATATAGCCCTTATAAGTTCTAATGTACGTGTTTAAACCCCCTACTCCTAGCCCTTCCAACTCAAAAATCTCAAAAATAAAGGGCTCAAAAAATGTTAAAATAAATCAACTGTTTTTTTTTGTAGTAATTTTCGGATATCAATTCTCTATAAGTATTTTAAAGCATTCAAAAACATTTCTATATAGGAATAAGTTCGTCCTTATATATTACATGTATAAGCAAACGCATAGTCACATGTACGTGTTACTCAAGAATAACTTCGAGGACAGTAGGACTATCATATCTCTCAATTCTCTTAGGGCATCCACTATTCGCGAAGCCATCGAAATAGAGAAAAGACCTCTCTGTCTAAACAGACGCGATGACAGCACTCGCCTTCCCACAGCTTGGACCTCCGTAATTGCCAGATTAAACAAAGCAGACACGCCCACCAATACCCAACCAATCACAACACAGCCTCATCACGTGACATCTTCTTCTACCCCAGCGCTAACTATAAATAAAAGAAGCAGAGCAGACTCAAATTCAGAGTCAGTCGTCGTCGTCGAGTACAGTTGGTTCTCCCTTGCTGAAACGCAAGAGATAGGGAACCCTTGCTCGAGAGGGCGATTACCTGAAACGACTACCTGCCAGAGACCTTTCGAGGTACCGAGGCGGAAAAATAAAAACAAGGGATTAAGTTATAATACCTAGTATTATAGCATAACAGATTCCCTTAATCCTAGGCCGTTCACGGTTTAGGATTTAAAATTGCACTAATAAAAAGTTTATTTTACAGATTAGCAAGATGATATTAATAGAAGATCTCAACGTAGAGGAACTAAAGGGATTAGTAGTGGCAATAAACGAGAGGATCATCGAACTTTCCAGCAGAAAAGAAGATAAGGCAAATAAGGAGGATCAAACGGTAGACATGGAAAGTGACTTTCAAACAGGGACCAGGAGAAAGAGGAAAACAAAATCCAGGGCAAGTGACTCCTCATCGTCTAGTGAGACGGAAAACGAACAAGTCCAGCAGAAAAAACCCAAGGGGAAGAAGAGGGAATATGCCGACGCCAGCATACCTATACAGAAGACTGACATCCCAGCACACACAAGGACTGATGCCCCCACAGAGACACAACCCGAGAAGGAAAAAAGACGAAGAATACCACCCATTGTCATACGCGAAAAACAGAAGTGGACTGAGGTGACCAGGCTCATGAGAGAACGGAAGATAAACGTGCCAAAAGCAACTAACACACAGGATGGCGTAAGGATGTACCTGAGCACAGAAGAGGACTTTAGGACAACTACAAGAATGTTAAACGCGAAGAAGATACCATACCACACGTACGCGCTAGAAGAGGAGAAGACGGCTAGAGTGGTGATAAAGGGCATCCCCGAATTTATCACAGAAGAAGAGATAAAGAAGGAACTCCAGGAGAAAAACATCCAACCCATCAAGGTCACCAGGATGATCAGAACAACCAGGACAGAGAAGGGTGTAACAAAAAAGACGCCGATGGCCATGGTTATCGTCCAACTGGAAAAAACAACAGAAAATAAACAAGTTTTTCAATTACAGGATATCGGAAACTGCAAAGTCAGAGTGGAGACACAAAGACCCAGAGCATCTATCGGGCAATGCTACAATTGCCAAAAGTTCGGCCATGGACAAGGCAGATGTACAGCGCCCCCAAAATGCGTAAAATGCGGAGGATCACATGAATCCAGGGAATGCAGAAGACCGAGAGAACAGCCACCAAAATGCGCCAATTGCGGAGGGCCACACCCAGCGAGCTATAGGGAATGCGAGAAGTTCCCAAAGAAGAGAAACAACGATGATGAACCAAGAACAAGGACCGGAATAAGCTACGCAGCCGCAGCTAGACCAACCGTAGAAGAATCAAGAGAAACACGAACAAATGGACAAGACGTACTCACAATGATGGAAGAAATGAAGAAAATTTTCCAGTCCTTCATGGGGCTGGCAACAAGACTAAACCTCGTGCATGGATAAGACGACCCCAACAACTTTGAAAATCATGACGTGGAACGCCAACGGGCTCAAGAATAAGAAAAACGAATTGGAATTACACCTAGAGGAGAACAACATCGACATAGCAGCAATACAGGAGACCTGGCTCAAAGAAGAGGACAATTTTAGGATCAGAAACTACACAGTACACAGGGCGGACAGGCCAGGAAGGAAACCAGGAGGAGGAGTCATAATCGCCGTGAAGAACCGACTAAAACACCAGCAGGACGACCCATACCAAACAGAGAACATCGAAAACGTAACTGTAGAAGTAGAAATGAAGGACGGAAGGAAGATACAGATAATTAGCGCGTATCGACCACCAAATAAAGAACTTACAAATAATGACTTAAATCTTATTTTTAGGGACAACGTAAAGCCGAAAATACTAGGAGGAGACCTAAACGCCAAACATCGAGACTGGAACTCGAGAGTCAGCACACCGAGCGGAAAGAAACTACAGGAACACGCAGAAAGAGGGAGATACGACGTAATGGGACCAACGGAACCAACCCATCATCCAACAAGAGGCCAAGGAGACGTACTGGACATCTTTATCCTGCAGAACACGGACATGGATTACGACATAGAAACAACGGAGGAACTATCATCGGACCACAACCCAGTGACGATAACAGCTGCTAGATGGACAGATAAGCCACAAACCAAGGCGGAGACAAGGACTAGCTGGGAGGGATTCAAAACTACTTTGACATCGAGGACGGAAGAAGAAGAGGAAACAATAACAAGTATAGATGAGGAAGCAAGAAGAATCAGGGAGCAGATCTTAGAAGCACACCGAATCAACACAACAACAACAAAATGCAGAATCTACACAGGAGACATACCAAGAGGGCTAAAGGACAAAATACGGGAGAGAAACAGACAAAAGAGAAGGTACAGAATAAACTACGACCCAGGGGTAAAAAGGACGATCAACAGGTTAAGCAAAGAAATAAAAGAAGAATTGACGGAACACCGGAGCGAAAAGTGGAACAATTACCTGCAAGGATTAGACATCGACAAGAACACACACTGGCACATAATGAGAAGAATGAAAAGGAACACAGAAGGGAATAAAGCGGCACCGCTGCAAGGAAGAAACGGACTAAAACACAGAACAGAGGACAAGGTGGAAATATTCGCGGATGCTATGGAGGAACAATTCACACTCAATGTAGACCCAGGAGACGATAGAGAATTTGAAGAAGAAATCAAGAAATTAGGGCAAGAAGTACGAAGACCACAACCAAACGAAGAGCAAATGAGGGAAACCACGACAGAAGAAATAATGGATATCATAGGAAGACTGAATACGAAGAAAGCACCAGGATGGGACAGGATCACGAACAGGATGTTAAAGGAGCTGCCAGAGGAGTACATAGACAAAAGAATGAAGAGCCTATTCAACAACATTCTAAAGGACCAAAGATACCCGAGGGAATGGAAGAAAGCAGAGATCATATTATTACCAAAGCAAGGAAAGAACAGGAAACTCCCACAAAACTACAGGCCAATAAGCCTACTGAGCAACACAAGCAAAATCATGGACAGAATCATTTTGAAGAGGATCAAGGAAGAAGAGGAACAACTAAGGATCATACCACACGAACAATGCGGATTCAGAGAGGGACACTCGACGGAGGATCAAGTAATGAGGATGGTGGAGGACGCGATGGATGACACGGAGAACAAAAGGTCGACGTGCATAATATTTTTCGACGTAGAAAAGGCATTCGACAGGATCTGGCAGGACGGGCTTATAGCAAAAATGGACGAAAAAGGATTCAGAAGAACCACCACAAGGATAACCCAGGACTACCTCACAGGAAGGACATACAGGATCAGGATCGACGGAACCACATCAACGGAGAGACGCATCAGGGCAGGAGTACCACAGGGATCAGCACTATCACCGGCATTATACAACATCTACACCAGCGACATACCAAAAGGGACGAGACACTCAAGGACTTACGTATACGCAGACGACACAGCAAAAGCAGCAACATCAGCAAGGGCAGACCAGGCAACAATCTACTTACAACAGGACATAGATGAGATGGAAAAATGGGCCAAGAAATGGAAGATCAGGATCAACACAGAAAAGACACAAGCAATAGCAATAGGAAGGAGAAAAAAGGACAAGCCAACCAGGAGACTAACTGTAGGAGGAACACCCATCAACTGGCAGGAAAACGTAAAATACCTAGGGATCCACATCGACAGGAAGCTAACATGGGGGAAACACATAGAGGAAACAGCGAAGAGAGCCAAACAGCGCATCAGCATGATAAACGCATTAATAGGACGGAGGAGCAGGCTACACCTGAGGATAAAGAAGACGATCTACGAAGCAGCAGTAAAACCATTGATGATGTACGGAGCAAGCATATGGGGACAAGCAGCGGACACACACACCAAGAAATTAGAAAGGATTCAGCACAACGCCCTGAGAAGAATGACGGACGCACCATGGTACATGAGAAACGAGCAGCTAAGAAGAGATCTAGGGATACGCACTATAAAAGGGGAAATAATAAGGAGGACTAAGAAGGAGATAGCAAGAATGGAAAACCACAGGAACCCACTACTACGAGAGGTCACAAACTACGACGAAAGCAAGAAACACAGGACGAAGAGACCCAGGATGGCGCTACTGCAGACAGAAGAGGAAGTAACAGGTAACTTGAATATCTTAGGGAATGAAATATCTTAGTGAATAAAATATCTTAAGGGATAGCGTAGGGAAAACATTGTAACAGCGTAGGGAAAAGTATATGAAACATGTAAAACAAATTAGGGAAATAGGTATAAAAATATGGACTAGGAGTAAGAAATTTGTAAAAATTTAACTCTGACAATAAAGACATGAAACTGGAAACTGGACTCAAATTCAGTTCAGTTACCTAGTGACTCTTTTTTTCTAGTTTGCTGGTCTGTGAGACGTACCGATCGTGCTATAAGGGTGTTTGCTACTCCTTGGATCTGTGCTGGATGATGGTGTGAATTGCCGTGTAAATATCTGTTGGTGTGTGTTGCTTTTCTGAAGACGGTGTGCTGGAAACTTAGGTTGTTTCTTGTTAGGAGGACATCTAGGAAAGGAAGTTGTTGGTTGTGTTCTGTTTCTAGGGTAAATTGTATCTTGTTATGAATGGAATTCATATAGGCAAGAAAATTATTGAGTTCTAATTTCCCGTGAGGCCATATAATGAAGATGTCATCAGCGTAGCGAACCCACAGTTTTGGTTTTAATGCTGCGTTAGCTATGGCCTTTTCTTCCAGATATACCATAAACAAGTTGGCAACAACTGGTGATAGAGCCGATCCCATAGGAGCACCCTGTATTTGTCTATAAAAGTGGCCGTCGAAGGAGAAATACGTATTTTTGAGGCAGTGGTCGGCTAATTCTATTATGTGGTGAGGTAGGTTTTCGTGCATAGCTATACTGTCCAGTGCTTCGTCGAGTGGTATGCTGGGGTAGAGAGATATGACGTCGAGGCTTGCTATTAAGTCGTTTTCTTCTAAGTTTATGTCTTTAATTATTTCTATGAAGTGATGTGAGTTTTTGATGTAAGATTTTGCTGTTTCCACTATTGGTTGCATGAATCGCGCCAGGTATTTCTCTAGTTTTAAGTTGGTAAGTTTATCGCGCTTACTATGGGTCTGATGGGCACTCCTTCTTTGTGGATTTTTGGTAATCCGTAAAGTTTAGGACATCTACTTGATTTTTCCCGTGGGATGATACTTTGTTGAATTCCTGGTTCTATCGCTGATGCCTTGATTTTGTTTTTCGTTGTTTTCTCGAGGTAAGTAGTGGGGTCCCGTGAGACCTGTTTGTAGTCTGCCCCTTTCAATATTTCTTCCATCTTTTTCTTGTATTCTTTTGTATCCATCACAACGGTAGCGTTTCCTTTGTCGGCTGGTAATATTGTTAGTTCTTTGTTCTTTTTAAGGTTTGTTATTGCTATGTGTTCCGATTTCGTCAAATTGGCCTTCGGTGGTTTGGCGTTTTTTAAGATTTTTGTAACTTCAAAACGAATTTCATCCGCCTTTTGTTCGTCTACCTGGTCTAATGCAGCTTCAACATGTGAGATTATTTCTTCCGTGGGTGTTGTTTTTGGAGCAATTGCGAAGTTAAACCCTTTGCTCAATGCGGCTTTTTCATGTTCAGTCAATGTCTGGGACGAGATGTTGTGAACTATTCCTTTGGCGTTAGCTTCCCTGTACTGTTTAGGTGAGCGTTGTTGGCGTGCCTCTAATTTTTTTTTGCCAATTTTTCTTTCTTGTACTCTCTGTCTGTTTCTGAACGCCAAATAGCGACGATTTCCACAAGGTCCCATAATGTTGGATGTATTTTATTACCAAGGCGAATGTGGAGGTCTAACAGTGTGTTCTCAATTTCGGCTAGTTTTTTCCTTGTCTGACGTATGCTTTCTCTCAGAAGGGCTTTGCTCGCTTTGTGCAGGATGCTTGTTGTCTGTCTGGTTATTGTATGGTATGACAATTTCGTGAAAGTTGGTAATGTGTCACTGTTACGGCATTGTATTAGAAAGTTGAGATCACACAACATTTGGCTCTTCTTCGATCTTAGTTTTCCATATAGTTTCGTTGTCCTGAGTGTATCCTCCCCGTAGAGGTGTAAGATGTTTATGTATACTGTTTCACGGATGGAAATATGTGGTTGATGATTTATTCCGGTGTACATCCGTTCGTCTGTATTCGTTTGAAAAATCACTTGACGTTTCGCCAAAATCATATTTGGCTTTCTCAAAAGATACTAAGTAACTGAAGAATTTCTTGTTCTTGATCTCAATTTATACCTGCACTGTGAGCCCTCATTAGTACTTAATCTCTCATGTACTTTATCTTGTTTATTAGGTTGGGTTAACTGATGGTCAATTAAAGTGCAATTACGGTGTTTATGGCTTTTGTCGGTAATTTGGGTAATCCGATTATTTGGGTTTATTGCTGGTTTTGTTGTATTGTTATTTTGATATGGGATTACTGCTTTCCAAAATGGTGATAATTTTAAAGCTTCGTCTCTCTTGTTTATGGTATCTCGGGTCTCAATTTCAATCGCTTCTCGTATTGTTCTGAGTTTGTAGTTTTCGACATTTGCGATTTCTTTACAAGTATTAAACTCTATTTTATGCCCTGTTTCTTGTTCGTGTCTGAATAAAGTAGAGGTGGTCTGTTTGTTCTTTATGTATAGTTTGTGTTCGTCTCGACGGGCGGATATTCGCCTGTTTGTTTGGCCGACGTATAACTTGGAACAGTCTCCACATGAAATGCTGTAAACTCCATGGTTCTCTAAAGGCATTTTATCCTTTGGGTTCCCTAGCAATTTTCCGATTGTTGTTTGGGGTTTGTATGTAGTTCGAATTTTGTGTTTACTCAGAAACCTCCCTATTCTGTCCGTTGTACCTCTAATGTATGGTAAACTTACATGGGCTACGTAGTCTTGGTCATCATTTTGTTTCTTTTTCTCATCCTGTTGTTTGTTTATGGCTTTTCTGATGGTGTGGTTATTGTAGCCATTTTTTCTGAGGATAGTTTTCATGAAAGCTAGTTCTTCTTTTCTAGTTTGCTGGTCTGTGAGACGTACCGATCGTGCTATAAGGGTGTTTGCTACTCCTTGGATCTGTGCTGGATGATGGTGTGAATTGCCGTGTAAACATCTGTTGGTGTGTGTTGCTTTTCTGAAGACGGTGTGCTGGAAACTTAGGTTGTTTCTTGTTAGGAGGACATCTAGCAAAGGAAGTTGTTGGTTGTGTTCTGTTTCTAGGGTAAATTGTATCTTGTTATGAATGGAATTCATATAGGCAAGAAAATTATTGAGTTCTAATTTCCCGTGAGGCCATATAATGAAGATGTCATCAACGTAGCGGACCCACAGTTTTGGTTTTAATGCTGCGTTAGCTATGGCCTTTTCTTCCAGATATACCATAAACAAGTTGGCAACAACTGGTGATAGAGCCGATCCCATAGGAGCACCCTGTATTTGTCTATAAAAGTGGCCGTCGAAGGAGAAATACGTATTTTTGAGGCAGTGGTCGGCTAATTCTATTATGTGGTGAGGTAGGTTTTCGTGCATAGCTATACTGTCCAGTGCTTCGTCGAGTGGTATGCTGGGGTAGAGAGATATGACGTCGAGGCTTGCTATTAAGTCGTTTTCTTCTAAGTTTATGTCTTTAATTATTTCTATGAAGTGATGTGAGTTTTTGATGTAAGATTTTGCTGTTTCCACTATTGGTTGCATGAATCGCGCCAGGTATTTCTCTAGTTTTTGCGTTGGTGAGTTTATCGCAGAAAATTGCTAGGGAACCCAAAGGATAAAATGCCTTTAGAGAACCATGGAGTTTACAGCATTTCATGTGGAGACTGTTCCAAGTTATACGTCGGCCAAACAAACAGGCGAATATCCGCCCGTCGAGACGAACACAAACTATACATAAAGAACAAACAGACCACCTCTACTTTATTCAGACACGAACAAGAAACAGGGCATAAAATAGAGTTTAATACTTGTAAAGAAATCGCAAATGTCGAAAACTACAAAATCAGAACAATACGAGAAGCGATTGAAATTGAGACCCGAGATACCATAAACAAGAGAGACGAAGCTTTAAAATTATCACCATTTTGGAAAGCAGTAATCCCATATCAAAATAACAATACAACAAAACCAGCAATAAACCCAAATAATCGGATTACCCAAATTACCGACAAAAGCCATAAACACCGTAATTGCACTTTAATTGACCATCAGTTAACCCAACCTAATAAACAAGATAAAGTACCTGAGAGATTAAGTACTAATGAGGGCTCACAGGGCAGGTATAAATTGAGATCAAGAACAAGAAATTCTTCAGTTACTTAGTATCTTTTGAGAAAGCCAAATATGATTTTAGCGAAACGTCAAGTGATTTTTCAAACGAATACAGACGAACGGATGTACACCGGAATAAATCATCAACCACATATTTCCATCCGTGAAACAGTATACATAAACATCTTACACCTCTACGGGGAGGATACACTCAGGACAACGAAACTATATGGAAAACTAAGATCGAAGAAGAGCCAAATGTTGTGTGATCTCAACTTTCTAATACAATGCCGTAACAGTGACACATTACCAACTTTCACGAAATTGTCATACCATACAATAACCAGACAGACAACAAGCATCCTGCACAAAGCGAGCAAAGCCCTTCTGAGAGAAAGCATACGTCAGACAAGGAAAAAACTAGCCGAAATTGAGAACACACTGTTAGACCTCCACATTCGCCTTGGTAATAAAATACATCCAACATTATGGAACCTTGTGGAAATCGTCGCTTTTTGGCGTTCAGAAACAGACAGAGAGTACAAGAAAGAAAAATTGGCAAAAAAAAATTAGAGGCACGCCAACAACGCTCACCTAAACAGTACAGGGAAGCTAACGCCAAAGGAATAGTTCACAACATCTCGTCCCAGACATTGACTGAACATGAAAAAGCCGCATTGAGCAAAGGGTTTAACTTCGCAATTGCTCCAAAAACAACACCCACGGAAGAAATAATCTCACATGTTGAAGCTGCATTAGACCAGGTAGACGAACAAAAGGCGGATGAAATTCGTTTTGAAGTTACAAAAATCTTAAAAAACGCCAAACCACCGAAGGCCAATTTGACGAAATCGGAACACATAGCAATAACAAACCTTAAAAAGAACAAAGAACTAACAATATTACCAGCCGACAAAGGAAACGCTACCGTTGTGATGGACACAAAAGAATACAAGAAAAAGATGGAAGAAATATTGAAAGGGGCAGACTACAAACAGGTCTCACGGGACCCCACTACTTACCTCGAGAAAACAATGAAAAACAAAATCAAGGCATCAGCGATAGAACCAGGAATTCAACAAAGTATCATCCCACGGGAAAAATCAAGTAGATGTCCTAAACTTTACGGATTACCAAAAATCCACAAAGAAGGAGTGCCCATCAGACCCATAGTAAGCGCGATAAACTCACCAACGCAAAAACTAGAGAAATACCTGGCGCGATTCATGCAACCAATAGTGGAAACAGCAAAATCTTACATCAAAAACTCACATCACTTCATAGAAATAATTAAAGACATAAACTTAGAAGAAAACGACTTAATAGCAAGCCTCGACGTCATATCTCTCTACCCCAGCATACCACTCGACGAAGCACTGGACAGTATAGCTATGCACGAAAACCTACCTCACCACATAATAGAATTAGCCGACCACTGCCTCAAAAATACATATTTCTCCTTCGACGGCCACTTTTATAGACAAATACAGGGTGCTCCTATGGGATCGGCTCTATCACCAGTTGTTGCCAACTTGTTTATGGTATATCTGGAAGAAAAGGCCATAGCTAACGCAGCATTAAAACCAAAACTGTGGGTTCGCTACGCTGATGACATCTTCATTATATGGCCTCAGGGGAAATTAGAACTCAATAATTTTCTTGCCTATATGAATTCCATTCATAACAAGATACAATTTACCCTAGAAACAGAACACAACCAACAACTTCCTTTCCTAGATGTCCTCCTAACAAGAAACAACCTAAGTTTCCAGCACACCGTCTTCAGAAAAGCAACACACACCAACAGATATTTACACGGCAATTCACACCATCATCCAGCACAGATCCAAGGAGTAGCAAACACCCTTATAGCACGATCGGTACGTCTCACAGACCAGCAAACTAGAAAAGAAGAACTAGCTTTCATGAAAACTATCCTCAGAAAAAATGGCTACAATAACCACACCATCAGAAAAGCAATAAACAAACAACAGATGAGAAAAAGAAACAAAATGATGACCAAGACTACGTAGCCCATGTAAGTTTACCATACATTAGAGGTACAACGGACAGAATAGGGAGGTTTCTGAGTAAACACAAAATTCGAACTACATACAAACCCCAAACAACAATCGGAAAATTGCTAGGGAACCCAAAGGATAAAATGCCTTTAGAGAACCATGGAGTTTACAGCATTTCATGTGGAGACTGTTCCAAGTTATACGTCGGCCAAACAAACAGGCGAATATCCGCCCGTCGAGACGAACACAAACTATACATAAAGAACAAACAGACCACCTCTACTTTATTCAGACACGAACAAGAAACAGTGCATAAAATAGAGTTTAATACTTGTAAAGAAATCGCAAATGTCGAAAACTACAAAATCAGAACAATACGAGAAGCGATTGAAATTGAGACCCGAGATACCATAAACAAGAGAGACGAAGCTTTAAAATTATCACCATTTTGGAAAGCAGTAATCCCATATCAAAATGACAATACAACAAAACCAGCAATAAACCCAAATAATCGGATTACCCAAATTACCGACAAAAGCCATAAACACCGTAATTGCACTTTAATTGACCATCAGTTAACCCAACCTAATAAACAAGATTAAGTACCTGAGAGATTAAGTACTAATGAGGGCTCACAGGGCAGGTATAAATTGAGATCAAGAACAAGAAATTCTTCAGTTACTTAGTATCTTTTGAGAAAGCCAAATATGATTTTGGCGAAACGTCAAGTGATTTTTCAAACGAATACAGACGAACGGATGTACACCGGAATAAATCATCAACCATATATATATATATATATATATATATATATATATATATATATATATATATATGTTATATCACACTTTTCAAAATTAAGTTTTTAAAAAAGATTTATTTAACTTGTACAAAAAATATAACGTTTGAAATATAAAATGAAAAATAACAATATAAACTAACTACAAACAGAGTAATAATGAATGACAAACAAGAGAGATTTTACAATATATAACCTAATGAATGCTGAATCGGCACTGTCGACACGGCGACTCCCACGGATGCTCGGCGGTACTGTAATGTGATACTCCACGTGTCGCTGAATCAGCTGGGAACAACGAAATATTTTAATTTACATCTTAGAATTGTCTGATCTAGACCCCGAAACGTTTGGAATATACAGCAATTTTCTTTAAACTGTGGTGTTATTTCCCAAGAAGCACTTAGACATTGAAAAATATGCCACAAGTATCATTCAGAAAACAACGAAATATAGTTGTTACATAAGTTCACACAAAGTTCATGTAATAAACTTATATAATAACTTCCATCCATTTGAAAAAGTTGATGCTGTATCATCAACTTTTAAGGGAAGTTCTGAACTTCTATGTCTTCGGTAGGGCTTAATAGGCTGTGAAGCTTTCCTCTGGAGTTACTGTTTGCTGGACATGGTAGTGGTGCTGGCTCGCTAGTAGGGTCAGATTTAGTGAACTTACTCAACTTTTTCCGGATTGCTGTGGCGGTGAGCAGGAGAACAACAATTATTGCTAACATGATTGCACTAATTGTGAACAAAAAGGTGTGCTTCTCCAAGAATGGTTGGTTCATCAGTTGATCCAATTTTCTGGAGTACAGGATGAGTTTATGATTGGCAATGTTAAGGTCTCGGACATCTAGTTCCTTTAGTTTTAGGGGTTCAATACTGGGAAGTTGACTGACGGTAGGCATGTCGTCGCAGCAGTTGTAGGGGATATCTACTGAATGGTATTTGAGTGTGATGCTATTTTTGGTGGTCCGTCTGGCGTGGACCCTGGTATTGCCGATGAAGGCGTTGCAGTGGGGCTGAATTTCCATTAATGAATTCATCGATACGGTGTGTGCGTGTGTGTGTGTTTGTGTGTGTGTTCTCCCTTGCGTTTGATCGTGATGAGCAAAGCTCTGGAGATGGAGATCAACCAGAGGTTTATGTTGATCTCTTGTATATTATAATCTTCTGCATATAATATCGAAGTTTTGCAGGTGGCGGGAAGTGTGGTTGGCTGTCTGAGAAGTTGTCCTTCGCAGATGTCATCTTTGTCTATCGGATGTGGAATTGACTTGGAACAAATTTTATGCTGTGTGTTTAATGGCTTGCAGCCACTCAGGTCTTCGAAGGATGTATATAATAACGAATCGTCATCTCTCGCAATAAATTTGGTTTTAATTGATAGTATGTGATAAAACCCTGTTCGATCATCCAAGAGTGTAAATCTCAGGATCAACTAAAGGAATTTTGAATACAAAAATGATTTTAGTGTTGATTTGAAAATCAAGTCGATGTACTGAGCAACATTTGAACTGTAAATAGGAAGTGGTAAATTATTTTCATGGAGTGACAGAAATTTTTTGAAGGGAATCGACCAAATCTATTGGGCTTATAATCGAACTATGTAAAATTTTTAAGCGGGCGAAAGAGACTGCAGTTAAAACATCGTTTAAGGTGTTTTCGATAAATATATAGCTCTCCATTAGGCTTTCACACAGATCCAGGATATTGATTTGGAATTCATGAAAGTCAAGATCATTCGAAATGTATAGAAGTGACTGTCTTATTTTTTCGTTATTATTTGAGAATAGTTTCTCTTCCGATTGGAATTTTTCTAAGGTGTTTTTTGTTGGTCTTTAGTAATTTTGGTTATACAGTCATTTATGTATTCACCATCTGCCGCATCTAAGTTTCCTGAAATGGCTTTCCAAACTGAACCCAGTCCGTTAACAAATCCGCATTTTCTTCTGTTAGTAGTATAAGTTTGATTGTCAGCGAAACTGACTGTAAATTTAGAGTTAACGGATTTTGAAATTTGTTTCAAGAGGCTCACATGTGTCTGTACTTTTCGTTTAAATGATTTTATGTTAGTTGTGTTTTCATTAAGAGTTTCTAGAATTCGGTTTAGTATAGCGTCATTAGTTGAAATATCATCTCTGAAAGGGTTGAGGTCTTTGAAGACAAGAAGTGTCCATTTGTCGTTAGAAATTTTAAGTGTGCCTTCTTCATGGAAGAAAACTCCTATTGTATTGTTAACGGGTGTAAGAGAGTATTGTTGGAGGTTCACGACTGAAAACAGTCCACAGAATCTGAAAAGAAGGGATTCATTCAAAATATGGTTTTAGTCTGTCAAAGTTAATTTTACTTATTTGGTTAGTCTGTAGATTTATGACTGTTGCAGAATTTTTGCGTATCGCGGTAATTTCAAATGAATTTGTTTTCGGATTTGTTTTTAATTTGAGATTCCTTCACGTAAACTTTGTCGCCTACTTTGTATTCCGGTTGGTTAGTTGAAACATGTTGGTCGAATCGTACTTTTGATTTTTGTTTTTGTTGGTCGGTTTTAGCGCGGGCAAGTCTATAATAGTAATTCATTCTATTATTGACGTCCCTAACGTATTTGGAAATGAGTTTTTCCCGATCGTATATTGTTTCCGGAGGTCTAATAGAAGTGTGCTTAAAAATTAGTTCCTAGGGCGTAAAACCGGTAGTCTTGTTTTTAGTATTGTTGTAGCAGATATCTGCGTAAGGGAGGACGTTGAATGGATGTTCGGATGTTCGGCTGTGTTTGCCCTTATCATTTCCGCTAAAGCAGCGTGATCCTTTCGATAGAACAGTTTGATTCGGGATGGTGGACGCTTGAAAAGGATAACTTTATCTCATGTAGTTCGCACAGGTGTACCGTAATGTTAGAAAAATATTAAGAGGGTGTTTACGACTGTTTTAGCGGTTTTATCACCAATAGGGTAAGCTTGAGTAAATTTGTTGAGTTCATCCCTAATAGTCAGGGCGTTGTTTCTCGTTGGATATTCGAAAATATCAATGTTGATACGTTCGAAGGGTGTTTTTGGTGTTCCTGTTATGACAAAAGGAGCACTTAAGTTTTTTCAACAAAACTTTACCTTTTGGCAAGTTTCGCAAGACTTGATAAATTGCTCTACATTTTTGATTAGTCCAGTCCAGTTATACTTTTCCCTAATACGTCGAATGGTCTCATTAATTCCACGATGTAGGTTATTTTTGTCGCAGTGGTACTGTTGCAGTATAATGGGAATTTCGTCTTGGGAAGAGTTTGTCACAATGTTTTGACAAATCTTTAGTTTTATGTCTTTGTCTGCAGGTATAAAAGATAATGTTTCGAGAATAGATAGGTCGACGTTGTTTTCAATGCAGAAGAGTTCTGATTCATCGAACTGATCTTGGTTATTATAGAGGATGTTAAAAAGATGCGAGACAACAGTTTCGGGATCGAATGGTAAAGGGACAATTAAATACTTTCTATGCCGGACAGATTTGCTGGCTAGAATGTTTAGTGTGTCGGTAGTGAAATTTGCGTCTTCTTCGAAAATGTCTTCGATAGTTTTGTCATGCAAGTCATTGAGTTTATTTTGGCAGAAGAAAGTGACTATTCGTTTGTGAGATTTATCTAGGAGTTGGGCGTTAGAAATTTCAATTTTTGAGTAATCGATTATCGACTCGGTTTATATAGTTGAACAAATCGATTAAACTCTGCTGTCATTCTTTCGTCATGTTCGTCGGGTTCTTGATCATTGTCGGAGTCTGGTTGTTCTGAGTCGGTTTCTTTATTTGCAAAGATGTTGATTTTAGAAAGAAAGTCTGTGCATTGTTTAAAATGGTTAATTTTGATTCGGGAAAGAGCGTCAGTGTTCTGATTTACCTTGTCAGGTTTGTATTCTATCTTATAATTATACTCTTCTAGCTTAAGGCGCCATCTAGCTAGACCACTGCCAGGATCTTTGATGGAAAAGAGCCAAGTAAGCGGGCGGTGATCACAAAGTAAAGTAAACTTTCTCCCAAAAAGATAAGTTCTGTAGTGCTTGACTGCCCAACCAATGGCTAGCAGTTCCCGTTCGATAGTGAAATATCGAGTTTCTGCGGCACAGAGAGTACGGGAAGCATATGCTTTAGGAAGATCTTTTTCTACAGGGCCTTGTGAGAGAACCGCTCCAATTGCGAAAGCACTAGCATCAGTAGTGAGCAGGAATGGTTCTTCGAAATTTGGGTAGATCAAGATAGGGTCAGATACAAGGGCTTGCTTCAGTTCGTTGATGAAAGACTTGCAATCTGCGTCGAAGATGAATTTGACGTCTTTTTGCAGGAGTTTCGTGAGAGGCTTTGAGATTTTAGCAAAGTTGGGGATAAAATATCGGTAATATCCGGCGAGACCTAGGAAAGATTTAACGTCTTTAGGAGTTTGGGGCTGAGGAAAATTCTGGATGCATTCAACCTTTGAAGGGTTTGGTTTTATTCCTTCTTGGATAATGAGATGACCAAGTTAAGCCACTTTTTTACGGAGAAACTTGTCAGGTTCAATTTTTAAGTTTGACTGTCTAAGACGCTTAAAGACTTCTGTCAAACGGGACATATGCTCATGGATGGTTGGTGAATAGACTACGATGTCATCCATGTAAACAAGGCAACGTTCATTTTGGATACCCAAAAGAATATTGTCTATGACCCTCTGAAAGGTAGAAGGTGCATTTTTCAAACCAAATAGCATACGAACGAATTCGTAATGGCCATTGTCAACAGAGAATCCGGTCTTGGGAATGTCTTCCTCAAAGATTTCCAACTGGTGAAACTCGGAAGCGAGATCCAGTGTCGAAAAGTATTAACACTTACCAAGTTGGTCGAGGAGATCGGAAATGTTGGGCAGAGGATATTTATCGTCTACAATTAGTTCGTTTAACTTCCTATAGTCGATAGCAACTCGCCACTTTTGCTTCCCAGAAGCATCGAGTTTCTTGGGGACGACCCATACGGGGGAGGACCAAGGAGAAGAAGAGTGCCTGATAATGCCTTGATCAAGCATTTTGGAAATTTGAGTTTTCACTTCCTCCTTAGGACTTGAGCATATCTGTACGATTTTGTGAAAACGGGCTTGGCATTATTGGTGTCAATAGAGTGTTTGACGGCGTTAGTAAACGTCAAAACATCACCTTCGAATTGTAAGCAGAGATTCGTGATAAGTTCTCGCTCTTCGTTGTTAAGATGTTCTATCCGAATTTCTTCCCTGATTGTAGAATTTCTGTCTAAGTTTGTAGATTCAAATAATCGTGTGTATTCAGATTTAAGGTGTGTATTGTCAAGGGGTTCTAAATGAAGATTGAAAAAGTTAACAGTTTTCGGCATTGCGTTAGCGTTTATTATCGAAGTCAGAAATTCTCCCTTTGAATTAACACGTACAACCGCGTTGGGAAGTCGTACTTTGTCAATTACTTGTGTCGGTAAAATTGAGTCAGTATTTCTAAGTTCACATTTGAGTTTGAAAATTTGTTCGGTTCCTGCCTGGATTGTTATTTGATTGTTATGAGTATGAGGTTGTGCGTTAGTACTGGGGGTGTCTGTTGGTTGTGTATTAGATTGGTCGTGATCGGGAACTTTATGTAGGGGGATAGTTTTAAAGTTAGTAATTAATTGTTTGGATTTTAAGTCGACGATACATTCATAATGCTCCAGAAAATCGAGACCTAATATTCCATCAAATTCAATATCTAGATCGTAGATAAAGACCTTGTGTGGATTGCCTAGAGCGAAAGGAATGAGGGTGGATTGTGAGTTCGGGATTTTCTCAAGAGTAATGCCTTGAATTGTTACTCTTTCGGGAGATCTTTGTGAGAAGTTTTTGACAGCTCCGGTATCAATTAGGAGTTTAAATTTTTCAGAAGCGTCGTTGATATAATAAAGGTTCTTGGAATTTACTGTGAGAAGGGAACTCAATGAAATCTTTGTTCTGGGAAGTTCCGATCGGGATTGAAGTCTTCCAAATTAAAGTTCTGTATTTGAGTTTGGACTTCTGAAAGTGTAGTTGTCGCATCTGGGGGTTGATCTAGGCTCGGAAGCGCTAGAAAATCCTGGTATTCATTAGCGCTGAAAGGTTCGACAGGAGTATTGTCTATCATTTGTTCAAACCCATAGCTTTCATAGTTTTGGGTGTTGTCGTCGAAATGCTGCTGATTATTATCAGCATAATAATCATTCTCGTCTGCATAATATTCGTCATGGTTGCCATTTTGATGGTGATTAAAATGGTGCGTCCTCTCTGGACGGAAATTTGGGTTTGTCTGTATTACAGACGGTCGAAATTGATTAGGCTTGAAAAAAGGTCTTTGGAAGTAATCGTTGACCTTGGTGATTGTTATTATTATTAATTGGATTTGGCCTCGATGATTGATTCGGCCCAACGAAATTTGGTCTGTTATTTGGGTTGAACGGCTGAAGATTATTTTGATATCTTAATCGACAGTCCGCAGCGATGTGGCCTAATCGCCCACAATTTAGGAGGTGGAGTTGGTTTTTTAGCCTGAAAAGATGGCTTAGGTGAAACAGATTTATGTATCTTTTGTTCTTCAAAATAGGATAGTTGAAGTTCTCTTATTATACGAGAATGTGCCTCAAGAAGATCCTTTAATAGAATTCAAGAACGAAAAAGGTTCAAGTCAAAATAATAAAATGGTATCAATAAAATAATTGGTATAAAAATCAATAATCAATAAATTTGTAAATGGGGAAATACCAAAGTTATTTGGATGATAGAATTGTATATAATTAAACAAATGTAAATAAAACTAATAAATCAAGTAATTCACTCAATTGAATGAATAAAAATCAAAGTAATTAAATAAATCATATAACATATAAATGTAATCAAATAATAAATCAGTGATTCAATTCACTGAATAAAAAAAATATCAAATAATCAAAATATCAAAATATTAAAATATTAAATCGATCAATTATTAAATCAATTATGTAAAATCTTAAACGTTAGACGATTCACTACTACTCACATCAACAGGAACATTGGAAGATCCGTGTTCTGCTTGTTATCGCAGTTGGGACTTCTACCAGGTTCTTTGCTCCGTTGAGGGATAGGAATCCGCCGCTACAAGTTAGAAGTAAGCTCGTGTTCTAGTAACGTTGACAGATCCTACTGAATGCGCCAATTTGTTATATCACACTTTTCAAAATTAAGTTTTTAAAAAAGATTTATTTAACTTGTACAAAAATATAACGTTTGAAATATAAAATGAAAAATAACAATATAAACTAACTACAGACAGAGTAATAATGAATGACAAACAAGAGAGATTCTACAATATATAACATAATGAATGCTGAATCGGCACTGTCGACAAGGCGATTCCCATGGATGCTCGGCGGTACTGTAATGTGATACTTCACGTGTCGCTGAGTCAGTTGGGAACGAAGAAATATAGTTTTTACATAAGTTCACACAAAGTTCATGTAATAAACTTATATAAAATATATATAATTATGGGGATAAGGGATATTGACTACTTCTTTTGGTTACCTCTTTATTCAAAAATCCGAGCTTTCGGAACTGTTTGTTCCTTCTTCAGGGTCTAATGCTACAAGTTATATCAAACATAAATTTATATAATTTCTATACCTGATAGTTGTTAACTTACAATGTGAGGTTTAAAAGGTAATTTCATGGGCTTGTTAAACATTACAAAACACACTCTATTTACAGCAAAGATGACATTAATAATAAAATTTAATTTGTGGTGTTGTTATTAATAGTACATTGTTTGTATGACATTTGGGCTGTCAACGTTCATTCATCCATCTGTCCATCATAGAACTCATGGAACCGCTTTGAGAGTAAGAAGGCATAGACAACACTCAATTGTTGTTCATCTGATCTTTTATTGATTGGATTATTTTGATCATTGATAATTTTCTTAAGAGGTCCGGCCCTAGAACTCCTCCAAAGCATTCCAGTCGAAGAACAAGGCAATTTCGACAAGATCATCGCCATCCTGGATAAGCGATACGACAATCAATCCTTGAGTCAAGTGTACCAAGTCCAACTGAGTGGAAAGACGCAAAAATCCGGTGAAAGCCTCCAAGAATTCGAAGCAGAGATTAGACGGTTAGTTCACTCGTCCTACCCAGACCTGCCAGAGGAAACGAAAGACCAGTTGGGTACACAGAGTTTCATAAACGGTATCAGAGATGTGGAAGTACAAAGACATTTAAGACTGAGTGGCGTCAAGAAAAGTAATGAAGCTCTACTTCGGGCTTTGGAAGTAGAGACCGTCATGAACATGTCCAAGCCAAGGGTCCGAGCAGTTTCCTTCAACCAGGAAGAGTCAGAGTCACCATTTCAAGCGCTGCTGGCTGGTCTGAACAAAATATTAGAACGGTCACAAAGAACTGGCACCAGAGGGACGGACAGGACACTTCCAACGTGACTGCCGAGTAAGGCTACCGGAACGATCACCAACCAGAGGTAGCCAACAAACCGGCCTTACCAACCAGGGAAACTCTAAACAGTCAGCATAAGGGGGCGAAAGCTGACTCACCTTCCACCAGCACCCAGGACAGTATCCATCCGGGGATTTTGCCGAGATAGCGGCAGCCTAGTCATCAGAGGCACCATCAATGAGCGAGCAGTTACCATCACCATCGATACCGGCGCCGCTGTGTCCATTGCCATGTCTAGGGTTTTGAGAGCATCAAAAATTCGGCCAGTTACCAATAACATCCAGCTCAGAACAGTTACCGGCGAGTCCATGTCAATACAGGGTAAGGCAGATGTCGTGCTACCAATAGGGGACAACATAATCCGGCATAGGGTCCTGGAAGCGAATATTGAGGACGATTTTATACTGGGTATGGACCTAATTAGGCAGCATGGATTTATGTTCGACCCGAGATATGATGGTTCCTAAATGAGGAATTTGTATTGACACGGCCCGTCAACAGTTCAGTCACCTCCATAAAAATTGTGGCAAAGTCTTCAGCTAGAATTCCCGGTCGAACGGAACAGATTAGTCATGGGTCAGACTTCGACGACCATCTGAAGAACCTGGACTAAGTATTCTCCAGAATTAATAATGCCAACCTGAGACTCAATCCGAAGAAGTGTTCCTTGTTTCAAAAAGAAATAGAGTTTTCGGGCCACGTAGTGTCCGAGTCAGGAATCCGCACCAACGAAGACAAGATAGAAGCCATCCGTGATTGGCCAGTTCCAAGAGACAAACACGAACTCCGAAACTTCTTGGGCCTCTGTTCATACTACCGGCGTTTTGTTGAGGGATTTGCCGCCATCGCCGCCCCTCTACATCGGCAGACCACTGAGAAAGAGACCTTACATTGGAATCAGGATTGCGAAACATCATTCAGGCGACTGAAGGCAGCACTATGTTCCAGCCCAATCCTAGCCTTTGCTACACAGTCCGGCAAGTTCATCTTAGACACCGGCGCCAGCAACACAGGTTTGGGGGCCGTCCTATCCCAGGTGCAAGATGGTGAAGAGAGAGTGATCCAGTATTGCAGCCGTGGATTCTCGAAACCGGAAAGAAATTATTGCGTCACCAGAAAAGAACTTCTTGCAATAATAAGGGCTGTAGACCATTTCCACAAATATCTCTATGGTCGTCATTTCTTAATCCGAACAGATCATGCCACACTCAAATGGCTGCTGGACATGAAGACACCGGAAGGAGAACTGGTCAGGTGGATGGATAAATTACAGCAATACGATTTCAAGGTGGAACACCGTGCCGGCCGTTTGCACAATAATGCCGATGCCCTATCCAGAAGACCCTGTAGAGCAGAATGCCGACATTGTCTGAAGACGGAACAGCGAGAGGGTATCTCTATCAGGCAGATCCGAGTGCAGGCCAATGAAGACTGGACAACGGAACAGTGCATCCAGGACCAAATGGCTGATCCAGACATCGAACCAATCTTGTCACTCAAAGCGAGAGGGGCACCCAGGCCACGATGGGACGAGGTAGCTAGATACTCCGGCGTGCTGAAATCGTTATGGGCTCAATGAGACTCTCTAGGAGTAGAGAATGGAATGCTCAAGCGAGTTTGGGAAAGCGCTGATGGACGAGAAATCAAGTCCCAACTGGTAGTTCCGAAGAAAAAGGTACCAGCCATCCTGACCGAAGTACATGATGGAATTACCGGAGGCCACCTGGGCATGAATAAAACCCTTGACAAAGTTCGCCAGCGGTACTACTGGGTGAATTACTTCGAAGAGGTCAGAGTTTGGTGTGGCAAATGTGCCATCTGTGCAGCCAGTAAGGACCCGAAGACCAGGACCAAGGGCAGAATGCAGCAGTACAATGTGGGCGTCCCATTTGAAAGAATTGCCATCGATGTCGCCGGTCCGTTTCCCAAGTCTGAGAGGGGGAACAAATACATTCTAGTCGCAATAGATTACTTCAGCAAATGGCCTGGCGATACCCAACCAAGAGGCAACCACGGTAGCGACGGTGCTAGTAGAACCACTATTCAGCAGGTTTGGTGACCCGATGGAATTACATTCAGACCAGGGGCATAACTTCCAATCGAATGTATTCCAGAAGGTCTGCACGATGTTGGGGATCAGGAAAACGAGAACAACACCATTACACCCACAGTCACGGAATGGTGGAAAGATTCAACAGGACCTTGGAACAACACCTATCCAAGGTCGTCAGCAATAACCAGCGTGACTGGGATGAGCATATTCCCCTATTCCTGTTGGCATATCGCTCTGCTGTACATAATAGTACAGGCCTGACCCCAGCCAGGGTCCTATTCGGAAAGGAGCTGTGATTACCCAGCGATTTGGCTTTTGGCTCCCCCGAAGAACCTCCCCAAGAAATCGACGATTATGCCGACCAGCTCCGACATAACATGCTGACAATACACGAATTAGCCCGAACGCAGATGTTGGCCACCAGTGACCGGATGAAGACGCGATACGACCTCAAGGCCAATTCAGTCGGGTTCCAGGAGAGGGACAAAGTCTGGCTGTACAACCCCCAACGGAGCAAGGGAATTAAAGGGGAGGGCGGTGTAACGAAATTTCCTTAAGCTGGTCTCATTCCAGTACGACACCGATCGCTTTTAGGAAAAAAATGTTCTGGAAATGGCTCGGCAGCTGTAGAATTGATGATTGATTGTACGAGAGTTTTCGATGCAGGTTTTATAAAGGAGCAACCCGTAATTGCGGCAGTCAGTTAGTGCAGCGAAGAGCTTATATATAGAAATGTTATTGTGATATTTGAATCAGCTGATCTATATAACGAAATATATAACAATAGGATTACAGGAGGTCATCTGGGCGTGAATAAAACTCTGAATAAAAGTTGCCAACGATACTACTGGGTAAATTACTTTGAAGACATCAGAGCCTAGTGCCGGAAATAGGACACTGAAGCGAGTAAGGACCCAAAGACTCAGATCAAGGCAGAATACAGTAATACAATGTTGGCGTTCCATTTAAGAGAATTGGCGGTATTATCGCTGGTCCACTTCCCGAGTCCGAGAAAGGGTACAGATACATTCTGGTCGCAACAGATTTCTTCAGCAAATGACTTAAGGCATATGGCATAACCAATCTAGAGCCAACTATTTTGGCGGCGGTGCTGGTGGAATAGCTATTCAGCAGGTTTAGTGTCCCATTGGCGTTACATTTGGAGACCTAACGCGGAACTTCGAATCTATTGGGTCTATAGAATGTTGGGAACCAAGAAAACGAAAACCGCACCTTTGCATTCACAGCCGGACATAATTATTAATAAAAGTCCTTTGTTATTATTATTTAGGCCATTCTATTGGACCATTTGTAGTAGTAACCTCTTCCATTAAAACATTTATTTAAATACTGCATAACATTCCTCGCTCCATGAAGAGTTGCTTCCACCTGCTGACAGTAGATTCTCAGTGAAAGGACAAGGGGCATCTCTACAATTTCATGCGGTTAATATTTAAAATTCCTGGTACTTGTAAACTGTACTTGAAAAAATGGAACATTTGTCATGAATAACACTAGCACACCCATTCACACCTTTCTTGAAAATTGCTTTCTCTTATTAAGTGTTCTTTGAATATCTTAAACTTTATTAAATAAATAAACCATTGTTGGTGAACCTTGATTCGTACGTAAATAATGTAAAATTGATAAATTGTGAGTAGGTGGCTGTAGCATATAGCGCCATTTTTGCATATGTATTTAAGTGGACTGTAATTTATATGAGGTGTTGATCCAAATTATACTATTTTGGAGAAGTTAAAATTTTATAGTGCATAGAATGTTCCCAGTGTATAAATACAATTTACAATTATTAAGATAAATTAGGCAGACTTACCAGAAAGGTAAAAGGGTGTATGTAAATACTATATGTAGATCCAGTATGTAGTTCCGTCCATAAAATGTGCACATATGTCACGGACCGTAAATATTATATTTTCGAACTGTTCGGCATGAGAGACGATGCGAAAGTCTCCGTTGACACATTCAACCACGAAGTATGTGGTTTTTTTCCAACATATAGTACAGGAAAGGGATGAAAATAAAAGGAATTTTAAAGATATCAAACCTAATTCCAGCAAATAAATAAATAATACATTCAGTCTAATGCACTTCTTGAATATCCAATTTATATAACCCGCAAAAAACTAAATAAATATTCATTAAATAAACAATGAAGACGAAACATGCTCCCCCACATAAAAGGGTATGGAGCCTTTTATCCCTCTGGTAAAGGACAAAGCTTGACTAAAGGACGTGTGACTGTTCCCTTAGTTGTATGTAAAGTTGCAATTCTAACTTTGCCATCGGCACCTGCATGAGTTTTAATTATACGTGCTAATGGCCATTTAAGAGGAGAACTCAACTCATTCTTTATAAGTATCAAAGAACTCACTGAAGGTGGATGAATTGAATCCTTATACCACTTTGCCCTCTGATGAAGGGTATGAAGATACTCCTGTTGCCATCGCTTCCAGAAGTCGTAATGTAAACGTTGCAAAAGTTGCCAACGAGAAAGTGTACTAATTTTTAAATCCGCATAGTCTGGATCAGACAACGCAGTCAAAGGTTCCAAAGTCAAGAAATGACCAGGAGTTAAAGCATTCAAATCGTTGGGATCCGTACTAACTGCACAAAGCGGTCTACTGTTAAGAACAGCTTCAATTTGAGTTAAAACAGTATATAATTCTTCGTATGTAAGTATCTGTTCACCCACTACTCGCAACAAATGGGTTTTAACAGATTTTATGCCTGCTTCCCATAGACCGGAAAAATGAGGAGCAGACGGTGGATGAAATTTCCATTCAATGTTTTCTCTATCACCCACGGTGTGCCTAATACTTTTCAGATATTTGCTAGATCCTACAAAATTAGTACCGCAATCCGAGTAAATTGTAGAGCACCGACCTCTTCTAGCTACAAAACGCCGAAGAGCTGCTAAAAACGCTTCCGCAGATAAGTCAGAGACAAGCTCGATATGTATCGCTTTTGTAGAACAGCAAACAAAAACGCAAATATACGCTTTAATAGATTTGGAACCGCGCAGTCTATTCATAGTGATAGGTATAGGACCTCCAAAATCGATTCCAACGGTTGGAAATGGTTTTAATTGTGAGATACGAAACTTTGGTAAAGAACCCATATAGGGCTGATAAGGTTTTGGATTAGTTTTCCAACAAGCAAGACAATTATTAAGAACTTTTCTAACATATTTCTTGGCACCAATCAACAAAAAGTTTTGAGCAAGTATATTACAAGTGGTTTGTATACCAACATGTAAGTATTTAATGTGAATTTCTCTTATCAACAACTTTGTAAAATTGCAATTATTCGGAATTAGTAAAGGAAATCCTTTATTAAACCTTAGTGAAGTTGATTGAGATAATCTTCCACCAACGCGAATTATACCCTTTTCATCTAGAAAAGGACTGAGTTTTCTCAACCATTTAGTAGTAACATTATTTTGTGTTATTTGTTTAAGTTCGTTTTGAAAATGCAGCAATTGACCTCGTTTAACTATAACAATGAAAGCATTACTCAGTTCCTCTGCACTTATGAAACCTAACAATTTGTTTGATTTGTTTCTAATGTTGTATGCAAACCGCAGTACAAAAACAACAATTCTTTTTATTTTCAAAAGTGCAGAATGATTGTTTAATAAGGAATCAATAAAACTTTTAGCTAACGAAGCAATAAAAACATTGATTTTTTCTTCTAACTGAATATCTGAATTTTCCTTAAAATGTAAAGTAGGCAGGTTCCAACATTCTTGTTGTAGTTCAAGAAATTTAGGTCCATGCCACCAACTAGAATTAACTAAAAGATCATTTGGAAATAATCCCCGTGATCCGTGATCCGCAGGATTTAATGAAGATGGTATGTAATACCAATTCTTTGGAGCAACTCTGTCTTGAATGTAACTCACTCTATTGCTTACAAAAGTTTTCCATCTATAGGCAGGAGATTTTATCCATGAAAGTACTATAGAGGAATCCGACCAAGCAAATACAGAATTAATTTTATCTTGGTAGATATATAATACATAAGCAATTAATTTAGAAAGCAATACAGCAGCAGATAATTCAAGTCTTGCAATGGATAGTTTTTTATTAGGTGCAACTTTACTTTTCGAACATAGAAAATATGTTTTTGCATTATATTGATTACTATATGAAATTCTCAAATAAACAATTGCACAGTAAGCTCGTTCTGAGGCATCACAAAATCCGTGTAAGTCACAGGAAACCATGTCATTGAAATTAATGTAACGCGATAATTGCACACTTGTAATCACGTTAATTTCAGACAAAAACTTTGTCTAAACCTTTATGATACTATCCGGAGGTTTGTCATCCCAATTTAAACCCAGTATCCACATTTGTTGAATATAATAATTTTGCAACAATTATAGAAGGTGTTAAAATACCTAACGGATCAAATAATCGGGCAACCTGCGATAATATTTTACGCTTGGTACACTCAGAATCAAAATGTTTAATTGAAGAAAAACAATCAGTTTGTGGATTCCATTGCAAACCTAAATTTTTTATTGTATTTTGTGTATCTTTATCAAAGGATGATGATGTTTGTTGAATATCATTAGTAGATATTTCCTGTAAAATATCTGGTGTGTTACTAGCCCATTTTCCAAGCTCAAAACAAGCTTTATCTAGAAGTGTAGTTAATTGACATTTTAAATTCAATATCTCGTTAATTGTGTTGGCTCCAAAGTATATATCATCTACATAACTATTGTGTAAAATAATTTCAGAAGCTAAAGGAAAATCAATTTCGCATTTAGCCAATTCGTATAGTGAACGAATAGCAAGAAATGGTGCAGTGCTTACACCAAAAGTTACAGTAGTTAATTCATAATCTTGAACAGGATCTTCGAGCGATGAACGCCAAAGAATTCTTTGAAATTTCCTTTGTTTAGGATCAACCAAAATTTGATTATACATTTTCTTGATGTCTGCAGTACAAACAAATTTATGTACACGAAAGTTAAGTAGAATTTTTACCAAATCATTCTGTAGATTAGGACCTACATACAACGCGTCATTTAGCGACGGAAAGTTTTGTGCATGATGAGAAGCATCAAACACAACCCTTAAAGGAGTTGTTGTAGATTCATGTTTGATCACACAATGGTGTGGTAAATAAAAACAATTATTGTTGAAATTAGAAGTTTCATTAATAGGCATTAAATATCCTTTGTTAATGTAATTTTGAATAAATTCATTATAAGAGATTTTAAGCAACTCGTGTTTTGCAAATTTGCGTTCCA
Source organism: Octodonta nipae (assembly GCA_034190945.1). Lineage (NCBI taxonomy): Eukaryota > Metazoa > Arthropoda > Insecta > Coleoptera > Chrysomelidae > Octodonta > Octodonta nipae. The sequence continues at coordinate 47,916,111 of CM067224.1, read as the reverse complement.
AGTTATGGAACCTTTGTAAAGCTAGAGAACGTGTGTCCCCGAAGCTAGTATAATTTTGTTTAAATGGCAGCGAGACGATAAAGCGACCGTCTGCATTTCTGCTAGTAGTTTCACGAAAATAGTTTTCGCAATAAATATCATCTGGAGATTGAATATTAGTTTCTGGAACTTGTTCAACATTCCAGAACATTTTCAAAGTGTTATCTAATTCAAAATCATTTTGTTGTACAAAAAAAGATTTAACTTCTTGTGAAAGATGTTGTCCAATTTTCCCCATGACAACCCAACCAAAGACCGTGTTGAGCGCGCAAGGTTCATTAGATCCTCCCTGTATATAACCAGAACGAAGGATATATGGAAACAGTTCTGCTCCTAAAAGAATATCTATTTCACCGGGCAGTGATATCCGGGATCAGCATACACTAGATTACCTAAGTGTGTCCATTGTTTTGTGTTAACCTTCGTGGAAGGCATATTAGAACAAATTTTGTCTAGTACAATAGCATTGATCGGAAAGGAAGGCAGTTCCTTACCGACTGGTAAGATTTCACATTGTATAGTATATTTAGCAAAAGTACGCATCGTATCTAATCCTTGTATGGATGTGGATATATGATGCTTGTTTAAAGATAATTTATTTGCGCAAGATTTGCTTATAAAATTAACTTGTGAGCCTGAATCTATAAATGCTCTGCAAGTTAAAAGGTTACCGTATTTATCACGGACCTGAAGTAAAACAGTAGACAATAAAATTGTAGTAGTATTTACAAGGCTAGATAAACTAGCAGGTATTTGCATAGTATTTTCCGATCGATCATTTAGTTCAGAATAAGACGCATTTTCCCGCATAGGAACGTCATCTGAGCGTACAGTATTATTTTCAAAATGTAATATTGTATGATGTTTTTTGTTGCATTTCTTACAACGTTTGTTTGAAGAACATTTGAAAGCCGTGTGCCCAAGAGCAAGGCAGTTAATACAGCACTTTCGTTGTTTAACAAACTTAAATCTGTCTTGAGATGATTTATTTAAAAACTCAGAACAGTTAAAAAGTAAATGGTCTGCATTACAAATTAAACAATTTGGTTTACGGGATGTATTAGCAAAAAGAGAAGACGTTAAACGAGAATTTTGTGAAGTATGTTTTCGTGAATTAGTTTGAATATGTGAACTCTTGGAGCCTTTTGCTCTAACAAATGATTCAAGAGCCGTACAATGCTTCAACAAAAAATTATACAAGCTGTGATATGTAGGTATTTCATTTGAAGCATGGTGCAATTCAAATGCCTTTTGAGAATTATAATCTAATTTTTCATGTAAAATATTCATCATTACAAAATCCCAATCTTCCGTATTGAATCCCATAATGGATAAACCAGCTAAATTTTGACCAAATGTATCTAAGAGTTTTCTTAAAAATTGTGGATTATCATTAGTTAATGAAGCACAATTAGAAATCTCTTTCCAATAACTCATTGCAAGTTCTCGATTATTAGAATAACGTTCTCTTAAACTGTTGTATGCAGTTTGGTAGTTGTCCGCTATGAATCGATTCCGTTTAACCAATTCTAAAGCAGGACCCGTTAAAACCGATAAAAGGTAACTAAAATTATTCATTGTTGAGATATTTGAATCGTTGTGAATCAACGTATCAAACATGTCGATAAAAGTAGGAAACTCACTTATATTTTCACCAGAGAAACATTTAAGGTTAATTTTCGGCAAATTTGCTTTTACATTAGATGAAGAAAATGTATTACTTTTATTTTCATTAGGTACTTCTACCCGATTGTAGTATAAAGATTCAATTTTATTGAAACATAGTATAAACTTCCTTCTAATTATTTCTTCCGCATTTAAATCTGCATCATCTTTAACGGCAATTGTGTTTATAATTTCTAGATGATGCTTATCGAATTCCTTTTGTATATTATTTAAATTACGACAAGCTACGATAAAATTAGATGAATCAAGTTCTCCTTGTATGAATTTATCTGCAATCTCTCCAATTGAATCAAGTTTATTAATTTCTAAATTTCGTAAAGCGTACAAACGTTTTAATTTATTATCGGCCATTGCAACATATAGTTAAGATATTTTATTCAAATCGAAACGAATTCGAGTTTCAAATTCGTAAATATATCTTCCAAAAAACAAAAGGTAAAAAGACACCAATCAACAAAATTGTCGTGAAGAAAAAGTTTCGTCTTCGTTCGACGAAAACAAAGCGTAGATTATAAAAAGTAAATGAGTAAACAAAACCCTTATATCAGCTCAATTATAATATTCGTAAATATACAAATTGTTACACAGTGCAAAAAACGGAATGTTTTCGCGCACACTGGAAACACCTTTATAAACCTTTAACTACTATAGGATAATTTGTGGCTTTATAAATCAATTATCAATAGCTCGACAAATTATTTAAATAGTAAAATAAACAGCGTAATCTTGGGTCGTAAGGAGCAAAAAAAAAATGGTATAATCTAAATCAATATAATCGATTCTACAATAAAAACAGCGTAATCTTGGCTCGAAAGGACCAAAAAAAATGTAGCATATAGCGCCATTTTTGCATATGTATTTAAGTGGACTGTAATTTATATGAGGTGTTGATCCAAGTTATACTATTTTGGAGAAGTTAAAATTTTATAGTGCATAGAATGTTCCCAGTGTATAAATATGTAACGGTACAATTTACAATTATTAAGATAAATTAGGCAGACTTACCAGAAAGATAAAAGGGTGTATGTAAATACTATATGTAGATCCAGTATGTAGTTCCGTCCATAAAATGTGCACATATGTCACGGACCCTAAATATTATATTTTCGAACTGTTCGGTATGAAAGACGATGCGAAAGTCTCCGTTGACACATTCAACCACGAAGTATGTGGTTTTTTTCCAACATATAGTACAGGAAAGGGATGAAAATAAAGGAATTTTAAAGATATCAAACCTAATTCCAGCAAATAAATAAATAATACATTCAGTCTAATGCACTTCTTGAATATCCAATTTATATAACCCGCAAAAAACTAAATAAATATTCATTAAATAAACAATGAAGACGAAACATGCTCCCCCACATAAAAGGGTATGGAGCCTTTTATCCCTCTGGTAAAGGACAAAGCTTGACTAAAGGACGTGTGACTGTTCCCTTAGTTGTATGTAAAGTTGCAATTCTAACTTTGCCATCGGCACCTGCATGAGTTTTAATTATACGTGCTAATGGCCATTTAAGAGGAGAACTCAACTCATTCTTTATAAGTATCAAAGAACTCACTGAAGGTGGATGAATTGAATCCTTATACCACTTTGCCCTCTGATGAAGGGTATGAAGATACTCCTGTTGCCATCGCTTCCAGAAGTCGTAATGTAAACGTTGCAAAAGTTGCCAACGAGAAAGTGTACTAATTTTTAAATCCGCATAGTCTGGATCAGACAACGCAGTCAAAGGTTCCAAAGTCAAGAAATGACCAGGAGTTAAAGCATTCAAATCGTTGGGATCCGTACTAACTGCACAAAGCGGTCTACTGTTAAGAACAGCTTCAATTTGAGTTAAAACAGTATATAATTCTTCGTATGTAAGTATCTGTTCACCCACTACTCGCAACAAATGGGTTTTAACAGATTTTATGCCTGCTTCCCATAGACCGGAAAAATGAGGAGCAGACGGTGGATGAAATTTCCATTCAATGTTTTCTCTATCACCCACGGTGTGCCTAATACTTTTCAGATATTTGCTAGATCCTACAAAATTAGTACCGCAATCCGAGTAAATTGTAGAGCACCGACCTCTTCTAGCTACAAAACGCCGAAGAGCTGCTAAAAACGCTTCCGTAGATAAGTCAGAGACAAGCTCGATATGTATCGCTTTTGTAGAACAGCAAACAAAAACGCAAATATACGCTTTAATAGATTTGGAACCGCGCAGTCTATTCATAGTGATAGGTATAGGACCTCCAAAATCGATTCCAACGGTTGGAAATGGTTTTAATTGTGAGATACGAAACTTTGGTAAAGAACCCATATAGGGCTGATAAGGTTTTGGATTAGTTTTCCAACAAGCAAGACAATTATTAAGAACTTTTCTAACATATTTCTTGGCACCAATCAACAAAAAGTTTTGAGCAAGTATATTACAAGTGGTTTGTATACCAACATGTAAGTATTTAATGTGAATTTCTCTTATCAACAACTTTGTAAAATTGCAATTATTCGGAATTAGTAAAGGAAATCCTTTATTAAACCTTAGTGAAGTTGATTGAGATAATCTTCCACCAACGCGAATTATACCCTTTTCATCTAGAAAAGGACTGAGTTTTCTCAACCATTTAGTAGTAACATTATTTTGTGTTATTTGTTTAAGTTCGTTTTGAAAATGCAGCAATTGACCTCGTTTAACTATAACAATGAAAGCATTACTCAGTTCCTCTGCACTTATGAAACCTAACAATTTGTTTGATTTGTTTCTAATGTTGTATGCAAACCGCAGTACAAAAACGACAATTCTTTTTATTTTCAAAAGTGCAGAATGATTGTTTAATAAGGAATCAATAAAACTTTTAGCTAACGAAGCAATAAAAACATTGATTTTTTCTTCTAACTGAATATCTGAATTTTCCTTAAAATGTAAAGTAGGCAGGTTCCAACATTCTTGTTGTAGTTCAAGAAATTTAGGTCCATGCCACCAACTAGAATTAACTAAAAGATCATTTGGAAATAATCCCCGTGATCCGTGATCCGCAGGATTTAATGAAGATGGTATGTAATACCAATTCTTTGGAGCAACTCTGTCTTGAATGTAACTCACTCTATTGCTTACAAAAGTTTTCCATCTATAGGCAGGAGATTTTATCCATGAAAGTACTATAGAGGAATCCGACCAAGCAAATACAGAATTAATTTTATCTTGGTAGATATATAATACATAAGCAATTAATTTAGAAAGCAATACAGCAGCAGATAATTCAAGTCTTGCAATGGATAGTTTTTTATTAGGTGCAACTTTACTTTTCGAACATAGAAAATATGTTTTTGCATTATATTGATTACTATATGAAATTCTCAAATAAACAATTGCACAGTAAGCTCGTTCTGAGGCATCACAAAATCCGTGTAAGTCACAGGAAACCATGTCATTGAAATTAATGTAACGCGATAATTGCACACTTGTAATCACGTTAATTTCAGACAAAAACTTTGTCTAAACCTTTATGATACTATCCGGAGGTTTGTCATCCCAATTTAAACCCAGTATCCACATTTGTTGAATATAATAATTTTGCAACAATTATAGAAGGTGTTAAAATACCTAACGGATCAAATAATCGGGCAACCTGCGATAATATTTTACGCTTGGTACACTCAGAATCAAAATGTTTAATTGAAGAAAAACAATCAGTTTGTGGATTCCATTGCAAACCTAAATTTTTTATTGTATTTTGTGTATCTTTATCAAAGGATGATGATGTTTGTTGAATATCATTAGTAGATATTTCCTGTAAAATATCTGGTGTGTTACTAGCCCATTTTCCAAGCTCAAAACAAGCTTTATCTAGAAGTGTAGTTAATTGACATTTTAAATTCAATATCTCGTTAATTGTGTTGGCTCCAAAGTATATATCATCTACATAACTATTGTGTAAAATAATTTCAGAAGCTAAAGGAAAATCAATTTCGCATTTAGCCAATTCGTATAGTGAACGAATAGCAAGAAATGGTGCAGTGCTTACACCAAAAGTTACAGTAGTTAATTCATAATCTTGAACAGGATCTTCGAGCGATGAACGCCAAAGAATTCTTTGAAATTTCCTTTGTTTAGGATCAACCAAAATTTGATTATACATTTTCTTGATGTCTGCAGTACAAACAAATTTATGTACACGAAAGTTAAGTAGAATTTTTACCAAATCATTCTGTAGATTAGGACCTACATACAACGCGTCATTTAGCGACGGAAAGTTTTGTGCATGATGAGAAGCATCAAACACAACCCTTAAAGGAGTTGTTGTAGATTCATGTTTGATCACACAATGGTGTGGTAAATAAAAACAATTATTGTTGAAATTAGAAGTTTCATTAATAGGCATTAAATATCCTTTGTTAATGTAATTTTGAATAAATTCATTATAAGAGATTTTAAGCAACTCGTGTTTTGCAAATTTGCGTTCCAAGTTATGGAACCTTTGTAAAGCTAGAGAACGTGTGTCCCCGAAGCTAGTATAATTTTGTTTAAATGGCAGCGAGACGATAAAGCGACCGTCTGCATTTCTGCTAGTAGTTTCACGAAAATAGTTTTCGCAATAAATATCATCTGGAGATTGAATATTAGTTTCTGGAACTTGTTCAACATTCCAGAACATTTTCAAAGTGTTATCTAATTCAAAATCATTTTGTTGTACAAAAAAAGATTTAACTTCTTGTGAAAGATGTTGTCCAATTTTCCCCATGACAACCCAACCAAAGACCGTGTTGAGCGCGCAAGGTTCATTAGATCCTCCCTGTATATAACCAGAACGAAGGATATATGGAAACAGTTCTGCTCCTAAAAGAATATCTATTTCACCCGGGCAGTGATATCCGGGATCAGCATACACTAGATTACCTAAGTGTGTCCATTGTTTTGTGTTAACCTTCGTGGAAGGCATATTAGAACAAATTTTGTCTAGTACAATAGCATTGATCGGAAAGGAAGGCAGTTCCTTACCGACTGGTAAGATTTCACATTGTATAGTATATTTAGCAAAAGTACGCATCGTATCTAATCCTTGTATGGATGTGGATATATGATGCTTGTTTAAAGATAATTTATTTGCGCAAGATTTGCTTATAAAATTAACTTGTGAGCCTGAATCTATAAATGCTCTGCAAGTTAAAAGGTTACCGTATTTATCACGGACCTGAAGTAAAACAGTAGACAATAAAATTGTAGTAGTATTTACAAGGCTAGATAAACTAGCAGGTATTTGCATAGTATTTTCCGATCGATCATTTAGTTCAGAATAAGACGCATTTTCCCGCATAGGAACGTCATCTGAGCGTACAGTATTATTTTCAAAATGTAATATTGTATGATGTTTTTTGTTGCATTTCTTACAACGTTTGTTTGAAGAACATTTGAAAGCCGTGTGCCCAAGAGCAAGGCAGTTAATACAGCACTTTCGTTGTTTAACAAACTTAAATCTGTCTTGAGATGATTTATTTAAAAACTCAGAACAGTTAAAAAGTAAATGGTCTGCATTACAAATTAAACAATTTGGTTTACGGGATGTATTAGCAAAAAGAGAAGACGTTAAACGAGAATTTTGTGAAGTATGTTTTCGTGAATTAGTTTGAATATGTGAACTCTTGGAGCCTTTTGCTCTAACAAATGATTCAAGAGCCGTACAATGCTTCAACAAAAAATTATACAAGCTGTGATATGTAGGTATTTCATTTGAAGCATGGTGCAATTCAAATGCCTTTTGAGAATTATAATCTAATTTTTCATGTAAAATATTCATCATTACAAAATCCCAATCTTCCGTATTGAATCCCATAATGGATAAACCAGCTAAATTTTGACCAAATGTATCTAAGAGTTTTCTTAAAAATTGTGGATTATCATTAGTTAATGAAGCACAATTAGAAATCTCTTTCCAATAACTCATTGCAAGTTCTCGATTATTAGAATAACGTTCTCTTAAACTGTTGTATGCAGTTTGGTAGTTGTCCGCTATGAATCGATTCCGTTTAACCAATTCTAAAGCAGGACCCGTTAAAACCGATAAAAGGTAACTAAAATTATTCATTGTTGAGATATTTGAATCGTTGTGAATCAACGTATCAAACATGTCGATAAAAGTAGGAAACTCACTTATATTTTCACCAGAGAAACATTTAAGGTTAATTTTCGGCAAATTTGCTTTTACATTAGATGAAGAAAATGTATTACTTTTATTTTCATTAGGTACTTCTACCCGATTGTAGTATAAAGATTCAATTTTATTGAAACATAGTATAAACTTCCTTCTAATTATTTCTTCCGCATTTAAATCTGCATCATCTTTAACGGCAATTGTGTTTATAATTTCTAGATGATGCTTATCGAATTCCTTTTGTATATTATTTAAATTACGACAAGCTACGATAAAATTAGATGAATCAAGTTCTCCTTGTATGAATTTATCTGCAATCTCTCCAATTGAATCAAGTTTATTAATTTCTAAATTTCGTAAAGCGTACAAACGTTTTAATTTATTATCGGCCATTGCAACATATAGTTAAGATATTTTATTCAAATCGAAACGAATTCGAGTTTCAAATTCGTAAATATATCTTCCAAAAAACAAAAGGTAAAAAGACACCAATCAACAAAATTGTCGTGAAGAAAAAGTTTCGTCTTCGTTCGACGAAAACAAAGCGTAGATTATAAAAAGTAAATGAGTAAACAAAACCCTTATATCAGCTCAATTATAATATTCGTAAATATACAAATTGTTACACAGTGCAAAAAACGGAATGTTTTCGCGCACACTGGAAACACCTTTATAAACCTTTAACTACTATAGGATAATTTGTGGCTTTATAAATCAATTATCAATAGCTCGACAAATTATTTAAATAGTAAAATAAACAGCGTAATCTTGGGTCGTAAGGAGCAAAAAAAAAATGGTATAATCTAAATCAATATAATCGATTCTACAATAAAAACAGCGTAATCTTGGCTCGAAAGGACCAAAAAAAATGTAGCATATAGCGCCATTTTTGCATATGTATTTAAGTGGACTGTAATTTATATGAGGTGTTGATCCAAGTTATACTATTTTGGAGAAGTTAAAATTTTATAGTGCATAGAATGTTCCCAGTGTATAAATATGTAACGGTACAATTTACAATTATTAAGATAAATTAGGCAGACTTACCAGAAAGATAAAAGGGTGTATGTAAATACTATATGTAGATCCAGTATGTAGTTCCGTCCATAAAATGTGCACATATGTCACGGACCCTAAATATTATATTTTCGAACTGTTCGGTATGAAAGACGATGCGAAAGTCTCCGTTGACACATTCAACCACGAAGTATGTGGTTTTTTTCCAACATATAGTACAGGAAAGGGATGAAAATAAAAGGAATTTTAAAGATATCAAACCTAATTCCAGCAAATAAATAAATAATACATTCAGTCTAATGCACTTCTTGAATATCCAATTTATATAACCCGCAAAAAACTAAATAAATATTCATTAAATAAACAATGAAGACGAAACATGCTCCCCCACATAAAAGGGTATGGAGCCTTTTATCCCTCTGGTAAAGGACAAAGCTTGACTAAAGGACGTGTGACTGTTCCCTTAGTTGTATGTAAAGTTGCAATTCTAACTTTGCCATCGGCACCTGCATGAGTTTTAATTATACGTGCTAATGGCCATTTAAGAGGAGAACTCAACTCATTCTTTATAAGTATCAAAGAACTCACTGAAGGTGGATGAATTGAATCCTTATACCACTTTGCCCTCTGATGAAGGGTATGAAGATACTCCTGTTGCCATCGCTTCCAGAAGTCGTAATGTAAACGTTGCAAAAGTTGCCAACGAGAAAGTGTACTAATTTTTAAATCCGCATAGTCTGGATCAGACAACGCAGTCAAAGGTTCCAAAGTCAAGAAATGACCAGGAGTTAAAGCATTCAAATCGTTGGGATCCGTACTAACTGCACAAAGCGGTCTACTGTTAAGAACAGCTTCAATTTGAGTTAAAACAGTATATAATTCTTCGTATGTAAGTATCTGTTCACCCACTACTCGCAACAAATGGGTTTTAACAGATTTTATGCCTGCTTCCCATAGACCGGAAAAATGAGGAGCAGACGGTGGATGAAATTTCCATTCAATGTTTTCTCTATCACCCACGGTGTGCCTAATACTTTTCAGATATTTGCTAGATCCTACAAAATTAGTACCGCAATCCGAGTAAATTGTAGAGCACCGACCTCTTCTAGCTACAAAACGCCGAAGAGCTGCTAAAAACGCTTCCGTAGATAAGTCAGAGACAAGCTCGATATGTATCGCTTTTGTAGAACAGCAAACAAAAACGCAAATATACGCTTTAATAGATTTGGAACCGCGCAGTCTATTCATAGTGATAGGTATAGGACCTCCAAAATCGATTCCAACGGTTGGAAATGGTTTTAATTGTGAGATACGAAACTTTGGTAAAGAACCCATATAGGGCTGATAAGGTTTTGGATTAGTTTTCCAACAAGCAGATTACTCTTATTTTGCAAAAACTAAGAATTCATAAATAAATACGTATGGGACGATACAGTTTAATCAATAAAAATAACTTAACACCAGCAATAGCTAGACGCGAAGGAAGCGGGCTGTTATTATTTGATTGATCTAATTTATGAGGTTTTAGTAAAACATTCCGTATTTAGAATTTAGCAGTTAGTACTGAATGAAGGTACGGAGCTAGTCTGAAAGTCCTTTAAGGTCACTCTTGAAGTTTAAGGCTTGGCAGCTATTAAGGTGCAGACTCATCTATACTATTATAAAATTGTAAATGTGTCTGTTTGTTTGTTTGTTCGGGCATCACGTAAGAACTACTGAACTGATTTGGATGAATCTTTTTTAATCGCAAAGCCTATAGTTTGAATTGAAATCTGGTAGACATTTTATCTCCCTAAATTGGCAGAAACGGTAGATATAGCGAAAAAACTTCTACCATGTTTGCTGAATGAATTACTCAATTGGTTCCAGCGCATGCACAAAATATTTGATACTGGCATCAGCTTAGCTTAGCTATACTGGGTGTCCTATAAGCAGCTGCATATATACAGTGTGGTTCTTAATAATTGACAAATTATTAAGAACTTTTCTAACATATTTCTTGGCACCAATCAACAAAAAGTTTTGAGCAAGTATATTACAAGTGGTTTGTATACCAACATGTAAGTATTTAATGTGAATTTCTCTTATCAACAACTTTGTAAAATTGCAATTATTCGGAATTAGTAAAGGAAATCCTTTATTAAACCTTAGTGAAGTTGATTGAGATAATCTTCCACCAACGCGAATTATACCCTTTTCATCTAGAAAAGGACTGAGTTTTCTCAACCATTTAGTAGTAACATTATTTTGTGTTATTTGTTTAAGTTCGTTTTGAAAATGCAGCAATTGACCTCGTTTAACTATAACAATGAAAGCATTACTCAGTTCCTCTGCACTTATGAAACCTAACAATTTGTTTGATTTGTTTCTAATGTTGTATGCAAACCGCAGTACAAAAACGACAATTCTTTTTATTTTCAAAAGTGCAGAATGATTGTTTAATAAGGAATCAATAAAACTTTTAGCTAACGAAGCAATAAAAACATTGATTTTTTCTTCTAACTGAATATCTGAATTTTCCTTAAAATGTAAAGTAGGCAGGTTCCAACATTCTTGTTGTAGTTCAAGAAATTTAGGTCCATGCCACCAACTAGAATTAACTAAAAGATCATTTGGAAATAATCCCCGTGATCCGTGATCCGCAGGATTTAATGAAGATGGTATGTAATACCAATTCTTTGGAGCAACTCTGTCTTGAATGTAACTCACTCTATTGCTTACAAAAGTTTTCCATCTATAGGCAGGAGATTTTATCCATGAAAGTACTATAGAGGAATCCGACCAAGCAAATACAGAATTAATTTTATCTTGGTAGATATATAATACATAAGCAATTAATTTAGAAAGCAATACAGCAGCAGATAATTCAAGTCTTGCAATGGATAGTTTTTTATTAGGTGCAACTTTACTTTTCGAACATAGAAAATATGTTTTTGCATTATATTGATTACTATATGAAATTCTCAAATAAACAATTGCACAGTAAGCTCGTTCTGAGGCATCACAAAATCCGTGTAAGTCACAGGAAACCATGTCATTGAAATTAATGTAACGCGATAATTGCACACTTGTAATCACGTTAATTTCAGACAAAAACTTTGTCTAAACCTTTATGATACTATCCGGAGGTTTGTCATCCCAATTTAAACCCAGTATCCACATTTGTTGAATATAATAATTTTGCAACAATTATAGAAGGTGTTAAAATACCTAACGGATCAAATAATCGGGCAACCTGCGATAATATTTTACGCTTGGTACACTCAGAATCAAAATGTTTAATTGAAGAAAAACAATCAGTTTGTGGATTCCATTGCAAACCTAAATTTTTTATTGTATTTTGTGTATCTTTATCAAAGGATGATGATGTTTGTTGAATATCATTAGTAGATATTTCCTGTAAAATATCTGGTGTGTTACTAGCCCATTTTCCAAGCTCAAAACAAGCTTTATCTAGAAGTGTAGTTAATTGACATTTTAAATTCAATATCTCGTTAATTGTGTTGGCTCCAAAGTATATATCATCTACATAACTATTGTGTAAAATAATTTCAGAAGCTAAAGGAAAATCAATTTCGCATTTAGCCAATTCGTATAGTGAACGAATAGCAAGAAATGGTGCAGTGCTTACACCAAAAGTTACAGTAGTTAATTCATAATCTTGAACAGGATCTTCGAGCGATGAACGCCAAAGAATTCTTTGAAATTTCCTTTGTTTAGGATCAACCAAAATTTGATTATACATTTTCTTGATGTCTGCAGTACAAACAAATTTATGTACACGAAAGTTAAGTAGAATTTTTACCAAATCATTCTGTAGATTAGGACCTACATACAACGCGTCATTTAGCGACGGAAAGTTTTGTGCATGATGAGAAGCATCAAACACAACCCTTAAAGGAGTTGTTGTAGATTCATGTTTGATCACACAATGGTGTGGTAAATAAAAACAATTATTGTTGAAATTAGAAGTTTCATTAATAGGCATTAAATATCCTTTGTTAATGTAATTTTGAATAAATTCATTATAAGAGATTTTAAGCAACTCGTGTTTTGCAAATTTGCGTTCCAAGTTATGGAACCTTTGTAAAGCTAGAGAACGTGTGTCCCCGAAGCTAGTATAATTTTGTTTAAATGGCAGCGAGACGATAAAGCGACCGTCTGCATTTCTGCTAGTAGTTTCACGAAAATAGTTTTCGCAATAAATATCATCTGGAGATTGAATATTAGTTTCTGGAACTTGTTCAACATTCCAGAACATTTTCAAAGTGTTATCTAATTCAAAATCATTTTGTTGTACAAAAAAAGATTTAACTTCTTGTGAAAGATGTTGTCCAATTTTCCCCATGACAACCCAACCAAAGACCGTGTTGAGCGCGCAAGGTTCATTAGATCCTCCCTGTATATAACCAGAACGAAGGATATATGGAAACAGTTCTGCTCCTAAAAGAATATCTATTTCACCCGGGCAGTGATATCCGGGATCAGCATACACTAGATTACCTAAGTGTGTCCATTGTTTTGTGTTAACCTTCGTGGAAGGCATATTAGAACAAATTTTGTCTAGTACAATAGCATTGATCGGAAAGGAAGGCAGTTCCTTACCGACTGGTAAGATTTCACATTGTATAGTATATTTAGCAAAAGTACGCATCGTATCTAATCCTTGTATGGATGTGGATATATGATGCTTGTTTAAAGATAATTTATTTGCGCAAGATTTGCTTATAAAATTAACTTGTGAGCCTGAATCTATAAATGCTCTGCAAGTTAAAAGGTTACCGTATTTATCACGGACCTGAAGTAAAACAGTAGACAATAAAATTGTAGTAGTATTTACAAGGCTAGATAAACTAGCAGGTATTTGCATAGTATTTTCCGATCGATCATTTAGTTCAGAATAAGACGCATTTTCCCGCATAGGAACGTCATCTGAGCGTACAGTATTATTTTCAAAATGTAATATTGTATGATGTTTTTTGTTGCATTTCTTACAACGTTTGTTTGAAGAACATTTGAAAGCCGTGTGCCCAAGAGCAAGGCAGTTAATACAGCACTTTCGTTGTTTAACAAACTTAAATCTGTCTTGAGATGATTTATTTAAAAACTCAGAACAGTTAAAAAGTAAATGGTCTGCATTACAAATTAAACAATTTGGTTTACGGGATGTATTAGCAAAAAGAGAAGACGTTAAACGAGAATTTTGTGAAGTATGTTTTCGTGAATTAGTTTGAATATGTGAACTCTTGGAGCCTTTTGCTCTAACAAATGATTCAAGAGCCGTACAATGCTTCAACAAAAAATTATACAAGCTGTGATATGTAGGTATTTCATTTGAAGCATGGTGCAATTCAAATGCCTTTTGAGAATTATAATCTAATTTTTCATGTAAAATATTCATCATTACAAAATCCCAATCTTCCGTATTGAATCCCATAATGGATAAACCAGCTAAATTTTGACCAAATGTATCTAAGAGTTTTCTTAAAAATTGTGGATTATCATTAGTTAATGAAGCACAATTAGAAATCTCTTTCCAATAACTCATTGCAAGTTCTCGATTATTAGAATAACGTTCTCTTAAACTGTTGTATGCAGTTTGGTAGTTGTCCGCTATGAATCGATTCCGTTTAACCAATTCTAAAGCAGGACCCGTTAAAACCGATAAAAGGTAACTAAAATTATTCATTGTTGAGATATTTGAATCGTTGTGAATCAACGTATCAAACATGTCGATAAAAGTAGGAAACTCACTTATATTTTCACCAGAGAAACATTTAAGGTTAATTTTCGGCAAATTTGCTTTTACATTAGATGAAGAAAATGTATTACTTTTATTTTCATTAGGTACTTCTACCCGATTGTAGTATAAAGATTCAATTTTATTGAAACATAGTATAAACTTCCTTCTAATTATTTCTTCCGCATTTAAATCTGCATCATCTTTAACGGCAATTGTGTTTATAATTTCTAGATGATGCTTATCGAATTCCTTTTGTATATTATTTAAATTACGACAAGCTACGATAAAATTAGATGAATCAAGTTCTCCTTGTATGAATTTATCTGCAATCTCTCCAATTGAATCAAGTTTATTAATTTCTAAATTTCGTAAAGCGTACAAACGTTTTAATTTATTATCGGCCATTGCAACATATAGTTAAGATATTTTATTCAAATCGAAACGAATTCGAGTTTCAAATTCGTAAATATATCTTCCAAAAAACAAAAGGTAAAAAGACACCAATCAACAAAATTGTCGTGAAGAAAAAGTTTCGTCTTCGTTCGACGAAAACAAAGCGTAGATTATAAAAAGTAAATGAGTAAAGAAAACCCTTATATCAGCTCAATTATAATATTCGTAAATATACAAATTGTTACACAGTGCAAAAAACGGAATGTTTTCGCGCACACTGGAAACACCTTTATAAACCTTTAACTACTATAGGATAATTTGTGGCTTTATAAATCAATTATCAATAGCTCGACAAATTATTTAAATAGTAAAATAAACAGCGTAATCTTGGGTCGTAAGGAGCAAAAAAAAATGGTATAATCTAAATCAATATAATCGATTCTACAATAAAAACAGCGTAATCTTGGCTCGAAAGGACCAAAAAAAATGTAGCATATAGCGCCATTTTTGCATATGTATTTAAGTGGACTGTAATTTATATGAGGTGTTGATCCAAGTTATACTATTTTGGAGAAGTTAAAATTTTATAGTGCATAGAATGTTCCCAGTGTATAAATATGTAACGGTACAATTTACAATTATTAAGATAAATTAGGCAGACTTACCAGAAAGATAAAAGGGTGTATGTAAATACTATATGTAGATCCAGTATGTAGTTCCGTCCATAAAATGTGCACATATGTCACGGACCCTAAATATTATATTTTCGAACTGTTCGGTATGAAAGACGATGCGAAAGTCTCCGTTGACACATTCAACCACGAAGTATGTGGTTTTTTTCCAACATATAGTACAGGAAAGGGATGAAAATAAAAGGAATTTTAAAGATATCAAACCTAATTCCAGCAAATAAATAAATAATACATTCAGTCTAATGCACTTGAATATCCAATTTATATAACCCGTAAAAAACTCCATCACCTTCAAACAAATGTTGATGCAACTGGTTCTTGAATGAATTATAAGTATATATTTTTAAAATTTTTGTAGTGGATCCATAACATTGCAACATAACAATTTGCAAATTTTGAAATATATCTCTGCGAAACTGTTTTATCAACAAAAATCTAGTTAACATGAAATTTCTTAAAATTAAATAATACAGTTGTTAACTGGTAGGATAATATAACAAATAAATGTAAATGACAATTCTATTCGAATGGAAATTTCAAAATAATCTGTTTCATTTTACTAGTAATACTTATTTAATTTCCATTTGTATGGTTAATTAATCGTAAATGCAAAGGTTCGTCAAAAATGTTGGTAGGTACATACATATTGTTACGAGAATTCATCCGACAGCTGGCGCAATCGGCCATCAACCAATTCGTGGAAGGGACATTATTCCGATAAATTCTGGGAACCCGAAATGTTTGTCTCTCAACGAGCGGACCGCTGCCGTTACTGGGAATTCCCTTAAAGCTTCCAGAACATGAAAAAGTTTCCCGATGGTTCGTGGACGTACCAGATAATTCCAAGATACATATATAAAATGAACAGCTGGCGATAGGAGGCATTCAGCTTTCGACGGTACTTAAGTAGATATAAATTGTAAATAGTTGTGTTAAAGTAGTGGAAATAAATTAGAGTGAGTTGGACTGTGTTTTTAAATAAATCCAAGTACTGAACTGAACCCGAGTGTGAAAATAAAAACATAACAATATATACATATAATCGGATATTTGGTTTATTTTTGCTCAAGATGAAGTGATTCAGTTTAATTTCAACTCTTTAACACTTATTAAAATACTCATTATAATTATTCCACTTTATAATATACTAGCCGTTACCAGCGGTTTCACCCGCGTACAGAATGTCCACCAATCCCGAATATATTTCACCCAACCTGCAGGTACTTATGGGACACCTTACATAACTGTTTTATTCAACATTTTTTTTGATAAACTGTAAGTCTACTTCACCCTATATTGCAACCATCGTGTATTTCAGCTATGCAACTGCTTATGGTCTGCGCTGAATAACAATTATTTCAGATATTTTTGGAACCACCGTATAATTTTTCTTTACCCTATATTTTAATCACCCTCTATATGCAACTGTTCCTAATATTATGTTAAACACACATATAGTAGAATGCAACTGTTCATGATCTACCCTATATAAGAATTTTTTTGTAACTTTTTTGATCCACCCTAATGGAAATACCACCCTAACCAAACTTTTATTTAAACACCACCCAAACAGCAACAGCTTATTGGCCACCCTATATAAGAATTTTATTCTTTTTTTTAACTGCCTTGTATAACTAACTCTATGTCCTACTACAATAAAACCATCCCGTATACACCGCTGCCAATTTGTCAAACATCATAACTTATTTTTGAACTACCCTGTATCACCATAATTTCATTCACCCTGCATGTGCATCTGGTTAGGGGGCACCAAATATAACAATTTTTAAACTCTTAACTATAACGCTGGGCTACTTACTATCTTATATATGCAACTGCTTATGGACTACGCTACATATCTATTTCTTTTAACCACACTTGAGAAAGTATAATCTGTCTCCACCTTATATTTCAACCTCCCCTTATATGCAGCTTTTTCTAACATTCTTTCAATCACACTATATGAACTATAATTTTACTTCGATCCATGTTTGAGATATTGCATATATGCAACAGCTCATGTTCTATCCTACAAAAAAATGTATCCAACTGGTTTAACTATAATTCTACTCCACCCGCTATTTCAACCACTTTGTATATGACACTACTTTTCGCCCACCCAGTATAACATTTTTGTACCACGATGTAGAGCTATAAATCGATCAATGCCCAATATATTTCACCAAAACTGCTACAGCTTATTATATAACAATTTTGTCCAACATGTGTTTGAATTACCTTGTATGTATTACAACTACCCTGTATACGCTACTGCTTATTGGTCAACCAATATAACATTTTTTAAATAATTAACCATAACACTTCTCCACTATTTATTTCAACTATCCTATCTCTGCAACTTATTATGAACTACGCTATTTCACAATTTTTCCCCATATTTTTTTCAACAACTTTATAACGTATAATTTCTCTACACGCTTCATTTAAACCATCTTTCATTTGCAACTTTTTCTAACCTTGTTTGAATCACACTGTATAACTATAGCTTTACCTGGCCCCATATTTCAGGTACTCCCTATATGCAACTGCTATGTAACAAAATTTTTCTAGAATTTTTTACCCACCCTGTATAATTATAACTCTACGCCACCCTATATTTCAATAACTTTTTATATGCCACTACTTATTTACCACACAATATAAGATTTTTGTACCACCCTGTATCCTTAGAATCCTACTCCGCCCTCTATTTCAACCATCCGGTAAATGGAACAGCTTGTAGATCATAACAATTCTCTATAATATTTTTTAAACCCACCTGTATAGCTGTAATTATACTCCGTTATATATTTCAGGATATCTATACTATATTCGACTCCATCTTATATTTCAACAACCCTTTGTAAATAACTGCTTCTAACATTTCTTCAACCCATTTCATAACAATAATATCTTCTGAACATAATTCAAAGATCCTAACTGTTTACATAAGACATTTTATCCATCTTTATATATATATATATATATATATATATATATATATATATATATATATATAAATATATATATAAAAATCTTCTGTACGTGTGTTAGTCATTGAACTCCTCCTAAACGGCTGGACCGATTTTGATGAAATTTTTTGTGTGTATTCCAGGGGGTTTGAGGATGGTTTAGATTCACAATACGGTCAACTAGATATTGTTTTTTTAGTTAAATTATTTATTTAAAAATTGTTGCTGATGTTAGCACAACTTACATAGGATCCGGCAGACTGCGTTGCAGTCGCTGTGTCAAATATTCAAGAGTGTGCTTTAGTTTCAGTTACGTCTGATAGATGGCGTTCAGATTATATTGTTACAGCTAATTTTTAAAAGTTTACCGACTAGCGGAGCCGACAGGACAACGTCTGTCGGGTCCGCTAGTCTTTATAAATTTCCACCCTTTTTCAACCACTTGGTATATGCAACTATTTATGACCCACTCAATGTAACTTTTTTTGAACCACTCCGTATAACTAATTCCACTCTCCTTTATCTCAGCCACATTGTATATATGGAGCTGCTTATATGACACCCAACATATCTATTTCTTAGATTTTTAAATCCATGTATTCTACTCTGCACTAAGTTTCTTATTTACAGTATCTAATATTTTGTACGTGCAATGAAACCAATTGAGTAATTCTTTTACCAAACATGGTAGAAGTTTTTTCGCTATATCTACCGTTTCTCTCAATTTAGGGAGATAAAATGTCTACCAGATTTTAAGTCAAACTATAGGCTGTGCAATAAAAAAAGATTCATCAAAATCAGTTCAGTAGTTCTTACGTGGTGAGGTAACAAACAAACAAACTGACAACTACAATTTTATAATAGTATATAGATTTCCACCACCCTGTATATATAACTGTTTATGGACTACCCAATATATGTGTGTATGCAACTGTTTATGGGCCACCCAATAAAACATTTGGTTTCTAACATTTCTGGAATCACCCTGTATAATTGTAACCTACAGCGCCTTAGTCAGTTTATTTATGCATATGTAACTGCTCATGACAACTTCATTGAGGGCCACAATTTAACATAACAACACAACTTTTTACCCACCACAAAATCGCCTAACCAGCACTTTTTACTTTAAAATTTTAAAAGGTTCAACTGTAAAAATGTAATGTTAGAAAAATATCAAGTAGTGATAAAATTCTTATAAATAAGAAATCGTTTTCTGATTGTTCGCACATACTTAATTAGTAAGTGTTCATATTAAATTCTTCACATACTGATCTTTGGAATGTTGGTCTTGCTGAACCCTAGATCCGGAAGAGGGCTGACAACAGTTGGTTGATTCTTGATTTTTCTGCCTCTGGGTACGGGCTGTTTATTAATTGACGTATAAAAATTTAAAAAATCGCATGAATTTTTTATTTTTTTAAACTATTTCTTGATTTGAAGTAATTAGGTGCCTTATGTTGTTTCAAATGTATTCAGTGGACAGTCATAAATTTCAATATTGTTACGAGAATTCATCCGACAGCTGGTGCAATCGGCCATCAACCAATTCGTGGAAGGGTACGTTATTCCGACACTTCTGGGAATGCGAAATGTTTTGTCTCTCAACAGGCCGACCGCTGCCGTTACTGGGAATTCCCTTAAAGCTTCCAGAACGTGAAAGAGTTTCCCGATATTTCGTGGACTTACCAGACAATTCGAAGAGAAATATATAAATATGAACAGCTGGCGATAGGCATTTAGTTTTCGACGGTCGTATTGTATAAATGTAAATAGTTCTTGTGAATATAAACTGTGTTAAAGTAGTGGAAATAAATTAGAGTGACTTGGACGTTTTTAAATAAATCCAAGAACTGAACTGAACCCGAGTGTGAAAATAAAAACATTACAATATCATTTATTTATATTAATAACAACAATAATCTCTTTTGTCAAACCAGCACGCTGCAGCCGTTATGCCGCATATTAAATCGGTGTCAACATCCACTAACATATGTAAATGTATATACACTACGAAAGCTCACTGGTTTTAACAGTGTAGTGTCTCAATCTGCTAGTTATTAATTTATCAGTTGTTGAAACTTGATTAAGGCAAATGAACAAAATAAAAACTAAAATAAAATTAGGTTCATGAGCAGATGCATATCAGGTTTCTAGTTATTTGTTTCCTTTTGCTACCTCTGTTTAGGAAGGTCGTTCAGTTTTAATCATACGAGATCCGCAAGAAAATCCTTCACGATGTAAGATATATACTTCAAACAGTAATTCAAATAGAAATAATTAGAAATCTTATAACCTGCCGTTACAGGGAATATTGCCCCCTCCTTAAGACCATTTTGTCCCTGAATGTCCCAGAATCCTTCCTGGTGTGACGGTATTTGCAGGACTCTTCATTTCGACAACGGTCCTCGAATCTGGGCTGCGAATATTGAGACAGCATACCAAGATGTCGATGCCACTGAATCGAAAAATTGTTTTCACCACCCTCCAATTCAGTCCATCCAACCCGCAGGCTATCTTTGGAACCGCCAATTTCATCCGTTCTACCATTCCATCGGATTGCGGGTGTAATGCTGTCGTCCGTGTTTTATTGATCTTCAAGAGCTTGCAGACGTCTTGAAAAAGAGTAGACTCGAAATTTCTACCTTGGTCTGAGTGCAACTCCAAGGGAACACCAAAACGGAACCAATGGATCAATTCCATTCCTTGACAAGGACATCAGCAACGGACTAGGCTTCTTGATTCGGCAAGGCATACGCTTCGGCCCATTTACTAAAATACCACTACCACAATGTATTTATTTCCAGAGTCGGATTCATGAAATGGACAGGCAACATCAATGGCTACTCTTTCGAATGGACTGCCCACGTTATATTGCTTCATGGGAGCTTTTGCTCGCTTCTGAGGCCTATTACTTGCTGCACAAACTGTACATTTCCGGTACCATTCTTTAACATCTACTTGGTAGTTTACCCAATAGAAGCGTTCTCTCAACTTCCCCAGGGTTTTCGTTACTCCCAGATGTCCTCCGGTTGTACCATCATGTACTTCTCGTAAAACCTCTGGTCTCCTATTTCTGGGAACTAAAATCTGTTTTCTGTCGTTTCCCTCCTCTGGAGTTTCCAGGACGCGCTGGAGAAGTCCATTCTACAAAATGAGGGAGTTCCACTGAGCCCAGTACGACTTTATGGTTGGTGAGTGTCGGGAAATCTTTTGCCACGTAAGGTTTGCGGTCTTCTTCCTTCCACCGGATAACTTCTTTTAGTTCTGGATCTAATTTTTGGTCTTTCTGAATCTCCTCAGGTTGCCAATGGTCATCGACGGCAGTAGTTCTACAGAGAACAACCCCTTTTTTTCTTCAGCTCGCTGACAATGTTTACAATCATCAGGGCATGGTCTTCTCGATAAGGCATCAGCATTCTTATGGCTTGTTCCTGCGCGATGTTCAGTCTCGAAGTAGAATTCTTGCAACCGCTCAATCCATCTGGCCAATTGTCCTTCGGGGTTTTTAAACTGCAAGAGCCACTTCAGTGCTGCATGATCAGTCCTCAGGAGGAATTTTTACCATAGAGGTACTTATAGAAATGTTCTAACCCCTTTACCACAGCTAAGAGCTCCCTGCGAGTAACGCAGTAATTCCGTTCAGGCTTACTCAAGGTCTTGCTGAAATATCCGATGACTCTCTCTGGCACTCCTGGGTCTGCGAAAGCTCAGCACCAATTCCGACATTGCTTGCGTCGGTATCCAAAACGCAGTTTCCATCTGGCAAAGGATAACTTAAGACGGGGGCACTCGTCAATGCTCTTTTCAGTGTCTCGAAAGATCGCTGGCACTCCTCGTCCCACTGGTATTGTACCTTCCCCTCTGTGAGTCTAGTAAGTGGCTTGGCGATGTTGGCAAATCCGGCTACGTACCGACGATAGTACGTGCAGAACCCCAGGAAACTTCTTAACTGGTGAATATCTTTAGGTATCGGCCATTCCTGGACAGCTTTAATTTTCTGTTTATTAACAGCTACTCCTTCTGCGGAAACCACATATCCAATATATTGCACCTCTTCTTGGAACAGCTGACACTTCTTCGGGCTTGACTTTAGTCCGGAACTTCGAAGTCGCCGAAACACCTCCTACATGTTCTTCACGTGGTCTTCAAACGATTTTCCAACGACGATATTGTCGTCAAGATACACCAGGTATGTTTTCCATGAAAGCCCTTTTAACACTGTTTTCATCAATCTTTCAAAAGTCCCGATCCGATGGTAAAAGCAGTCTTTTCTCGGTCTTCTTGAGCAAGTTCCAATAACCGCTCTTCAAGTCCAGGGTGGAAGACATCTTCGATCCAGCCAGCGTATCTTGGGTGTCATCTATTCTTGGAAGGGGATTGCTGTCTTTCTTTGTAGCGTGGTTTAATTGCCGATAGTCCACGCAAAATCGGGTCGAACTATCTTTCTTTTTAACCAAGACAACTGGAGAAGCCCCAGGGCTTTTGGATGGTTCAATAAGACCTTCTTCCTCCATCTCGCGGACTATCCTGTCGGCTTCTTCTCTTTTAGCTAGGGGCAGTCTTCCCCAGTTACATCGTTACTGTGTTAGCTTTAGCTTTTTTGTCTATGCAAGCATCTATAATGATTTCAGTTCTTTCCAGAACATTGATATCCTCTGCTAAGATGGCTCGCAGTATTATGTCATCTTTTCTATGAAGCACCACTGCTTCGTCATTCACTCGCAGAATTCCATCTTTGAAGTTTAACTGGAATCCCTTGGAGCTCTTGACATCCATTCCAATGATTACTTCGTCTGCGATGCCCGATTTAGGAAGGTTGTGTTTCCCAAGGTCATTTCCACCGCTATTTCACCATGGACTTTCGCTGCTTCTCCTGTCGCTGTTCGCAGTTGCCATTTTGTTGGTTTTATCATGTTCTCTTAAACAATGTTGGGCCTTATTACTGTTTTCGTCGCACCAGTATCCAGCAGCATTGCAAATTGCTTCCATTAATAAGGCTGTGAGTTGGGACTTGCTGGTTACAGGTCGACGATGGTCCCTTTATATTGACCTTCTTTAGTTTCCCCGACGAGGAAGTCTGTACTCCGTTGCTCTCCTTGCAACGACTCTGGACATGTCTTACCTTACGATACTTCCGACATCTCACTAGTCTTTTTTCGGTAAGTTACTTCTTCTATTATCTTTCTTACAGAGGCTTCATCGTTTCCGCCATCTTCTCATTCTCCGTTCATGATTCGGACTCTGGCTTGATTTCTGCAGGTATTTTTCGCAGAGTCGAATTCTAGCGCTCGAGCAAGTACATCCACTAATTGACTCGGCCGAGCTAGTGTTAAAGCTTGCCTGGCTTGTACTGCTAATCTTTCACGTCTGTAGCAATTTATCTTGTACTGTGTCTTCTAGGATTTTCTGCTAATTTATTTCTAATGCCTCTTTCAAGTTATAAAGAATTTTCTAGCAAATTATCTTCCATTTTCTTTAATAGCAGACTCATGTCCCCATTACCAGAAACTTCAAACAAATAAGTATCGAGATCATTACCTTCATTTATTAGGGCATCTCGTAGCCGTTGCATTAATTCACTTTTCTTCCCACTAATTTCTAAATCCCGTTCTTCAAGTTCTTTTTTTAAGTCAGTCACTTTCAGTTGGTCCAAACTAACGTTTTTAAACATTGTCAGTCTATTTATTTTCCACTTATAAAGTTCCACAAATACACCTCACACCTGACACCACTGTAATGTTTTTATTTTCACAAACGGGTTCTATTCAGTTCTTGGATTTATTTAAAAACACAGTCCAACTCACTCTAATTTATTTCCACTACTTTAACACAATTTATATTCACAGGCACTGTTTACATTTTATCTTAACAATACAATACGACTGTCGAAAACTGAATGCCTCCTTTCGCCAGCTGTCCATATTTATATATTTCTCTCCAAATTGTCTGGTAAGTCCACGAACCATCGGGAAACTTCTTTCATGTGTTCTGGAAACTTTAAGGGAATTCCCGGTAACGGCAGCGGTCGGCGTGTTGAGAGACGAAGCATTTCGGATTCCCAGAAGTACCGGAATAATGTCCCTTCCACGAATTGGTTGTCGGCCGATTGCACCAGCTGTCGGATGAATTCTCGTAACAATATCTTATATATTTAGAAGATTATGAATTTGACAATATTTTTATAGTAAAGAAATGAATAAACACAATATTTCTATCTAACAAATTATTCTGGTTTTCGACTTTTACCATTATGTCTTTGTAATATTGTATTTCCAAACATTGTTGATTATTCAACAGCATCGGTTAATTTAAATACTTTACAACAATTAGTTTGCAAAATATTTTCGGTATTAAATTTTTGAAATCTCAAGGAATATTGATAAATTATTTATATGGAAATAAATACATATTCATATTGCTTTCAAGGTGGAATTAATATAAATCTAGGATAACGGGATGCCATTAAGAAAATAGCTGTCCATGTTTTATTTCATTAAATTTTAAAGGATGCCTCTTCAGTCTATCTAATTATTAATTTTAGAGCTGCATTTGAATTACACTGGTCAACAAAAGTTGTGCCACCCTATCTGTCACAAAGTGCAGGAGATATTTGAAGACAGAGTGCAAAAAGAATTTGAGAAGTTTCAACAAGAAATTATGAAAGGGAAATAATGTGAAACCACCCGCCTTTGGTGGAAATTCTTTCTGGCCTATGTACAAAAGGCAGTTTGATGCAGTTGCAAGCACCAATACATGAGAAAGCTACAGGTCTTGTAATTTCTTTAAGAGGGTCTGCACTAGAGTTACTCCAAACTATCCCAGGAGAGCAACAGACAGATTTTAACAAATTAGTTTAAATATTATTGACAAGCGGTATGGTGATCAAAGACCAAACTCAAGTTTATCAAGTGTAACTTTGGTCACTAACACAGAAATCCGAGAAAAATTTGCTTAGCTTAGAAATTGAAGCAATTATGAAAATGTCAAAGCCAAAAGTAAAAGCTGTCTCTCTTAGGCAAGAGGACTAAGAATGCACAACTAACGTGTCGGAGATGAAAAAGTTATTAGAAGACGCGAAAAATAATATCAAATCAACCACTACATAAGCAGACAACAGAAAAAGAGTATTTTCGTTGGAACCAGGCGTGCGACGATACATTCAAGAGATTAAAAGCAGCCCTATTCTAGCCTTCCCAAGAGAATAGTGCAAATTTATTTTTTTTATTTTCGACCCCAATGCCATCAGTAACGCGATTGGCGCCGTTTTGTCCCAGGTCCAGGACGAAGCAGAACTTGTCATAGAATACTACAGTCGAGGATTTTCTAAACCAGAGAAGAACTACTGCGTTACTAGAGAAGAATTATTGCCAATAATCATTTCAACAAATATCTTTACGGTCGTGAAATTCTCATAAGAACTGATCGTGCGGTTCTCAAATGTCTCCTGAACATGAAGACACCGGAAGGACAGTTCGGCAGGTGGATGAAAAAACTACAGTAGTATGATTTCAAGATCCAGTACCGTTTCAGCCGTATTCGTAACAATGTCGACGCTTTGTTGAGAACACCGTGCCTTGAAGACTGCGGCCATTGTTCCATCAGACAGATTGAACTACAGAACTAATTTTGACTAAGAAGAAAGAAGGAGCGGATCCACCTCGATGAGAAAAAATATCTAGTAAAGGAATGACTCTAAAATCATTGTGGCTCCACTGGGATTCTCATCGAGTCGAGTATGGAGTTTTGAAGAGAATTTGAGGAAGTGCCGACGGGAAGGAAACCAAATCTTAGTTGGTCGTACCAAAGAAAAGAGTACCCGCCATCCTAAAGGAGTTATACACCGGCATTTCTGGAGGTCACTTGGGCATGAATAAAACCCTTGATAAGGTACGAGAACGATTTTATCGGGTGAACTATTACGAACACGTAGCAGATTGGTGCCCTATATGCAAGGTATGTGCAGCCAGTAAGGGGCCCAAAAATTGATCAGTTGGAAAAATGAAATAATACAACGTGGGTATTCCTTTTGAGGGAATTGTCATTGAAAGAACCGGACTTGTTGCTGTTGATTACTTCAGCAAGTGTCACAAAGTGTTTACTATTCCCATTCAAGAAGCAACTACTGTAGCATCGGTTTTAGTAAGTTGCTCTACTAAAACCACCAATTTGAGGTACCAATAAATCTTCATTCTGATCAAGGCAGATATTTTGAATCAAATGTATTTTGGAAAGTCTGCGGCTTAATGGGTATTAACGAAATCAGAACTACATCGTTACATCCACACTCAGAGACATTTAACAGGACGCTAGAAACGCATCTTTCCGAAGTGATCTACAGTAACCAACGAGAATGTGATAAACAAATACCTCTGTTCCTGCTGGCATACAGAACTAATGTAAATGACATTATCGGGTTGACGCCTGTTAATGTTTTGTTCGAAAAGAAAATAGGACTTCCATGTGACCTTGCTTTCAGGACACCCTATGGCTGGAAATTAAGGATTATGTAGATCAATTACGGGAAAGATACCCATGAATTGGTAATGAATCGCAGGCTAGCAACAAGTGCTAGGATGAAGACCCGGTATGATTTAAAAGCAAATTTGACCGGATTTCAGCAAGGCGATAAGGTTTGGCTGTACAATCCACAAGGAACGAAAGGCAAATCGCCCAAATTGTGTTCATGGAATAGAGCCTAGGAAGTTATCAAGAGGATATATGTACCGTATCCAAAGCCCAAGGGCAAATATGAAGGTTATCCATCTGGCTGGTCTGGCCCCTTATAAAGATAATGATGTATGCAATCAGGACGATCAGAAATGAACGGCGCAGTATCACGAAAAGTTATAACTGCGGGCAAGAAAGTACCCAACGTACCTATACAAACTAGATGTCTCTGTTGTCAGCAAATGGTAATTGACAGTTCGGGCAAACTCTACAGATTTCTATATTAGTATTCTATAGAGTAATATAAGTGAGTGTTTTGTGAGAGGAGTTAAGTTCAGTGAAGTAGTGCCTTTAGTTCAGTTTATGGTTGATAGTAAACGTCAGAGTGTAAATTGTGTTTTGTTTTGAATTTTGAAATCAAAAGTTGTTGTCATTGTTGAACAAAGTTGTATTATTAATTGGCCGACACGTGTGAAATTTGAAAGCCAGTGTAATCCGTAACAGTATTCATGTTTTGACCACCTACCCTCTCAATGAAAATGAATATAATTCATTAACCAAAGTTCAGTACGATAACGATAAATGCAAAGCAACGGACATGAATATGAAGTAAATAAATTAATTGATACCTACTTTACTTTTAGTTTATTCCTATATGCCCAAATGAGTGGCTCAGTTGATTCTCCTCCTAACATGTATTTGTTTGATTTGTAAATATTTTTTCCAATCTTCAAATATCCTAATGCCTTAAATTCTCAAAACTATTTTTAAACCAATCTGACGTGGTACAGGATGATTTTACTATAAATGTTTTATTATCTTTCTATTGAGAAATGCTTATCAGTTAGGTCTTGGAAACCTGTTGGTGAATTACTGGCACTCTAGGTGGTCACTACCAATCCGACCAGAAACCTTGCTCCCAGTGTCTCTATATGCAAACTTTATGTAGTTTTAAATAAGAAACCTACCAAATCTTTTATCTGATTTTTCATAAATAAAAACTGAATTTTCCAAATTTGTGCAATTTTTATAATTAGTCAAATATATATTTTCAGTAGATTTTGTGCAGTTTTGTGAAAATATTAAGCTTTTTAGCTAGGAAGCAATAAGATGTAAGAATAAATTAAAATTTTTTATCGGGCACTGAAATGTCTGCTGGTTTAAAGATTAACTAGGACAGTTAATCTCTAATAGCGGATTTTACACAAACGAGCATGTAAGGTTTTCTTGTAACTTTATTACCACAAAAAACGTTTATTTTAGAATTAATTAACAGTAACTATTAAAATAAAAATAAAATTCGTAAAGATACGAATTTATTTTGTTTTTTACTTATATAATGAACAATAGTGAAGGAATCGAAATGTGGTCAATGAAAAAGTCGTCGAGAACAGAAATCCTTCTTAATGAGTGTTTATATGTCCTGATTGGACCATTTTCACACTCATCGCATGTGATTTTTAACTATTTGCCCCTGAACTAAAACGATTTTTAGTTTTTTAAGCGAAAACCATACGTCGGTCGAAAGA
Organism: Octodonta nipae; assembly: GCA_034190945.1. Lineage (NCBI taxonomy): Eukaryota > Metazoa > Arthropoda > Insecta > Coleoptera > Chrysomelidae > Octodonta > Octodonta nipae. The sequence goes on along the minus strand of CM067224.1, from coordinate 47,887,232 downwards.
AAATCAAGCAGTCGAATTTATACTCTCTTCGAGGTGTCATTCCTTTGTACGCAAGACAATATACATTACATTTTATATATAACATATATTGTTTCTGGTCAGGGAACCTTCATCAGTTGCGCTTCCCACAATTGAATGTCCTCTCGAACACTTCTTTATGTATTTGATACATTTCGTTAAATTTGAACACACTAGATGTAAGACCGACATCTAGGATTTTCGAGAGAATTAGCACGCAGAGGTTCCGAATCGAATTTACTCACAAATGAATGAAGACTCAAAAATATTCTTAATGTTAAGAGACAGCACTGGCGAACCAATTTTTTTTCAAAAACATTCAATGCCAACCGCACACGGACGCCATTAGTAGTAATAACAAAATTGTTTGTGTAATGTTTAAGCAGTTTTTTGGGAAATGACAAACAACAATTTATGAAATTACTGTATATTTCCAAACGTTCCGGCGTCTAGGCAAAGAAACTATGAAAAAATGGCACAATTCTAAAATTTTAAATTCAAATGTTTGTATTTGACTTATGAAGTAACTAAGAGAATTTAATTTGATAATATACAGGGTAGCACAGAAACTTCTAAAGATCATGTAATAATAAAGTTCCTCTCAAACTGGAAGAATTAGAAAGAGGTGATCTTAAGAATTTTATGTGGCGCTTCTAGATGCGGCTTTGTGACAAGATAGTGCATTCGCCAAATATGCGATAAAAGAATTTTGTTGATTCTGGGATCCCATTAAAATCATTAGAGAAAACCTAGGAAAAACCTTATGAACTATCCCAATATTGATTTATTTACCATTAGCAATTCTTCTTTAATCAACGCCAACCAGGAACAGTTGAATTCTACGGAGGTAGTAGCGATACAATCGCCTTCATTTATAGAATTTATAGAGTTTTAATGGAATGTTAAGTTTATGAATTTTAGGCAATTCATAGAAATGTGGCGGTTTAGAATAGTGTGTAGTAAGATTTTTACGTTCTTGTTCTGTAAATTCATGTTTGTAATTGTAAAGCAAGCGGTATATTTTGTTATTATGGGAAGTATTTTGGTGATTGTATAAATTTAAAATGTCAAAACTTGCTAGTGTGAAAGTGGTTTTATATTGTACATCTGATAATTTTTCTAGGAATTGTGTGCTATTTTTAAGGTGAGAGTTAGAGTTACCAATAAGTGGAGAAATTTTTTTTAAAGGAAACTTTGAGAGTTCACTGCATGGATAATTTAATAACAAAAACACAATCGACGTTTGAACCAGAAGTTTACAGAAAACCAATTCACACTAACAGGTATCTCAATTTTTACTCTAATCATCCAAATTCAGTAAAAAGAGGTATCATCAAGGTGCCAAGCCTGGACTACGGCCATTTTTCGCTCATTTTCCACCAATAACAATCACCTTTACAATTCACAACACGACGCCTGGTCTGTTGTGCAACTGTACAGACCGGTGCAGATTTTTAAAAATCATGCAGGGTGGCCAGATTGCTTGAAGAGAAAATTCCAAAAAAATGAATTCGACTTATCGGAAAATATCATTAAATAGATCAGCCATTGATATCAAACACTGATATTAAAATTAATTACCTAAAAAGTAAAAAAAATAGGTAATAAACAATTTCATGTACCTACCAAGTCTGTCTTAAAAAAATAAAATATTGATAATAGAGTTATTAAAATTTTTCTGGAAGTTAATTGGGGCAGTTTCATTTTTAAATTCCCCTACAATCGTAAGTACACAAACAATAAGTCTCAATACTTTCTAATATGCAATTTGTGAACTAAAATTAGTTTGGTGCTGCAATCTTCTGATAACTACTGAATACTGTTGCCAGCATTTTATAATTTGCTTTGGATTTTTACGGCTTAAATTTAATAAAACTTTACTAAGAATACAAAAATTATAAAATTATACAGATATAGTGAGATTTACTTTAAATCATCAGATCTGGCAACACAGCGACAAACACTAAACATCTGTTCTCCCGTTGTTATAGTAAACCGGAAATCAGCATTTAGCCGCTACCTTGGCAACACTCTTCTTATATGCATTCTGACACCAATAACTTAAACAATATATTTTTATTTATTATTTCAATGTTTTTTGTTGTTAAAATCAGTAGAGTTTTAATTGCTAATTAATTGCTGAAGTTCTACCCTCGTTACAATTTCGTTCCTTCAACCCCTTTCATAAAACTGTGGCTATGCCAACTTTAGACTAAAGTTAGCATAGCCATATCCTCATCTCCAGAACAAACGTCGTTATCGGTATGGTCTTGGGGGCGTATTTTATTGCTAATTAATTGCTATCGAATGGCACCAGACCAAAAACCCAAAAACTACAACCTCATCCCCTACTCAATTTCTCAGCCCCTGACAAGTAACTAAAATATTTATTTCAATGTTCTTCGTTATTAAAATCAACAGAATGTTAATTGTTAATTAATTGCTGAAGGTCTACCTTCGTTACGATTTTATTGCTCCAACCCCTTGCCAGCCAACTTTAGACTAAAATTAGCATAGCCATATTCTATACCTCCGGAACGAACAGCGCTACCGAGGTGATCTTGGCGTATTTTATTGCTAATTAATTGCTATCGAATGGCACTAGAGCCAATAACCAAAAAATACCCCTTCATCCCTACTGAATTTCTCACTCCCCCACAATAAAAAAAATATTTTAATATTTTGTGTTGTATAAAATCAGTAGACTTTTAATTGCTGAAGTTTTACCCTCATTACGATTTCATTATTCCAACCTCTACCGAGTAACTGTAGACACGTCAACTTTAGGCTAAAGTTAGCATAGCCACATCTATATCTCCGGAACGAACAGTGCTACCGGGGTGATCTTGGGGACATATTTTATTGCTAATTTTTTGCTATCGAATGTCATCAGTGCAAATATCTAAAAACTACCTCTTCATCTCCTACTGAATTTCTCACCCCCTGACAAAAAACAAAAATTTTTATTTAAATATTTTTCGTTGTTAACTTCAGTAGACTTTTATTGGCTAATTAATTGCTGAAGCTCTATTTTTGTTACGAATTTATTGCGTCAACCCTGAGATACTGTGGTAATGCCAACTAGACTAAATTTAACACAGCTATATCTATATCTCCGGAACAAACGTCGTTATCGGTATGGTCTTGGGGGTGTTTTTTATTGCTAATTCATTGCTATCGAATGGCACCAGACCAAAAACCCAAAAACTACCCCTTCATCCCCTACTCAATTTCTCACCCCGTGACAAGTAACAAAAATATTTATTTCAATGTTTTTCGTTATTAAAATCAACAGACTTTTAATTGTTAGTTAATTGCTGAAGGTCTACCTTCGTTGCGATTTTATTGTTCCAACCCCTTGCGATAAACTGTGGCTATGCCATCTTTAGACTAAAATTAGCATAGCCAGTCTTGGGGGCGTATTTTGTTGCTAATTAATTGCTATCGAATGGCACCAGACCAAAAAAGCAAAAACTATCCCTTCATAACCCACTCAATTTCTCACCCCCTGACAAGTAACAAAAATATTTATTTCAATGTTCTTCGTTATTAAAATCAGTAGACTGTATATGATTAGGAAAATAAGACTATACTTATTAATTTAAGATATAATTATACGATGGTTGTCGAATAATACTATGTATCCATGAATGTTCTCAAATTATACATTACGCTACTTATTTTTTCAAGATTTAATTTAGAATTTGTACCATTCTTATTTATTTTTAGTCAGTTTATTTCAAAAAATTTCATTTAGATACTCCCAAGCCTGGCTTTTCAATTTTCCACACAAATGGCCTATATACATCTAACAAAATGCTATTTCAAATGAATTGCACAAAGTGTACGAATGTACAATACGCAATGTAGGAAAATACCTATAAGAAATAAAAACTTTATTATAATTTCGGCAGTGCTAAGACACACCAAAACATCATTTATTTAACACTATTTAAAAATATACTATTCAGATAAAGTTTAAAACAGTTAAATCACTTACCGTTAATATACCGGTACAAATCAGAACGTTTGACAACCTTGTAAAAGACTCGATCTAATATTGGGAATCTACATTACCGCGAAAAAATATTAAGTGTCTCTCCGAATAATAGGTCAAAATTATCGATATACAGGTGGATTCAACTTAAAAGTTAACTAACTAAGTCATTATTCACCTTATTATGCATGTTGTATTTTCCGACAATTGTAGTTAACTTTCAATAAATTGTTTTATGTAAAGTATTTGGGACAGTCTTTTTTCTGATCTGAACATATGTACAACACTTTCCAATTTATGAAGAATTAATAATAAAATCTTCATCATGTATAGTCTGAGTTTGAAAACGTTCTGAAAATTTGGTTAAGGAAATGAACTTATACAGTTTTTTATTCCCTGTCAGATTGTGTGTGAAGCAAACTGCTTAATGATTATTAATTTACTGAAAGTATTTTAAAAATGAAAATATATAGGAAAGACTATTGATGCTGTAATTTGAGTATTTATTTACCAACATTTCTTAGAAGGATTATTTGAGGCAGTTCTTCCGTCGCTGATGGGGCATAAAAAAATTTCATAGAAACACCAATACTCAAATGAATAGTGGTAGTATTTTATCCTTAAATATATTAAGTTCAGCAGTACGTCAACAAATACCTGCATATTATGTTAAATTATTTACAGTATTATTAAAAGTTTACAAGAACAATCGAACATAATATTAATCGTGATTTATCTGTATTGTAATAGAAGAAATATTCATGTTAAATATACATATACTGAATAATATAAGTAATGATTTTACCAAACTAAAATTAAGTGATTGAAGTTAAAGGTTTTAATTGATTTGCTCATTTCTTATAATTTTGTTGAATTGCTAAAGCCCGGGAAAGATATAAAACACGCATTTAAGGCAAAATATAAGCTCTGCTGTAATGGGATACAGTGTGTCTCAAAATAAAACGAAGTTAGTTTTCAATTCTCGATAAGTATTCTACTTTAATTGATAATCTGACATACACGTAAAAAACAATGTCATATTTTTAACTGTTTCTTTAAATTAATAATTGATTTCAACAAATAGAGTAATATAGTATGGTATAGAAAAAAATCTTACAGTTAGTTAGTTTTTTTTATTGAAGGAATTTGATTTAATTATTTGTTTCAACTTCTGATTTTTGATAAAGTTTATGTAGAATTCAGTTTAGTAACATAATCTTTGGATTTGGGAATTTTTAGCTAAGGTTTTTACTAAAATACAAAGATTTTCGATGAAACAATTCGATCAAATATCTGACTTGTTAGGATGTTATTAACTGTAATTTTTGAGTGAATATTAGTTATTCAACATTTTCTTTAACAGTTGTGGAAATTTTCTATATTCAGGCCGATATTCAATTTAAATTATACCGCAATTTCGAGAAATTTTTTAATACCGCTTATTGAAATATTAAACTCCAGGACACATGATAGTTCGTATTAGTTATGGTAGAGTATGGTGAAGTAGACCTTCTATCTTCTAACATATTCAAGTAGAGCCAAAATAACAAAAAAAAAAAATTAATATGGGTCTCCGTTTGTTCAGTTTGATTAGCACCTGATATTTATACTATTTATTATAAATAAACAATCAAACTTCGAAAACTTGTCTCTTTACCTAGGTATAGGCTAACCCTATATTGACCAAATACGTATATGCTGAGTAGTTTTCAGTTGTTGAGGTTAGCTAAAATAATAATATTCATAGTTTAAAAAAATCACATTCAAGCATTTTCTTGTATTTTCACAACAATATCCCAGTCTGCTTCAAATCAAAATAAAAGACAACGTTTCTAGATGTCATTATTTAATTAATTATTTAATTAAATAACTAATTGTTGATGTTCATCATAACTAATACAAACAGTAGAAAAACACTTTCTATGAACCAATCTCACTCAATTATACATTCTTAAACAATACTAAGTACAAATGTAGTCTGGTCTTAAAATGTTTATTTAAGTGCACTAATCTGCATATATAGCACGGTAAATTTTTATAATTTATATTTAAAAAAGAACCTACTTCAACTGGCTTAAAATAAAAACCGTTTAGAAACCGTGTGACATTAATAACTATTTTCTGACTTACATTCTTTTTTATCTGATTTACGGTATATTGAAGGAAAACCAAACGTTTCAAAGAATAGTCTATTCTTTGAAACGTTTGGTTTTCCTTCAATATACCTACGTCGTTTTATTTCGATTGTGGTGTTATTGCACAAAAAAACATAAAAATAATCATAGTTACATTGATATTAGTTCTTTATAAATGACATTCACAGACTCTATGCTGAAGAAAACAAAATTTCATAATCAAAATACGTATTTACTAAATTGTTCACAAGTGTTCAATTTCAATTTCTTTAGTATTTAAAACGAAATATCTGAGTCCGATTCGGTGAATTTAGTGGGCCTTGCACCCAAAAAACTATTCACTCCCTGCAAAACAATAACAACACCGTTTCAAGCCATTCTTTGGTTTCCCCGAACGAACAGCGTTGCCGAATTGAACTTGCATACTATTAAAATAGGTTAATGGTAATTAATTCACAATAACAAAAGATTGTTCATAAATAATAAATATTCGTAATTTTCTCCTTAAAAAGAGTATTAAACTACTTGAGACGCTATTTTATAATTATCATTAATTCCATTCAATTTTTCTTATGGGTATTAACAATTTTAAATGAATGATAGATACATTTCTTAATTAATCTGTACTTCATTGTTAGATATAATAGTGAATAATTTATGTGCTTGAAAAAAAATATCATACAGTGTCGATAGTTGCTTCTGTTGAAGGTCTGAAAAACCGAAGGTTTGAGCTGAAGTGTAATTATTTTCATTCTTTCCTAATAGTATGATGTTTTTTCATTATTGAAAATATACGTTACATGTTTAAATTAATTGTTCTTGTTTACTTCTTTACTATATCTTGCATCTCAATACTTCTACTAATGATGTTTACTACAAATTCACCGATAAATATTAGAGTAGATCAATTTTTTAAGTATAAAATCTCATTTCATATAGTCTTACCTAGCAGAACTCATCTAAACGCGAGCTAATGATGGTATGCTTAGTATTTATGTTGATTTGAGATGAGATAGTAACAGGCTTTAACCTGCAACGGATCAAGTGCTCTTTACAGTCTAGAATCAAAGCTATTTGAATCTGTACATGTTTAATGTTTTTTTGAGTTCTGTCCCCAATTCATAAAAATGTCCTCGAAAAATACAAGTATGGCACTCTTAACTGAAGCAATAAAATCGTAACAAAGGTAGACCTTCAGCAAGTAGTTAGCAATTAAAAGTTTACACATTTTAACAACCAAAAACATTGAAATAAATATTTTTGTTAATTGTCAGGGGGTGAGAAATTGAGTAAGGGATGAAGGGGTAGTTACTGAGTATTTGATCTGGTGCCATTCGATAGCAATTAATTAGCAATACAATAAGCACCCAAGACCATACCGATAGCGCCGTTCGTTCCGAAGATATCGATAGGGCTATACTAATTTTAGTCTAAAATTGGCATAGCCACAATTTCTCGCAAGTGGTTGAAGCAATAAAATCGCAACAAAGGTAGATCTTCAGTAATTAGTTAGCGATTAAATTTCTACTCATTTTAACAACGAAGTGTCAGGGGTGCGTAATTGAATAGGGGATGAAGGGGTAGTTTTTGGGTTTATAGTCTGGTGCCATTCGATAGCAATTAATTAGCAATAAAATACCATATCGATAACGACGTTTGTTCCGGAGTATACCGATAGCGCCGTTCGTTCCGAAGATATAGATAGGGCTATACTAACTTTAGTCTAAAAATGGAATAGCCACAGTTTCTCGCAAGGGGTTGAAGCAATAAAATCGCAACAAAGGTAGATCTTCAGTAATTAGTTAGAGATTAAAATTCTACTTATTTTAACAACGAAGTGTTAGGGGGTGAGAAATTGAGTAGGGGATGAAGGGGTAGTTTTTGGGTTTATAGTCTGGTGCCATTCGATAGCAATTAATTAGCAATAAAATACGCCCCAAGACCATATCGATAACGACGTTTGTTCCGGAGATATTGATATGGCTATGCTAACTTTAGTCTAAAGTTAGCACAGCCACAGTTTGTCGCAAGGGCTTGGAGCAATAAAATCGTAACGAAGCTAGATCTTCAGGAATTAATTAACAATTAAAAGCCTACTGATTTTAATAACGAAAAACATTGAAATAAATATTTTTGTTACTTGTCTGGGGGTGAGAAATTGAGTAGGGGATGAAGGGGTAATTTCTGCGTTTATAGTCTGGGGCCATTCGATAGCAATTAATTAGCAATAAAATAAGCCCCCAAGATCATATCAATAACGACGTGCGTTCTGGAGATATATGCTAACTTTAGTCTAAAGTTGAGATAGCCACAATTTAACGGAGGGAGCTGAACGAATGAAATAGTAACGAGGGTCGAACTTCAGCAATTAATTAGCAATTAAAACTCTACTGATTTTAACAACAAAAAACATTGAAATAAATATTTTTGTTATTTGTCAGGGGGTGCGAAATTCAGTAGGGGATGAAGGGGTAGGTTTTGGGTATTCGCCCTGGTACTATTCGATAACAATTAATTAGCAATAAAATACGCCCCCATGATCACCCCGGTAGCGCTGTTCGTTCCGGAGATATAGATATAGCTATGCTAACTTTAGTTTAAAGTTGGCGTGTCCACGGTTTCTTGAAAGGCGTTGGAGGGATGAAATCGTAATGAAGGTAAAACTTCAGCAATTAATTAGCAATTAAAAGTCTACTGATTTTATACAACACAAAATATTAAAACATTTGTTTTATTGTGGGGGAGTGAGAAATTCAGTAGGGATGAAGGGGTATTTTATGGTTATTGGCTCTAGTGCCATTCGATAGCAATTAATTAGCCATAAAATACGCCACCAAGATCACTCCGGTAGCGCTGTTCGTTCCGGAGATATAGAATATGGCTATGCTAACTTTAGTCTAAAGTTAGCATAGCCTCTGTTTCTCGGGAGTGGTGGGAGCAATAAATTTAATTTTTGCGTAATGAATTAGCAATAAATTAGTAATAAATTAGCAATAAATTAGTAATAAATTAGCAATAAATTCCGGAGTAGGTCCCATTTGGGCGTTATGAAATGGCTCTGCTAGATTAACACACACCAATATCGGGATTGTTCATAAGGTTTTTTCTAGGTTTTCCCTTATGATTTTCATAGTATTGATTCAACAAAATTCTTTGATCGCATTTTTGGCGAATGGAAAGTCACATCTAAGAGTGCCACATAAAATTCTGATGATCACCTCTTTCTAATTCTTTCAATTTGAGAGGAACTTTATTACCATTTTTTCTGAGTTCTTTGGGAATAAGACCACATAAACTTGAAAGTCTGTGTTTTTCAAAAGTACAAACGTTTCAAGATCCCGTTTTCAATGGTATTAACACAAAATGAATAAGAAATTAAAAAATTAAAAGGATTCGCAATGACAAATATCGTAATCACAGTTGGACTTTTGAAATATACACACTTTCAAGTTTATGTGGTGATATTCTTAAAGAAAAAAAAAATAAAAACCCGAGACGCCATAATTATCATTCAGAAAATAAATTTATTATTACAGGATCTTTAGAAGTTTCTGTGCTACCCTATACATTATCAAATTAAATTCTCTTAGTTACTTCATAAGTCAAATACAATTGTCAAACATTTTAATTTTAAATTTTAGAATTGTGCATTTTTTTTCATAGTTTCTTTGCCATTGACTTAAACCCCGAAACGTTTGGAAATATACAGTAATGTCGTGAATTGTGGTGCCATTTCCCAAAAAACTATGACACAACTATCCTCCTTCAGGAAACAAAATTGTTTGTATATCAAAAAATGCAACTTGACGTGTAGTAGACGTGTAACATATTTCATGAAGATATTTGTAGTACTATCACAGTTATTAAAAAAAAAATCTGAAAATTTTACCGCCCAAAGGTAAGAAGATTAAAGCATGTTTGTATAAAGTTTTTCTATTAAAATAGGTCCAAGAATAAACAGCTTAAATATTAGTATATCGTTAAGGAGAACCCTGTATATTCTGCATATACCTATCGCAGGATCGTGGTAAACACAACAAGTTCTGAGTTTTATAAAATATTTCTATAAATTATGTAAATTGCAATTCTTCAAGATTTACTTAAGGGACAATATCGATCTTGAGCCTATTTAAGCTCAACCTTATGAGGTATCATTGGGAGGAAGACTAAGTTCCAGCTTTTATTACTAACAGTACCTGGGTGACCGAGCTTCACTCGTAAATTCAAGGTTTTATCATAAACGTATATATATCCAAATAATCGGACATTTGCTATGTAAACTAAACTCTCTAACATTATATTTTTTTTCTTACATTTTTTATTGACATGGTGTTACTACAATTCTACTCCCCTCTATATTTCAACCACCCTATGTATGCAACTTCTTATGAAAAACCCATTCAAAAAATTTTTCTAACATTTTTTTACTTATGTTACAATTCCACTCGATTCCATATTCTAACAACCCTGTATATGCGACCGCTTTTGACCATTCTACAAACACTTTTGTTTCCAAAATCTTTCAACTACCCTCTGTTACTATAATTCTACTTCGCCCTATATTTCAACTAATATATATATATATATATATATATATATATATATATATATATATATATATATATATATATATATATATATATATATATATATATATATATATATATATATATATGTATATTTGTGTATACTGTGTCACGGATGGAAATATGTGGTTGATGATTTATTCCGGTGTACATCCGTTCGTCTGTATATATATATATATACAGGGTGTAAACGGTTTGAGTGCAAAGATTTTGAAGAACAATCCTTCAGGCAAAAACAAATCAAAAAGCTTTATAACATTTTCTAAAATAAACTATAGTTTTGCCAAAAAGTTAGAGTTTATGTAGCCCTTGCTACAGTGAATAATACAATAATTTCGATTTCAAAATGTTGGTAAGCCTAAATATGTAAATACTCAATAGCTTATACATCTTTAATAGCCACATTAAAAATGAAAATTGATTATTTAAACTCGAAATATTCTTTTATAATTTAGTGTAAGTTTCTCCGAATAGATATGGCAACGTGGCATTTTACTTTAACGACGACTGAGAGTTACGATTGTTTTCTGCGATTTCGGTTCTTGTAAATAAGAATAGATAAACGTTAAAGTGATTTGAATGATATATATTTGATGTAGACTTCGTGGTTTGCTTTCCATTTAATATATTTTTTAAATAAATAAAATTGGTTGTGATTAGTGTGTAAGTTCGAAAATTAAGAATAGTGCGACAGTATTTATTTGTGATAAATAATGGCCGATTATACAATTAGGGAAAGACATGACATGCTCTTAATTTATGGGGAAAGCAGACGTAATTGCAGAATAGCAAGAATGTTATACAGGGAAAGGCTGTGAATAATCCGTTGTTTCAACTCAGTTCTATCATTATAATAAATTCGGTAAGTAGGATTACATATTTACTTGTCTAATATAAATAATATTAATTAAATCAGTAATAATGACTCTTCAAATAATTTAACTGGTAAAAAACTACATATACAGATCTCTTGAGTTGAATGTCATATTTACCCAACTTTGTATAATTGCATAAAAGAACCGCCAAATACAAATTCTAATTGCAATACCTTGTATTAAAAACGTAAATATTTTCAACAAAATATTTCATACATTTTTATTTAAGTCTAAGGTCAATATCATCAGTCAATACAAAAACACGGGTTTTTTGTCGGCGTAGTCATTCCTTTATTATTCCCGCTAAGAGTGAATCAGCTTCGAACGCGAGCGACGTTGCCGGATTGACAATAATTTATTTAATATGTTTTAGGGATTTTCTTGGTTATTAAGGCCTACTGACCATAGTGACCATAGTGGTATAAGAGTTTTTTGTTTAATTTGGTGTATACTACCTCCACCTAAAATATATGCACTCAAACTATTTACACCCTGTATATATATATATATATATATATATATATATATATGGTTAATGATTTTATTCCGGTGTACATCCCTTCGTCTGTATTCGTTTGAAAAATCACTTGACGGTTCGCCAAAATCATATTTGGCTTTCTCAAAAGATACTAAGTAACTGAAGAATTTCTGGTTCTTGTGTGAGCCCCCATTAGTTCTTAATCTCTCAGTTACTTTATCTTGTTTATTAGGTTGGGTTAACTGATGGTCAATTAAAGTGCAATTGCCGTGTTTATGGCTTTTGTCGGTAATTTGGGTAATGGGATTATTTGGGTTTATTGCTGTTTTTGTTGTAAACCTGAGAGATTAAGTACTAATGAGGGCTCACAGGGCAGGTATAAATTGAGATCAAGAACCAGAAATTCTTCAGTTCTTAGTATCTTTTGAGAAAGTCAAATATGATTTTTCAAACGAATACAGACGAACGGATGTACACCGGAATAAATCATCAACCACATATTTCCATCCGTGACACAGTATACACAAATATACATATATATATATATATATATATATATATATATATATATATATATATACACAAATATACATATATATATATATATATATATATATATATATATATATATATGTGTATATTTGTGTATACTGTGTCACGGATGGAAATATGTGGTTGATGATTTATTCCGGTGTACATCCGTTCGTCTGTATTCGTTTGAAAAATCATATTTGACTTTCTCAAAAGATACTAAGAACTGAAGAATTTCTGGTTCTTGATCTCAATTTATACCTGCCCTGTGAGCCCTCATTAGTACTTAATCTCTCAGGTTTACAACAAAAACAGCAATAAACCCAAATAATCCCATTACCCAAATTACCGACAAAAGCCATAAACACGGCAATTGCACTTTAATTGACCATCAGTTAACCCAACCTAATAAACAAGATAAAGTAACTGAGAGATTAAGAACTAATGGGGGCTCACACAAGAACCAGAAATTCTTCAGTTACTTAGTATCTTTTGAGAAAGCCAAATATGATTTTGGCGAACCGTCAAGTGATTTTTCAAACGAATACAGACGAAGGGATGTACACCGGAATAAAATCATTAACCATATATATATATATATATATATATATATATATATATATATATATATATATACAGGGTGTAAATAGTTTGAGTGCATATATTTTAGGTGGAGGTAGTATACACCAAATTAAACAAAAAACTCTTATACCACTATGGTCACTATGGTCAGTAGGCCTTAATAACCAAGAAAATCCCTAAAACATATTAAATAAATTATTGTCAATCCGGCAACGTCGCTCGCGTTCGAAGCTGATTCACTCTTAGCGGGAATAATAAAGGAATGACTACGCCGACAAAAAACCCGTGTTTTTGTATTGACTGATGATATTGACCTTAGACTTAAATAAAAATGTATGAAATATTTTGTTGAAAATATTTACGTTTTTAATACAAGGTATTGCAATTAGAATTTGTATTTGGCGGTTTCTTTTATGCAATTATACAAAGTTGGGTAAATATGACATTCAACTCAAGAGATCTGTATATGTAGTTTTTTACCAGTTAAATTATTTGAAGAGTCATTATTACTGATTTAATTAATATTATTTATATTAGACAAGTAAATATGTAATCCTACTTACCGAATTTATTATAATGATAGAACTGAGTTGAAACAACGGATTATTCACAGCCTTTCCCTGTATAACATTCTTGCTATTCTGCAATTACGTCTGCTTTCCCCATAAATTAAGAGCATGTCATGTCTTTCCCTAATTGTATAATCGGCCATTATTTATCACAAATAAATACTGTCGCACTATTCTTAATTTTCGAACTTACACACTAATCACAACCAATTTTATTTATTTAAAAAATATATTAAATGGAAAGCAAACCACGAAGTCTACATCAAATATATATCATTCAAATCACTTTAACGTTTATCTATTCTTATTTACAAGAACCGAAATCGCAGAAAACAATCGTAACTCTCAGTCGTCGTTAAAGTAAAATGCCACGTTGCCATATCTATTCGGAGAAACTTACACTAAATTATAAAAGAATATTTCGAGTTTAAATAATCAATTTTCATTTTTAATGTGGCTATTAAAGATGTATAAGCTATTGAGTATTTACATATTTAGGCTTACCAACATTTTGAAATCGAAATTATTGTATTATTCACTGTAGCAAGGGCTACATAAACTCTAACTTTTTGGCAAAACTATAGTTTATTTTAGAAAATGTTATAAAGCTTTTTGATTTGTTTTTGCCTGAAGGATTGTTCTTCAAAATCTTTGCACTCAAACCGTTTACACCCTGTATATATATATATATATATATATATATATATATATGCAAGTCGTTGCAAGCTACGTTATAATACATTTTTGTTAACACTTTGTATAACTATAATTCCGCTCCACCCTATATATGCAACCTTTTATAGGCTACCAAATATAACATATTTTAAATCAGGCTGTATAACTATAATTTCACACCACCATATGTATTAACTACTCTGTATATGCATTTGTTTATGGCCACCTATTATAATTTTATTTGAACCACCATGTATAATTATAATTCCAGTACATCCTATATTGCTACAACCCTGTAAATGTAAATGCTAATAAGCTACCCTACAAGTGTACTATTCTGTTAAGATTATTTAGCGCCCTGCATAACAATACTTTTACTCCGCCCTGTCTGTCAGATATCATTAATTTCCAACTGCTTATGGGGTACCCTACACAATTATTTTTCTCGCTTTTTTCTAACCATACTATAATGCCATTTGACGCTATATGTTAACTATCCTCCATAGCAACTCTTATGGAACATCTAACATATTTTGAACGAGCCTGTATAATTATAATTTTACACCACCAATTCATATTATATGCATCAAATTAACATGCGAAATTGCCTACATGCCAATTTTTTCACCTTGAAACCTTGAACTATAAAAATATAATGCTAGGAAATTATGATAGAGGCATACAATAGTTATATGTTTGGAACATACAAATACAATATTATAATTCCAGTACATGCTATATTGCAACCACCCTGTAAATGCAAATGCTAATAAATTACCATATAGGTATAAAATTCTATTAACATTTTGTAGCGACCTGCATAACAATACTTTTACTCCGCCCTGTATGTAAGCTATCATTAATTTCCAATTTTTTATGGGGTATCCTACAGAATTATTTTTTTCTCGCTTTTTTCTAATCATACTATAATTCCATTTGACGCTATATTTTAACCATCGTGCATAGCAACTCTTATGGACCATCTAACATATTTTAAACGACCCTGTATAATTATAATTTTACACCACCAATTCATATTATATGCATCAAATTAACATGTGAAATCATGAGATTTTACTCATCCAAAAATTGCCTTCCTTGCCAACTTTTTCACCATTAAAACTTGAAACATCCCGCTATAAAAATATAATGCTAGGAAGATATGACGGAAGAATAAAATAGTTACATGTTCGGAACATACAAATACAATTTGTATTGGAAGAATGTTTTCAAGAAAAGTTTCACTCTCAAATAGATCACCAAATCACCCTCTACTGAAAGAATTTTTACAACAGGAGTCTCACTGTTACGTAGGTTACCAAATTACCCTGTATTGAACGCGTTGATATTACAAAGTAGCCGCCTTGATTGTCAAACTCTCAATGAATTTTTTAATAATTTAATTTCTCAGTAAAACGATTTTTCCCAAAGATGAGACCCTCGCCAATCGATTTATTTATTTATGCATATCCATGCAAACTTTCAAATGGGAAACTTTCATCGAAATATATATACATATATATATATATATATATATATATATAATACAAACATTGCTCGTATTATAGTATTAGAGTATAAATATGTATTTTAAAAAAGCCTTAGTTAATAACGGTTTTTCTGACTTTTGTCGATGAAAAATGCTAACATCAAGGTTTATAAACACTAAGTTTGAAGATTTTGTAATTCACACAACTTTCCCATTGATTGATATTATCAGAGTGTTCATAATTAGTCGCACTTTTTTATTGTCATGTCAAATCTATATCTTGTCATAAAACCTGACATATATGAAAGATATGCTTGGCCATATTTTCGCTACATATTTAGTGAAATTAAATAATGACGTTAAAAAATGTGTGCTAAATGTGCTTATATCTGTAGATAATGAAAAACACTACAAACTGCAACTAAACTGCTGAGTTATATTGTAAGTAATAAATTAACCATCAATTCAGTTATTAAGTAGGAAAACATTAGTAAACAGGACAGTGCTAGAAAATTAATGAGTGTGACTATTAATGGGTATTAAGGAATGCAGGTAAATATTTCAATACTACAGTCATCGCAGCAATTAACAGAATATGCGAACATTGACTGGCGAGTTTAATATATGGACAAAAGACGTAGTGTAACCATATTACCATAGACTGAGTACACACACAATTATTTAATGATGACAAGATGATTGGCGTTGTTCGCGCTATCTCTATCTAAATCAATAGACTACATATTCCAGGATATTCCAAACGGACACATCAGTAAGTAAGGGACACATCAGTAAGTAAGGCACACAGAATGAACGAAGCGGGTAAACTTGGTGTCGTCACTAGGCTGCATTAACCACTCAGCCTGTAATAATGTATAAGCCTTAGTGTAATTTATTCAATGATGATACATGGTTATTCCAATGAGGTGGTACTTTGGGCACATTAGGGAAAGTAAGCATGTTACAGATATGAAAAATTTGGGGTTGGTGGTTTTCGAGTGTGTCTTTTTAGCTAAAATATTTTAGACAGTTGGCCACTTCCTGTTATACTAGAAGCCGACTCTAACTTTGTTATTTGAAGTGCTATGGTATATTTTTTACGATGAATGCTTATATAACTCAAAAATCTAAGGTAATCCATTTTATAGGGGTAAAATGACTGTCGTCAGAACTTCCAAATAAAGTGTGACTGAGTTAAAAATTTTCATTACCTATAGTTGAGCGTTAGGCAGAGCTCATACTAGACTCAAATTAAAAAAACTTTAAACATTAATAACTAAATGGCGCCTACCTTATATTTTTTACTATTAGATTCCTCTTTTTATTAACTGTGTTGTTCCTAAATATAAAAAATTGTTGAGTTATTTTGGATTTTAAGTATTAAAAGCTATACTAGGAGCAGTTCTAATGATTAATTTCCTCTGCACTACTTTTGTGATAAGGACATGACTGAATTCAGAATAGTAAGAATAATATCGAAACATAGAAAGCATATTTATAAGTGAATCTGAATTTAATTTGCAAATTCAGAATCTATATATAAATAGGTAAAGACAAAACGGTTAGGTACCATTTTCTCCTGTGTCTCTCAACCGATTTTCTGTATTTTTTTTCTGTTTAGTAGCAACTGACGACCTTCAGTGCAGAATGCTAAAATTTATTTATAATATTAGTTCAGTCATTAAATAAGATATAATAAAAAAACATTATTTACGTACATACTGTCAATGCCAAACAGAAACAGTAACAGTGTTGCTTGGAGAGAAGATCGTTAGATGGATTGATTCGAATGTGAAAGACGAATTAAGTTAAACTAAAAAGTAACAAATTTTGACCCGTTCTACATCGTCATGCTATTGAAATAGAACGCGAAAATTTGTATTACAGAATAATGGCCATTCATTCGGCTCTTGCAAGTTTGCAACGTTCATTGCTTTGTAAATTCGGTTTGTCAACTAAAATAAGATTTATGTTGCAATTGATGAATTGATATCTGATAATATTTTATTAATTAATAATTTTATTAATAAGATAACAAAAAATGTGAATTAATGTACTGATTGTAACAAAATGTTAGATTTGGCAGAATATTGTTTGGTGTAAGATTATTATAGCACGATGGTAAAGGTAAGTTGTGAAGTTCAAGATTTCAGCTTCATTCACTGCAAAAAGTTTTTAACAAATGTGAGTTAAATTAATTAACAGCAGGTGCTTTATATTTTCCGTACAAAACAGAAATAGTCATTGTCTACTATCTGATACATTTAAGTTAATGAAATTATATAAAATCTTGGATTTTGGTGTAAAGTTTATTAATATGTACTTATGTTTTGTAGTTATTTGGAACGTAATAGTAGATTTAACACCTTTATACTAACTTTTGGGTTGGTTGATTTCATTTTCTGCTTACGAGCTGAAATCGTTAACTGTGAAATGCCAGAATTAAGGTTCTATTTCGTTTTATTTCTTACTTAAAGACTATTGAAATTTTTCAGTATCAAATCAAAAAATATTTTTGAAAAATGTAGGTATTAACTAATATTTTAAATATTACATTTAATATTAATTTATTATTTGATATAATGTTAATGTTTTTAAAGGGATTTATTTTTTATGTTAAAAATTATAACTGCATATTTAAATATATTTAAAGATCGAATCTTTCAAATATTTTTAGGTAGGGAATCAGTTAGTTACTGTTTTGTGTTCATGCATTTTATCTAATATACAATTTATTTTATAGTACATGGTTCCATTCCCGCAAAATCCTGGTTTTATTACAAAGTAACTGCCTTTTACCTAAAATAAACATGTCATTGACATTTTAACGATGTGTATTTAAAAATAAAGAAATTCAATGCATTTACTGATTTGTTATGGTAATTTAGGTGCATACGTCTATTTTACATAGAAATATATTTTTATTGAACATATTTTCATTGAAAACGGTCAAACTTGTATTCATGACAATTCTACAAGAATCCTAAGTGCTCATTAAAAATTTGGTCTTTTATTATTAATACACTTATTTATATTTTGTAGGTTACTCCCGTACCTATTACATAAATTTGTGGTCCATCTCAAACTGTTTGCATCTTAATTTAATTTTAAGCTTACATTTTCACATTGCTTTACTTCTCTTTTGATTTCTTCAAGTCTATCTGATTAGGTTATAATTAATTGCTCTCTCCCTCTCTCTCCCTTTGCAAGTCTTGGTGACTTGCTGCCTCTGTTGTGTCATCTTTTTCACTAGTAATTGCCTTTAACAGCGCTGTGATTGGCTTTACTACCAAGTGTTTAGTAGCTTCAAAAGTTTTAGAGAAAAAAGTAGTTACTTTATATTAGACGAGAGAAGATAGGTGCAAAATAATTTTCAAATTAAGAACAAATATTTTGTTTTTTAATTTTTTTAGATTATTGCATTTTATATCATTGATATGTTAAGTCATATCTGATAAATGTAAAATATTTTCAAAATAGCAGTTTGAATTTCTTATAAACATTGGAAGTCGTAATGCTGTTCAGGAAAGTACCAAAATGATTCACTGTAATCTAAATATAAATAAACCTGCAAAAATTACTTTTTTGAATTCAGCAAAATCAATTTATTCTGTAAACGACAATATATTATTGAAAAATTTTATAATTTGTGAATTAGAGCTAAAGCATTAGATTTTTTATTTATCTTAAAAATAGGTAAAAAAGTGTTACAAAGTCATGAAAATTTCAATACTTTGCCCTCTACTTTTCAAGTTATGTGTCATTGATCTACTGTATCGGAAGACAAATGAAACTATAATGTCATATGCATATGATATGCTGGTAATATGATCTGCTAAAAGCTGAGAACTTGATACGAATTTATTTCTTAAGGGAAGTGAAACGGTGGTTACAATCTAATAGATTATCAATTAATGTAACTAAAACTGTCTATATTGATTTTGGGTGCTACTGTGACAGTGCGCTGAAGAAAATCAATATTATGTACATGATTAATGTAGTATATGTACATGATTGAAGAGTTGAACATTGGAAATATTTAGGCATTATTTTTTATTTTAACCTGAAAGTGATTAGTTACGTTACTAATATAACAAAACAGCTGATATATTAAAAATAAGTTATTACTCTTTTTTCCATAGTATGATTTCCAATGGCAATAGTGCTTAGGGATGAGCCGGTACTAATAATCTATCTCAATTGCAAGCACTACAAAATAAATTTCGTAAAATCTTGAACAAAAATTTCAATAATACAAACAAAAATCCTGTGAACCTTTATCACTACGTTTTCATTATGAAAGCATTAATTAGTTTTTACTATGTACAGCTATATAAATGCAGAGAAAATTTATTACTAAAGAGTATAAATGCATGACGAACTGTGAGAAAACTATAAAAAGAAATTAATAATATAAGATTAAAATATTATTTAACTTACTATATTATATACTAAAAGATATTTCAATTTATACAATGATATTTAAAGTAATTTCTGATTTATGTTAGTTATTTAAGTTTAGATCATTTAAGGTTTAATTTTTAACTGTACTAGGCACGTACAGGGATTTCTATCCTTCACTGTGGTGTATCTAATAATAATAATAATACAATACTGTGCTGCAACTTCCATCTGCAGAACAATTGGGGTCACAATAAGACCAAAGCAAGACCCTCCCCAATTTAAACAAACACCTCGAATACCACCTTGGCAAAGAAGGCTTGAAGGGAAAATCAATTCCCTTCGGAAAGACGTTGGAAGACTGACCGAGTACCAACAAGGGGTGAGGAAATACAGAATAGACAGAATAGACAGACTTGTCAAGACTATCATGGACAATAACCGAATACACTCCCAGTGGGATGGAGAAAACATCACATCTCAGCAGTGTCTGGACAGTCTACGACAAAAGCTTTCCGTCTACACAAGTCGATTGAGAAGGTACAAAACCAGTAACCAACGGAAACTAGACAACACACTTCTTCGACAATCAGGAAAAGGGTTTTATAGAAAACTTAACAAAATCAATAATAATGAAGCCCCTAGTTACCCAAGTAAAACAGACATTGAGGAATTCTGGAAAACACAGCTTTCCACAAACAATCTCCTATAACTCCAGAGACAGCTGGATTAATGCGGAGGAGGCTGCATTTAAGAACTGTGATGCCATGCAACACCAACCATTTACAACGGAAGACACATCCAACATAATGAAACACCTCCATAACTGGGAAGCACCAGGACCAGATGGTGTGCAAAATTACTGGATAAAGAAACTGAACGCAACAACGTAACACTAACAGCCCTTATAAATGACGTAATTACCCACCCACACAATATGCCTAGTTTCCTTACGCTAGGTAGTACATATCTATTACTAACCTATGTACACAGGACCCAGAAAAATATACCGACAAATCATTTGCCTCCCAACCTTATACAAACTCATAACATCGTACATTAATCATCGCATTTTCAAACATTGTAACCTGAACAACATAATTACTCAGCAACAAAAGGGATGTGCGAAAATTTGATGGGGTGCAAAGAACAATTGATAATTGATTCCGTTGTCTGCAATCAAGCCCACGTCAAACGACGAAATCTCTACATGGCATATGTGGACTACAAAAAGGCCTTTGTTTCAGTTCCACATGATTGGCTTATTAAGGCACTATACACTATAAAGTGAATAATTGTATTATTAACTTTTTAGAATATGCCATGTCCACCTGGTAAACCAAAATCCCACTGAATGAAGTCAACTGTTCGATACAAACTGACCCCATTCCAATCAGAAGGGGTACATTTCAGGGAGACTCTCTTAGCCCGCTGTGGTTCTGCCTTGCCATGAACCCTCTCTCAAACAAACTGAACTGGACTAATTTTGGGTTCAGTCTCAAACACTACAACGTACCAGCATTAAAGATTTGTTAGTCATGGACGACTTAAAGTTGATGGCAGCTGCGAAACTACAGCTGCATGATATGCTTAAAATAGTAGAAGAGTTCGCTAGTGTCATCCATATGAAATTTGGCCTAGACATACTTATAAATAAAGCCAAACTAAACAGTAAAAATCTATTTCAGGCTATTAACACCTATGCATGTTCAGTGCTCAGTTACTCCTTCGGTATAGTTAATTGATGCAAGACTGACATTGACCGATTACAACAAAAAATTCGAGTTTTACTAACAAAAGCTCAAAATCACCATCCAAAGAACTCTGTCGATCGTACAACTTTGCCACGGTATGGAGGAGGAAGACGATTGGTAGATATAAGCAAACTATTAGATCAACAAATTTGTATTTTGCGTAGTCATTTCCAGAAACTCACAGAATTTTCTGATCTGCGACTGCGACTGGCACAACAACACTTCTAATTACACCACCAGACCACTGATCAGAAACTGCTGAAATAGAAAGAGAAGCCCCTTCATGACATATAAATGACGTCAACCATAATTATGTCGACAGTGCAGCGTCGAACTACTGGTTGATTTCTGGTCATATGTTTCCTGAAACGGTAGGCTAACTACTTTAATTGACATAGCAATTCCTAACAACAATAATATAAATATCAAGCAGGCTGAGAAAATAACTAAATATAGGGATTTGGAATTTCAAATAAAGACTCAGTGGGACATGAATAACACACGAACTATACCAATTGTTATGTCAAGGACAGGACTAGTCCCAAAAGATGTATTAAACAATTTAAAACACCTCGGCCTAGACGAACATCTTTACCAACAAAAAACCTGGCAAGGGCTCCCACACAGCTAAACCCTTTTGATATCTAGGATATCTGGGATTTAGTGAATTTTCCCCTAAAGGTACGCTATGCGTGTCTTAGAGGGAGTGTGCTGCCATACATTGTATGGTCAAGTCGGGATAATTCATTCATTGTAAACTTTATACTGGTTTCAATAATTTGAATTTGTAGCAGTATTTTGTCGTATTTCAGCTTCTTCACTATTTTATTCAAAAAAGCCCAAAACTGTTAACTCCCTATTTGGATAGAAATCGACTAAATTTTGGGCATAAGTTGGCATACTTCACGGAATACTAAAGGCTTATGTGCCGCTAAGCCTATTATCAATCACATAAAGTAACTTTGTCAAAAATAATATATAAAATACACTTAGCCCAGAACAATTACATAAAAAGTTAAACCTACAAGTATATTGTTTGTTGGTCTTTAGACCATTGCAATTGCAGCGTCGTTTGGTATGTATGAACAAGTTTTGGTACAATACAAAGTTGTAGCGGTGATAGTATATAGAAGTAGAAAATACTTTGTTACAAACGAAAAATTGGTTATTTAAATAGACATCTTTGAAGATTGTAATCTCACAAAGGAAAAATATTCCAAATACATAAGAAAAGGAACCGCCTGCGAAATGTGTTCTAGGGTAATCATGTGAGTACTCAAATTCAAGCCAATGTTTTGATCTGAGAGACAACAATACAGTAGTCAACAACAAAGCAAAAAGAATGCCTGGGTTACATCATAAAAGAAATAAGTAAACAATAGCCTTATCTCATAACGAATTTATGTATAATATTCGTAATATGCATAGGTGAATATAATGCAATTTATGTGAGCTATAGTCAGACAAACAGATAATAAGAAATTTATATTGTAAATATAGGTGTCAAACATATTACCAAATCCATATAATTATTTAATTGTGATTAATATATACATATTAAAATTACATTGTAAATGTCACGAGAGTAGTAACATAAAAATAATCGCATAGCAACTATACGTAAAAATTAAATTTTAGATAAACAGTTCATTAGTGATGAAAATAATAACAATATTCTTATAGTGTTTCTTAATAATGCAAGGAATAAATCTTGACATTTTTACCTCATATGGTCGTGAAGACGATGTTGAAGCCTACTCCTGGATAATAATTATTATTTCATGTATGTTAATTACATGCAAGGTTACTTTGAGAATTTTACATATAAAATGTTTATGCTTTCACACATTATTATTTATATGGTATCCATTAAACCAAATTATAATTAACAAAATTCAATGAATCGGCAAAAACAAAACAAGGCAACTTTGATCCAGTAAAGTTTTATTTGAAATATTTTAGTAAAATAACAGGGTAGTCATTTTTTAATAAGTTATTGAATATATTAGGGCATTTTTTCTGTTAACCAGCAATGGCCTACCGCGATACAAATGAAAAGGAATTGCATATATTTGTACTTAACCAGATTAATCTTAAGCCTTGATATATTTGACCTTTCCAAATTCCAATTTACCAATTTCTTATTGTATGTATTTTTTATTGTTTGACTACTCTTTAGCCTCTCAAAATTTCAAACTTCAAAAATGTCAGTTAATATCGTGAGTGAGTAAATATTCGAGATTCTATAACAATACTGTCCATCAGTATTTCTTACCTCTTATTCAACAATGTCGGCGTTGAACTAACGGTTTTACTTATTGCCGTCAATCATCACAATATATATATATATATATATATATATATATATATATATATATATATATATATGTTGTTATGTCTGAAGATTCTTTGATCATTCATATATAGTTTTAACTGAATAAAATTCTTAGTTTTTGGACCATATGTTTTTATTTTGATTGTTTCGAACCTACATGTGTCCTTTTTCAAAACAATTATTGCCCTAAATAAAAGGTCTACTAACTAATTAAAGAATTCTTAATGTTCAAAAAAGCATGAAATTACTATAAGTCATAAAGGACATAATTTGTTAGCCAAAAATTTCAGCAAGATAAAAACAAAAACGCTAAAGAACAAAAAAGTTATATTGTTTATGAAATACCCTGTAGAGATTGCAATGGTGTGTACATAGGCCAAACATCTCAATACTTTGAGAACCGCATAAAGTCTCATAAGTACGATAAAAAGAATCAAACCGCACTAACAAAGCACGAAACGTCAAAAAAGCATACATACAATTTCGAAAACACCAAAGTAATAAGAACTGAGCAAAACACCAGGAAGAGAGAACTGTATGAAATGCTACATATCCAAAAAAATAAAACAGCTGTAAATGATAGAAAAGATTAATTACTCCTGTAAAATGTACGCCGCTGCCCTCTAATGGAAATGAAATAACAAATTTTTGCAGATGTGTGTGAGATGTCAGTCGATTTAAAATGTTTGTAATGTGACGTACTATAAATGTGAAATTTTAATTACAATTAGTTTTGTTGAATATACACCTGAATGTTTAGTTGGTAAGTTAATTATTAATTATATTTAATTAATATCTTAAAAGTAGACCTTTCTTTTAGGGCAATAATTGTTTAGAGAAAGGACACATGTAGGTCCGAAACTTAAACAATCGAAATTAAAACATATGGACCAACAACTAAGAATTTTATTCAGTTAAAACTATATGTACATATATATATATATATATATATATATATATATATATATATATAGTAATCTTTTCATTTCAAATGACTTGTAAAATTATTTTACGAGTCTAATCTGATGCTCTATTAGAATAGATTGTGAACATTCTCCATGGTCATATTTTATTTAATTTTTATAACCCAATTACATTGCAATACGTTATAATATTTCCGATCTCTATCCTTCAAATGATGGATATTTCAGTAACTATTTATATATTGGATATCCGATTAATTTTTATGCATTTTTGTGGGGGGGGGGGATGACACCGACATGATACTACATAAAAGTTTCAAGCTCAGAATCTGACTTCGAAATCAGTGGAATTATAATCTGAATTATATTAACACAGAATACTAATACAAAATGTTTGACAAAGGACACAGCTAGTATATTATATCAAAAAAACATATAACATTAAAAGAACTAGAGTTTTATTAAAAAAATTAAAATGTTAAATTTCGCACCCATTCTTACAGTAACAAACAGAAAATTTAAAACGCTTCTTAAAGTTCAAATATAGCTACTAAACAGATCACATGGCTTTACTAATCACTTTAAGACTGACAAACCACTTTTTGGTAATTAAAAATAAATCAGAACTACACAGCAAATTCACAGAACGGATATTGCAACATCGCGATAACTCTCATGTTGCTTCTATCCAATATAGCGTCTGTATTCGTGGCTTTTGTTTATTTTGTTTACATTTTAGGCTACCTAGCTTGTAAGTGTGTAGTTTTCACGAAATGTTTATTTATAATGAAAATGCTAAATTTTTACAAGTGGATTAAATCGTCCGTTTGGTGCAGTTTTTCAGTTGATAATAATAAAGTTTATTTAATCGGTTCTTACATTTGTGGAACCGAAAATTTTGATGTTAACTAAACTATTAGTTTCTGAATAATTAAGTGGTTAAAACACATTAAATTATATTTAGTTAATTCTAAATAATATCTAAATAGCTTCTTATCCTTCCGCGAATGTGACTTCCAAAAATTAATAGCTATGACGAAATCTGTGAGATATTTCAGAAATATTTAGGTAATTTACCTAAACAAATCTAATTCTCCACAAAACAATTCTAACTTCTAAATAAAAACATACAGGTGTATTCTACGTTATGTATTTATGTAACAGTTCACGACACGATGATGTCGCATTGACAATAATTTACTCAAAAAATATTTTGGATTTTCTTAATTATTAATGCCTATAGACCATAGTAGTTTAGGAATTTTTTGTTGGATTTGGTGTACACTATCTCCACCTAAAATAAATTTACGCCCTATAAAATACTATTTTATTGTTTCTTTCAGTTGCCCCATTCTGTTTATCACTAGTCCCACTGGATGAGCCGAACAAGATTTTGATTTAGGGTAGGTAAAAAAAATGGGTGTGGCAAAAGAATTCCTAAACTAGGTACCAATAACTTCTTTGTTATTACTCAAACCAACATTCACAAAAATAAATTGATTATATATTTAATATGTAAATTTTTCTCCAACTGAGTGGCTTTGGCTACGCCCATGTCTCATTTTGTTCAAAACTTTTCTGAAAGTTTTTAAGACCACTTATGGAAGAGAAGTTACCAGAATATTCTCGAGATTTTCTATTACTCACTGTATAATTAACTTACTAAGTATTGTCCCTGCTTTTCTGTCCTTCACAAGGCTTTAGCCAGAAAATTTTTTCGGGGGAGTTGATTCCTTTAGCAATTTTTATTTAAGTGGATAGATTGATTAGAACTGCAGAAGTTAGTTTCCTATTTATGTATTTCCCATATTTAAGAAATATATAGAATAAAAAATATATAGTGTTGAAAACAAATTGTTTATTTGTTAAAATTTAATCTTCAGTCCTAATTTTTGTTTTTAGGAGAGGGGTTGAACCCCTACCGCTACGGGCTTGTTCCCTCATCGTGAAGTCTCCATTTGTAGTGACAAGTGCATACTAGTAGACATTCGAATCACCTTTTAACATTGTGTAAAATGAGTATCTAAAACTAGCCAATTGGGAGTCATGCTGTAGTTATGCCGTTTCCCGGTGATTCCTAGGATAGAAAGCAGACGAAGGAACTCGATGGATTACAAAATCTCGAAAAGATGGTAATTTGAATTTACTTTAACCAACATTTCGTTGCACATTTCCTTATTATGTATTTCCTTTATTTTCGCTAACTAGAAATTTGAAATTAATTTTATTTTGGTCCAATATTTGGTTTAAATCATTGCAAAATCAAAGTTGATGTGTCTTCCAACTGCAGAGTATTTAAACGAATTTCATATCATAACTTTAAAATGTGTAGCGTTAGGGAGAACTAAATTTAAGCTCAAATCAGAGTTTTAATGCATATAATATTGTATTTAACCTTATTGTTGTCTCTGCTTGGTTAGATAGAATGTGGCAGATGTATACTG
The DNA here is from genome assembly GCA_034190945.1 of Octodonta nipae. Lineage (NCBI taxonomy): Eukaryota > Metazoa > Arthropoda > Insecta > Coleoptera > Chrysomelidae > Octodonta > Octodonta nipae. The sequence continues at coordinate 47,859,440 of CM067224.1, read as the reverse complement.
CAAAACTGAATAAGCTGTTTTGGCCCTGCGAAGTCTTAGCAATCCACTACTTTCATGACAAAGGATCTTTTCAATGACTCTGTAGAAGTTAGACTTTTAGATTTAGCGTTGTTGTCCCATGGGGTAAAACACAACAAAGTATTTAGAGGACACAGGGAAACCATTCACCTGGCCGAAGAACAAACGAGAATCAGTTAGACCTAGAGGGTACATACAAACTTGAAACTAAGAAAAAATATCTACAGATTGGACAGTTTCAGTATCAGTAAAAAAGGTACTCATTATTTTAATAAAGGTATGCAATAAGATACCAGAACTAGAATAAAAAAATTAATAATAGCAGCCACGATAACGTCGTTTGAACATCTGAAACGAATTTGCTATTCCCAGACAATACATACTGTACTGGTTGCATATATTACTAAGGAATTTGTTAAATTGGATATAGTCAGTTTTCTTCGTAGCTAAGAATTCGTCTTAATACTGAGGATCTGAAGATGCGTAACTTATATCCTGAATATTTCTGAAACATGCGCTTCGGGCAAATACTATGAAAAACTTGGTTGAGACATAGAAACTACACAGAAAGATATCAATATTAGACGGTTTGATGTCATTTAGCTCACAAGTAACTGGTAGACAAAAAAAACAATTTTTTTAAGACTAATCCTTTATGGTACTTCACTAACAGGCGTTGTCTGAGTAAAACTTCCAGTGAAAATAAAGGTGATACCTATAGACGTTTGGAATATATTCTATAGTATAGTATCGAAAAACAATAAGACTAGTGTCTTGAGTATGCTGTAATAAAATATTTCACTTAGCATTTTTCACTTTGGGATTCCATGTTTTTACAGCTTTAATGTCCTCGACAAGGATAATTGCTTGTTTTTATATAAGTTTTATATAAAGTTTGTAATAAAAAAATATTATGGTCAAAGAGTTACAGCTACAATGAAAACAGCATGTTTGAGAATTTATTGCAGAAAAACCCCTGACTAAACATTAAAAAGTATCATCAAGCTTATGCTTTACGGCTTAGGGCTGAGCATTCTAGTCAAAATAAGTAAATAAGTATTTTGAGACCAAGTCATAGATTAAGGAGTGTGAAAATAGATTTCTGTTTTAACCCAGAAAAAATCCATGCAATTCAGGACATGAAATTGTGACATCATTTATAGGCTAAGTAAATAAATTTAAAAGTATTGAAGTAAAGAATCTGATTTATTTATGTATACGCTAGCCATTAAAACAAATTAGACCAGGTCTAGTATATCATATCTATTTTAAAAATCTATTTGCTAAATTGTAATCTGTTCATCTCAGTTAATACTTATTAAAAACACGACAAATTGTTTATATAACGATTATCCAGAATTAATATTATTCTGACCGAATTCAGCTTTAGCGTGTTTAAAGAACATATACTATAAACTAGTATTTCGTGAAATATTTGTACTCTACCTTGAAAATTGTCTGAATTATGAATTTTTCAAAAATAGCGAATTTTAAGGTTTTTCCAGAATTCCTCGGTGGGAAATACTCCGATCGGGCTGCACAAATAATTCATTTTCTTGGTTTTTCAATTCTTTACAAATGCTGTTTTGAAAATATTGTGATGTAGTCCAAAGGGGGGGACCTCCGGCCCGCGAGAGGATACAAACCAGCCCCGGTCCGGGTGACCTTTATAAAGCATAATAAATTAATTTTCAATAACTGACACAGGTTTGGAAAGCAACTTGCGGTTAAGTACTACTCAAACCGAACCGAATATGGAATTGCTATCAAAATCTATACAGCACCATTAATTAAAATTTGTTTTCATTTATACTTATTATTTTGTAATTAAAATTCTCATTATTTTCTTTTTATTGAAATTCATTATAAATGACACGCAGTTCTTCTTTAACTATGTTTTTTATATTTTCAAAAAACTTATAAGTGACTAGAATTTGCCAATTTTCTACTCCGACTCGCATACGAAAAGTAAACCTTTATCTGGCCCCAACTACACCATAGTGTTTAAGTTATGAGGAAAAACCAAACAAATACCTGATTTATGATTTTGTTCTTAAAAAAGACACAATCGACTTTCATGATGGACTTTTGTTTTTTATCACCTACAAACCCCTTTTCAAATGGCATTGGTGATTTGCTGTTAAATGTCACTTCCCAAAAAATGATCTAATGGCTGGCGTAGTTGCAACAGTACCTATATTATCAAACTTTAGGCTATGTTTAAAATAACCTGCTCCAAATAGTTTAGAACTGAGTTATTAATATGGATTCAATTTTCTCCGACATCTGACTATGATTTCTTACTTGACTTAGAATTGTTTAATTATGTTGAATATTTTGAATTAGGCAATTCATTTGCCTCTGTATTATACAGAATATTTCATTATAGCCACTTAGATCTATCTGAAACAAAGATCAACTAATTATATATATCTCAATGGGTTTGCTTTTCTTTATTGTAGAAATAATTTGAAAGCTTCTGTTATTCTGTTAATTATCTATGAAAATATAAGTTTACCTGGACTGTAATCTGAAAAAATGTTTCACAGATCATTGTATTCAATTAATTCTAATAAGAAATATAAATTCAGTAATAAGAGCGAAACCTATTTCTTAAAATTATTGTCACGATTTACCGTAGTACACAATAAAAACTAAATCAGTTTCTCTTGAGATTTATTTTGATTCGTGCGTTACTTTCATTAAATAATCTGCGAAATTGTAACCATACGGATTTTTAATTTATTTCATAAGCGATTTTAGTTGTTATTAGCTTTACCCTCTAAACTTCGGAACTAAAAGCTATACTGTAACTCTTCTCTAATTTTAAAGTGAGCTAAAATTTTTGGAATAATACAATTATACATTTAACTTGAGAGATCATGAGGTCAATCTGTGTATCTTATTGAGATAATATTTTGTTTTATTGATATGTTTAAATGAAATCATTATTAGTAGAAACAAAATTATATTTCATGTCTTTGTAAATATTTACTAGTAAGGTAATACAACGAATAAAATGGAGGCTTCTCCCAGAAATAGTAGCACCCAAATTGCATGCTTCTTTAAGTTATAAAAAAGGTCAACAAGTTTCCGTGAAACATTATATTGTATACAACTTAGGCAATTCAAACACCAACCTCAATTATACTGTTTAGAACTGGTATTATTTTACCACAATTATCAAGGATGAATTACCATTATCTTCGTTCGTAATTTTATCACATCCGATTGTCTTATGCAAATTGCTTGGATCTCTTTCGAACGTCAGAAATAGTAGCACCTCTTTGTTTTGTTTATTAACTGTACAGTATATTCGAAACTGATCTTATAAGTGAAATGGTTTATTAGTATCAACGCACACTGATAAGGCAAAACGAGTTTACTGTGAATAATTATATTCTCTTCCGTAATTATCGTGCTTTCTATTTTAGGAAGCCAGTGTATTCCAAGTTGGTTCAGGATAACAACAATTCTTGCAGATATATAACTTGAACACATATATATGTTTTATAATGGAATTATAAATTAGATTATATATTAGTAACATCACACTTTGTTTAAAGCAATGTTTAGAGTAATCTATTTCGGCACAAATGTGCCGATCCTATATTATATATTCATTTATTATGAAGTAATTGTAAAATGTTCTGTAAACTTTAAATGTTTCTTAGTTTTGCGAAAACAAAATATAGTAAATTATATATTTATTAGAACTCTTAACAAGAATTAGTACAATAATATTTGCAAAAACAATAAAAAAGTGGGAAAATATCAAGTAGATTATCATTGATTTGTTAAACTTTGTATATACTATGTTACATCAACATCGAAGCTCTTTGTAGATATACAGTGTGTAACATAATGCAGTACAGATATTTTGGCAGGTGATATTACCGGTCAGTATGAACTGAAAACTATTTAATCTTGTATAGTTAAGGACCTATTCCATTATTAAGTTTTTGGAAATTTCAATACATCTGTCAACCTTGCCGTGCCTGAATAAGACTGTGCGGAACGAAAAGAGTAATATATTTAAGTTTTAGATTTGTATATTGGTTTTCAGAAATATGTAGTTTTTGTATTTATTGTATTCATTTATGAAATCAAAAGACAATGGCGGCAATAGCATATCTTCGATTTACAGAAACTTTATAAGAGAATTCTTTTCAACTTTACATTAACATTTAAAAAAATCACCTAAAACATATCATACCCGATAACATAGGTATAACTAAGAAATTTTACAAGTAATAAGATTTTGCTAAATCATAAAAAACTCTCCAATAAAGCAGTGGTTGTTTATTTCATGCCAAACATTTTCACATTCATATTTCATAAATATAAATAAAATTTCACTGCTGTTTTCCGAAAGATAGTTGTGGCATCTTTAGTTGAAATAAAACTAACTCTTTTAACTACCACTTCAAAATTTACATACAAAATAAATATCATGGTGCCAATGAATTCTGTTTATTAACTGGAAAAAATATTTTTTTTAATTTTAAAAATCCCTTGATTTGATAAGAATGGTAGAGGATTTTGTTTATTATACTGTTTAGTTGATCCCAATGTTTTGAAGTTTATAAACGGGTAAATACTGACGTAAATGCTTGCTTTGTTTGACAACTTGACAACAAATTTTTTTTCTCGTAAACCATAAACTTTTGGACGTATGTTATTAAAGTGAGTAAATGAATCAAAATGAACTAGATATTTATGATGAAAATTTGACATTTCCCATGATATTTACAGTTTTTTTGCATATATTTTTCCGATTTTCAGTAAAATGATATGCTTTACGTTATAACAAAATATACGGAATCAAAGTGGAACATATCTTTGTAGTATACAAATTATAATATTCAAATTGCTTAAGCAGTTTTAAATAAAACAGTGAAGATTCATGGTAATTCACTGAAATGTAGTCCCTTATTTACTTTTTTTCTGATTTTCTGGAAAACTAGACAATTATATGGGACCTTTCTATAATGTTCCTTAATATACTGCAGTTTAAATCATCAAAATTGCCCAAGCTGTTTTTGAATAATCGCTGGTTATCCATTAAAAAAAAAGTTGCCGATGAATTGATAACCTCCTCCTTTTTGGAAGTCGGTTAACAATCGATAAAGGCTATGGATTTATTGTTTTCAAGCTGATTTTTTAAATAACATTATTGTCATACCTATATTGTTTTTATATTGTAAGTTCCACAGCTATTCCATATTTTCTTTAGTAAATTTGGCATTTTGAAATTATATGAAGAAATATCTTTGTATTTTTTGAAATCCATTCTTTCATCTTCTACGTTACTTGAGGCTTCTGAAAGTTATCCCTCTATATTAACTTTATGATTTTAGTTTAGATTTGCTTGTGAACTTAATTACATTTTTTAATATCTTTTAAACTATGCATTTTAATATTATAAAGAAAATGTTGGCAGTTCTCATAACCCTTTCATTTCACATATTAAACATATTGCATGAGCCATTTCATTTTTTAAATATTGTAATTTACCCTCCGAAACTAAGTTTGAGATTTTCATTAGATTTTTCTACAAACAGAATTTTGTGTTACAACTTTTTTATTTAGTGCTTTCAGTGATATCGATCATAATTTCGAAGGTGAGCAGTTACTAAATCTTGTTACAGACATGATAAGACACCATCATGATCAGCTAAATGCATATTTATCAGTTTTATTGTTGTAAGATATATTGATTGTATTCCAAGTAGCACACGACCATAATATTAATTCGTAATGACTATAAATAAAAACTGAGTTTTTATATAATATAGTAAAATGTATGTATTTATGATAAAAGAAAATATTAATAAATGCAAATGCAGGAACTGCCGGAGTCAAAAATTTTGAGGGCCGTCGGGTTATTTTGAAAACGCATTTTTGCTTATTTTATTACTTACCTCTTTTAGATTTAATTTTTCCTATTTTTTTAATTTGAGATATTTGTCAATGGGGGGGGGGGGCATGACCCCAATAATCCCTCTCGGATCGCCACTATGTAATTGTCTGTCAACATGATAATAAATACAATTAAATAGTTACTAAAAGAATAATAAAAAAAAAATAATAGGTAACTTTTGACTGTAAAGTACTTTGTGCCAATCCTGCGTGCAACCATTTAAATGTCTCCGTCAGGTGTTTATTGAAAAATATAACTGTAACTTCTTATTTACCAATGTTCACAAACACTATGCCATTTCCCAAAAGGCACAAATTGTTGAGTGAATTACAGACTTAAAAATAAGTAATATATCCTGAATTTCAATACAATAGATTGAATAAGACGTATCCAAAAAATTGGTTTAATGACCCAAATGTTGAGAAAAAAATACTACCTCCATATCAAAATTATAATTTTACGTAAGAGTAACTGAACCTTAAGGATTAAATTCGATGTAGAGTAGTCATTCATACCTTTAAATTTTCCAGCCAACTTCAGGAATTAATTATGGGATAAAGTTGTCAAAGGGAACAATATGTTTTTGGAATGGAGTTGGTTGGCCGTTACTTGGTATGTATTAATTCATCATATCTATGTTTGTCTATTTTGGAAATGTTTAACATGTTTGTAAACAATGATTCGCAAATCATGAGTTGTATTATTAGGAAATATTGTAGGGACTTCCGGCCGTGATGGAAAAGCCACCGTACGTGTGTGTTTGTGTTAGGTTTAGGAAATTTCGTCCCTGAGCAGAGGAGAAGATGAAATTAAATCAGCATTACTCCAAAGACGCTTATATGCGACAAAGACGCTCAAGAAGTGATTGATTTTTGTTAGTGTTAGTGAATTAGCCGGGGGACTAGGCTCCTTCGCCTTGTAAATATATGTTGGTTTAAATATGTGTTTAATCTAAATAATCACCAACTTTTTCACGGTACGCCAAAAAACATTGGTTTATTTCAATTCAAGAGGCAGTTGTTTCGTTATTATTTTTACCCTGACTTTTTAAACCACCCTAATATATATATATATATATATATATATATATATATATATATATATATATATATATATATATATATTAGGGTGGTCGTTAAGAATTAGTTTTTTTGCGAAGCCCCCTCAAAAACATCCTTTTCATGAAAAAACATTGGGAAAATTTTCTTTTCTTTTTAAATTCAAAACAACACGTGCCTAATATATATATATATATATATATATATATATATATATATATATATATATATTTTAGAGTATTGCTACACTCTCATTAGAATATAGAAAATATGTATGCGCAATGCATTTTAATGGTTGGTTAGAATTAATAACAGAGGAAAACTAAATTGTACTGTTTGATATTTTTTTTATATAAATTAGAATTTTTGACAATCGATCACTTATTTCTGTTGTCTCAAATAATAAAGATAGGTTTGAACAACTGAACAAGGATTTTGCAAACCTTTGATTTCTGCTTAACTATTTAAATATTAGTTCATAAAACTCTTCCCAAAACTTCATACTATTATTTTCCTGTATATTTCTTGGGTTATATACCGGATTATCTAAAGGTTAATAATTGAAATTTTCAAAAATGGTTAGGGGTCCTAAACTGGAAATAGTTGGTGGCAAAAACTGAAAAGTTCTTAGTGATTTTCCGGTTCTAACTCTGAAAAGGTATTTCAGTGAAGTATGTGGAATTATTCACATATGAGCCTACCGCTTCTGAAAATGTTTTCAGCTGTTGGCAGACTCAAGCGTAAAGAATTTGACGCTTCTGATATACTTACCATAACAGTGTATGAACCAGATTGTTCTCTACGAAGCTTTGTCAAAGATTGAAGAAAACGTGTGTATCGTAATAATTTTTGTTTTAAAATAGTGAGCTACATGTTTAAATATATAAATCATTTTTTACGATTTCTTTGTGGAAAGTTCAACTGCAAGTCAGCGGAGTCTAAAGGGAGCATCATACTTATTTGACAACTAAAACTGTTAAATTATTATTTTTTTTTTGTAGAAATACATTTGTAAAGTGAAATAAGATTTGTACCTTCTCATGCAAGAATGTGTTGATTTTCAAGGTTTACAACATCATCTGAAAATGTTACCATTTACCATGTTCGTTGAAAATATTCATTAAGTAGGTAGGACGCGACCTCGAACAGCATCCGTAAGTGTATCTTCGTTACATAATCTGTGAATTAGTGAACTCTTTCAGAACGAAAGCATTCTTATTATATCTATATAAAATACTGAATTTTTTAAAATCCTTCGAGTTTCGAGTATTAGTTAAGCCACATAATAATAGTGTATTTATAATTTGTTTTTTAATGTTATTTATTCGATTATTGTATTATATAATTGGTTTGGGCAACAACCTACATTTTTCTTTGATTTTGCAATTCGTAGGTGGATGGCACATGTTATATCAACGACATAAATAAATACTGCATATTTCTTCGGCTTACTGTTTAATTTGTTAGACCTTACCTCCTTTTAATTGTCCAAGGGTTCCTTTCTCTGAACTGGATTCTGTATATTGTCTACATTTTCTGAAGAACTAAACAATTGAAAATATAAGCTATAAGCAGGTTCAGTAGATTTTATTTTAATTATTCACCCTAGTGAGCTAATGTATTATAACGAACTAGACTAGACTAGGCGAACACATTTGACTATTTTTTTCGCAGAAGTTCGAAAATATTATGTAGGATGACAACAAAGTCTAACGTGATAATTTGAACAAGGTCTTCAATTTATCTGAAAAATATGAACAATACATACATATTTCAGATGGAAACTAAATACTCTTCAAAAAGGGTCTGATTGCAAATTTTCGTCCGATATGCCGTTTCCATGTAATATTATTACGATTTAAATTTTCAAAATTATAAAAGTTAAATAGTAAAAATAACTCAATGTTTAAGGCATGACGTTATTGCACAAAATGTCCTTCAAAAATGTTTATTTTCAGGTAGACTGTCTAGAAGATTTGAGAGAGAAAGATGCATATGGAGTAAACAAATCTAAATTCGTCATAATGGATCTGTTAATATTTAAATTAAGGGCTCAAATTTTAACTTTTTTAGTCACCTTAAATAATATTTTCCAAGTTACCTTAAACATATTAGAAAATAGTCAATTTTGTGTTACAATTTAATTAATTTAGCAGCAGCAACATACTCTCTTGGCTATTTCTTAAGTTTGAAATTTTCTTATATATCATGTTGTACTTAATAGCATATATATCGTTGCCTTTTGTTGGTTTTTAGAAAGAGTTTTGATCTATTCATAAAAAATAATTACGACATAAATATATACGTTATGATGATATTGCTTCTTAACAATACAGTACCTACTGTGTTGGGTTTGCTTATATCCTACATCTAAATGAGTATAAACGTATTGTATGATATTCTAGTGTGAGTTGTTATTAGGACTAATTTACAAAAATTTATTTTGTCTTGAACATCGATAACTCCAGTATTTAGGAATTGCAGATATCTTTCTTCGCGAAACTATTAACATTATGTACATAAGAAATGATCTCATATTTTATTTTGATCAGTCTTTATCTCAATAACAAACTTCATATTCCTTAGTTAATACAATGATATTGTTAATCAAAGCAACTGGTAGTTGTGTGTCACTTACCGGCTGCCCATTGATGACATAACATATAACAAAGAGCAATTTAATGAAAACCATCCACCACATTTTCCTTCAGTTGCGTTAACACTTCGAACACTTTAAAAATTGATTCGCGCACTATCGGTAGTATCTGCGAATAGTGATAGTTACCGGTGGACTCTCGTGCTAACCGAGGATGCTGCAACTATTGAACTAAGAAGCAGCCGTGCTTAGAAGTAAAGGCAGGTCATCGGGTCACGCGGCTGTTTCGTATGACATGTATGGCACAGTTTACGAGAGAAGGGACGTCACTATGATCTTCTACTTCTTGCAGTAGTTGCAGTCCATCGAAAAGCACTCCCACGCTATGCTGGTTTGCAAAAAAATCCGATGGTGTTCCGGTGATTAAGTAAGAATTATTCAATATCCGACCGAGTCCTCATGGAGTGATTGATAGGGAAAGAAATTGATCAATGATTATGATGTTAAATTGTGTTAGTTTTCATTAACCCTTTATGACTACATAAATAAATGTGAATGCATAAGCTATATTTTTTATTATCAAACTAATCACAAATATTTTCAAAGTGAATATTAGTTTATTTTTTGTTGAAAACCAATATGTACATGGATTTCATAATAATTAAAACCAAAGTGATTTCAAGTAAAAATTAAAAATTAAATTCAGTAGATATAATATGCTTAGAAATAAGGTGCCATTTTAATCTCTGTAAATGCGAGTTTCTTTGCTCCTCTTTTCTCTTTGATATCCCGCCGATAGCTAGAACACCACAGCATATAGCTAGCGTCGCGTTTTCCCATTGGTAGAACAGGCGCTATTTCATTATTTTTATTTCCCTGGAATGCAATGACTTATCCTGTATTTATCGCGGGCTTTGAGCACGGCGACCGATTGAACAATTTTAGTAACGAAAATAACACCCCCTACTCCGCTTAACGTGTATGTATATGGTATGACTGTACGAAGCTCGCACAGATCGAGACGAGCTATTTGTGAGAAAGTATATTGGTGTATAGGTATCTATCATATCTTTATAATAGGTGTACCTATGTACAAAAGTGAATAGCAGTTGCTGGTGAATAGTAATACGCGTAAAATTTGCGTATAAAGTGTTTTAAATGTGAATAAACAAAGTTCATTTATTTATTATATCTTTTTCTCTGTAGTTGGTCGAGGGTTAAGGCTTAAGTAGTGTATAAATCACTTTATTTCTTATAAGGTACAGTACTAATTTGTACTAAAATTAGGCTGTGCTTACAATAATGTGTACTTTTGTACGACAAAGTCTAAGAAATAAAAAAGATTTATAGTAATTAAATTGAGGCTTATTTAAATTTTACTGTTCTAGGTCTGATGGACTGGGTAGAGGGTGGCTTCTTCTTCTTTCTTCCATTCTTCTTAACAACAAGTTTGTCGGCGAGACTGAGACAGAATAACTACATTTGTTGATTAGTGTTTGCAGTTCTTTATTACTGATACCTATGTTAACCATAGGTTTCGTGAAATTTTATCGGCTTCTGTCTCAATTACTTCTCCAAAGCACCCGACAACAAAGACCCCTAGGTGGAGTGGACAGTTATGGATGTTTTCTAGTACCGAAACTAAATTAAAGTCTCTCGTTATGTTAGAGGTGTTAATGGTGTTTCTATTTTAGTGTTAAGTGGTGTTTCAATTTTAGCTACAGAATTTATGGCAAATCTGACATCTTTCAGCTTTTCTTGTTGTCTGTAATTTTGTATGTGAGACACAGCAATTTCGAAAACATAAATTTCACAAGGATTAGTCAGTTTGATAACAATGTCAGGTCTTTTGTAATAAAGTTTTTTTTCTGTTAATATTTTATTTCCCGCATCAATTGTTATACGTCTTCTCCCAAACTCATATTGGCAGCGAATTGTTGATTTTCCAAACTGGAGGTTTTTTAGAGCGTCTTCTGGGGCTTTCAAGTTCTTTAATATGCACTTTAGGGTCCAGTGTACCACAAAGTCATGTCTACTAATAAATACTCTTGTAGGGCAAACGTTGGCAACATGATACATGAACATGAACATTTTCATCTGCTTTACACTTTGTGCTTTGTGGATTTGCCCCTAGCCATGTAACTGTTCTTCTGCCGCTGCATAAAGCATGCTTAATCACCAACTGTCCATGTTTGGAGCTGAGGGTGCCGGGAATTTTATTTTTTTTGCATACAGATTTGCTGACCATTCTTGTTCGGTGTTTTTATGATATATTTCTTTTAATTTTCTTGTCGTTACTTTACAGCATCTTTTGTAGCCATTATTGTAATTTTGAATGTTTAATTGTATGCCATATTTTTCTTTTATATAATCAAAATCACCAATAGGATTTCTCCAGCCTGCTTTTTTTAGTGCTTTGTAAGCTTCCAAAGTTTTTTTTCATTTCAGGGTGCATTTGCAGATATATTCCTTTCTTTATGTATTGACACTCTGCTTCGAATTCTATAGACCTCAACCCTAGACTACCTTTACTCTTAACTAGATAAGCTCTCGCATTTGATATTGTTTTTCCTTTGATATCGTGCTCAACTATTTTTTCCGAATTTTCGTATCTAGATCTCTAAATTTTTTTAATGTTGTGCTCCGTTTTTCATTTGGATAAATATTGCCCATTACATAATTAACCGCTGGTTTATTGTGCTATTCAATAAATAAATTTTCTGATGTGAAGTTAGGTCAGCTTTCAGTATTAGGTGTATTTTTTCTTCTATCTTTTTCTCAATTGCATCAAAGTTTTCTAAAGTATCTCTCTCGAGTTGGTCGAGGCTTAAGTATTTGTACCCCTCTCGGACTTCATGGAGAAATGGTGTATCTCCCTACTATATAAACCACATTTGGCTCGATTTAATGTTAATCCTACCTCTTCAGCGCCCTCTTCACGGGAGTCCGTTATCAGTTTCATACTTTTTAGGGTCGGTGCATGGCATTTTATGTCATCCATGAAGGCTAGAATTGTTTGTTTGCCTTTGGATGTTTTGGTGATCTCTTCGTTTGTTTTTATGTGGTCTATTATGCTTGCTGTAATTAGTTTGAATAATAATGGTGATATCGAGTCAGCTTGGTATACACCACGTTTAATGGGTATACATTTTATTTGTTTCTTACCCACTATCAATCTTACTGTCCACAATTTCATGGCATGTTTGAAGATTTTCTGGATATTACTGTGCAGCGGTAAGCAGTCGATCAATCTCTTCAGGTGCTTTTGGTAGATGGAGTCGAACGCTTTTTTAAAGTCATACCATGACGAGTAGTTATTGCGTGTACGTATTTAGCCAATTGGTTTATGCTTTTGTCGGGCATGGCTAGTGCCCCATATCTGATCTCGCGTTAGTTGTACTAGGGGAATGGCCCATTCTGGTAAATTTTCTTTTATTGTTTCAGCTATGACAGCAGTTAATATTTTATAATCAATATTTAGTAAAGCAATGGGTCTGCAATTGGCTGGATCTCTTTCTTATCCTTTTTTTATATAATAGTATGACGCTTGCTCTTGTGTCTGCTTGTGTTATCGTTATTTTTCCTTGTAAATTTCCTAAAATAAATGTTTTCAAGTATTCTTGGGCAGCAACAATCAAGTTTGATGAAGTAGATAAGTATGCAATGAAGGATTGTAGATTTGCTTGGCACCTACTTCAAAAATATACTAGATTCGTGGGTAATTAATTTGTACATAATGAGCACCTTTTAATGTCTACATTTTTTACTTCCTGGATAGGTACTTAACAACATTGAATGTGTTATTTATTTGCTAGAGTTGTATTCTGTTATAATTATTTTTAGCTTTTTAGTTATAGGTGGAAGTTGGTTATATATATATATATATATATATATATATATATATATATATATATATATATATATATATATGTATATATATATATATATATATGTTTTTAATGTTTTATTGTTCTAAGGTTTTCATTTGTGATTTGATAGATTTTGTTCTTTGTACTGGAATATTGTTTAAGTTTGGACAGCCATTTATTAAGTATCGGTGTTGGTGTGTTATTAGTTTCTTTTTTATATAAAGATAAGTAAAACTTTTCAACTTCTTTTAAATTTGGAGTTTTATTTGTCTTGTTTTGTTGAAGTACTCTTATTGAGGGGTTTTGGAAAAAAATGTATCTTACTGAGTAATCGTTTTTTTGTTGTTCTAGATTTTTATTTAGAATTTCTAAACGTTCTGCCCTTGAGGTTCTATATTGTTTGATTGTAATTTTCAGTTTATCCATGATTCTTTTTTCTTCTAGTAAGGCCTTGCTGAGTCTACCTCTTCCCACTTCAAGTAACTTCCCTGCAATGTTTTTCTTATTTATGTTATGTTTATATTTATTTATGTTATGTTTATGTTTACTTATGTTTTTCGAGTTTCTTTATTTTTTTCTCTGTAATAATGTACGATTTAGTTAAATTAACATTTGTTCTTGTAATAATTTGACCGAGTAGAATTCCTGCTACATATGTAGCATTTTTTATATTTTTGCGTTTTTTTGCTTCATTCTGATCACTAATTTTAATTTGGTCAATATCCCGTCTGTCACGTGGGAGACCGGGGTTCGATTCCGCGCTGGGAACTAATATTTCTTGTTTATTACCTATAGCACTTACTGCTTTATACAAAAATTATAGAAAATAACTCTAAAGTTAATCAAATCGTTTTCAAAATGCGACCTTTTCAAATGTATAGGTTTCTTATGTCAGTTAACATAAACCTATAGTTTCAATGATAAAACTTCCTGAATAACCTACATGTATTGTAATATAATAAAAATATTTTAAACGGTATTAACTTCTCATTTATTCAATAAAAGGAAAAAAAATGTTTTCTTATGGGTCACCACGCTCAAAAAGTTTAACTTGAATTAACATCAAAGAAAAAACTTGAATTAATATCAAAGAAAAAAAATACTCCGTAAATAAATAAATAATTATAATTGCATAAGTTGATAAAAAATGCTATAAGTTTTATTTAAATTAAGAAAACTGGTTGCTTGGTAGAGCTGAAAATTATCAGCTACCATAATTACACAGGTTGTCATCAAATGACCGGAATACTTCTGAGTACGCAAGACAATATATATTATATATATTGTTTCTGTTTGCGTACAAAAGAATGACACCTCGAAGAGAGTATTCCATATCTCTGACAGGTGAAGTAACCTGAAAATTCTACCATGACATTCTGTCCTAGGAATTACGGGTAACAGCAATTACATGGAACGGCTCTATATTCGGAACCTCTATGTGCTAGTTTACCCGAAAATCCTAGATGTCGGTCTTTACATCTCGCGTCTTCTAAATACATAAATTTGCATTTTGAGATAATTTTTTAGCCTGTCTGTATTAATTGGGATTAAATAAAATAATTTGATCAAATACAAACTACGGGTTCCATACCACCATTGACATTTGGTACAATGTAGATAAATCAAAGTATGTATAAATTTTTTTCTGATATCTCAGTTTCAGATAAGCAGATCCTAGAAAAACATGACAAAGAAGAGAAGCAACAGCAAGAAGAAATTCAACAAAGGCTAGTGAAATCTTTTGATGAAAAACGAAAAATTGAATTAGAGAACTTTGTAACTAATATAGATGAAAAGCAAGAAAATCTTGTTTCTACCTGAAAAATGAAGAACAGAATGTAATGGGAGGATTATTCTCGAAATTTGAAGAACAGAGACAAAATGAATTTAAAATATTAGAAGAAAAAATAGGGGAATCAGATATAAAAGAGATAAACGACGACATAAAGATCCTAAAAAATAATGTGGAGGATCTTGAACCCAAAGTAGATGACATCGATTCCATCCAGAGTCAGGTGAAAATCAAAATCAGTGTTATCCGAAACATAGTAGAAACAGAAATTAAATAATTATAACAAGATTTGCAGAGACGGAAATACCAGCACACCGTGAGTACCAAAGGTTCCTTTAGTAAACCAGCCACATTTAATGGTAGTTCATCTTGGCCCATGTATAATGCTAATGGATGGGATAACCAAGAAAAATCTGCCTCTCTTGAAATTTCTTTAAGAGGCCCGGCATTAGAGATTCTCTGAAGCATTCCAGTCCATGAGCAAGTTAATTTCGACAAGATCATTACCATCTTAGACAAAAGATACGACAATCAATCCTTAAGCCACGTATATCAGGTGGAAAAATGCAAAAATCCGGAGAGAGCCTTCAAGAATTCGAAGCAGAGATTAGACGATTAGTACACCTGTCCTACCCAGACCTTCCAAAGGAAACTAAAGATCACTTGGCCACAGAGAGTTTCATAAATAGAAGTACAAAAGAACCTAAGGCTTAGTGACATCAAAAAGAGTACCGAAGCTTTGCTCCGGGCTTTGGAGGTAGAGGCCGTCATGAACACGTCCAAGCCGAGGGTACGCGCAGTTTCCTTCAACCCCAATGAGTCAGAGTCACCATTTCAAGCGTTGCTGGCTGGTATGAACAAACTACTGGAATAGTCACAGAGAACTGAGACCAGAATAGCATGTTACCGTTGTGGGCTGACAGAACACTTCCAACGAGACTGCAGAGTGAGGCTACCTAAACGATCACCGACCAGGGGAAACCAACCGAACAGCCACATGTCCAGGGACCGTCAGCCAGTAAGCATAAGGGGTGAATGTTGACTAGCCCTCCACTAGCACCCAAAACACTTTTCATCCCGGGATTTTGCAGAGATAGCAGCAGCCTAGTCATCAGGGGCACCATCAATGGCCACGCAATCACCATTACCTTTGATACAGGCGCCGCTGAGTCTATTGCCAAGTCCAGGGTTTTGAGGTGATCGGAAATCCGGCCAGTAAACAACAACATCCGGCTCAGAACAGTCCCCGGCGAATGCATATCAATACAGGGTGAGGCAGATGTAGTACTACAGATAGAGGACAACATAATTGAGAACGATGATGATGATGCTGTTCTTAGGTTCCTAAATGAGTAATTTGTACTCACACGGCCCATCAACAACTCAGCGACCTCCGTAAAAAGCAAAATTTTCTACCATAATTCCCGGTCGAACGGAACAAATTATTAATGGGCAACTAGAAAGCAATCCTGGGAGCTGCGTTAGAATGGTGGAGCCCGTACACTCAGCTCATGATTACCTAGTTGGACTGGGTATAGTTAAAACCTGACGAGATATACCAATTATAGTCCTGAATTTGTCCAACAACGACATCAGAATTAACAATGGTCAAGAGATAGCTTGTTTCGAGCCACTAGAGCCTATCATCAATTGCAAAGAAGTGCACCAGACATCGGTGAAGGAGACAGGGCCCAGTAAAGAGTTTATACTACAGTTTGCCGACCAGTTGAAACACCTTACACCAGAGGGACAGAAGAAAGCCAAGCAATTGATCACAAGTCACTGGCAAATTTTTAACAGTCAAGATGGAACCACCGATCGCACAAACATCATCCAGCACCGAATAGATACCGGGACGGTTCAACCCATCAGAATACAACCTAGGCGACTACCATTGGAGCAACAAGAGGCAGTCGAGGAGAACATCAAGTCCATGTTACAAAATGAATTTAATGTGCCATCCATCAGCCCAAGGTCTGCTCCCGTTGGGCTAGTTAAAAAAAAAGGATGTAACCACCCGATTTTGCGTGAATTACAGAAAGCTGAATGATGTCACGAAGAAAGACAGCTATCCACTCCCCGAATTGATGACACTCTAACCACACTAGCAGGCTCCCGTTGGTTCTCCACACTAGACCTAAAGAGTGGATATTGGCAGGTTGGCCAACACAGAAACGACAGAAAGAAGACAGGGTTCTCCACCAGTAAAGGGCTGTTTCAGTTCACGGTCATGCCCTTTGGGTTATGTAATGCTCGTGCTACATTTGAGAGGCTAATGTAGTATGTACTGAGCTGGTTGACAAGGAGAACTTGCTTAGTATACCTCGACGACATTCTGGTCATGGCTCAAACATTCGACGACCACCTGAACAACCTGGGCGACTTATTAAGAACGCCAACCTGAGACTCAACCAAAAGAAGTGCGCCATGTTCCAAAAAGAAGGAGAGTTTTTGGCCCACATCGGTTCCGAGTCAGGAATCCGCACCAACGAATATAAGATACTCCGTAGCTTTTTGGGTCTCTCCTATTACAGACGATTCGTTGAGGGATTTGCCACCATCGCTGTCCCTCTATATCGGCAGACCACTGAGAAAGAGACATTCCGTTGGATTCAGGATTGCGAGACATCATTCAGACGACTGAAGGCGGCACTATGTTCCAACCCATTCCTATATAGCATTTCCTACACAGTCCGGCAAGTTCATCTTAGACACCTACGCCAGCAACACAGGTTTGGGGGCCGTTCTATCCCAGGTGCAAGATGGTGAAGAGAGGGTGATCGAGTACAACAGCCGTGGATTCTCGAAACCGAAAAGAAATTATTGCTTCATCAGAAAAGAACTCCTTGCAATAATAAGAATTTTAGACCATTTCTACAAACATTTTCTAATCCGAACGGATCATGCCGCTCTCAAATGGCTGCTGGACCTGAAGACACCGGAAGGGCAACTGACCAGGTGGATGGAGAAATTACAGCAATACGATTTCAAGGTTGAAAATCGTGCCGGTCGTTTGCATAAAAATGCCGATGTCCTTTCAAGAAGACCCTGTAGAGTAAAATACGGACATTGTCTGGAGACGGAACAGCGAGGGGGTATCTTTATCAGACAGATCCGAGTCACTTAAAAAGAGAGGGGCACCCATGCCACGATGGGACGAGGTAGCTAGATACTCGGGCGTTCTGATATCGTTATGGGCCCAATGGGACTCTCAAAGAGTAGAGAATTGAATGCTCAAACGAATTTGGGAAAGCACTGACGGTTGAGAAACCAAGTCCCAGCTGGTAGTCCCAAAGGAGAAGGTACCAGCCTTCCTGACCGAAGTACATGATGGGATTATCGGGGGTCATCTGGGCATGAATAAAACCTTAGATAACGTTCGCCAGCGGCACTACTGGGTAAATTACTTCGAAGACGTCAAAGCTTGGTGCCGGAAATGTGACACCTGTGTAGCCAGCAAGGGCCCGAAGACTCGCACCAAGGACAGAATGCAGCAGTACAATGTGGGCATCCCATTTGAGAGAATTGCTATCGATGTCGCCGGTCCATTTCCTGAGTGTAAGAAGGGGAACAAATACATTTTGGTCGCAATGGATTACTTCAGCAAGTGACCTGAGGCATATGCAAAACCCAATCAGGAGGCAACCACGGTACCGACGGTGCTGGTAGAACAGCAATTCAGCAAAGGGACTAACTTCGAATCGAATGTATTCCAAAAGGTCTGTACGATGTTAGGAATCAGGAAAACGAGAACAACACCATTTTACTCACAGTTAGACGGAATGGTGGAAGGATTCAACAAGACCTTGGAACAACACCTATCCAATGTCGTCAGCAATAACCAGCATGATTAGGATGAGCAGATTCCCCTATTCCTGTTGACCTATCGCTCAGCTTTTCATAACAGTACAGGTCTGACTCCAGCCAGGGTACTCTTCGGAAAAGAACAGAGATTACCCTGCGATCTGGCAACTATTATGCTGAGCAGTTGCGATATAACATGCTGGCAATACACGAACTAACCCAAACGCAGATGTTGGCTACCAGTGACCGGATGAAGACATGATATGACCTCAAGGCCAATTCAGTCGGGTTCCAAGAGAGAGACAAGGTCTGGCTGTATAACCCCCAGAGGAGCAAGGTTAAATCTCCAAAGCTTACACCGGCCTGGGATGGTCCATACGAGGTGACCAAGAGGATTAATGACTTTCTCTACCTTATCCGTCGAAACCCCAGGGCTAAATTGAAGGTTCATTTAGATCGACTCGCCCCCTACCATGAAAAGGAAGTTTCTGATCAAGACGATCAGAATTAAAGGGGGGCAGTGTTACACAATTTATCTACGCCGACCCTCATTAAAGCAACGTAAAGCATTATTCAATCCGATAAAATATCAATCGCTGGGATAATAAAAAAAAGAAGTGGAATCTTCGAATGGAGCTAAAACTTTTTATCTCGACTCTGGGCTAACAAATGTAATACCCATCAAGAACGACTGACGCACAGAGGGGTTATTTCTCTATTTCTATAGCTTCGGGAATGGTAGAGGCATTAACTGAAGTCGAATCTTTTTTCGAACTGACAGAGGATGCTCATATACTTGATGATTGAGGCGCCTCTTAGTGCGATCGATGTAGCTTAGGGTTCCCGGTTTGAATGCGTATAGTTTGATTGCTGTTATCGCCGATGAAAATTTCTGTATCTGAGTTAGGTTAAAGGTTTTAAAAAATTCGAGTATAGTGCAAAACGAGAAATTCTGTTTGGAACTTCAGTTTTTATCTTCTGCTCAAATTTTTTGTCATACTCATTAGCTTCTTTTGTTGGGCTTTTTTAATGTCGCCTACCTTCTTTCAACCATTTGTAACTGTTTTATCTGAATGATAGAACCCAATTGAATTAGTTTTGTGTGATGGCAAAAACTGTTCACTTAGATTTTGTTGTATATCAAGTTCATCCTTGATATTATTCCCTCTTTAAAATATACAGACGTTCATCTTTTATAGTGGCATGGTTTTAAACATATTTTTTAATGGTTCAAAACATGTCAAAACAATAAAATTTACAATACATCTTTGCAATTAAATAATTAAAATTAACTTTACATATTGTGTCACGCAATTGTGGCGCAACATACATTATTTGAAATAAATATGAATAGAAACTTTCACTCCATTTCACTTAACAAACTCGTTAAAGTATACACATGAATAAGAAAAATGAAAACAGGAAATAGTGGTTATAGTATTAATATTTATTTTTATTATGACCATGCGTTTTGTTTCGGGTACAAATACTTCATTCGATTGAAAAGTCAGACAAAAATGTATTATATTTAATCAAAAAATAAATATTTTAATTAATTTTAATCGTTTCTTGTGAAACCTTAACCCATATCAATATAACGAATTCTTTTATTTTGCGTTCAACTTAAAGATAATGTTCGCAATTGTGGACGGAAATGATGTATAAATCAATAATTTGTTGAAAATATACCGAAATCTATTGTACGTCAGCATTAAATCTAGAAGTTTCAGGGAAACGAGCCACTAGAGATTCCGAAATCGTTAAGGTTAAGTGAACCGTTGAAAACAATTATGTTACCAGCTAACCGAGACTCTACAAGGTTTTGAAACACAAGACGTTTTACCATTTATAGTTTGGAGACTTCATCATTTGCGCTACCCTCAAAAAAGGTAGCACATACACACATATGACTGATTTAACCCCGAATTGAATAACATTTAGAGGTTTCAGGGTAATGAGCCACTAGTAGAGGCAAAAATATCTTTTTTAGAAGTGTGATTTTCACTTTGATGTCAAGTTACACTAAACAAATGAACAATAAGTAATTCTGTCGAAAGGATCGATCAACTATAAAACGGAATGAAAATGCCTTAAATACTAGTAACAATATTTCAAATACAGAAGCAGCGATTTTAATTCAATGGGGATTTTGTGTTTTGTAAACGTAACCAAGGAGGTGAGAGATTAGTATAGTTCGCACACTACCAGAAAAAGTACATGTCGAACTGTGTGTAGCAAAACATATCAAACTGTACCATACAGAGTGTCTAAAAAGTTCTAAAGCAAAAAGATATACAAAGAATTTGAAGAATTGTGTAAAACTCAAACTGTAAGTTTTAAATTTTAAAGAAAGTATAATTTTCTATATATTAAAAATCAAGATTGTATATTTAAATTTTTTAGTTAGACTAAATATTTTTAACCAAGCTCCAAAAAGAAGATGGTTATCAATCGGCTTATATATCTTTTGTATATATTATAATGTTTTTATTTACACTTCTCTTCGGGTTCAGTTCAGTTCTCGGATTTATTTAAAAACACTCTAATTTATTTCCACTACTTTAAAACAATTTATATTCACAGAACTATTTACAATTTATCTTAACTATACGGCAGTCGAATACAGAATGAATGCTATCGCCAGCTGTTCATATTTATATATGTCTCTCGGAATTCTCTAGTAGGTCAACGAGCCATCGGGAAATGTATTCTCGAAGATTCGATAAAATTCGACGAATTCCCATTAACGCCAGCCGTCGGCCCCGGGTCGATAGACAAACATTTCGGATTCCCAGAAATATCGAACGAATGCCGATTCCCAGAACTGTCGGAGGAATACCCGTCACATTGCCCCCTCCTTAAGACCGTTTCGTCCCGAAATATCCCAGAAACCTTTATGGTGTGGCGATACTTGCAGGACCCTCTATTTCAGCAAAACAAGGATGTCGATGCATCTGAATCGAAAGAGAGTTTCCATCATGCATCTCACCACCCTCCAATTCAGTCCATCCAACCCACAAGCTATCTTTGGGACCTCCAACTTCGTCGGGTTCTTCTCCATCAATATGGTCCTCAACTCTATATAATCTTCCAACGATTACTATCTGTTGGCCTGTCCTGCGAGAACGTTTTCGTTACCAAATAGAATATGTCTCTGGGACTCACTGGTTGTTTATCTTCGAGATGAAGGACCTTGCTCCCGTAGCGTCCTCTGAAACTGGGCGTACTTCTTTGCAGACACCTTGGCATTCCTAGACATCCGGAGATCTTGGACCACGCAATGAGCCAGGGAACATTCTATTAGCACCTCAAACAGGTCTCGGGGTTCTTCTCTGGTCACGCCGTCCTGCACTTTCTGCACATTCGAGTACAATGCCATAAACTGTTCGAAGGTCATCTCGTCATCGGGTGGTTGGATGCTGAGGCATAAGGGGCTAACCTGTTGAAATGTACCACCTTTGGCTTTCGCAAGGTAGCTTCCTTATTCTGTAGACAACAAAGTTGATCTTCTTTACAATCTGGTAAGGCCCCTCCCAAGATCTCTGTAGCTTGGGCGAATATCCACCACGACGTTGCGTCCCCGGTATTAATTTTATGTTTCACCAGATCAGTTCGTCCTCTTTTTCCGTTCTCTACATCGAAGATATCCTGGTAGTTTCTAACGGTGTCCCCGTCTTTCCAGTTCCTCAGATAGTTTACCTGGTGGTATTTCTGCATGCTGTGTGCTTCTGAATACAGAGGAAACTGTTTAACATTGGCTCAAAGTTGTTCCTTTCTTTAGCACAACCGAGTAATGATTCTGGTTCATTACTCTTACTGGCGCAATCTCCTTGGCAGAAATACAGTCTTTCTCAGAGCGATTCCTCTGCCTACATTTCCGCCGTTCGGGATCAATCTTCATCACCGTTCCCGCTTTAGCTAGGCAAGCATCTACAATAATTGCTACTCTTTCAGGGACATTCACATCCTCTGCTAAGATTACTCGAAGCATTCTGTCGTCTTTCCCATGAAGCACGACTTCTTCGTCATTCACTCGCAGAACTCCATCTTTAAAGTTTCACTGGAATCCCTTACATGACATCCATTCCAATGATGACTTGGTCTTCGATGTCCGCCACCAATGCCCGATGTTGAAATGCTGTATTTCCCAAGTCCATTTCAGCCTCTATTTCACCATGAACCTTAGCTGATTCTCCTCACAGTATCCAGCAGCATTGCAAATTGCTTCTGATTAATAAGGGCATCTACAAAGACACAGTTAACATGGTTGATTTTTAACACCATTTCTTTTCAATGCATAAAATTTGCTTGGCAAGCAGAATTGAACGATGAACCAATTACACTTTGTGTGGACGAACAATTGAGTACGACTGCTTCAAACCATTTAAAAATTTGTTATCTTCTGCTACAATATCACGGTAAGTTATTTAATCAACAAACAAAAACAAAAAGTTGTGTTGTGTTAATTCGATGTGCTTAAATTCCACCAAAGCCGAATTGTATTAAGTTCAGCGCAGAAAATAATGACTAGTTGCTTTTAGATGGTTTTCTAAAATCAGCAAAAGCAAAAGTGTGTTTTGTAATTACATAAACATATCATCAGTTAATAATAAAAACGATTCTGATTTTTGCAACGATGAAAGTGACAGAGACGATGAGAGTGAAAGGACTGATGAATCAGATTTTGAATGAGAGGCATGAAAATATAAGATAATTTTTTAAATTATTAATTCGCTGAAATATTTAATTAACTTGTAACACACGATTGAATACTTGAATAAAGTCAAATATGTTATACTCCTTTCGATGTATTCTTTTGTACGCAAGACAAATATATATATATATATATATATATATATATATATATATATATATATATAGATAAAATATATTGTTTCTGGTTAGGGAACCTTCATCAGTTGCGCTTCCCACAATTGAATGTCCTCTCGCGTCTTCAAATATGTTATATGAAATTTAACCCCAACACTAATATTGTATTACAGAGCACACCTGCAGATATCATATTTTTCTTGGAAATCGAAATCGTCAGCATTGAAACAATGTATTCTTGGGATAAGAGTCCAACAGTTGTTTCCCTGCTAACAAAGCGTCTGCAATGATGTTATAAATATAGGACGCTTATAATTTTGAAGAACATTATTGTATTAACTTTTCTTGTATTCAGTTCAAGTAAATTTAACTATTTGTAACTTAGGTTTTTTCAAAATAAAGTTTTTTAATAAAAAGTTACAAATCGAGTTAGTGAGATAACAAAACTGGTGTCAGAAGTGGGATTCATCCGTCAACGTCATGTGAACGAGGGTATTTTAATGCACAACGGTGGATCCTAATCCTTAAAAGCAGAAGAACCAAACAAGGGCAGTCCTCACTTGAAAAAAGGCAAGAACAAGACAAGTTCCTAATGATCCTTCCGAAACTGCAATTACGATAATACTGTTACGAGAATTCATCCGACAGCTGGTGCAATCGGCCATCAACCAATTCGTGGAAGAGACATTATTCTGATAATTCTAGGAATCCGAAATGTTTGTCTCTCAACAGGCCGACCGCTGCCGTTACTGGGAATTCCTTTAAAGCTTCCAGAACATGAAAGAGTTTCCCGATGGTTCGTGGACTTACCAGACAATTCGCAGCGAAATATATAAATGTGAACAGCTGGCAATAGGAGACATTCAGTTTTCGACAGTTGTATTGTATAGTTAAGATAAAATGTAAATAAGTTTCTGTGAATATAAATTGTGCTAAAGTAGTGGAAATAAATTAGAGTGAGTTGGACTGTGTTTTTAAATAAATCCAAGAACTGAACGAAATCCGTGTGTGAAAATAAAAACACTACAGTGGTGTCAGGTGTGAGGTGTATTTGTGGAACTTTATAAGTGGAAAATAAATAGACTGACAATGTTTAAAAACGTGAGGTTGCACCAATTGAAAGTGACGGACCTAAAAAAAAAATTTGAGGAAAGGGATTTAGAAATCAGTGGGAAAAAAAGTGAATTAGTACAACGGCTACGAGATGCTCTAATAAATGAAGGTAACGATCCCAATACCTATTGGTTTGAAGTTTCTGGTAATGGAGATATGAGTATGCTATTTAAAAAAATGGAAGAAAATTTAGAAAGTAAACTACAAACATTACAAGATAATTCTAAAACCCTAGAAGATAAATTACTAGAAAATTCGATAAACTTGAAAGAGGCGTTAGAAGATAAATTAGCAGAAATCTCTGAATTCTAAGAAGAAAATTTGAAAAGCATGGTACAGAAAAACTCAGAAATGCTGGAAGAGAAAATATTCGAGAATGAGGCTCGGATGGAAGAGCTAAAGCAAACAATGGTCGAAGAGTCAGTCATAAATGAAACGCGGATAGAAGAGCTAAAGCAGACAATGTTCGAAGAGTCAGACAAAAATGAAACGCGGATTGAACAGCTTAAGCATATAATGGAGGGTCAGATCAGCAAAATAAAAGAACAGGTAGTCACTATACAAAACGCAGAAACTCAATCAAAAACCGTAAGCAGAAATAGTCCAGAAGTAGTGGATTCAAAAATTGGCCTCGAAGGAGCAAAACACAAAATGAAACCTCCACAATTTGATGGGAAATCGTCATGGACTAATTAGAGGCGCCAATTCGAGGCTGCAGCAAAGTTAAACGGCTGGTCGCCAGAGGAGAAGGCAATAGTATTAACCCTAGCCTTAAGAGGGCATGATACAGACATCTTACAAACGTTGAATACCTCGGAGCAAGAAGACTACGAATAACTGATCAAACATTTAGAATGAGGTATGAGCAAACCCATTTGGAGCACGTTTATCACTCCCAACTGAAAAATCGCTACCAGAAATCTAATGAACCCCTACAGGAGTTTGAAGCTGATATTGCCCGTCTGATTCGCCTTGCCTATCCAGCCACACCGGAAAATGTGATAGAAAGGTTAGCAGTACAGGCGTTTTTAGATGGACTGCGGGACAACGAAGCCAGACAAGCTCTAACATTAGCTCGACCGACTCAATTAGTGGATGCACTTGCTCGAGCGCTAGAATTCGAGGCTGCGAAAAATACCTGCAGAGGTCAAGCCAGACTCCGAATCAAGGACGGAGAATCAGAAGATGGCGGAAACGATGAAGCCTCTGTAAGAAAGATAATAGAGAAAGTCCTTAGCGAGAAAAGACAACTGAGATTTTGGAAGTGTGGTAAGGTAGGGCACATAAGGAATCGTTGCAAGGAGAGCAACGGAGGCCCGACTTCCTCGTCGGAAAACTAAAGAGGGTCGATGTGAAGGGGCCATCGTCGACCTGTAGCCAACAAGCCCCAACTATCTACGCATATGTCGCTTCGCTACGCAACCACGTTAACAGTGTCTTTGTAGATGGCTTTATTAATAAGAGGCAATGTGCAATGCTGCTGGATACAAGTGCGACAAAAACAGTAATAAGGCCCAACATCGTTTTACGATGACGATGATAAAACCAACAAAATGGCAACTGCGAACTGCGACAGGAATAGCAGCGAAAGTCCATGGTGAAATAGAGATTGAAATTATCTTGGGAAATACAGCATTCCAATATCGGGCATTAGTGGCAGACATCGAAGACGAAGTCATCATTGGAATTGATGTCATGAGCTCCAAGGGATTCCAGTTAAAGTTCAAAGATGGAATTCTGAGAGTCAATGACGAAGAAGTGGTGCTTCATGGGAAAGACAACATAGTGCTTCGAGCAGTCTTGGCAGAAGATGTCAATGTTCCAGAAAGAGCTGAAATCATTGTAGATGCTTGCCTAGATGGGTAAGCTAAAGCTAGAACAGTAATGATGTTTGATCCCGAACTTAACGACGTAAATGTAGGCAGAGGAGTCGCACTGGGGAAGACTCTGTTTCATGCCAGGGAAATTGTTCCAGTGAGAGTAATGAACCTAAATCATTACTCGGTTGTGCTAAAGAAAGGAACAACTTTAGGCCATTGTTTGATGTAGGGAATGGCAAAAGAGGACGAACTGATCTGGTAAAATATAAAATTAATACTGGGGACGCTCAACCTATTCGACAGTCGGCTAGAAGACTACCCCTAGCTAAAAGAGAAGAAGCTGACAGGATAGTCCGCGATATGGAGGAAGAAGGTGTTATTGAACCATCCAATAGCCCTTGGGCTTCTCCAGTTGTCTTGGTTAAATAGAAAGATGGTTCGACCAGATTTTGCGTGGACTATCGGCAATTAAACTACGCTACAAAGAAAGACAACTATCCCCTTCCAAGAATAGACGATGCCCTAGTCGTTGGCTGGATCGAAGATGTTTTCCACCCTGGACTTGAAAAGCGGTAATTGGCAGGTGGAACTTGCTAAAGAAGACCCAGAAAAGACTTGTTTTACCATCGGCTCAGGACTTTACCAATTCGCTGTGATGCCGTTTGGGTTGTGTAATGCTCCAGCGACATTTGAAAGATTGATGGAAACAGTGTTAAAAGATCTTTCATGAAAAACATGCCTGGTGTATCTTGACGACATTATCGTGGTTGGAAGATCATTTGAAGACCACGTGATGAAACCTGGAGGAGGTGTTTCAGCGACTTCGAAGTTCCGGACTAAATTCAAGCCCGAAGAAGTGTCTGCTTTTCCAAGAAGAGGTGCAATATCTTGGACACGTAGTTTCCGCACAGGGAGTAACCGTGGACAAACAGAAAATCAAAGCCGTCCAGGAATGGCCGATACCTAAAGATATCCACCATTTAAGAAGTTTCCATGGGTTATGCACGTACTGTCGTCGGTACGTCGCCGGATTTGCCAACATCGCCAAGCCACTTAATACATTCACAGAGGGGAAGGTGCCGTACCAGTGGAACGAGGAATGTCAGCGATCATTCGAGACACTGAAAAAAGCATTGACCAGTGCCTCCATTTTAAGTTATCCTTTGCCAGATGGGAACTTTGTCTTGGATACCGACGCGAGCAATGTTGGAATTAGTGCTGTTCTTTCGCAGATCCAAGACGGTTAGGAGAAAGTCATCGGATACCTCAGCAAGACCTTGAGCAAGCCTGAACGGAATAACTGCGTTACTCGCAGGGAACTCTTGGCTGTGGTAAAGTGGGTAGAATATTTCTACAAGTACCTATATGGTAAAAGATTCCTCCTGAGGACTGATCATGCAGCACTGTGGCTGTGGCTCTTGCAGTTTAAACACCCCGAAGAACAAGTGGCCAGATGGATTAAGCGGTTGCAAGAATTCGACTTCGAGACTGAACATCGAGCTGGAACAAGCCATAAGCATGCTGATGGCCTATCGAGGAAACCACGCCCTGATGATTGCAAACATTGTCAGCGAGCTGAAGAAAAAGGGGCTGTTCTCTGTAGAACTACCGCCATCGATAACAATTGGCAACCTGAGGAGATCCAGAAAGACCAAAAATTAGATCCAGAATTAAAAGAAGTTATCCGGTGAAAGGAAGAAGACCGCAAACCTACGTGACAAGAGATTTCCCGATATTCACCAACCATAAAGTCGTACTGGGCTCAGTGGAACTCCCTCATCCTGGGAAATGGACTTTTCAAGCGCGTCCTGGAATCTCCAGAGGAAGGAAACCACAGAAAACAGATTGTAGTTCCCAGAAATAGGATACTAGAGGTTTTACGAGAACTACATGATGGTACAACTGGAGGACATCTGGGAGTAACGAAAACCCTGGGGAAGTTGAGAGAACGCTTCTATTGGGTAAACTGCCAAGTAGACGTTAAGGAGTGGTGCCGGAAATGTACGGTTTGTGCAACAAGTAATGGGCCTCAGAAGCGACCAAAAGATCCCATGAAGCAATATAACGTGGGCAGTCCATTCGAAAGAGTAGCCATTGATGTTGCCGGTCCATTTCCTGAATCCGCCTCTGGAAATAAATACATTGTGGTGGTGATGAACTATTTTAGTAACTGGGCAGATGCCTTGCAGAATCAAGAAGCCTTGAACGTTGCTGATGTCCTTGTCAAGGAATGGATCAGTCCTTTTGGTGTTCCCTTGGAGTTGCACTCAGACCAAGGTATAAATTTCGAGTCTACTCTTTTCCAATACGTCTACAAGCTTCTGAAGATTAATAAAACACGGAATCCGATGGAATGGTAGAACGGATGAATAGAACCATTAACCACCATCTTCACTTGTTTCTAATGGCATATCGCTCATCTGTGCAACGAGTCCACCGGTCAGACCCCGGCAAGCGTTATTATGGGACGAGAGTTACGACTACTATGCGATTTGAAGTTTGTCAGCCAGTTACGTCGAAATATGGACGACATACACCAACGAGTCCGATTAAATATCGCGAATGCCAGTGCCCGAATGAAGGAAGCCTATGATATCAGAGCCGAGGGCGGGGAATTCCAAGCTGATTTTGTTGTATAACCCGCAACGTCGTCGTGGATATTCGCCCAAGTTACAAAGATCTTGGGAGCGGCCTTACCAAATTGTAAAGAAGATCAACGATGTTGTCTACAGAATAAAGAAGCTTCCTCAAGGAAAACCAAAGATGGTACATTTCAATAGGTTAGCCCCTTATGCCGGAAGGCATGACAGTGAAGATGACCAAGCCCAAGTCCGCAGCTTCCAACCACCCGATGACGAGATGACCTTCGAGCAGTTTATGGCACTGTACTCTGATGGGCAGAAGGTGCAGCACTACGTAACGAGAGAGGAACCCCGAGACCTGTTTGAGGTGCCCATACAATATGCACTGGCTCATTGTGTGGCTCGAGATCTCCGGATGTACGGCCAGTTTCAGAAGCTATGAGAGCAAGATCCAGTGGTAGGGAAGGTCCTTCATCTCGAAGATAAACAACCAGTGGGTACCAGAGACATCTTTTATTTGCTAACAAAAACATTCTCGCAGGACAAGCCAACATACAGCGATATTTGGAAGCCTCTGATAGAATTGAGGAATGTGATGATGGGGAAGAATCTGATGAAATCAACAACATATTGGTATGCTATCTCAATATTCGCAGCCCTGATTCGAAGACCGTTGACTGTTACTTCCACCAAACTTCCCGTTGTCGAAATGGAGATTCCTGCAAATATCGTCACACCAGGAAGGATTCTAGGGCATTCCGGGACGAAATGGTCTTAAGGAGGAGGCAATGTTACGAGAATTCATCCGACAGCTGGTGTAATCAACCAATTCGTGGAAGGGACATTATTCTGATAATTCTGGGAATCCGAAATGTTTGTCTCTCAACAGGCCGACCGCTGCCGTTACTGGGAATTCCCTTAAAGCTTCCAGAACATGAAAGAGTTTCCCGATGACAATTCGCAGAGAAATATATAAATATGAACAGCTGGCGAAAGGAGGCATTCAGTTTTCGACGGTCGTATTGTATAGTTAAGATAAAATGTAAATAAGTTTCTGTGAATATAAATTGTGCTTAAGTAGTGGAAATAAATTAGAGTGAGTTGGACTGTGTTTTTAAATAAATCCAATTACAATACTGAGTGTGTACAATTGTTTTATTTTATTGTGTTCTAATTTTTATTATTATTAATTTTTATTATCTCGCATAATACCATTTTTTGTATTTATCTTATTTTAAATATTATTATCAATACTTTATATATATATATATATATATATATATATATATATATATATACATATTTATGGTAAATATATACACACGTTTATGTTTTACCCATCAAACATATCAAACAAAAGTGACAAAAATTTTGATCGCATCTAATCAGCCAATCTTACTGAAGATACGGTAGAACTTTACACTAAAGTTAGCATAGCCATATTCTATATCTCCGGCACGAACAGCGCTACCGAGGTGATGTTGGTGGCGTATTTTATTGCTATCGAATTGCACTAGAGCAAATAACCAAAAAGTATCCCTTCATCCCCTACTGAATTTCTCATCGCCCGACAATTACGAAAAAAATTTATTTCAATATTTTCTGTTGTATAAAATCAGTAGACTTTTAATTGCTAATTAAGTGCTGAAGTTCTCATTACGATTTCATTCCTCCAACCCCTTCCCAGAAACTGTGGAGACGCCAACTTTAGACTAAAGTTAGCATAGCCACATCTATATCTCCGGAACGAACAGTGCTACCGAGGTGATCTTGGAGGCGTATTTTATTGCTAATTAATTGCTATCGAATGCCATCAGTGCAAATATCCAAAAACTACCCCTTCATCTCCTACTGAATTTCTCACCCCCTGACAAAAAACAAAATTTTTTGTTTCAATATTTTTCGTTGTTAACTTCAGTAGAATTTTATTTGCTAATTAATTGCTGAAGCTCTACTTTCGTTACGAATTTATTGCGTCAACCCGTTCTGAGATACTGTGGTTATGCCAACTTTAGACTAAATTTAGCATAGCCATATCTATATCTCCGGAACAAAAGTCGTTATCGGTATGATCTTGGGGCGTTTTTTTATTGCTAATTAATTGCTATCGAATAGCAGCAGACCATAAACCCAAAAACTACTACGTCATCCCCTACTCAATTTCTCACCCCCTGACAGGTAACAAAAATATTTATTACAATGTTTTTCGTTATTAAAATCAGTAGACTTTTAATTTTTTAATTAATTCCGGAAGGTCCTTCGTTACGATTTTATTGCTCCAACCCCTTGCGACAAACTGGGGCTATGCGAACTTTAGACTAAAGTTAGCATAGCGATATCAATATCTCCGGAACAAACGTCGTTATCGGTATGGTCTTGGGGTGTATTTTATGCTAATTAATTGCTATCGAATGGCACTAGAGCAAATAACCAAACAATACCCCTTCGTCCCCTACTCAATTTCTCACCCCCCGACAATTAACAAAAAATTGGATTTAAATATTTTTCCTTGTTAAAATGCATAGAATTTTAATTGCTGAAGGTCTTCCTTTGTTACGATTTTATTGCTTCAACCCCTTGTGAGAAACTGTGACTATGCCATCTTTAGACTAAAGTTAGTATAGCCCTATCTATATCTTAGAAACGAAGGGCGCTATCGGTATGGTCTTGGGTGCGTATTTTATTGCTAATTAATTGCTATCGAATGGCACCAGAGCAAATACTCAGCAACTAGCCCTTTATCCCTTACTTAATTTCTCACCCCCTTACAATTACCAAAAATATTTATTTCAATGTTTTTCTTTGTTAAAATGAGTAGACTTTTAATTTCTAATTAATTACTTAAGGTCTACCTTTGTTGCGATTTTATTGCTTCAACCCTTTCCGTGAAACTGGCTATGCCAACTTTAGACTAAAGTTAGCATAGCCATATCTATCCGGGTGATCTTGGAGGCGTATTTTATTGCTAACTAATTGCTATTGAATGGCACCAAAGCAGTAACTCTACCCCTTCACCCCTACTCAATTTCTCACCCCTTGACATGTATTTTTCGAGGACATTTGTATGGTTTGTAACCTGGTCTCAAAAATGTGATATGTCCAACGTATTATTCAAGCACATTTGTATGTTTTGGGGGACAGGACTCAAAAAAACATTATACATGTACAAATTGAAATAGCTTTGATTCTAGATTGGAAATACCACTTCATCCGTTGCAGTTTAAAGCCATTTAAGTACTCTTCTAAACAAAGTTTCTGATATGAACATAACAACAGGTCTTAATACAGTTTAGACCTTGATTATTAATATATTGATGAGGAAAACATAAACTAATTAAAGGACCCTTCATTCAACCTAACTCATGAAGTTATTACTGCATTAAATGGTATGTAAACGAACACTCGGAATAATGTTTAACGACAACTTTTAAAGAAATATTCACATACAAGTTATTATTTGAGGACATTTATGTATCCAAAGTATCATTTGAGGACTGTTATTATCTCATCTCAAATCAACATGAATACTAAGCATACCATCATTAGCTCGCTTTTAAATGAGTTCTGCTAGGTAGGACTATATGGAATGAGATTTTACACTTAAAAGGTTGATAAATATACTCTAATATTTGTCGGCGAATAAGTAGTAAAACATCATTAGTAGAAGTATTGAGATGCAAAATATAGTAAAGAAGTAAAAAAGTACAATTAATTTAAACGTGTAAAGTATATTTTCAATAATGAAAAAACATCCGACATACTATTAGGAAATAATGAAAATAATTAAACTTGAGCTCAAACCTTTGGCTTTACAGACCTTCAACAGAAGCAACTATCGACACTGTATGATATATTTTTCAAGCACATAAATTATTCACTGTTATATCAAACAAAGAAGTACAGATTAATTAAGAAATGTATCATTCATTGTTTAATACACTTTTTAAGGAGAAAATTAAGAATATTTATTGTTTATGAACCTATTTTAATAGTAAGCAAGTTCAATTCGGCAACGCTGTTCGTTCGGGGAAACCGAAGAATGGCTTGAAACGTTCTTATTGTTTTGCAGCGAGTGGATAGTTTTTTGGGTGCAAGTGCAAGGCCCACTAAATTTTCCGAATCGGGCTCGGATGTTTCGTTTTAAATACTAAAGAAATTGAAATTGAACACTTGTGAACAATTTAGTAAATACTTACTTTGATTATCAAATTTTGTTTTCTTCAGCATAGAGTCTGTGAATGTCATTTATAAAGAACTAATATCAATTTAACTATGATTACTTTTGTTTTTTTTTGAGCAATAACACTACAATTGAAATAAAACGACGTATATTGAAGGAAAACCAAACGTTTCAAAGAATAGACTTTAGAAGACAATGTAACTATGATTACTAACATATGAAGGGTTTCCCTATTAAGGATTTGTTTACGTGTTATGAAAGAAAAACAGCTAATATATTTTTAAACATTGCCTAGATACTCTTTAGTTCTGCAACAAACTTTTCGGCAATCTGAGACATCGAATTGGAACTATATTTGTAGTATCAATTATGTAACGGTGTTGTTTAGGATTGATTCATATGTTCAAAATTGATCAATACAACTATTTACATCGAAGTATCAGGGAATTATGAAGTCCAAATATTATGTTCACATGATAACATAACCAAAATATTCACTGCAAGGTACTAGGTGTTAAATTACACATCAGTTATTTTCATTGTTATATGCAATATCAGATTTTTAACCACTTTGGTAAATTACACCACCATACTTGAAATTACTATATTTTTCCAAACATTTCGGGGTCTCGGCCAGACCCTTTTGTCAATGACACAGAAACTATGAAAAAAGGCACAATTCTAAAATTTAAAATTAAAATGTATGACAATATTATGTGACGTATGACGTAACTACGAGAATTTAATTTGATAAAATACATGGTAGCACATTGTTAGAATTTTATGTGGCACTCCTAGGTGCGACTTTGTTATAAGATTCGCCGAAAAAGCGATCAAAGAATTCTGTTAACTCATATACCAAAACCAAGGAAAAACCTTATGAACTATACCGATACTGAGTTGTTCACAACGACAGGACCATTAATTTTTCTCATAGTTTCTTTACCATTGACAACGGGGTCCGACATAGACCCCGAATCGTTTGGAAAGATACAGTTATTTTAAGTATTGCGGTGTTATTTCCCAAAGAATGCTTAAACATTAACTACATAACTTACAACTATCTTTCAGGAAACAAATATTATCAGAAATGCCTAAATAGTTTATTTTTCGGTTACAAACCGAATCCTTGATAATTCTCCCCTTACTACAGGGTACATATATGGTTTGTCACTAACCGTTCGTATACAAACAAAAAATAATATAATATCTACTTAACATTCAACCAAGGTTATTTTTTTTTATTTGGGTTCACACTACTCACTTCTGAAAAATATAGATAAATTAAGTATTTGAAATTGAAGATGTAGTATCTAATAGCAATTGAAGTTGAAACAGATAATTAAATCAAATTCCTTCAATAAAAAAAACTAATTAACTGTAAGATTTTTTCTATACCATACTATATTACTCTATTTGTTGAAATCAATTATTAATTTAAAGAAACACTTAAAAATATGACATTGTTTTTTACGTGTATGACAGATTATCAATTAAAGTAGAATACTTATCGAAAATTGAAAACTAACTTCTTTTTATTTTGAGACACACTTTATCCCATTTCAGTAGAGCTTAGATTTTGCCTTAAATGCGTGTTTTATATATTTCGGGCTTCAGCAATACAACAAAATTATAAGAAATGAGCAAATCAATTAAAACCTTTAACTTCAATTACTTAATTTTAGTTTGGTAAAATCATTACTTATATTATTCAGTATATGTATATGTAACATAATATTTCTTCTATTACAATACAGATCAATCACTATTAATATTATGTTCGATTGTTTTTGTAAACTTTTAATAATACTGTAAATAATTTAACATAATATGCACGCATTTGTTGACATACTGCTGAACTTAATATTTTTAAGGAAAAAATACTACCACTACGAGGGCTGCCTTTTATATTTCGGGATTGGACAACCCTAGTTTTGCAAACTGACAACTGACAGCTCTATCGTAAAGTTTGACATTTTTGAGGTTATACGTACTCAGAGCGTTTTGACATACGAGCGTTATGTGTTGTTTACAGTAACTTAAAGGATTCATCTCGGCCAAAAAATGGAATTAAATCGTGAACATTTTCGTGTGATTATTTTTTACAACTTTCGACGTGGATGAAGTCATCAAGAGTGCATGGATGAACGTAATTTAATTTTTGGCGATGAAACTCCATCAAGGACCACTGTTTATCGATGGTATGGTGAAATCAATCGAGGTCGTAGTTCACTCCAAGACGAATTTCGTGAAGGTCGTCCAAAAACAGTTGTTGTTCTGGAAACCATTGATGCTGTGCGCGAACTGACATTGCAAGATCGTCATGTGATCTATCGTGAGGTTGACTCAACCTTATACATTAGTGGGACCAGCATACATTCAATATTGCATAAACATTTGAATGTCAAAAAAAAAATTGTTACCGTTGGATCCCACTCAATTTGTCAATCGTTCAAAAAAAGGCTCGTGTCGATTGGTCGAAAGAAAAGCTCAAAAAATTCGATCGCAGAGCTTCAAAACACGTTTATGACATAGTCACAGGTGATGAATCGTGGATTTACGCGTATGAGCCCGAAAGTAAACAGCAGTCGACTGTATGGGTGTTTCAAGATGAGCCGAATCCAACAAAAGTTGTTAGCGCACGAAGCACTTCCAAGCAAATGATCGCCTGTTTTTTCGGAAAAACTGGACATGTCGCAACCGTACCACTAGAACAACGCAAATGCGAGCTCTCACACATCGGCTCAAACAACTGCATTTTTGACCACTCAAAACATCGATTTGATGAGCCATCCACCGTAAAGTCCTGACTTGTCACCAACTGACTTCTTTTTATTCCAGTATAAAAAAACCAACTGAGAGGTCAATGTTTTTCGACACCTGAAGAAGCGGTTGCTGCGTTTAGAATGCATGTTTTTGACAATTGGTTCAAACGCATGCAAAAGTGTATAGATCTTCATGGGGAATATTTTGAAAAACAATAAAGCGATTTTCAATGATTAATATGTGTTTTTGTTCTCTAATCCCGAAATATAAAAGGCAGCCCACGTATGAATATTTTTTATGCACCATCGTCCGACGGAAGAACTGCCTCAAATAATCTTTTTAAGAAATGTTTGTAAATAAATACTCAAATTACAGCATTATCATCAATAGTCTTTCCTATATAATTTCATTTTTAAAATACATTCAGTAAATTAATAATCATTAAGCAGTTTGCTACACACATAATCTGACGGGGAATAAAAAACTGTAAAAGTTCATTTCCTTAACCTAATTTTCGGAACGTTTTCAAACTCAGACTATACATGATGAAGATTTTATTTTTAAGTCTTCATAAATTGGAAAGTGTTTTACATATTTTCAGATCAGAAAAAAGACTGTCCCAAATACTTTACATAAAACAATTTATTGAAAGTTAACTACAGTTGTCGGAAAATACAACATGCATAATAAGGTGAATAATTATAATAAGGTGAATAATGACTCAGTTAGTTAACTTTTAAGTTGAAACCACCTGTATATCGATAATTTTGACCTATTATTTCGAGAGACACTTAATATGTAAATTCCCAATATTAGATCGAGTCTTTTACAAGGTTGTCAAACGTTCTAATTTATACCGGTATATTAACGATAAGTGGTATAACTGTTTTAAACTTTATCTTAATAGTATATTTTTAAATAGCGTTAAATAAATGATGTTTTGGTGTGTCTTAGCACTGCCGAAATTATAATAAATTTTTATTTCTTATAGGTATCTTCCTACATTGCGTATTATTTGGTATATTATCTTACTTACATCGAGTAATCAATAGCACCATTCGTACACTTTGTGCAGTTCATTTGAAATAGCATTTTGTTAGATGTATGTAGGCCATTTGTATAGGAAATTTAAGAGCCAGGCTCGAGAGTATCTAAATGAAATTTTTTGAAATAAACTGACTAAAAATAAATAAGAGTGGCACAAATTCTAAATTCAATCTTGAATATCGATTATAACAACAAAGTTCCAATTGCAGTAAGGCTCGAGCAAAAATTACCATAAACGGGATTCAGAAAAAATAAGTAGGGTAATGTATAACTTGAGAACATTCATGGATACATAGTATTATTCGACAACCATCCTATAATTATATCTATAACTAATAAGTGTAGTCTTATTTTCCTAATTATATACAGTCTACTGATTTTAATAAAGAAGAACATTGAAATAAATATTTTTGTTACTTGTCAGGGGGTGAGAAATTGATTAGGTGATGAAGGGATAGTTTTTCGGTTTTTGGTCTGGTGCCATTCGATAGTCTAAACTTAGCATAGCCACTGTTTCTCAGGAGGGGTGGGAGCAATAAATTTAATTTTTGCGTAATAAATTAGCAATAAATTAGCAATAAATTCTGGAGTAGCTCCCATTTGGGCGTTATGAAATGGCTCTGCTAGCTTAACACACATTCAGTAGACTTTTAATTGCTAATTAATTGCTGAAGTTTTACCCTCATTACGATTTCATTTCTCCAACCCCTTCCGAGAAACTGTGGACACGCCAACTTTAGACTAAAGTTAGCATAGCCACATCTATATCTCCGGAACGAACAGTGCTACCGGGGTGATCTTGGGGGCGTATTTTATTGCTAATTAATTGCTATCGAATAGTACCAGAGCGAATACCCAAAACCTACCCCTTCATCCCCTACTGAATTTCTAACCCCCTGACAAATAATTCTTCGTTATTAAAATCAGTAGACTGTATATGATTAGGAAAATAAGACTATACTTATTAATTATAGATATAATTATAGGATGGTTGTCGAATAACACTATGTATCCATGAATGTTCTCAAATTATACATTACCCTACTAATTTTTTCTAAATCCCGTTTATGCTAATTTTTTCTCGAGCCTTACTGCAATTGGAACTTTGTTGTTATAATCGATATTCAAGATTGAATTAAGAATTTGTGCCATTATTATTTACTTTTAGTCAGTTTATTTCAAAAAATTTCATTTAGATACTCCCAAGCCTGGCTTTTAAATTCCCTATATAAATGGCCTACATACATTTAACAAAATGCTATTTTTCAATTGAACTGCACAAAGTGTACGAATGGTGCTATTGATTACTCGATGTAAGTAACATAATATACCAAACAATACGCAATGTAGGAACATACCTATAAGAAATAAAAATTTATTATAATTTCGGCAGTGCTAAGACACACCAAAACATCATTTATTTAACGCTATTTAAATTATACTATTAAGATAAAGTTTAAAACAGTTAAATCACTTATCGTTAATATACCGGTACAAATCAGAACGTTTGACAACCTTGTAAAAGACTCCATCTATTATTGGGAATTTACTTTACTCCGAATAATAGGTCTAAATTATCGATATACAGGTAGATTCAACTTAAAAGTTAACTAACTGAGTCATTATTCACCTTATTATCATTATTCACCTTATTATGCATGTTGTATTTTCGGACAATTGTAGTTAATTTTCAATAAATTGTTTTATGTAAAGTATTTCTGATCTGAAAATATGTAAACCACTTTCCAATTTATGAAGAATTAAAAATAAAATCATCATGTATAGTCTGAGTTTGAAAACTTGCCGAAAATATGGTTAAAGAAATGAACTTTTACAGTTTTTTATTCCCCGTCAGATTGTGTGTGTACCAAACTGCTTAATGATTATTAATTTACTGTAAGTATTTTAAAAATGAAATTATATAGGAAAGACCATTGATGATAATGCTGTAATTTGAATATTTATTTACCAACATTTCTTAGAAGGATTATTTGAGGCCGATGGTGCATAAAAAATATTTATAGAAACATGAATAGTGGTAGTATGTTATCCTTAAAAATATTAAGTTCAGCAGTATGTCAACAAATGCCTGCATATTATGTTAAATTATTTACAGTATTATTAAAAGTTTACAAAAACAATCGAACATAATATTTTTCGTGATTGATCTAATATGAAATATTATGTTACATATACATATACTGAATAATATAAGTAATGATTTTACCAAACTAAAATTAAGTAATTGAAGTTAAAGGTTTTAATTGATTTGCTCATTTCTTATAATTTTTTTGTATTGCTGAATTCCGAAATATATAAAACACGCATTTAAGGCAAAATCTAAGCTCTACTGAAATGGGATACAGTGTGTCTCAAAATAAAACGAAGTTAGTTTTCAATTCTCGATAAGTATTCTACTTTAATTGATAATCTGTCATACACGTAAAACACAATGTCATATTTTTAAGCGTTTCTTTAAATTAATAATTGATTTCAACAAATAGAGTAATATAGTATGGTATAGAAAAAAACTTACAATTAATTACTTTTTTATTGAAGGAATTTGATTTAATTATCTGTTTAAACTTCAATTGCTATTAGATACTACATCTTCAATTTCAAATACTTAATTTATCTATATTTTTCAGAAACCATTGTGAGGAGTGTGAACTCAAATAAAAAAAACTAACCTTGGTTGAATGTTAAGTAGATATTATATTATTCTTTGTTTGTATACGAACGGTTAGTGACATACCATATATGTACCCTGTAGTAAGGGGAGAATTATCAATGATTCGGTTTGAAACCGAAAAATAAACTATTTATGCATTTCTGATAATATTTGTTTCCTGAAGGATAGTTGTGAGTTATGTAGTTAATGTTTAAGCATTCTTTGGGAAATAACACCGCAATACTTAAAATAACTGTATCTTTCCAAACGATCGGGGTCTATGTCGGACCCTGTTGTCAATGGTAAAGAAACTATGAGAAAAATGAATGGTCCTGTCGTTGTGAACAACTCAGTATCGGTATAGTTCATAAGGTTTTTCCTTGGTTTTGGTCTATGAGTTAACAGAATTCTTTGATCGCTTTTTTAGCGAATCTTATAACAAAGTTGCACCTAGGATTGCCACATAAAATTCTAACAATGTGAAATGAAGGTTATTATTACATGATCTTTAGAAGTTTCTGTGCTACCCTGTATTTTATCAAATTAAATTCTCTTAGTTACGCTATACGTCACATAATATTGTCATACATTTTAATTTTAAATTTTAGAATTGTGTCTTTTTTCATAGTTTCTATTCCATTGACAAAAGGGTCTGGCCGAGACCCCGAAATGTTTGGAAAAATATAGTAATTTCAAGTATGGTGGTGTAATTTACCAAAGTGGTTAAAAATCTGATATTGCATATAACAATGAAAATAACTGATGTGTAATTTAACACCTAGTACCTTGCAGTGAATATTTTGGTTATGTTATCATGTGAACATAATATTTGGACTTCATAATTCCCTGATACTTCGATGTAAATAGTTGTATTGATCAATTTTGAACATATGAATCAATCCTAAACAACACCGTTACATAATTGATACTACAAATATAGTTCCAATTCGATGTCTCAGATTGCCGAAAAGTTTGTTGCAGAACTAAAGAGTATCTAGGCAATGTTTAAAAATATATTAGCTGTTTTTCTTTCATAACACGTAAACAAATCCTTAATAGGGAAACCCTTCATATGTTAGTAATCATAGTTACATTGTCTTCTAAAGTCTATTCTTTGAAACGTTTGGTTTTCCTTCAATATACGTCGTTTTATTTCAATTGTAGTGTTATTGCCCAAAAAAACAAAAGTAATCATAGTTACATTGATATCAGTTCTTTATAAATGACATTGACAGACTCTATGCTGAAGAAAACAAAATTTGATAATCAAAATATGTATTTACTAAATTGTTCACGAGTGTTCAATTTCAATTTCTTTAGTATTTAAAACGAAACATCCGAGCCGGATTCGGTGAATTTAGTGGGCCTTGCACCCAAAAAACTATCCACTCGCTGCAAAACAATAACAAGAACGTTTCAAGCCATTCTTCGGTTTCCCCGAACGAACAGCGTTGCCGAATTGAACTTGCATACTATTAAAATAGGATAAAGGTAATTAATTCACAATAACAAAAGATTGTTTATAAACAATAAATATTCGTAATTTTCTCCTTAAAAAGTTGGGCTATTTTATAATTAACATTAATTCCATTCAATTTCTCTCATGGGTTCCAATATTAACAATTTTAAATGAATGATACATTTCTTAATTAATCTGTACTTCTTTGTTTGATATAACAGTGAATAATTTATGTGCTTGAAAAATATATCATACAGTGTCGATAGTTGCTTCTGTTGAAGGTCTGTAAAGCCAATGGTTTGAGCTCAAGTTTAATTATTTTCATTCTTTCCTAATAGTATGTCGGATGTTTTTTCATTATTAAAAATATACTTTACATGTTTAAATTAATTGTCCTTTTTTTACTACTCATTTACCGACAAATATTAGATTACATTTATCAACCTTTTAAGTATAAAATCTCATCCCATATAGTCCTACCTAGCAGAACTCATTTAAACGGGAGCTAATGATGGTATGCTTAGTATTCATGTTGATTTGAGATGAGATAGTAACAGTCCTCAAATGATACTTTGGATACATAAATGTCCTCAAATAATAACTTGTATGTGAATATTTTTTAAAAAGTTTTCGTTAAACATTATTCCGAGTATTCGTTTGCATACCGTTTAATGCAGTTATAACTTCATGAGTAAGTTTGAACGAAGGGTCGTTTAATTAGTTTATGTTTTCCTCATCAATATATTAATAATCAAGGTCTAAACTGTATTAAGACCTGTTGTTATATTCATATCAGAAACTTTGTTTAGAATAATACTTAAATGGCTTTAAACTGCAACGGGTGAAGTGGTCTTTCCAGTATAAAATCAAAGCTATTTGAATCTGAAAACATACAAATGTCCTTGAATAATACGTTGGACATATAATATTTTTGAGACCAGGTCACAAACCATACAAATGTCCCCGAAAAATACAAATATGGCGCACTTAACTTAAGCAATAAAATCGTAACAAAGGTAGACCTTCAGCAATTAAAAGTCTACACATTTTCACAACGAAAACATTGAAATAAATATTTTTGTTAATTG
The DNA here is from genome assembly GCA_034190945.1 of Octodonta nipae. NCBI lineage: Eukaryota > Metazoa > Arthropoda > Insecta > Coleoptera > Chrysomelidae > Octodonta > Octodonta nipae. Next base: position 47,816,824 of record CM067224.1, on the reverse strand, counting down.
TCAAGGGGTGAGAATTTTAGTATGAGATGAAGGGGTAGTTTTTGGGTCTTCGCCCTGCTACTATTCGATAGCAATTAATTAGCAATAAAATACGCACCCAAGACCATACCGATAGCGCCCTTCGTTTCGAAGATATAAATAGGGCTATACTAACTTTAGTCTAAAGATGGCATAGCCACAGTTTCTCACAAGGGGTTGAAGCAATAAAATCGTAACAAAGGTTGACCTTCAGCAATTAGTTAGCAATTAAAATTTTATTCATTTTAACAACGAAAAATATTTAAATACAATTTTTTGTTAATTGGCAGGGGGTGAGAAATTGAGTAGGGGACGAAGGGGTATTGTTTGGATATTTGGTCTAGTGCCATTCGATAGCAATTAATTAGCTATAAAATACGCCCCAAGACCATACCGATAACGACGTTTGTTCCGGAGATATTGATATCACTTTGCTAACTTTAGTCTAAAGTTAGCATAGCCACAGTTTGTCGCAAGGGGTTAGAGCAATAAAATCGTAACGAAGGTAGACCTTCAGGAATTAATTAAAAAATTAAAAGTCTACTGATTTTAATAACGAAAACCATTGAAATAAATATTTATGAAGAGGTATTTTTTGGTTATTTGCTCTAGTGCCATTCGATAGCAATTAATTAGCAATAAAATACGCCTCCAAGATCACCCCGGTAGCACTGTTCGTTCCGGAGATATAGAATATGGCTATGCTAACTTTAGTCTAAAGTTAGCATATCCATTGTTTCTCGGAAGGGGTGGGAGCAATAAATTTAATTTTTGTGTAATAAATTATCAATATATTAGCAATAAATTCTGGAGTAGGTCCCATTTGGGATTAAAAATTAATTAAAATTTTAATTCAGTCGAAGTTTAAAAATCAAGAATACAATAACAGAATCACTTTCAAAATGGCAAATATTGTTCTTTTAATTTTTTTGGAGTCATTAAACAAGGATATCCAAAATTTTTCAAAAAAAATTTTTATTTAATTTTACAAAATTTTTTTTATTATTTTTTTTTTGTTTTCCAATAATTTTAAACACTTTTATCCATGAAAATGCATAAAAACTGAAAAAATGTTTTTTCTGTATTTTGTTAAAGATTCAGATCATTTAAAGACAAAATCGTGATCCTTTAATTTTTTCAAAAATTCCATCGACGAAAACAAGAAAACGGCTCGATGAATTGAAACGAAATTTTGTGTGGTTTTTGTGGGCATATTGAACTATAAAAGGTACAGTTAACATTTCTGGTTTTCTCGATATTTCTTATTTAGCGCGTGATGATCCCAAAAGCCCCTAAAAGTATTTTTTTTCTTTCTAGATTCTTCAAATTAATGTAAAGAATGAGATATATATTTTTTTTCAAAAAAACGTTGTTGATTTTTCTGGGATGTTTGTTCAAGATTTCAAAACTTTTCCTAATTTTCTTGTGCGGTCAACCGTTGCTGAGATATTAATGGTTAAAGACAAAATGATCCTTTTCTATTCAAAGTTCGATATCTCGGCGAAAAGTGGTCGTATTAAACTTTTCAAAAAAGCAAATTGAAGCTCAAAGAACAACTTATCCTATCTATATAGTGGTTGAGTATTTTTTTTTCAAGTTCGTGGACCAAAAAATAAAACCGAAAAAAAATTGAAAAAAAGATCTTGGTATTCGTTAGGATTGAGCGGTACACGTTGCTTGAATTTTTTTTTCATCATAAGATCTCAAAACTAGAAACTTCCACCTTTAAAAAGCTTTTTTAAAACTCAAGTACGACCATTTTCAAGGGAAGTACAGCCACTTGAAAAACTTCAAAAAGTTTGGAGTTTTTGTGAACCTTTCAATTTTTTGATATTTTAAAAATATAAACCAAAAACTTTTTAAAAAAATATTCGAGATATTGAGCCTTAGCTGAACTTTACAGGAAAAGGAAGGGGAAACCACTTATATTAATTTTGGCGGAAAATTTATAGAATGAAACGGAAAATGAAAAATTAAACTTTTATTCAAGCGAATCATGTAATATAGCAAATGAAAGAATAGAAATATATTTTTTACATATTTTTAAAATATATATATTTAAAAAATCTGAATAAAAATATAAAAATCGATTTATTCCCTCCTTTATCTCAAAAATTATATGACCCAACATTTTGAAAAAAAATAAAAATATAGGAACTTGCTTGAACTTCATGAAAAAATTAAATGTAAAATTTTACAAAAATTTATCTCCGAAACAATAGAGTTCATAATTCTGAAAAAATAATAGCGAATATAAGACCTTGCCCAAAGTTTACTAAAAAAAGTTTTGGTGGGGACCAATGATAGAATTAAAAGAAAAATAAAAAATTAATTTTTTTACCAAGGCATCGCGCATGTAATATATCGAGTGAACGGACTCATAATGAGGAATTCAGGTATTTTTCTCACATTATTAAAATAATTCGTTAAAAAATTATTTAAAAAAATATATAATATTCCTTTCTTGGTTTAAAATTTACAAAAGAGTTAAAACACAAATTATAACATTAATTTATAAACTAAATGGAAAACAAAACTTTGTTTTTTTAAGTGCACCCGCGAAATGAAAGGAATCATCATACTTGATTTGTACTTTTAAAATATTTTTTAGAAGATTTAGTAATTTATTATTTGAAATTTGACCCAGTCTCCCCGTTATCTTCCCAACTTTTGAGGGTTTCACAGATAGTTTATTGGTAAAATAAAACGAAAATCTTATTCATAATTTTTGGGACCAAATTGGAAAATTTAGTAAATATTTTCCCAAAAGTCAAGGGCAACAGATCATGTAGCAGATAAAATGAAAAGGTCATTGCGAGAAATTAAAGTGTTTATTTTTTATAAATTTAAAATGCTTGCTTTAAAAGATATTAAGGAAATTTAAATTGTATAGAAGCGAAAGGAAGAAGCAAGATAAAAGAAAATCCATTATTCACTTGCTTGCCTATACATATTATCAAATCTCAAAGGTGGTAAAGTACCCTTAGTATGACAGTCCAATTGCACTTTACTAAATTATTTTATTACTGTTTTTAAAGTTTTTTATTGAGTGACAAAACTTTCATATCTGATTTGCAAAATTAGAGGTATTACCAAAAAAAATCTAATTGAAAAAGTTGTATAGTTTTAAAGGATGTTTGTGTGACAAATTCATTACTGTTTCTAACTCTCAAAATTATGTGTTTTGTAAACTTTACAGTAGGGACTTAGGTACAGTTATGTTGCGTCGCTATTCATATAATTTGGAGAAGCTTATTAAATAAATAAGCAATAACAGTAGCATTCATTATTTTATGTAACTTATAGGTGATAATAACCAAATATTATATTTTATTAATAATGTAATAAATATGTTTGTCCCATTTAATCAAATATAATAAAAATACTTGCAGAATTCAGTTCATTTAATGATTTTCACCTTCACAGGAATTTTACTTATCTATATGATGGCCAAAGGTAATATGAACAGTTTGGTCAATATTATCAGATAATCTTTGAATGGTTAGCCAGTCAGTTATTATAAGTAGGGCGTTCATTTTAATAATAGTATCATTCCAAGCACCAGAAGAAAGAAATTATTACAGTTTAAACTGTATAAGTCTCTTGAAAAACTTTTAACAAATTATTGACATAGAGTTTGGTCATTATAAATTGTAAAATTGTCCTTTAAACTTACATCATACGTTTACTGTTAAATCACTAATATATCATTACAAATTAAGTGATAGTTATGTCAACCCTAAAAGTATTTTAGTACCAGTAATAAAAAAATCATTAAGCAACGAAAATAGTTATGTATTTGGTCTATTACCAAAGTACTGAAAACTATATGAAATATGAGAGGAAAAGCTGCAAAAATATATATTGAAAATGGATAACAAGTCCAACTTGTTTGTGACTACTTCATTCCCAAACAATGTAATATTAAAACTTATTGTAACTTTAGATTTAAGTAGTATTCCTTAACCAATCTGAACAACCTCCATAAGCAATTTATTTATATTGTCAATGACAACTTTTTGTGTAAATCACATCTGCCCCCTTTAAGTCGTTCACATAATTCTCATATCCTTAGGCTTACAATTCTATTTACTTGAATACTGTATATAAGTGTAATGTTTTTATTTTCACACACGGGTTCAATTCAGTTCTTGGATTAATTTAAAAACACAGTCCAACTTAATCTAATTTCTTTCCACTACTTTAACCCAACTATTTACAATTTATATCTACTTCAGTATACGACCGTCGAAAACTGAATGCCTCCTATCACTGTCGATATTTATATATTTCTCTCTGAATTATCTGGTAAGTCCACGAAGCATCGGGAAACTTCTTTAATGTGATCTGGAAACTTTAAGGGAATTCCCAGTAAAGGCAGCGGTCGGCCTGTTGAGAGACAAAACATTTCGGATTCCCAGAAGTATTGGAATAATGTCCCATCCACGAATTTGTTGATGGCTGATTGCACCAGCTGTCGGATGAATTCTCGTCACATTACCCCCTCCTTAAGACCATTTCGTCCCGGAATGTCCTACAATCCTTCCTGGTGTGACGATATTTGCAGAACTCTTCATTTCGACAACGGGAAATTTGGTGGAAGTAACAGTCAACGGTGTTCGAATCTGGGCTGCGAGTATTGAGACAGCATACCAGGATGTCGATGCCACTGAACCGAAAGATTGTTTCCATCATACTTCTCACCACCCTCCAATTCAGTCCATCCAACCCCAGGGCGCAGGCTATCTTTGGGACCGCCAATTTCATCAGATTCTTCTCCATCATCACATTCCTCAATTCTAGCAGAGTCTTCCAAAGATCGCTCTATGTTCGGTTGTCCTGCGAGAATGTTTTCGTTACCAAATAAAAAAAGTCTCTGGTACCCACTGAATGTCATTCATTCAAGTTTGAGTCTTCTATTTACATCAGGTAGTAGTGACCTTAGCTACTACTTGTGTTCCAGGAGTCATATTATGACCTAAACGTCTACTGGTTCATTGTGCATTATCTTGATCTTTTTAATAATTATTTTTAGGCCTGTTTCATTACTGTGTTGAGCCATTTATTTGTTGATATTTAGACAATAATAAATCTTAGATGATTGAGGTATTTGCCATCTTGTTATATATTGTCAAATAAATCTGAATTAAACTTTATAAGTACAGTTTCTTGTGAAATGTCATTCATTCAAGTACGACCCTTCTGTTTATTTCTTGTAGTACTGCATTTTCATGTTTTTGATGATTATTTTTAGTCCTATTTCATTACTTACCAATTGTGTTGACTCCATTTATTTGTTGTTGCAGTTTTTGGATTTTAGCTTAACATGAATTCAGAAGATTGAAGTATTTGCCGTCTTCATTAATTCCTTTGTTGTTTTGATCCATCTTTTCATAAATACTTTTCTCTTGTTGTATATTGTTACGAGAATTTATCCGACAGCTGGTGCAATCGGCCATCAACCAATTCGTGGAAGGGACGTTATTCCGACACTTCTGGGAAAGCGAAATGTCTTGTCTCTCAACAGGCCGACCGCTGCCGTTACTGGGAATTCCCTTCCAGAACATGATAGAGTTTCCCGATGGTTTGTGGACTTACCAGACAATTTGTAGAGAAATATATAAATATGAACAGCTGGCGATAAGAGGCATTCAGTTTTCGACGGTCGTATTGTACAGTTAAGATAAAATGTAAATAGTAGTTTCTGTGAATTTAAATTGTGTTAAAGTAGTGGAAATAAATTAGAGTGAGTTGGACTGTGTTTTTAAATAAATCCAAGAACTGAACAGAACCCGTGTGTGAAAATAAAAACATTACAGTAGGTATTGTCAGGTGTTCGGTGTATTTGTGAAACTTTGGAAGTGGAAAATAAATAGACTGACAATGTTTAAAAACGTTAGTTTGGACCAACTGAAAGTGACTGACTTAAAAAAAGAACTTGAAGAACGGGATTTAGAAATTAGTGGGAAGAAAAGTGAATTAATGCAACGGCTACGAGATGCCCTAATAAATGAAAGTATTGATCTCGATACTTATTTGTTTGAAGTTTCTGGTAATGGGGACATGAGTCTGCTATTAAAGAAAATGGAAGATAATTTGCTAGAAAATTCTTTATAACTTGAAAGAGGCATTAGAAATAAATTAGCAGAAAATCCTAGAAGACACAGTACAAGATAAATTGCTACAGACGTGAAAGATTAGCAGTACAAGCCAGGCAAGCTTTAACACTAGCTCGGCCGAGATATAGAAATAGACTAACGATGTTTAAAGCAGTCAATTTGGACCAATTGGAAGTGACTGATTTAAAAAAAGAACTGGAGGAAAGGGATTTAGAAATTAGTGGGAAGAAAAGTTAATTAATACAACGGCTACGAGATACCCCAGTAAATAAAGGTAACGATCCCGATACTTATTTGTTTGAAGTGTCAGGTAATGGGGATATGAGTATGCTATTAAAACAAATGGAAAGTTTAAATGAAACATTACAGGAAAATTCGAAAACCCTAGAAGACAAATTGCTAGGAAATTCTGAAAACTTGAAAGATGCTTTAGAAGATAAATTACTAAAAAATTTTAAAGCCCTAGAAGACAAACTAATAGAAAATTCTAAAACCCTGGAAGACAAATTACTGGAAAATTCTAAAGCCCTAGAAAAAAAGCTAAAGCAGGCAATGGTCGAAAATGACGCTCGTATTGAAGAGATTAAGCAGACGACGCTCAAATATGAAACCCGGATGGAAGAACTAAAGCAAACAATAGTTGAAGAGCTGAGTCAGACAACAGTTAAAAACGAAAGGCACATAGAAGAGTTAAAACAGATAATGGGGGGGGAAATCACCAAAATAAAAGAGCAGGTAGTGGCAAAACAAAGGGGAGAAACTCCACCAAAGACCGAAAACAGAAACAGTCTGGAAGTAGTGGATTCGAAAATTAGCTTCGAGGGAACAAGATGAAACCTCCGTAATTTGATGGAAAATCGTCATGGACTAATTATCGACGCCAATTCGAGGCTGCAGCTAAGCTAAACGGTTGGTCGGCAGAGAAGAAGGCAATCGCATTAACCCTAGCCTTAAGAAGGGATGCTACAAATATCTTTCAAACGTTGAATACCTCGGAGCAAGAAGACTACGAACAACTAGTCAAACATTTAGAACTGAGGTATTGTCAGACACATTTGGAGCACGTTTATCACTCTCAACTATCGCCACCAGAAATCTAATAAATCCCTACAAGAGTTTGAAGCTGATATTGCCCGTCTGGTTCGCCTTGCCTATCCAGCCACGCCGGAAAATGTAATAGAAAGGTTAGCAGTGCAAGCATTTTTGGATGGACTCCGAGACCAAGAAGCCAGACAAGCATTGATACTAGCTCGACCGACAATTAGCGGATGCAATGACTCGAGCTTTGGAATTTGAGGCTGCGAAAAATACCAGTAGAGGTCAGGGCAGAGAAAGAGAGTCAGAGGATGGCGGAAATGTTGAAGTCGCTGTAAGGAAGATAGTAGAGGAAGTCCTTACAAAACAAAGACTAATGAGATTTCGAAAGTGTCGTAACGTAGGCCATATCCAGAGTCGTTGCAAGGAGAGCAACGGAGTACCGACTTCCTCGTCAGAACATCGCGTTGGAACGAGCTATAAGAACGCTCATGTCTTATCCAAGAGACCAAGCCCTGATATTTGTAAACATGGTCAGCGAACCGAAGACAAAAGAGCTGCTCTTTGTAGAACTACCGCCGTAGATGACCATTGGCAAACTGAGGAGATCCGAAAAGACCAGAGACTAGATCCAGATTTGAAAGAGGTTATCCGGTGGAAGGAAGAAGCCCGCAAACCTACGTGGCAAGAGATTTCCCGATACTCACCAACCATAAATTCGTACTGGGCTCAGTGGAACTCCTTCATCCCATTGAATGGACTTCTGAAGCGCGTGCTGGAGACTCCAAAGGGGGGAAACGACAGAAAACAGATTGTAGTTCCCAGAAATAGGAGAACAGAGGTTCTACGAGAACTACATGATGGTATAACTGGAGGGCATCTGGGAGTAACGAAAACCCTGGGAAAGTTGAGAGAACGCTTCTATTGGGTAAACTGCCAAGTAGATGTTAAGGAGTGGTGCCGGAAACGTACGGTTTGTGCAGCAGGTAATGGGCCTCAGAAGTGACCAAAAGCTCCCATGAAGCAATATAACGTGAGCAGTCCATTCGAAAGAGTAGCCACTGATGTTGCCGGTCCATTTCCTGAATCCGTCTCTGGAAATACATACATTGTGGTGGTGATGGACTATTTTAGTAAATGGGCCGAACCCTATGTCTTGCCGAATCAAGAAGCCTTGACCGTTGCTGATGTTCTTGTCAAGAAATGGATTAGTCGTTTAGGTGTTCACTTGGAGTTGCACTCAGACTAAGGTAGAAATTTCGAGTCTACTCTTTTAAAAGACTTCTGCAAGCTCTTGAAGATCAATAAAACACGGACGACAGCATTACAACCGTAATCCGATGGAATGGTAAAACGGATGAATAGAACCATTAACCGCCATTTGTCAAAGGTAGTCTCTGACCACCAAAAAGACTGGGACCAGTCTCTGCACTTGTTTCTGATGGCATATCGTTCGTTTGTGCACGAGTCCACAGTATTATCATGGGACTAGAATTAAGACTACCATGCGATTTGAAGTTTGGATGTCCCCCAGGAGAAGAGACCGCAGGTGAAGACTATGTAAGCCAGCTACGTCAAAAGGTGAACGACATCCATGAACGAGTCCGGTTAAACATCGAGAATGCCAGTGCCCGAATGAAGGAAGCCTACGACATCAAAGGCGAGGGCGGAGAATTCCAAGTTGATGATCTTGTTTGGTTGTATAACCCGCAACGTCGTCGTGGATATTCGCCCAAGCTACAGAGATCTTGGGAGGGGCCGTACCAAATCGTGAAGAAAATCAACGATGTTGTCTACAGAATAAAGAAGCTAGAAGCTACCTCGGGGAAAACCAAAGGTCGTACATTTCAACAGGTTAGCCCCTTATGCCGGAAGTCATGACAGCGAAGATAACCAAGCCCAAGTCCGCAGCATCCAACCACCCGATGACGAGATGACCTTCTAGCAGTTTATGGCACTGTACTCTGATGGGCAGAAAGTGCAGCTAGACATAACGAGAGAAGAACCCCGAGACCACTTTGAGGTGCCCTTACAATATACCCTGGCTGGCTACGGGAGCAAGATCCAGCGGTAGGGAAGGTCCTTCATCTAGAAGATAAACAACCAATGGGTACCAGAGACATCTTTTATTTGATAACGAAAACATTCTCGCAGGACAAGCCAACATACAGCCATCTTTGGAAGACTCTGGTGGAATTGAGGAATGTGATGATGGAGAAGAATCTGATGAAATTGGCGGTCCCAAAGATAGCTTGCGGCCTGGGGTTGGATGGACTGAGTTGGAGGGTAGTGAGAAGTATGATGGAAACAATCTTTCGGTTTAGTGGCATCGATATCTTGGTATGTTGTCTCATTACTCGCAGCCCAGATTCGAAGACCGTTGACTGTTACTTCCACCAAATTTCCCGATGTTGAAATGGAGAGTCCTGCAAATATCGTCACTCCAGGAAGGATTCTAGGACATTCCGGGACGAAATGGTCTTAAGGAGGGGGCAATGTTATGAGAATTCATCCGACAGCTGGTGTAATCGGCCATCAAACAATTCGTGGAAGGGACGTTATTCCGACACTTCTGGGAATGCGAAATGTTTTGTCTCTCAACAGGCTGACCGCTGCCTTTACTAGGAATTCCCTTAAAGCTTCCAGAACATGATAGAGTTTCCCGATGGTTCGTGGACTTACCAGACAATTCGTAGAGAAATATATAAATATGAACAGCTGGCGATAAAAGGCATTCAGTTTTCGACGGTCGTATTGTACAGTTAAGATAAAATGTAAATAGTAGTTTCTGTGAATATAAATTGTGATAAAGTAGTGGAAATAAATTAGAGTGAGTTGGACTGTGTTTTTAAATAAATCCAACAACTGAATAGGACCCGGCTGTGAAAATAAAAACATTACAATATTCTCAAATAAATTTAAAACGAAACATAAATTATAAGTACAGTTTCTGGAGGACTTGACTGTTCTCCTGCCAATGTTGTTAGCTGTCAGAAGGCAAGCATCTCAAAATCGAAGGATACAACACTTACAGGAGCGACAGGAATGCTAGAGGAGGGGCAACAGCCCTTTTCGTGAAGACAACAATACCACACCACAGAATCCTGAGCCAACCTACCAAACAAAATGAAGACAGAAAAACACACACCCACAAACAAACGACGACAACGTGCACGCCCACAGAAGGGTACCATTAGCTACCTATATATCATAGCAAAGAATGAGCTACGTAACACAAATAAGACAGTTGCTGTAGTACCAATAAGGTAAAGCAACGGAACCAAACCAAAGTCAAGCTATCCCAACAAGAAGACAGCGATTATGCAGAAGGAAAACTGCGTTAGGGTGAGGACCTGAGTTAAGTCTCAGGGGGTGGATGGAAAGGGGGCGGGAAGTGCTCATCAGTAAAATTTTCTGAAGGGCAAATTAGCCAATGTCGTTTGTCCAAATATGTTACTAGTATAACAAATTGATTGTGAATAGTAACACACAAAAACCTTATATATATTATATATTGTAAAACAATCTAGTGATCCAGCACAATAATTACAAGTATTACTACTAATCTTGAATTTTGCACTGGTAAGCCCATTTATAGAGCAATTAAAGCATATATTGAAATTAAAATCATGATAAACTGAATATCTGTTTGTTCTAATATACAATTTTCTATTGGACATTATCTTGATATAGCTTTGATCTCATTATATAATTTATTATATGAATTAAAAATACAAAAGTTGAGTTCAACTGTTCAACCTTATTTGGTTTTGGAAATTCACAAAACAAAAAACAAAATACTGCTTGTAGGTTTTGAATCCAAGTCATAGAGGTATTATACATTCGCAGTATTTAGTTTTCTAATTTGGCCCCCAAAAATTAACATTAGAGATTTATTTTACTACTAAACTTTCAGGGAAGCCTTTTATAATCTACTGTCTGAATTTTTAGGCTCTATAGATTGGAAGATAAAGGGCAAAATAGGTCAAGTTTTAAATTATAAATTATTAAATCTGGTATTGAAATTATTTAAAAATACAAATAAAATATATTTTTCAAAATTTAAATAGTGTAGTTTCTAAAATGGGAATTAAGTCGATGTTTAATAACTTTGCTAATATCTTTAAAACAAATGATTTAAAAATATGATATATTTGTAATTCACATAATGAGCCTTTTATTTGATATGTTACATGATGCGTTTGAAAATTGAATTTTTATTTTCAAGTTAATCGTATAATTTGTCCCTAAAATTACTATGGAGGTTTTCTAATAATTATTCTTATAAATTTCAAGTGAGCCCCATTACCCCTAATTATTTTCAAAATTTTAGGTAGTATGGTTTCGGAAATAAAGCGAGAAATGAGAATTTTTTATCTTTATGTTAATATCTTGTAAACAATTAATTTTAAAAATATGAAAAATATATATTTGCATTCCTCATAATGAGCCCCTTCATTTGATATATTGCATGACACGTTAAAAAAATATTTTTTATTTTCCGTTTATTTCTATAAGTTGGCCCCCAATATTAATATTAAAGATTTCTTCGTATTTTTCCTGTAAATAAAAAAAATAGGTCTTATAGTTTGGGGAATAAAGGGGAGAATGGGTAAGTTTTTTAATATTTTTTTAATATATTTTAAAATATTTATTAAAAATAAAATAAACAAAAATATTTGTATTAGTCATAATGAGCCCTGTGATTTGATATATTACATACTACGTTAGAAACAAGTTTATTTTTTTATTTTCCATTTAATTCTATAATTTGCCCTGCAAAATGAATATTAGGGGTTTCTCCTTATTTTTCCGGTAAAGCTCAGGTGAGGCGCTATTTTTTTTCAAAATTTTACAGCTTATGGTTTCGGAGATAAGGGGGGGTAGATGGGTAAAATTTTTTATATTTTTGTTAATATCTTTTAATTAATTTAATTTAAAAATATGAAAAAAATATACTTGTTTTCGTCATAATGAGCCCTTTCATTTGATATATAACATGATGCGTTAGAAACAATTTTAATTTTATATTTTCCATTTAATTCTGTAATTTGCCCCCCAAAATTAAAAGTAGATGTTTCCCCTTATTTTTCCAGTAAACTTCAGGTCAGGCTCTATACCCCTATTTTTTCAAAACATTACGTTTTATAGTTTTTGAGATAGGGGGGGATGGGTAAATTTTGGTATATTTTCGTTAATATCTTCTAAATTAATTTTTTTTTCATATGAAAAAAATATATTTGTGTTCCTCAGAATGAGACCTTTCATTTGATGTATTTCATGATGCGTTTTAAAAAAATTTAATTTTTAAATTTTCATTTAATTCTATTTTTGCCCCCCAAAATTTATATTAACGGTTTTTCCTTATTTTTCCTGTAAAGTTCGGGCAACGTTCTATATTTTCTATTTTTTTTTTTAAATTTTAGGTTCAGTAGTTCTTTTTTTGCGATATGTACTCCTGATCGGGTCACCAAACTATACCTTCATACCAAATTTCAACCTCTTCCGTCCAGTAGTTTAGGAGAAAATTGCTGTGATGTGACAGAGGCAGAAATCCTGAGTGATATTATAAGGGTATCCGTATATTGTATATACAGAACCCTAAAAACAAAAACAGGCCAAATATCTAAAGTTGGTGCCAACTTAAGGGTCAACTTTTTAACATTTTGTTAAGACAAACGAATAACGAACAAAGGCTAATTTTGATGGAACAATGAAGAACAAATGACGAACAATTTAATGAGTCAAAAATATTTCTAAAAAATTGATTTCTCTCCGCCAACTTAAAAGAGCCCATTGGCTGCTCCCACCAAGTGAAACAGCTTGTTATCCTCTCTAATGCCCTCTCTTCCTAGTTGTGGCAGGATATTTAGCGTTGCAGGCTTACAGCTTGTACATATGGAGGTAGTCTTCAATGCATAAATGTCGCAATACGTCTAAAAAGAGAGGATGCATGAGGCTTCTTCACTCGGTTGGGAGCTGCATCCAATCAAATACGTTAAGCATATTGTTCATTTGCTGCTTCCGCCCACCAAGTGAAATAGCCTGTCACTGTCTCTATTGCTGTCTCTTTCTAGCCTTGCGACGATATTTGTGCATTGCAGGCGAACTCTAGAAGTAAGTGCTCTAAGGGTTTATTCGAAATTTTTTAATAATGATTAAGCAATCCTTTGTATACTATCCTTGCCTTTATTGCCCCACTATTAAAGGAGGCACAGAAGAAGAAGAAGTCGGAAATTATTTTACCGAACCTCAAAAATTGAAAATGTTTAAAATTACTAGTCTTAAATTACAAATTAGTCTTAAACTTAATTGACCACAAAGTTAAGTGCATACTTTGTGATAATTGACTGTGATAAATCTAAAGGGGAATTGTAAATTTGGCCATTAACATGTTTGATGATGAAGATGTACCGCAATTATCAGCTGAAGCATTTGCAGCATTGCAGGAATTTTACAATGAACAAGAACACGAATATAGTACTAGAATAAAGGAAGATAATAATTTCGAGGAAAACTGGGTAATAACGAAATATTAAAAAATAACTTATCTTAAAATTTTATTTGTAGCAATTAAGTCAGTTTTGGTATGATGATGCCACAACAGACAAGTTAGTTAAAATTGCTTCAAATTTTGTTGGACCTAAAGGCAGAGTGGCTCTGATTTCATGTCCGACATTGTACAAGAAAATGAAGCACATTTTTAGTAGTGAACAAGAAGGTAAATATTGGGACACTGCAACTTGCTGTTTGACAAATTTTCTATTTTCAGTTTCTTTATTTGAATTTGACAAGAGGTTTTCAATTTATGGTGATGACTATTTCTTTTATGATTATAATTCACCTCTTAAAGTTCCACAAGAAAGGTCAAAATACTATGACTTAGTGATTGCTGATCCCCCATTTTTATCAGAAGAATGTTTAACTAAAACAGCACTAACTGTTAAATTTCTCACAAAACAAAATATCATTTTATGTACAGGTAAGTAAATCTGTTTTTATGTAAGTAATTTTAAAAGTATGTTTAATAAAGGGCTTGTGTGAGAATAAAGGATCTATAGACCTGATATATTAAGATAATTTAGTTTCAATGAAGGTCAGGCTTAATAACATTTGTCAAGCTTGTTATGAAACTATATACTCTCTGGGTTTGTACTAGTTTTCAGACATCAGATAATTAACTATGAAGTATTATTTAACTTTATCATATATCTCACTCTACTGTATGCAAAGTGTGTGTATGTGTGTGTGTGTTAGTGAGTTAGCACTGTTTTATTTATGTTTTAAGTTAAAAGTTTGTGTTGTCTTTGGAGATGCCAAATCAATCCTGTAAATTCTCTTTTTTGACAAAAGTATGTCTGAGTTTTTAGTTGATCATGGTGTCTGATCCAATATACCAGTGGTGTAAACACAAAAAGAGTGTTGCATGTGCTTACCACACAGCAAACCATAGCCTAAGTTTCAATTTGAATTCTTGTTTATCAAAACTAATTTCCAAGTTGTTTTGTACCTAAATTGTAAATGTGAAGCAATAGTTTTAAATGGTGTAGCTCCTTTAGCTCAAGAAGTTCTTAAAGAAAGCTTGACCTGGTCAAACTATATATCTGTGAGAATCTTGCATTAAATAGACAGGATTTAAAACTTGTGCCACTTATTGAGTGCTACTTTATTCCTAATTCAGGTGTGCAAGTAAAACTGGTAGATTTCAATTCTATGGCAGGTGACACTTCTAAAATTCTTACATATCACTTATACTCTGTCCCAGTGCAAAATGATTTGAACAATAAAGTAGATACCATTTGTGGAGATAACTGCAAAACTAACTTTGATGCTGTGGGAAAAGCTATGTTTTCCATTGACTCAAGAACTGCCTCGGATGGGAAATCAATGGAATCAGATGTGGAGCACAAATTTTGTACAACTGTGTACAAACTGCAGTAGATAGACTTCCAATCAGTATTGGTCTTACTGGTGAATATTTATAAAGGCATTCATATTTACTTAGTTCATGTAACTAAATTAACTGAATTTTGTGAATATGCTGAGATACAGTACAATGAACTCATTCAACCCAGGAAATGTCATTTCCTATCAATAAGGCCCACCCTTGAAGGGATTTTACAAGGTCTGGAAACTTTTTTTTTATGAAAACTGTTGCACTGTTTAACAAGGTCATCCTGGGAATGGAAAAAGACAACACTACTGCTTTTGAGATTGCTGAAGGCAATGATCATTCACCTGATGACAATAGCAGATATAAAGCTATTGAAATGTTTTGAGATCAACCACTTCAAGACGATGGAAGTCCAAGGAAACTATGAGGAAAAATTTACATTGTCTACCAGCTTCAGACTAAAAAAAAACAATTTTGTGAACTTATGCTCTTTCAAAAGAATTAAATTATGCAAGACATTCCTAAATTATATATGACAGTTGCCATTAAGGATTGGCTCAGAAATTTCAACCAGAAGTCTTAAATGAATACAGTATTAGAAATAAATAAATTCTAGAAAAAGAAGTGCAAGATTCTAAGAAAAGGGAAATATTACCTGCTACAGCTTATAATGCAAGGAAAAATAGAGGGTAGAAGGGGAATTGACAAAAAAAACTATAATGGTTGCAGAATATCAGGAACTGGACTAGTTTAAGCTTTGAAAACCTAATTAAAGTGGCTACAGATCGGGAGGCAGACCTTTACGTATGTGATCGCCAACCTTGGATGATGGAGAGGGACAAACAGAAGAAGAAATGTGTTTTACAGTATTTTTATAATTGCCTTGTCTAACAATTTTCAACCTAAACAATACTCTTAAAAAATATGTGTATAATATTGTTGGTGTAAATATTATTGTTTAATATTCCTAAATTTAAGAATTATTGTAGACTCTTTCCATTCCCATATTTAGTTATGATTATTTTTCAGGTGCCACTATGGAGAACTTAGCTGAAAGACTACTTAATGTAAAGAAGAGCTCATTTATTCCTAAGCATAAAAACAATTTGTGTAATGAATTTTGGTGCTATTCAAATTTCAATTTAGATGTATTGTTATGATATTTAATGAATTATAATACGCAATTTGAATTCAATTTTTATTGTGTATCCTCTTATATTTATTTTTAATATATTGAATTGTATATTTTAATTAGGTGTCCAACAAAAAGAATCATAAATTCCCTGTGAATCCCAGGATTTTTTTGGTTGAATTTTTGATTTTCCAGGTCAAGACAACAGTGAGACTGTGTGAGTGAGACTGTGTGAGTGAGTCGGTGCGATTTACATGTTCGAAAATAAATAAGGATGCAAAACGGCGCTCACGTGACGATCTGCAAAAAAATCAATTTATTTGTTCAGTTACAATTACAATTATAATGACATATACATATCAATATCTAATTATATAATTGGAAAATATTTCACTTTATGGTTTATCCGCAGGACAGAAACATTCACTTCAACACCTAAGCATGAACTGCTTGTTTTATGTATAAGTGATCAAGTCTACACAGACCAACCATATTTGTAATAATGTATTAACAGAAAAGGCAAGAAATTTGTCAGTGAGCGAAGCTACTAATAATACAAAATACCAAACTAGACTGGTAGACTTCTAAACCCAAAATTAGAAAGTGTCAAAATTCTTTACTTAAATGTTGTTAATAAATATTGTTGAAATTCGGAGTCATGACGTTTAATAAAAGCTTTAAGTTCTTTTTTAAATTTGTTTATGGAACTCACCGTTTTAATGTGAGCGGGTAAAGAGTTAAAAAATTTTGGTCCAAAATACCCTGTACTTTGTGTGTGACGTTTTTTAAATAGGTGCGTTATGAGTTGTTCTGTAGCCGTACTTCTTGTACGGATATTCGGTAATCGAAGTTCAAAGTGATTTTTTTGTAATATAAATACTAGACATTGAAATATATACAATTGGGGAATGGTTAAAGCGTTTGATTCTTACATCAATAAATTTGTAGGGAAACGTCTGTCCTTATTTAATATAATTTTTAAAATAGTTCTATGTAGTACCTTAAGACACAACAATGTAGTACTATAACAACCACCCCATACACTGATGCAATACCTTAGCATTATAAACTATTATCATATTTTTCCGGTCTAAGATATTTCTGCGATGATAAAACTTAGGGATTAGCGTTCTCAATCTGGTTGACAAGGAGTTTACATGTTCTTTCCACATTAGGTGCTGATCAAGTATGACCCCAAGATATTTAATATTGGTCGTTTTGTTTATATGTTTACATGAACAAGTTGAAAAATTTTTACATGAGTTTTCATGAATTTTGATTTTTTCGTTATCCGGCTGATCTACACTGTCTATAGAAAACGTAACAAACCTCGTCTTAGATAGGTTTAAACTTAAAATACTTACATTTAGCCAACTTTTAAGAGTTTCCAGTCCAAATTCTGCTATTTCGTAAACCTCCTTCCAAGTTTCACATTCAAATAAAACTACTGTATCGTCAGCGTAAGATATAATTTTCCCATTTAATGAAAGGCTACCTAATGTATTTATATACAGAAGAAATAAAATCGGGTCTAATAGTGTCCCTTGTGGAACGCCCATGTTAACAAGTAACGGATTGCTAATCGTATCATTTATTTTTACTACTTGAAATCTATTCGATAGGTAGCTCTGGAAAAATCTTAGAGCTCTTCCTTGGACACCAATTTTTTCCATTCATATCGAATGCTTTTGCTAGATCGAGACACGCTACTAGACACTTTTTACTGACAGGATTGCATCTTTGGTGGAAATATTTTTTTTAATCCATACTGATTAGGGTTAAGTATCTTGTTTTTTTGTTAAATAGTTTAATAATCGATTTTTTAGACACCATTCAAAAATTTTTGCAAAATTGTTTAGTTATAGGTCTGTAATTTGTTAGTTCCTTTTTCGTAATGGAATCTTTAAACTTTGTTGGTGTAATACCACTATCAAAGGCTAAATTTATTATATACATGTTATATGTAAAACTTAACATTGGAATAACCTTCAACAAAGTAACTACGTTGTATCAAACAATAGCTCATTGCTAGTTATTTACTCCGCTATTTTGCAGGTTTGCTATTTTTGTCTTGCAGGTGTCCAGAACGGAAGTGATGCCTAAGCATTCCTAAACTTATAAATTCATTCAAATATGCTTTCTCGCGGCTCTCTAACACATTTGTTTTTCGTACGTTAAAGCTCTATCACGTTTGTTCTTCATACAGTAAAGTTCTATCACATTTGTTAAACGCGTATTTAAAATCGCTAAAATCCAAAGTTAAGTTATAAAGTAATTCAAAGTGTGAATTTTTGTGTTAATAAAATAAAATCTTTTTTAAAACTCAGTTTATGAGAACCCATTCATAACATTTAGCGCAGTCAGTAGGATCCTGTACGCTGACATACCATTTAAACAGTAGGATCCTGTACGCTGACATACCATTTAAACAATAGGATATCCTGGTCGCTGACATAACATTTGGCAGTTGGATTATTCTGTACGCTAACACAAAATTTGGTGCAGTCATCCAGATCTTGGACGCCGACAGAACACGCGTAATCCCTAAATTGGTTGCTCACTCCTGCCTTGGATTCCAATCCTTTACCACGAAAACGAACCCCGCAAAAAGGAAGCTCAGCAGAAGCAGAATCCTTCAACAGAAGCAGAACTGCAGTCTCCAAGTCTACAGTGACAGAACCCGCGTAAGTCCTGAATTGGTTGCTCACTCCACTGAAGAACTTAGGAAACAAAGCAGATTCACTCAACAAAGCAGAATTGCAGAAGAAAAACCAGTCTACAGTGACAGAACCCGCGTAAGTCCAGAATTGGTTGCTCACTCCACTGGAAGAACTAAGGAAACAAGGTAGGAATCATCATCTTAATTCAATAATAACAATAAAACAATTGTATGTTCTAATATCTTCAAAAGGTAAAATAATCCTAAAAAATAACAATAAACTGTTATAAAACAATTTAATTAACTTTCAAGAAAAAAGAGAACTTTCAAAACTTTTCAAAAATGTCACACAGAGGAACATGTTATAGAGCCATACAAATTATCGGAAATTTTCAGTTTAGTACCAGAATTTGACGGGAATCAAATTAATCTACAAACATTTATAAACGCTTGCGAAACTGCTAATCGCATGGCAGTAGGTGACCAAATTTATTTTTAACTATTCACATAAAGAATAAATTAAAATTAAAAGCCGCTGAATTAATCAATTCGAGAAACCCAAGCACTTGGCTTGAAATAAAAAATTTATTAGAATTACATTTTGCCGACACGAGAGATTTTTCAAAAAATGCATCAGTTAGAAAACGAAAACGCAATAACATTTGTATCGAGATTACAAAGCTTGAACTCAAAGTTATATGCTTCTATTAATAAACAACTTTTGTCCACAATCGAGAAATCCGCTCAAACTCGCTTGACAGACAATATGTGTTTAAATGCTTTATTAACAGGTTTAAATGGTCAGTTAAGTTACGTAATCAGAGCTGCAAATCCCGCAGATATTGTAAGTGCAACGACTTTGATAAAGAGAGAACTTCAGTTGCAACAATTCGAGAAACAAAAACACGATCTTTTGCCGCGTTCGCAAAAACGCACTTTTTTAAATCAAAATTCACAAAAACAATGTACTTATTGCAGAAAAATAGGACATTTATACAATGAATGTAGGAAAAGACCAACACAACTTTCAAATCATCCAAATAATTACTCAAATAACTTTCAAAACAATTTCCAGAGAAATCAAAACAATTTCCAAAGACCCCCGAATTTCTCTAACAATTTCCAGAGAAATCAAAATAATCAAAGCAATTTCCAAAGAAATCCAAATTTTCGAAACAATTCACAACCTTCAACAAGTCAAGGTAATTCTTCAAACACAGGAACAATTCCTAGACCCCAGTCAATGAATTTCAATCAAAGACAACAAAATACAAATCCAAGAACAAACCATTACAATCAAGACAACATTGAACAATCCTTTGACTCATCCCAACAAATCGATTACGAAAATCATGAAACATTTTTAGAAAATGAAAATTTTCACGAGGACTTCATTCCAGAAGCTCCACCTCACATGGAAAATCTAACAGCCCAAATACAAACTCTCAACCTTACAGAGAACAGATTCATTTAAAAAATAAATTCCCCCTACTAACAGTAAATGGAGAAAATCTCTATTATATAAAAGATGCGACAAACCAATTTAAAATTTTAATTGATACAGGCGCAGGTTTATCGATTTTCAAACCCCAAACTTGCAAAAACTATAAATGTAATTGATTTGAAAAATGAACAATTAATCACAAATTTTAAATCAATACCTCTTTTTAAATTTACCAAAGATCATTTTAACCATCAACCCACAGAAAATGTTTCAACAATGACAAATAAAAATTCAAATCCCAGTGATATTTCAAATGAAATTCAAATAGAAACCCGCTGTGAAAAAATCGTAAAACTAAAATGCAATTTAAAAAACAAACAAGCTGTATTAGTAGCCACAGAAATAAATAAAGTCAGGTTACCAAATGCGTTAATACAAACAAATGATAAAGGTGAATTTTATACCACAGTAATAAATCCTTATGCAATTAATCAAACCAGAAATTTTGAGAATTTACAAATCGAACCTCTCGAAAGTTTTTCAATAAATTATTTCTCAAACTCAAATTTTGAAAACAACTCTTACATTGACCGAGAACACGAAATATTACAACTAAGATTGGATCATCTAAATGACGAAGAAAAGGAAGACATCATCCAAATTTGCACAGAATTTTCAGAAATATTTTATTTAGACGCAGATTAACCTCACGTTCACGAATGAAACAAAACATAAAATAAATAAACGCAAAACCAATTATGACAAAATCATATCGATATCCATACGCACACAAAGAACCAAATTTCAAAAATGCTATCACAAGGAATAATCAAACCTTCAATCAGCCCATGGAATTCACCAGTATAGGTAGTCCCTAAGAAAGTAGATGCGTCAGGAAAAAATGGAGGATGGTCATAGACTACAGGAAACTCAACGAAGTGACAGTAGACGATCGATATCCCCTACCAAACATTTCTGATTTACTCGATCAGTTAGGAAAATGTCAGTATTTCACATCCCTCGATTTAGTGTCCGGCTTTCACCAAGTAGAAGTCGATCCCAAAGACGTAGAAAAAACAGCATTTTCAGTAGAGAACGGTCACTATGAATTTGTCAGGATGCCGTTTGGATTGAAAAACGCACCAGCATCGTTTCAAAGAGTTATGGATTCAATATTACTAGGAATTCAAAATGAAAGAGCCGCAATTTACATGGACGATATACTTATATACGCACCAACAATACAAGAGCATAATAAAAGAAGTTTTCACAAGATTACGACATTCAAGTCTGAAGATACAACCAGATAAGTGTAAATTTCTGAGAAAAGAAGTAGCTTATCTAGGCCACATTGTTACAAAAGATGGAGTCAAGCCAGACCCTTCAAAAATTGAAGCAGTTAAAAATTTTCCAAAACCAAAAACCACCAAAGAAATAAAATCATTTTTAGGTCTAGCAGGGTATTATAGACGATTTATTTCAAATTTTGCAAAGATAGCAAAACCATTAACGAGATTACTACAAAAAGACGTTCCTTTTAATTTCAATTCAGAATGCGAAAAATCATTTGAAGAATTAAAAAATGCTCTCATTTCCGAACCAATTTTAAAATATCCCAACTTTGAAGAACCTTTTGTTCTCACATGTGATGCAAGTGCATACAGTATAGGAGCAGTTTTAAGTCAAGGCCCTATAGGAAAAGACTTACCAATAGCATACGTCTCAAGAACACTTTGTCCGGCAGAAACAAGATATTCAACAATTGAACGCGAACTATTAGCAATACTTATATTCGAGAACCTTCCTATTAATCACCGATTATCGCCCTTTAACATGGCTTTTTTCCATAAAAGATCCAGGCAGTCGTCTTGCCAGGTGGCGTCTAAAATTAGAATAGTACCATTACAAGATAATGTATAAACCAGGACAAATTAATAAAAATGCAGACGCACTTTCACGAATAAAGATCAATCACTTTAAAGAAACTTCAAAATTAGCAACAAAAATATTAGCCTCAAACAACTCAGAAACCGAAAAAACAGACACAGCTGACGAACAAGAAATCAATATTGAAGAAATCGACGCAGAATTTCAGAACTTCGTTAAATTATATCAAACAACCTCATTAATCGATTATTCAAAAGTAGAATATTTAAATGATCAATTATTAAATAAACAGCACCAAGATATAATAAGCATATTTTGGCGAAATCAAACAAGAGAAGAACTACATGAAAAAATACTAGAAGATATTTTCGAAGAAAATTTAGATATTACCTTTAACAAATTAAATATCTTACACAGTGCGACAGTAAAGAACAGAACTTACTACTTAATATTTTACCCTATGATCCCGATTCAACAAACGAAAGATTATTTTATACTCTTTACAAATTTAATAATGAACTAGATCCTTCAAAAACATATTTTGTTGAAAACAATGTAGATTTACCAATCTTAGAAATGTTATACTACATTTACGCTGACACGGAAATAAAATTTAAAATTTGCCAAAATGTAACAAATACACCAGATCTTGATGAACGACAAATTATTTTAGAAGAATACCATAATGGAAAAAGAAATTTACACCGAGGAATAAACGAAACTATACGCAGGATTAAAGAAAAATACCAATGGAAAGGATTAAATAAAGACGTTGAGAATTTTATAAAAAAAATGTGAAACATGTCAAAAAACCAAAATTTGTAGAAAAAACCTAAATCAACCCCTCGTAATTACAGAAACCTCTCGTACACCTTTTGAAAGAATAAATATAGATATTCTTGAAATTCCCTCAAAGAATTACATCCTAACAATTAACGATGAACTAACAAAATTTATCCAAGCATACCCTCTTAATGACAAAACTTCAAAAAGTAGAGTAAATACATTAATTCTATTTTTTCAACACTATGGTACACCCCTTAGGATCCACTGCGATCAAGGCAAAGAATTTAATAATACTTTAGTGAAAGACTTATGTCAACTCTACAACATCAAACTTACATTTTCAAGCATATCTCACCCTCAATCTAATGGATCAGAAAACCCAAATGACAATCCACTAACTTGCATTCCATATGCAGTAATTTGTTATAATAATACTCAAAACAAGACACACGGATTTAGTCCCTTCGAGTTAATTTTTGGTCATACATCTTTGAGACCACCGGAAAATTTATATAATTTCCAAATACATCCGCGATTTAAATAACAGAATTAATTATTTTTATAAATTAGCCAGGGAAAGAACCTAATTATCAAAAGAAAAAGCGAAAGAAATATTTGATAAAAGAATTTCAGAAAATCGTTATAATTTTAAAGTAGGAGATAAAGTTTTTAGAAAAGAATCTCAAATTTCAGACAAATTGAAAAATAAATTTAATGGCCCATACGAAATAACTGAAATTTTGAAAAACTCAGCTATAGTAATAAATCCTGATACACAAAATACTTATAAAATAAATTTCGACAGAATGAAACCACATCCTGTAAAATAATTCCTTTCAGATGAATGGAACACATTTAACGCTTATCGGATTAATTACACACCTACTCATCATCTCACAATGTCAAGTTCAGATCACTCCCGTAAACAACACGGTAGGAATTTATTATAATTACGACTCATTAATGAAATTATCAAATAACAGGTGGACATTATTAGTTTACAAAGATTTAAAAAATATAAAAAATGCTTTAAATGATTACAACAATATTTTGGAACACATAAAAAGTATGATATCAGAATCTACAAATAGAATGAGAAGTTTTAAAACACATGTGCAAACACACATCAATATATTAAGTCAGATATCTAAAGATCTTGAAAATAAATATTCAGAAATATTTGCAGACACTTTAGCGAATAACGAGCGCTATAAAAGAGGTCTAATAGATGGTATAGGAACTTCGATGCTTCAGACAGGAAATATTTCTCAGATTGTATTGAAAAATTAAATCATGATGAACATCAAATTGAAAATTTAATGAAAAACCAGATATCAGTTACCACTTCAGTAATTAAAAACTTTAATAATACAATTCAAAAGCTCAAAATAGATGAGGAAACTTTTAATGAAGATTTAAAGAAAATTGATAAAACAATTTATACCCTTAATGATGATTTAGCATTTTACGAAAGTAAATTGAAAATATTAGACATTTGCGAAACATTATTGGAAAGTTACACTTTTTTTAAAAAAATAATACACACCTCAATAATAACACCAAAAGATTTAGTTAATTCATTGCAAGAAATATCTCAAGCTCTAACAAAAGACAATTTACCAATATCCCCTCAACTAACAAACATTGCTAAATATTTTGAAATAATTGAGTTGCATGCTTTTCAAACAGAGTCAAAAATAATATTTGTCTTAAAGATTCCCTTAGTAGAATCCTAGTATTATACTCTTTTTTCAATTATATTCTCTACCAATTGAAGATAGTAGAACGGGGTTACATCATTCAATAATATTATCAGAAAAATACATCGCAAAAGATGATGACTCATTACTCTATGTTACTTTTCAAAATTTGGACAATTGCAAAAACCTAGATGCAAATTCAAAGATATGTTCTGATGTACTCTTATTTTAATGATATGTTAACCACTTACATTTTATATAATCACATTATAATATTCAAAGCTTATATTCTAAACGTTATAATTTTATTAACCAAACAATTGAAATTTTTATACTTTCAAAAGTTGCAGCATTACCCCAACTTTTTATATATAAGGTTAGCTGTTATATGTAAAACTTAACATTGGAATAACCTTCAACAAAGTACCTACGTTGTATCAAACAATAGCTCATTGTTAGTTGTTTACTCCGCTATTTTGCAGGTTTGCTATTTTTGTCTTGCAGGTGTCCAGAACGGAAGTGATGCCTAAGCATTCCTAAACTTATAAATTCATTCAAATATGCTTTCTCGCGGCTCTCTAACACATTTGTTCTTCGTACGTTAAAGCTCTATCACGTTTGTTCTTCATACAGTAAATTTCTATCACATTTGTTAAACGCGTATTTAAAATCGCTAAAATCCAAAGTTAAGTTATAAAGTAATTCAAAGTGTGAATTTTTGTGTTAATAAAATAAAATCTTTTTAAAACTCTGTTTATGAGAACCCACTCATAACATACATTAATGGATTTTATAAATATTTATGACAAGTTTTAATAAATCTACTTGATATCTTGTCTGGACCTGATGCTGCGTTACTTTTTAAGTTGTTAATAGCAATAAAGTAGTATAGATATGAGAGTTTTGGCTCACTTGGGTCCGTAGGCAAATATATCAGTATTTGAGCCCCCGTAGGCCGCCGGCACTGGTTGTGTGGGTTGTTGGGTATGTTAGGTGCCTGTTGAAAAGTTGTACGAGTTTCATTAATTTGGTTGCAGTGTTAATGGAGAAAAATGCGAAAACGTTAATTTTCATTGAATAAAATTTAATAATGTGTGAAATTTCCATCCGCCCGCCTATGAACAAGGGTCATTAGCAGTGGTATCCCATCAAGGTCAGTAAAAATACACGTGTAATTGTTGAGATAATTATTATTATTTAGTTAAAGACTGGCACCAGCGCATCCACCATAATATACGCGGCACCTCCACATTTGGTCGCCTATGAACAGGGGTCATTAGCATTGGTATCCCATCAAGGTCAGCCGGCTGGATTCACGATTCTTGCAAGTAATGGCTTGTAAACGGTTGACGTCCCGGTTGGAATCGCGTTTCGTGATTGTAAATTCTCGAGAACTACTCCCAAGAAGCGGATCTTGCCGGAATGTGGATATCACGGTCGTTGGGAGAGTGAGAGAGGACTTGTTTTGCGTACATTCGTACCCTGTGAAACGGTTTAAATACGACGTCCTGATTGCGTTTTTTAATTTTTAAATATGTTTTGCTGTCTTGAAAGAAATTTCTAGTCGCTAGACATTATTTTGTGTGTATTTTTGAGGTGATTTTTTGTGTCTTGAATGGTAAATATATTCTGAGTATTTTTTTATAAATGTTTTTCTCTTGATGTGACTTTATTGAGAGAAAATGTCTGGTTAGAATACATTATTTTACAACATTTTTGAGCTGAATATTCTCTGTGTGTGAGAAAAAGGCTTGTGTTCTTGTTAGCTTTATCTGAATATTTCTTTATAAATGTTTTTTCTCTTGATGTTGTTCGATATATTATGTTATAACATTTTTGGGGTAAATGTTTTCTCTGTGAGAAAAAGAATTTTGGTTTTGCTCGCTTTATCTGTATGAATGTTAGTCAGAAGACATTATGTCATAAAAAATTGTCGTGGATTGAATAGTTTCTGTAGGAAGAAAGTTCCTTAGTTAAATATTTATTGGAGAAAATTAATTAGGGTATGTTACTAATCAATATATTTCTAACCAGAATTACATCCAGAAGTCAGCAGAAGCTACAGGAAAGAAAACCTAACACAATATCAGTCAAGTCAGCAGAAGATACGGGAAACAAAAACTAGCAAAAGTGAGTTTACTATTATTTTTCATAAACTTATTATAGAATGTAATTTTTATTGTTACAGATGAGTTTTTTTAAGTGAAATTAATAAGATTTCCTCCTCAGAGTGGACTGTCAAACCTACAACCAAGCTCTGTGAGTTGCAGTTGTTCCAAAAGTATAGGATTCTGGGCGCCAAAGTTGTAAAAACTAGATTTGGAGAAAGTGTCCTGGTGGAATTAGAAGACACCGTAGTATTTCTACCGAAACGAGTGACGGACGTCTTCAAGGAACACATCGAAAAATTTTCAACAGGCAAGTACGTTTTGATCTTCACGGGAGAGCAACACCTTGGAGCAAAACATTTGAGAGCGCTATTTACCATTGAGGAGGGAACCCCCATAGCAGATAAAAAGTAAAACTACTACACAACAACAGCAACAACAGAATAATTGTAAGTGTTTAATTTTTGTAACTTTCTGGTGTTGGTAATCTTGTAAACAGAGGGAACGGAAAATGAATTCAGATCAAATTGCTTGTCTTAGCGATGAAATTATCGTAAAACTGAGGGAAGTAGAAAGTATGTTGAGTAAAAAGTCAAGACCATTGTCGCAAAGGGATGTGGAAACTTGGTTACAACATGCCAAAAAACACATTCTTGTGTGCAGCAAGGCTATTCGGAAAGCGGATTTATCGGTGGGAACGTTACGGAAATTGCAAACCAATATTGGGCACCTGAAAAGATTCAAAATCATATTAGAAAATTTCGATAAATTGGGAATGGGTATTTCAGCATGTAACAGTAACAGAAATCGTCGCGTTAAATGGGAAGAGGTAGCTTCCGCTTTCAAAAGTCGCGTTAGAACGGGCGTCATAATCAATAAAAGTCATAAAGATATTTTAGAGTTTTTGGAAGATGCTAGCAAAGTTTTTCAGGTTCGCATAAAAAATGTTTTGAAAAAAAATCCTATGTTAAAGGTAAATTGTACTTTCTGTGGGGAGTTTGTTAAATTATCAGCAGATACAGAGATTTCAGACAAAAAGTATTTTACCACAAAAAACGAAGTAATTGATTTAGGGACCGATTTGCAATATTGGTTTGACTTGTACGTAAAAGATCGCATTTTAAATGTGCTTTCTGAATTTGCAACCATCGGATCGGGTTGGTCGATAAATCAAGTTATTTCCTTGGAAGTTAATATAAATAAGTTCGAGCTTAGTAAGGGCGCCTCATCCTACATTGAGCTACCAGAAAAAATTAAGTCCACTAAAGCTTGCATCAATGTTAAGAAACGCGATCAGGACTGCTTTTTCTGGAGTACTGTTTCCGCTTTATTTCCTGCCGCCAGAAATTCTGATAGGCCTTCTTCATATCCACATTACAGCACAGTTTTGAATTTAACCGGTTTAAGTGCCCCAGTCAAAATTAATGAAATTTCAGTTTTTGAGAAGCATAATCAGTCAATCTCTGTAAATGTCTTCGGTTTGGAAATGGATGCACGTTCCAAGTTCACTGTCGTTCCAGTACGTTTGTGTAAAGAAAAGCGAGAGCAACATGTCAATTTGTTACTTGTTCAAGACAAGTATTTTCCGAACAAAAGTGATATGGATGTAGAGGGTGTTGATGATGAGAGAGATGATGATGCTTATGAAATCCAATATCATTATTGTTTTATAAAAAATCTGTCACGCCTTATATCGAGTCAAGTTTCCAAGCATTTAGGAAAAAAAATTATATGCGATAGATGCCTAAATTATTTTTATTCAGAGGGAAAGTTAAAGGAGCATTCTGAATACTGCGAAAAGTTGTTGTTGCGAATAAATGTAAAATTGAATTTCCAAAGTTTTCTCACGTTCAATTTAAAAACCACATGTATAAAGAAAAAGTTCCGTTCATTGTTTATGCTGATTTTGAGTCTCTTTTGGAACTGGTTACTGGTAGCAAGAAACCATCAACTAATAGTTTGCCATATTAAAAACATACCGCTTACAGTGCTGGGTACTATTTTCAATGTAGTTATAATAATGATTATTCGTTCTACAAAAGTTATAGAGGGGTTGATTGTATGTCTTGGTTCGCTGAAGATATGGCTAATGTGGCAAAATTTGTGCAGTCTAAACTGATTAACGTAGAGCCTATGAACACCGTGGTAGACTTGAAGGATGCTACGGGGGTGTGCCATATTTGTGAAAAACCTTTTAGCCCTCAGGATAGGGTAGTTCGCGACCATGACCACCTGTCTGGGAAATTTAGAGGCTTTTCACACAATAAGTGCAACCTTTTATATCGGAAATCCTTTGCTGTACCTATTGTTTTTCACAATTTGAGTGGGTACGACTCACATTTTATTATTCGCGACTTGGCTAAACGAAATCACATAACTTTGCTGCCGGTTAATAAGGAAAAATATATTAGTTTCACCGTCCACGATAACGATACCAAAATTAAATTTCGCTACATAGATTCCTTCAGGTTTATGGGGTGTTCGTTAGACACTTTGGTGTCCACGTTAAAAGATACCGACTTTGAGATTCTAAATAATCAGTTTAGACATGTACCATATGAGAGCCTACGATTGCTCTATAGAAAAGGTGTATTTTTCTATGATTATCTTGACAAAATTGAGAGATTGCAAGAAACCGAATTACCTGCGATAAAGAAATTTTATAATCGCTTGAACGATGAACACATACAAGATGAGGATTATATACATGCACAGGTAATTTGGGAGAAATTTGGATTGAAAACACTCGGTGAGTACAGCGATCTGTATATGAAAACTGATATCTTGTTGTTAGCTTGCGTATTTGAGACATTTAGAACCACCTGCCACAAGACATACGGCTTAGACGCAGCAAGCTATTATACAATCCCTGGATTCACATGGGATTGCATGTTGAAATTCACGCAATGTAGACTCGAAACGATTCAAGATGTTGACATGTTGCTATTTATGGAACGCGGAATACGAGGAGGTATCTCGATGTGCTGCAACAGGTACGGCGAAGCAAATAATAAGTATGTAGAGGTTATTATTCCTCTAAACCCTCAAAATACCTTTTTTACTGCGATGTAAATAACATGTACGGATGGGATATGATGCAACCCCTGCCTTATGGTGGGTTTAATTGGGTTGACCCCAACATCGACATAACATCCATCCCCGATGATTCGCCAAAGGGATACATTTTAGAAGTAGACTTGGAGTACTCCGAGAGCTTACACGATCTTCACAGGGACCTACCGTTCTGTGCCGAACACAAAACACCTCCAAATTCTAAAAATAAAATGTTATTAACCACCCTCGATGATAAAGAAAAATACATAATTCATTACAGGAATCTAAAGCAAGCTTTGGCGCATGGTTTAGTCTTGAAAAAAATTCACCGAGTATTGCAGTTCGATCAGTCCGCCTGGCTGAAACCCTACATCGACTTCAACACTCAACTGCGAAGTCAGGCGAAACATGAATTTGAGATAAACCTCTACAAATTGATGGTAAACGCAGTGTTTGGGAAAACAATGCAAAACGTGAGAAAACATCGAGTTGTGAAGTTGGTTAGAAAATGGAACGGTAGGATGGGAGCGAAAAACTTAATTGCCAGCCCTAATTTTCAAAGTAGAACTATTTTCGATGAAAATCTGATAGCTGTTGAATTAAAAAAGCAAAGTATTCTATTCGATAAACCTCTATACATTGGGATGTGCATTCTTGATATTTCCAAACTTTGCATTTATGAGTTTCACTATGATTACATGCTCAAAAAGTTTCCGGTGGAGCGGTGCAAACTTTTGTATTCGGACACTGATAGCCTGGTCTATGAGATACAGTGTGAGGATCTTTATGAAGAGGTAATAAAGGCGGATATTCAACGTTTTGACACGAGCAATTATCCTTCAGATAATCGCTGGAATATTCCCTTAGTTAATAGTAAAATACCAGGTCTAATGAAGGATGAGGTGAAAGGTAAAATTATGTTATTTTTTATTGGATTGCGTTCGAAGCAATACACATTTAAGATTCAAGGAGGTAGCAACATTAAGAAAGCCAAGGGAGTAAAGAAGAGTGTGGTGAAGCGCAAAATAAAATATGAAGATTACTTGGAATGTCTGCAGCAATTTACAGATCATTCAAATAAATCCTGCGTACTACATCAAACTCAATGCACTATACAATCGAAACATCACGATGTATATAGCATTGAGCAAACGAAAATTGCGCTTAATCCCTTTGACGACAAACGCTTTTTTATTCCCCAGAGTTACAATACTTTGCCGTGGGGCCATTACAAGATCAGGCAATTCTAATTTGAATTCTTTTTCTTTCTCTTTTGCAGATACCACAACAGAAACCACAAATAAATGTCTTTCACATCATCATCATCATCATCAGCAACACTACTACAAGTCATCTACAACATTCCATCTGGATCATCAACCACATTGAAACAACTTGCAATTGAAGCGATCTGCCGCAGTGTTTCAAATCTTGCCGATTTCATCACCTCGACACCGCTTCCTTGGTCCGTATTTGACGATATGGTGGAACAATTTCCTATCATCAAATACCGACAGTTTGATGAAATATATTCAAACATGCAGGTAGATCACAAGACTCTCGTAGATGGCTTTGATGATGAAGCAGACCAACAATTGTCACTCGACAAGAGAATCAGTCTGCTATTTTATGGGGGGTTAGAATCTCACGCCAGATATAAAAAGTATTCTACAGCTTTTAAAATCAATAGAATTGTCTCGAGACCGTATGAAATTTGATAATTTGCCCTTGTGCAACGAATGTTGCGAGAAACTTAAAATTTGTTTCGAAACAAGGAAACAATTTCATACGTATCGAGACTACGTGAGAACATACAGATATCGGTCATATCAACTCTTCATTTTATACGGATATCGAGGAAACTGGTGTGGCTCATGTTGGATGCCTTTGTTCACAATACATAAGGATGAACCAGAAGTTCCAAGATATTGTTATCAAGAGCTGTTAGATATGCCTGATATTGTGTCAGAAACTTTCAACCCCTCCGACTGAAACTAAATAGTAGTTGATGCTGATGATGATTTGAAAAGCAGTAACATTACAAATTAGATTAGCTCTTGTATAAATTTTTTTCTTTTACAGATACACAACAACAACAACAACGGCAACAACGACAACAACACGAATTCCATATCTCAATTTAAAAAAAAATCTTTTACAGATACACAACAACAACAACGGCAACAACGACAACACGAATTCCATATCTCAATTTAAAAAAAAAAGTCGCGATCCTCAATAGCAAATTCTTTTAATCTACACAATGGCGACCCCAAACACTCTTAAAGAGCATTGCACCAAGACCATCTGTCACAGTATTTCAAACTTAGCCAATTTCGTTGTCTGGGCACCTCTCCCCTGGTCGGTAATCGATGATGTGCTGCACAATTTTCCGAAACACAAATATGGACAACTTGTTCAGCTCTCTTCAAATACCCATTTAGACACTGATGCCATTTTAGATGGGTTTGAATATGAAACAAATTTATCACTACATCAGAGGCTTATTTTCTTGAATTTCGCCTACGATCTTGAAAAATTCTGCGCATATGATAGATACCAGGCATCATTCCAATATTTTACAATTTTTGCTATTGAATTTGGTGACTTTCGGTTATGCAACTCATGTGGGGAGACACTGAAAAGTGTTTTCCAACAGAGAATAAGATTTTATAAGTTTAGGCCGCACTTTGATACCTTTGAGTACTGTAGTAGAGATCTATACATTGTGTATCAATACAAAAAACATTGATGTAGTTCTTGTTGGATGCCGCTGTTTAAGATATGTAATGCAGATGAGTACCTTTTGCATGATATGGAAAGGTATTTTTCTGCAGCAAAAAAAAACCAAAATATTATTGATTTTTTGTTGTTGTTGTGTATGTATTGTATAACTAGTAATTAGTTTTTATTTTGTAAAATATATTATTAATTTTTTTGGTGTTGTCGCTGTTTACTCTATTGTATAATTATATAGTTTTAGTAATTAGTTTTGTATTTTATTGAAAAATATATAGAGTAGTAAGTTCGTGTAAGATTCGGTGCTGGTTGTGGTGGTGAAGAAATTATATTGTATACGGTATTAACTTATGATAAGTTAAATAAAAAATATTCTGAAAACAGTTTTTTATTTTAAGAAATAAAGACCTTTAAATACCCAACTGTCTCACATCTGCAGATACAACATTTATCAATATCTATAAAACAACTTGAGCAGCAGGCTAAATGTCTACATGGAAGAAGTCCAACAGATATTTCATTAGTTAAACAAATTTTGCAAGATAAGTTAGTGGCTTTTGAACCTTCTATTGTTTTTTGAATCATTAAGCAGTTGTTGGATATCATCAAGTGCCGTTCAGTAACATCATCGTTTGGCAGCAAGTTTGAAATCTGTATGCCACAACAATAACATATGATTCTATCTCTTGAACCACTATAAAAGAATCCAAGTTTTGCTAAATCATTAGGTCTCTGCTTTAGAGCTATAGGCCAATTGCCAAACGTAGAAAATCTGCTGGCAACACTTATTTTATCTTTATGAACAACAGGTTTTTTTCTATTTATTAAGTATACGCTATCTATATTGAAGAAGGAACAATTTGGATTCCAATCTAAATGGTCAGCTACAGGATCGTCTGTCATTTGCCAGTTGAATCCTTCAGTCCCACAAAATGCACATTTTACTACATCATTTTGACCAAAATAAATAAAGCCAGCCCTTGCTAGTCTGGAAGCTGGGAATTTTGATGGCCAGTTTTTAAAGGTACGTAATCTGTGTTCGTATACTTGATACCAATCTCTACACTCCATGATTGTAATATATCATCTGAGGGAAAATTAAAAACGGGGTGATTTTATACATTTTATTGAGGTTTTCTCGCTACAATGTCGGCTACAATTTTTTCACTGTAATAATAAAGATACTCTCTTAAAGCAATACCCAGTTGAGATGTATTATCAAAACAAAAAGATGATAGTAGTCGTTCAACTGGTTGCGAACAAATTAAATGTTTCCATGAACAAACTTCATTTAAAACTTTGAAATAATATTTACAAAAGTTCATTTCTAAATATGCTTCTACTCGACTAGAAATTATATGTTCAATTCTAAAAAGTTCCACTACATCACTATGAGAGAAATATAACGCAATAATATTTTGCATCAACAAGATTAGTTTCTCGTCATGCTCAGATCTTGTTTGGGTTATATGTAGAAATTCTCCACAGGAAATTGGTGCTGCAACCTCGTGACTAGCAATATTTGGGTTTTCTAAATAATTCTGATTCATCAACTTCAGAATGCATAAAACATCCGCCCATTCGAAGCTGTTCAAGACAATTTTCACATTATTTTTTTGTAGAATAATTACTGGTGCAAACGTTCGAGCTGGACTTAATGGACAATGGATTTCCAACTCAGAATTGATGAGAGGAAATTTGGTGTGTAACAGGTAAAACGCTTCTGTTTTAACTGCTTCTTCGTACATGTTTAAGATTCTATCTAGGTCGGCGTTGTAGTCAATTTCTTCAAAACTAGTATCACTCATACTGCTGCTCACCAAATTGAACTGCTCTTACTGAAGGTAATAGGAAACTCAAAAGGTTTTTATAACGTCTCCGTCGTTGTCTTCCCTCCTACTCCTGTTTTACAAGTTATAGCCTGTTGCTGGAATTAATCCAGCTGTCGTGACTTTTATCAAAACCCAACCATCGAACTTTGACTTTATTGCCTTTTTTCTGCAACACTTTTTCCACGAGATAAACGTCAAGGTTGACGGTTTTTTTCAATTCTTCCTCATAAAATCCCCCTTGAATTGGTCTGCCACTCATATCTTCCAACAGGTAGGTAATGGGATTCGTTAGCTGATATTGACGTACCTTGAATAGCTCTGTAGTCCAATTCCTGGTGTGTCCTTTTTCAAAGACGTGTTTTACTTTACTTATTCGCACCACATCACCCACCTTGAGTTTCCTAGGTCCGGTGATTTTCAATCTATTGAATACTTTAATGTCGTCAGCATTAGCAGCAGTTACGTCGCTAGGGCGCATTTTGGTCGTCTGATGTTTTTGATTGTTATAAGACTGAACGATATCAGGTAAAATGTCAATCCACTTGTAACTGCCATTTAAACTGAAATACTTGAATAATTTCTCCTTTAGCGTCCTTATCACGCGCTCACATATAGCTGCTTTCATCCCACTAAATGTACTATAGTGGTTAATCGAATATTTTTGCCTTAGTTTCGTAAAGTGACTATTGTAGTATTCTTTTCCGTGGTCTGTTTGCAAGTTTTTCGGACGGCGCCCACCATTAGAAGTGAGAATACTCTCGAAAGCCTTTGTCACCTCCTTTCCTGATTTTGATTTCAGCGGCCTCGTCCACACGTACTTGGAAAAACAATCAATTACCACTAAGATATACTTAAAATTTCTATTAGTTCCCCCATAAAGATCTAATTGTCCTAAATCAGACTGCCATAAATCATCGAAACCCTTAATGACGGTGTGACGTCGTGGAAATTTTTTTCTCACAGGTCGATGCAGCTCCTTTACAACTTGAACTTTTTCCTTGGAATAATTCATGATGACTACTTAATTTAACATGGATGATGACTTTTTATTTAGACTTTAGAGCAGATTGGTGTTGCTGCTGTTGCTGTTGAATGGCTATAATTTTTGGATTAATCATCTTTAGTTGATTGTTGATTTGCGAAGAGAATTCGTTTTTGTGAGATCGCAGTTCGCTCTTGATGTCATCTGATAATTTTTTCATCTCTAAGTTCATCTTATTAACTTTATCACTCATTTCATCGTGCAATTTTTGCATATCTACATATAGTTCGGGTACAACTTTTAGCATTTTCTCTTTGATGGCCTTCACTTCATCAATATCGTTTTTCAATTGCGAAATTTCATCACTTATATTCTTCTTTAGATTCTCTTCAATTTGCTGTGGCAATTTCGTAAGCTGGTTAAGCTGGACGTTGGTATTCCGATGAAATTCCAGAAAGGTCTGTTGATTAACCCTTAAGCTGCTATCAATAGTATGTTGATTTTTCTCAAGTTTTCGCATACTGCTGTAAACCTTATCGCTGAAATCATTGAATGCCACTTGAAAGTCCTTTTTAATTTGAGACAACTTGTGGCGTACTCTGTCATAGACATAGAGTTTATTGGCGGCATCCATATCCACTTTGGGATCTCCAACATTTGAAATTATCACTTTCTCTACATCGATATTTCCATCGGCTGTGAAGGAAAAGGGTATTTTTGCGCGCTCATAATCACTCGGTTGCTGTTGTTGAACAGCACTTCGACCAAATTTATCGAGAGACATTTTACTAATGGCTGCTTTGGTTATTTGTCGCGTATAATATTGGCTTCTTTGAGCTCATTTATTATCGCTACAATTTCGTTGTCGTGGGATGTGTTGCCGGCCTCTTTTGATGCAACAAGTAACCTTAAATGATCTACCAATTCATTGGGATCGTCCCAGTAGACGTATTCCATAGGCTTTGTATTATATTTCAACTTCATACCTCTTCCTTCGCTGCTGCTGCTTGGTTTAATTGGTTTTATAAACGTAGGTTTAATTACATCCTTGTATTTGGATATTCCTGAGGGTTTCAAATGTCCTTTTACATTCCGGTGTACTAATGTCCGCTACAAAACTTTTTGGTACACGATTTTGTCATCTGGAGTGTATGCGGGGTCCTTGTAGAATATCAGCTGGTAAAGACCAGGTGATCCTCAAAACGCAGCGTCTCCAACAGTAAGACGTCCTGTCCTCATATCAAAGTTGATTTCTTTCTTACCGAGATACCATTTGGAGGTTTTCGAATTGTATGAGGGTCCATAAAAGTTGTCAATTTTATCACTCTTATGGAAATATTCGGTTACGTACTTTTGCACCATTGCTGGATACTGGTCCATATACGACTCAAAACTTTTGTCAGAGTAATTAGTCGGATCATCTTCCTCTTGTTCCGTTTCCTCGGCTTCAGCATCGGTATAAAAACTAGTCTCTGCGACTGGTTCTTCTTCGAGGAATAGACTGGATTTTAGTGTTAACGGCTCTAGTTTTTCTTTTTTCACAATTGTTTCTCGTTTGATAGATGGCAACACCGGAGGTGATTTTGTTGACGCTGGTGGTATTTTGGTTAGAACTTTTGATGTAGTCGAAACTATTTGTTTCAAAGGTCCGACCACCGGTTCAAAGAGCTTATTGAGGGTCTCATCGTTTTCCGCTTTACCCAGTTTCAGACTGAGGTACTTCTTGCGAATGGACCGTGCTAGTTGTTTGATTTTTTTCTTGCGAAAAGCTTCTGCAGTGCTGTTGCTGCTCACTGAAGACATTTTTGTTGACTGACTGATTATTTTTCGCTTTGTAGTCTTATATATTTATCGAAACCTTGGCGATATCGCCCTTCATTTAAATTGAATTCTGTAACAATAACCGCGAACCCGTAGCGATCCTGCCAAGACTTTGAACACAAGTCTTTAAACTGTTCGAATGACATATCCGGAGATACGTGTTCTTCAGAGGCGTGCTTTAAATTGATTTCATCTTGTTTGAATAGCACAATCACATTACAATTGTCTCGTATTAGTTGCTTGGGCATTTTACTATACGTCTGCAACAAATAAATTGAATCGATGTGTCGGTGCCGTCCCATGGAAAAGAAATTCTGAATCTTTTTCTGTTTATCACCAGCCACATCATCAAAAATAAACACTGAATACTCACAGGCGTCTGATGGATCAATTACATTTTCGTTTTCGCTGAAAGGGAAATATGACACACCTTTAACGCTCTTGAGAACCTCTTGTAGTAGTTGGTATTTTGGTTGGTACAAAGATTTCGAGTACACGTAGACATTTTTAAATCTCAATCCGTTTTCGTTGAACAAAAGCGATAGCAGCGCATTGGTTTTCCCGCAGCCGCTGGGGCCGCAGAACGCCGCCCGGACGGAATTTGGCCATAGTTTCCCATTTTTCGATGGCACACTATCATCGTCACCCCCTTCCGCCACAAAATCTAGATTTTCTATAGGCAATTGAATATCTTGCTGCTTTATGTGCATCTCAAAGTAAACTGATGTACATGTGTTTTGGGTGGACGTTTAAATATAAAATTTACTTTCTGAACGTCAGTCAGTCAGTATTATGTTAACCGCTGAAGGTAGTGGAAGTGTAGTGAACACTCTAATCAACAAGTTACCCTTTGAAATTCACCTTCCTGGCTATCAATTTTGTGGACCGGGTACGAAACTCGAAAAACGATTAGCACTAGGACAGCGAGGTATAAACAAAACTGACGCAGCTTGTCGGGATCACGATATTGCTTACAGTAAAAGCAGTTCTCTGGCAGACCGTCATAAGGCAGATTTTGAGTTGGACGCTGCACTAGGTGAAAAAGCAGCTGCTTGGCTCATAACAACGACTATGAAAACCAAACAGAAACTCGGTCTTGGCATGAAATCTCAAAAGCGAAAGAGGAGTAGAGGTGTGAAAAAATCTTCAACACGCAAAACCCTTTTACCATTTCGAAAGCATGTCATGCTACCTACGAATAAAGCTATCGCTAACTCTCCTGCAGGACAAAGTCTACGACAGTCATCGCTGATGGCTTTGAGAGCGGCTAGGATGGCAATTAAGAAAGCTCTGGGAACCCTTACTGGAGGAGCTGCAACTTTGGGTAAAACACTAATAGACGCAAAAAATGCTAAAAAGAAACTCGAATAGGACAGACGACACAATCAAGCTATGGAGGAGATTGGAAAGAAAAGGTCCGGGCTCTACTTGAAAAAGTTCCGCAAAGGAGGCTTCGGTCTCTATTTGAGGAAACAACAAAAAAACTCCCAATAAAGCTACCCAGTCGAGCACTTTATACCAGCGAGCTTGTTGAATACGCCAAAAAATTGAAAATACCAAATTTTAAAGGTGTATTTATGCGTGATGCCTTACCTAAAAACAAACAACCATCAAGAACCGAGTCGGCAATCATCAACTTGGATTCTAGTCGCAACAAAGGCACACACTGGGTAGCTTACATTAAAAATGGAAACGTTGCACAATATTTTGATAGTTTTGGTAATTTGAAACCGCCTCGTGAATTGGCTGAGTATTTAGGAAGTAATGTATCGATACTCTACAACAACGACTCCTACCAAAATTATAATCAATCTAATTGCGGTCATTTGTGTCTGCAATTTCTCTATAATAACACCTAACATTGAGGGAAATCTTCAGTCATGTCTTTGATATTAACGCTGAAAGGACGCAGTTCAATACTGTCCATTGATTTTCAACCACCTATTCAACTAAATCCTGACTACAATTACGGTCTAGCCTTGCTGAGTTTCCACTCTTACAACAGCATCCCGAACATTGAGAAGGGTAGCAAAGTGCATTTAATCGACTCGAAAAAGAAACCAACCACCATCGAATTACCTGAAGGCAGCTACGAAATTGGTGATATTGAAGCACACATTAGAAAAGTCTTGGGTGTGCAGCATTCAAAGGATGTAGATGAGATTTTCTCATTGAAACCCAACAATAATACACTTAAATGTGAAATATACAGCAGTAAATACGCAATAGACTTTCAAAAGGAAAACAGCATCGGTGCCATACTGGGTTTTTCCAAGAGACTGCTCACACCTCTTCAAGTGCACAGCTCTGATTTACCACTAGTGAATATTATAAAAGTGCCGAACAATCCATCTCGATAGTAACATCACATCGGGAGCATTCTACAACGACAGACCGTCACATAGCATATACGAGTTTGCCATTGGAATTGATCCTGGTTTCGCTATTGACGAAACACCTCGACATCTTATCTACCTACTTATCAACCGAAGAGAAATACACAACATAACTTTGAGAAATCATTGTGAGACTGGAACTGAAACAGCTATTGCAGCAATAATGGGACGCTTACTCATATTTGAGCATCCTCATAAAAGTACAAACATACCACAGCCAAAGTCAGTATCAACGAAACCTTTGAAGAGATCACTTACGTTCTCCAATAAACTATTTCTACAATCGCTAGGCTATCATGTCAACTCAAGCATTCGATATCTTCCGAAAGCCCAGTTTCGATGACAGCATTCGCAGAATGGAAGTCAGAACCTACTATCCCTATGTAAAGTCATTTGGGAACAACGACATAGTGGAGATTACTGTGAACCAAGCCGATTCCGGGTTATCCATGGCGGACTCGTATATCGCCGTTAAGGGTCAAATTAATGTAACGACAGGTGCAGGTGAAGTTTCCCTATCCCCTAATGCAGGAGCATTTTTCTTCGATAATATGGTTTACGAACAGTACGAAATGGAATCGGTTCGCGATCCCGGTCGCGTCAGTGCCATACGAGGTTATCTGTGCTATGATCCTACCAGTTCAAGAGAATTAGCTATTGCTGGCTGGAATTTTCCCGGTAAACCAATTGTGAATGCAGCAGACAGATCTTTCCGAATGTACATCCCGCTCAAGCATTTGTTTTCCCTCTTCAACGACTACCAGCGAGTAACCTGTGGAAAGCAAACAATACGTTTAGCGCGAGCAAGAAATGATGATTGTCTTATTATTACTGATAAATCAACAAAAGCAAGCGTGACGATTGACAGCATTGAACTCAAAGTCCAGCATATTTTCCCCAATGATGATATGAAACTTGAACTGCTGCAAGCCGTTAAACAGGATACCGGCATTATTATTCCCTTTCGTAAATGGGAACTTCATGAGTTGCCTGCTCTGAAGACAGGCGCCACACGAGAAATTTGGGCTGTGAAAACTTGTGCTGCTATAGAGAGTCCTCGATACGTCATCGTTGCCTTCCAGACCAATAAGCACAGCAACATAGCGGCTGATCCCACGGAATTTGATCATATCCACATATCTAATATTCGTCTAACTCTTAATGGAGAATTTTGGCCGAAGGAAAGATGGCTATTGGATTTCCCCAGGAACGAATACGGAGAAGCATACAAACGCTACACGGACTTTTACCCCAGTTTTGCTGACAAAAGGCACCCGCTCCTAGACTATCTCACCTTCAAGAATCACACTCTCTTCGTAATCGATTGTTCCCGACGTGAAGACAGCATGAAATCCTCCACTGTGGATGTACGCCTGGATATTGAATCTCAAACAGGTTTTCCTGACAAAACACGTGCCTTCTGTATAATCATCCAGGATTGTTTGATGGAGTTTCTCCCACTCAGCGAAATTGTTCGTAACCTATCATAAAAGAGCACATCTGCACATTACAACTTCAGTTCACCATGGAAATCGCAATCATTGATATTCAAGGCTTCATTCTTAACGGGGAATTTGTTCCCAAAGAATTGGCTATCAAGACACATGCAACGGGTGTCATACATTACCTGTTTAAGCCTCTTCAGCCCTTTGAAACGCTGTGCAAAGAAGATCGACGAACCGTCAGATATTGTGAGAATTTTCTTCATGGACTTAGTTACAATGGTGGAATCTGGGATGTAAGCCAGTTGAATATGATTTTGAATTTTCTTCTCTTCAGATGTTCTCATGTCTACGTTAGAGGTCACCAAAAATATGACTTAAAAAGTGTAAAAATGAGCTTGGGCTCAATCATGTAAAGTTCATAAATTTGGAGCATACCATCAACGCCATAAAGTTGAGAGATGTGACTAAGAAGGACCGTAGTCTGTGGCTATCATTATGAAGATTCTAATGAAGAATATGCAGAATACAAATGTGCTATAAAAAATTGTAATGATATTTATGATTGGTTAATCAATAAGATTTTACCTTAATAAATGAATGAAGTATAACATGCATTTTTATTTCTCAAAATTATTTTATTAACGAGTGTATAGATCTTGTACATTTCAACATAAGTTTTACCAACAATAATATCAAAGATATAACAGCAAAACATAACAATATTAATAAGTTATTGAGTTCTCTCTGAAGCGAATTTGGTAGCTGTTGTCTACTAGTCGTTGCTGTTGCTTCGGCTTCCTGCTGACAATCATAATTTGCTGTTAATCCATCAAAATCCTCCACAGTGCCATTGTAAAAGAAAATTTTAAGATTGTAGCGTAATGGGGTGCCATCTTTAGGAAATTCTGCAAAATATGCTGGTAGTAGCCCATCATTTAGCAATGTCCGCCTCATTAGCGAAAAATCAGATCTATTTGAGCAATTCCTAGAAAAGCATACCGCCACATTTTCCACCCCCTGTGGTATATTTGTGTATAGCATGTTTTGTGATATAAAAGTCAATATCACAAAACCAGTAGTAATACTAGCTTTCACTAATATCATTATTGAAAATGACGTATATGTCTTTATTCTTCAGTTAACAATTTTATAATGCAACACTTATACCTTTACACCCTGTTTTGTATTCAGAAATGGCCGAGTAGAAAGAGCGCCGAGTTAATTACAAAGGTAAGTATATTCCCCATTACAGGTCCTCGGTTCGATCGCATCTCTCGGCTAACATTTCTGGCATTTTTTTTTTATTCTTATTTAATTTATCTCTGGTGGGAGAGTCAACCGCATTCGCGGTAGTGGAAGTGAACAACGTACATTTGAACGCAAACACGTTTCCCGCAGTATCTCTTGAAGTGAGTAAGATGACTTACAGTGACGTTATGTCCAACAACCATCGCTTTAATTTTACCAACCGAAAAACTACCAAGAGAATTACGCCCAACTACTTAGTAGCTCACTACAAATTTGCAAATTTTCTACAAATAGTATTTACCGCTGAGAAAGTAGTCCTGCGGTCAAATAATCATGCAGCTGTTTTTCAAGACCAGTCCAATCAACCGAATCCATTTCCAAAAGAAGAAACATCATCTATGACTTTTAGGCCAGCTGGGTTTGAAAAATTTCTAAATTTTATCTGTGAGTACAGAGATGACAACAACGTACTGGTTTTCGAAAATTACGACAACAATTTACGGACCACCATATGGGCAGAGGACGGAGAAAACCATTTATTTATTCAAAAAAATAAAAGCAATACTTCTGAAATAATAATTCCTCTTAATATAGTAGCTCGAATAGATTTTAAAAAATTGTACGAAATTTTCTATAATTTTAATAAAACATAATCTTTCTAATGCTCTCGTTTATTTGTTCCCTCTAATTTCAACAATCCACCTGAAATTGCAAAAAATCAAATGGCTGGCCGGAATCCGACTAGTTGACCTTCAAAATGATCGCAGTCTCTTGACCCCATACCCAGCACCTTGATCTTTGCAAAAACAAGTCTGTACTCGTAAAAATTGCGAAACGCGATTCCAACAGTGACGTCAACCGTTTACAAGCCATTACTTGCAAAAATCGTGAATCCAACCGGATGCGCTGGTAACAGTCTTTTACTAAATAATAATAATTATCTCAACAATTACACGTGTATTTTTACTGACCTTGATGGGATACCAATGCTAATGACCCCTGTTCATAGGCGGGCGGATGGAAATTTCACACATTATTAAATTTTATTCAATGAAAATTAACGTTTTCGCATTTTCCTCCATTAACACTGCAACCAAATTAATGAAACTCGTACAACTTTTCAATAAGCACCTAACATACCCAACAACCCACACAACCAGTGCCGGCGGCCTACGGGGGCTCAAATACTGATATATTTGCGGACCCAAGTGAGCCAAAACTCTCATATCTATACTACTCAATAACTTATTCGTCTTTGGTGACCGGAGTCAAAAACATGGAATCTTTTCTTGTGATCACTTTATTATTCACATTAGATACCTTATTAATCCTTTCCGACATTTTTCACCTATTTTTGTAAAAAACAAATTGAAAGAAGTCGCTATTTCAATATCGTTGTATAATTTTGCGCCCAAAGGACATTCTATATCATATTGCGCTGTTGGTCGTTTCTTCAGTTTGTCCCTATTGGATTATTGATATAACGAGTCCTTGGGTGATCCAGGGTTTTAGTTTACGTCTATGTTTATTTACCTTTTTAGTAATCGTGTTTTGTCTGATATAAAAATTTATTGTTCGAATTAATCTAGAATAACTTTTATTTACATCGTGTTCATCAATAACTTCGTTCCAAGTTTCAGACTGTAAAGCTAAGTTAATATTTTTGTAACCTATTATATCGTAACTTTGTGCCGGAGTAATACTATTGTTACGAGAATTCATCCCACAGCTGGTGCAATCGGCCATCAACCAATTCGTGGAAGGGACAGTATTCCGATACTTCTGGGAATCCGAAATATTTTGGTTCTCAACAGGAGGACCGCTGCCGTTACTGGGAATTCCCTTAAAGCTTCCAGAACACAAGAAAGAAGTTTCCCGATGGTTCGTGGACTTACCAGACAATTCCGAGAGAAATAGATAAATATGGACAGCTGGCGATAGGAGTCAGTCAGTTTTGCGACGGTCGTATTGTATAGTTAAGATAAAATGTAAATAGTTTCTGTGAATATAAATTTTGTTAAAGTAATGAAAATAAATTAGAGTGAGTTTGACTGTTTTA
This sequence comes from Octodonta nipae, assembly GCA_034190945.1. Taxonomy (NCBI): domain Eukaryota; kingdom Metazoa; phylum Arthropoda; class Insecta; order Coleoptera; family Chrysomelidae; genus Octodonta; species Octodonta nipae. Next base: position 47,772,466 of record CM067224.1, on the reverse strand, counting down.
AAATAAATCCAGGAACTGAACAGAACCCGTGTGTGGAAATAAAAACATTACAGTGGTGTTAGGTGTGGAGTGTATTTGTGGAACTTTATAAGTAGAAAATAAATAGACTGACAATGTTTAGAAACGTGAGTTTGAACCAATTGAAAGTGACTGATTTAAAAAAAGAACTGGAGGAACGGGATTTAGAAATTAGTGGAAAGAAAAGTGAATTAATACAACAGCTACGTGATGCCCTAATAAATGAAGGAAACGATACTTATTTGTTTGAAGTTTCTGGTAATGGAGACATGAGTATGCTAGTGAAAAAAAATGGAGGAAAATTCTAAAATCCTGAAAGAGTCGTTAGAAGATAAACTACAAACCTTACAAGAAAATTCTAAATCCCTAGAAGATAAATTAAAAGAAACATTACAAGAAAACTCTAAAGCTCTGGAGGACAAACTGCAAGAAAATTCTAAACGCCTAGAAGATAAATTATTGGAAAATTCTAAATCCTTAGAAGAAAATTTTAAAAGCATGGTACAGAAAAATTCCGAAATGCTGGAAGAGAAAATATTCGAGAATGAGGATGGTCGGCAAGGGAGAAGGCAATAGCCTTAACCCAGCACAGGGACGACTTCAGATAAATTACGAATTAGAGGATATGAATTAATTTAACAGATTTTTAAGAAGAAAACTATTTTATGGATGGCATCAAATTTAACTGACATTGCACTGTGCTAACAAAAAAGTATTGTCCTGGATATCGCCGGTTTAGTGAAAAGTCGAACAGACAACGGACAAGGTACTCAAGGAGGCACCAGAACACCAAGTGGTTCAGAGAGCCTACAAAAAAACACTCTAGCCACAGCAACTTCACCGTACTAGAGGTAAATAATCTCCATCAACCAAATCATAAGACTAGTCAAAAGGCTACAGTTTTTACACGTTACAATATATTTACTAAATCTTAATCATTATAAACAAAATAGTTTTTCTGTTGCAGAAAGGATTTATTTTTATCGCAATAATTACTTTACAGTTTGAAATTTTTTGTGACATACTCATTCATACTTACATTAAATACAAAAACACAAACATATTATACTGAAATATAAAATATGATCAAATTTGATTTTAAATTTATGTGATATACAAAAGTTAAAACACTATAATTTATATCTTGATATTGTATTTATAAATTTGAGAAAACACAGAATCTATTACAATATATAGATTCGCGAAAAATTTCAGAACAATTTTCAGTTTTCCAGGGCTGATAATACTTGGAAAATGTTCTAGGAAAAACAAATACTAACTTATGCATATTTATTGTTAACAGTTTACAAAAGTAAAGCATGGCATTATGTAAATAATTATTTATTTTAATTACAAACTGTACAAAGGTGTAAGGTCTACCCTATATATTGCAATTATTAACTTTTCCCTTAATTATTTATTAACTGGAAATCTATTAATTACACACTGTTTTGTAAATCTAATTCCTAGGAACTTCGCGTAACATAAAAAAAATATTTATGAAATCGAAGTTCCCTTAATTATTGGTGGTTGAGTGCAATTATAAGCCCAGCTAGATGAAACCATTTTAATGACGTCCTCAGCTCAAGGCGTCATCACCGCATCTCTTTGTACACTTGGTCCATCCCTAGTTAAGGTCGATGGGCCAAAAGGATGGTTTCATTAAAAATACCAAATTTTTGCAATTGCAAGACATTTCCTTATAGTCAACGTATTCAAACTACTTACAGAATAGAGCTAAAGCAAGAACCCATAAAATAAAAACCATAGATTAGCATAAATAATACATAGTCATTAAGTGTGAATAGCAGTAGTTTTAAAAATACCACAACTGATATCACAATTTATAACAATTTTATTATAGTTTTCATACATATTGAAGATTTAATAAGAGTAGAAGGATTATGAGGGCCACAGACCAATTTGCATATTCCATCGAACCGAAAGATATATCAGTATTTCAGCCCCCGTAGATCGCCGGCACTGGCTATGTGGGTTGATCGGTTTGTTGGGTACCTATTGAATAGTTGTGTGAGTTTCATTAGTTTGGTTGCGGTATTAGGGAAGAAAAATGGGAGAACGTTAATTTTCTTTGAATAAAATTTAATAGTGTGTGAAATTTCCATCCGTCCGCCACTGGTAATGCGAAATAATTAAAATAGCTTAGTGGCTTGAGTCGCGTTTCGCGATTTTTACTTGTACAGACTTGTTTTCCGACATCAAGGCGACGGTATGGAGTTCAACGATACTGATATCATCTCGAAGGCTAACTGGTGAGCCGGATTCGAATTTTTGCGAGTTCTTACTTGTAAAGATGTGATTTCTTAGAAATTACGTCAGATCGACCGAGCGGTCAAAGGCGTTGGATTCCACATTCCACATTTAGCTGGATTTTCAAATAACCTATATGAGCCTCCCATCTACGTGGGAAGCGAAGCCAGCTTCTTCATAAAATACCTGTGAGAGAGATCGATAATATCTGTTTTTTTTTAATACCCAACAAACTGGTAGAATGAAGGTTAGCCAGCGTGCTAACTGAATTGATCTTATAAAGTAAAATCAAGCAAAATGTTAGTTCTTCAGTGTTAGTTGAAGTGTAGACATCAGCAGTAACAATGAGTATAATTGGTAAACTAAACCCACAAGTTGGTACTTATGAAGTTCCTGAATTAGTAAAAATAACAATCAGCAGCAATAGTTCGATTACGCTTCAAAATAAGGAAACGTCAATACAGCTCTCAGAAGAGAGTTTTGGCAAATTCATCAATTATCTGGAAAACGCTTTTGCGTATTATTCAGATCCAGAGAACGACGATCCCGATTGTTTCTGGGACTCTCGTGATACCTGCACCGATGGCATCCATTTATGTATCAATGTGTGTTATAACGAAGGTGGTCTGTCATTATTTGAGACGATGAGGAACAAACTAATAAAGACAGGTATGAGTTTTAATAAGGAAAATATCCTTCAAATACATAGTGTGCTATGTAAAACGCCAGAAAAAGAGTCCGAACCTGAGAAATTCGTTGCTGATTTCTCTCCTGACCCACCAACCAAGAAAATGCGATACAAGTGTTCTAATCTAGTCGAAATACCAGACGATGTGGACGATTTAGATTTGGAGTCACAAGTTTTTTATTTTTAGTATATTTTTACAAGTATTATCGAAATCTGTAAATAAAAAACAATTGCAATACTGTGTGTTTTATTTTAAAAATATGAAAGAGAAAAATTAAATAAATAAAAAATTTGCCCAGAAATGTTAGCCGAGAAATGGGATCGAACCGGGGACCTGTAATGGGGAATATACTTACCTTTGTAATTAACTCGGCGCTCTTTCTACTCGGCCATTTCTGGGTGAATACAAAACAGGGTGTAAAGGTATAAGTGTTGCATTATAAAATTGTTAACTGAAGAATAAAGACGTATACGTCATTTTCAATAATGATATTATTGAAAGCTACTATTACTACTAGTTTTGTGATATTGACTTTTATATCACAAAATATGCTATACACAAATATACCACAAGGGGTGGAAAATGTGGCGGTATGCTTTTCTATGAATTGCTCAAAGAGATCTGATTTTTCGCTAATGAGGCGGACATTGCTAAATGATGGGCTACTACCAGCATATTTTGCAGAATTTCCAAAAGATGACACCCCATTACGCTACAAACTTAAAATTTTCTTTTACAATGGCACTGAAGAGGATTTTGATGGGTTAACAGCAAATTATGATTGTCAGCAGGAAGCCGAAGCAACAGCAACGACTCGTAGACAACAGCTACCAAATTCGCTTCAGAGAGAACTTAATAACTTATTAATATTATTATGTTTTGCTGTTATATCTTTGATATTATTGTTGGTAAAACTTATGTTGAAATGTACAAGATCTATACACTCGTTAATAAAATAATTTTGAGAAATAAAAATGCATGTTATGTTTTATTCATTTATTGAGGTAAAATCTTATTGATTAACCAATCATAAATATCATTACAATTTTTTATAGCACATTTGTATTCTGCGTATTCTTCATTAGAATCTTCATAATGATAGCCACAGACTATGGGATATTTACTTGTCTCACGGTCCTTCTTAGTCACGTCTCTCAACTTTATGGCGTTGATGGTATGCTCCAAATTTACGAACTTCACATGATTGAACCCAAGCTCATTTTTACACTTTTTAACTAATAAGTCATATTTTTGGTGACCTCTAACGTAGACATGAGAACATCTGGAGAGAAGAAAATTCAAAATCATATTCAACTGGCTTATATCCCAGATTCCACCATTGTAGCTGAGTCCATGAAGAAAATTTTCACAATATCTCACGGTTCGTCGATCTTCCTTGCACAGCAATTCAAATGGCTGAGGAGGCTTAAACAGGTAATGTATGACACCCGTTGCATATGTCTTGATAGCCAATTCTTTGGGGACAAATTCCCCGTTAAGGATGAAGCCTTGAATGTCAACGATTGCGATTTCCATGGTGAACTGAAGTTGTAATGTGAAGATATGCTCTTTTATGAGAGGTTTCGAACAATTTCGCTGAGTGGGAGAAACTCCATCAAACAATCGTGGATGATTATACAGAAGGCACGTGTTTTGTCAGGAAAACCTGTTTGAGATTCAATATCCAGGCGTACATCTACAGTGGAGGATTTCATGCTGTCCTCACGTCGGGAACAATCGATTACGAAGAGAGTGTAATTCTTGAAGGTGAGATAGTCTAGGAGCGGGTGTCGTTTGCCAGCAAAACTGGGATAAAAGTCCGTGTAGCGTTTGTAGGCTTCTCCGTATTCGTTCCTGGGGAAATCCAATTGCATCCTTTCTTTCGGCCAAATTTCTCCATTAAGAGTTAGACGAATATTAGATATGTGGATGTGATCAAATTCCGTAGGATTGGCCGCTATGTTGCTGTGCTTATTGGTCTGGAAGACAACGATGACGTATCGAGGACTCTCTAGAGCAGCACAAGTTTTCACAGCCCAAATTTCTCGTGTGGCGCCTGTCTTCAGAGCAGGCAACTCATGAAGTTCCCATTTACGAAACGGGATAATAATGCCAGTATCCTGTTTAACGGCTTGCAGCAGTTCAAGTTTCATATCATCGTTGGGGAAAATATGCTGGACTTTGAGTTCAATGCTGTCAATCGTCACGCTTGCTTTTGTAGATTTATCAGTAATAATAAGACAATCATCATCATTTCTTGCTCGCACTAAACGTATTGTTTGCTTTCCACAGGTTACTCGCTGGTAGTCGTTGAAGAGGGAAAACAAATGCTTGAGCGGGATGTACATTCGGAAAGATCTGTCTGCTGCATTCACAATTGGTTTACCAGGAAAATTCCAGCCAGCAATAGCTAATTCTCTTGAACTGGTAGGATCATAGCACAGATAACCTCGTATGGCACTGACGCGACCGGGATCGCGAACCGATTCCATTTCTTTACCACACTGTTCGTAAACCATATTATCGAAGAAAAATGCTCCTGCATTAGGGGATAGGGAAACTTCACCTGCACCTGCCGTTACATTAATTTGACCCTTAACGGCGATATACGAGTCCGCCATGGATAACCAGGAATCGGCTTGGTTCACAGTAATCTCCACTATGTCGTTGTTCCCAAATGACTTTACATAGGGATAGTAGGTTCTGACTTCCATTCTGCGAATGCTGTCATCGAAACTGGGCTTTCGGAAGATATCGAATGCTTGAGTTGACATGATAGCCTAGCGATTGTAGAAATAGTTTATTGGAGAACGTAAGTGATCTCTTCAAAGGTTTCGTTGATACTGACTTTGGCTGTGGTATGTTTGTACTTTTATGAGGATGCTCAAATATGAGTAAGCGTCCCATTATTGCTGCAATAGCTGTTTCAGTTCCAGTCTCACAATGATTTCCTCCCCTCGGAAATTGACGAGTTCAGATTCCTGATTAAGAATTCTCAAAGTTATGTTGTGTATTTCTCTTCGGTTGATAGGTAGGTAGATAAGATGTTGAGGTGTTTCGTCAATAGCGAAACCAGGATCAACTCCAATGGCAAACTCGTATACGGTATGTGACGGTCTGTCGTTGTAGAATGCTCCCGATGTGATGTTACTATCGAGATGGATTGTTCGCACTTTTATAATATTCACTGGTAAATCAGAGCTGTGCACTTGAAGAGGTGTGAGCAGTCTCTTGGAAAAACCCAGTATGGCACCGATGCTGTTTTCCTTTTGAAAGTCTATTGCGTATTTACTGCTGTATATTTCACACTTGAGTGTATTATTGTTGGGTTTCAATGAGAAAATCTCATCTACATCCTTCGAATGCTGCACACCCAAGACTTTTCTAATGTGCGCTTCAATATCACCAATTTCGTAGCTGCCTTCAGGTAATTCGATGGTGGTTGGTTTCTTTTTCGAGTCGATTAAATGCACTTTGCTACCCTTCTCAATGTTCGGGATGCTGTTGTAGGAGTGGAAACTCAGCAAGGCTAGACCGTAATTGTAGTCAGGATTCAGTTGAATAGGTGGTTGAAAATCAATGGACAGTGTTGAACTGCGTCCTTTCAGTGTTAATATCAAAGACATGACTGATAATTTTCGATAATGTTATGTGTTATTATAGAGAAACTGCAGACACAAATGACCGCAATTAGATTGATTATAATTTTGGTAGGAGTCGTTGTTGTAGAGTATCGATACATTACTTCCTAAATACTCAGCCAATTCACGAGGCGGTTTCAAATTACCAAAACTATCGAAATATTGCGCAACGTTTGCATTTTTAATGTAAGCTACCCAGTGTGTGCCTTTGTTGCGGCTAGAATCCAAGTTGATGATTGCCGACTCGGTTCTTGATGGTTGTTTGTTTTTAGGTAAGGCATCACGCATAAATACACCTTTAAAATTTGGTATTTTCAATTTTTTGGCGTATTCTACAAGCTCGTTTGTGTAAAGTGCTCGACTGGGTAACTTTATCGGGAGTTTTTTTGTTGTTTCTTTAGATAGAGACCAAGGCCTCCTTTGCGGGATTTTTTCAGGTAGAGCCCGGACCCTTTCTTTCCAATCTCCTCCATAGCTTGATTGTGTCGTCTGTCCTCTTCGAGTTTCTTTTTAGCATTTTTTGCGTCTATTAGTGTTTTACCCAAAGTTGCAGCTCCTCCAGTAAGGGTTCCAAGAGCTGAGAGTCCTGCAAATAGCGGGAGTAATGGGAGAATTCCACCGACTTTTGACTCGAAAGGTATCACACGAGGAACTCGAATTTTCTTACGACCGCCAGCTTTCTTAATTGCCATCCTAGCCGCTCTCAAAGCCATCAGCGATGACTGTCGTAGACTTTGTCCTGCAGGAGAGTTAGCGATAGCTTTATTCGTAGGTAGCATGACATGCTTTCGAAATGGTAAAAGGGTTTTGCGTGTTGAAGATTTTCGCTTACGGGAAGATTTTTTCACACCTCTACTCCTCTTTCGCTTTTGAGATTTCATGCCAAGACCGAGTTTCTGTTTGGTTTTCATAGTCGTTGTTATGAGCCAAGCAGCTGCTTTTTCACCGAGTGAAGCGTCCTTAGATTTGAATCTCTCCCAAGCCCTATTCTCCAACTCAAAATCTGCCTTATGACGGTCTGCCAGAGAAGTGCTTTTACTGTAAGCAATATCGTGATCCCGACAAGCTGCGTCGGTTTTGTTTATACCTCGCTGTCCTAGAGCTAAGCGTTTTTCGAGTTTCGTACCCGGTCCACAAAATTGATAGCCAGGAAGGTGAATTTCAAAGGGTAACTTGTTGATTAGAGTGTTCACTACACTTCCACTACCTTCAGCGGTTAACATAATACTGACTGACTGACGTTCAGAAAGTAAATTTTATATTTAAAAGTCCACCCGAAACACATGTACATCAGTTTACTTTGAGATGCACATAAAGCAGCAAGATATTCAATTGCCTATAGAAAATCTAGATTTTGTGGCGGAAGGGGGTGACAATGATAGTGTACCATCGAAAAATGGGAAACTATGGCCAAATTCCGTCCGGGCGGCGTTCTGCGGCCCCAGCGGCTGCGGGAAAACCAATGCGCTGCTCTCGCTTTTGTTCAACGAAAACGGATTGCGATTTAAAAATGTCTACGTGTACTCGAAATCTTTGTACCAACCAAAATACCAACTACTACAAGAGGTTCTCAAGAGCGTTAAAGGTGTGTCATATTTCCCTTTCAGCGAAAACGAAAGTGTAATTGATCCATCAGACGCCTGTGAGTATTCAGTGTTTATTTTTGATGATGTGGCTGGTGATAAACAGAAAAAGATTCAGAATTTCTTTTCCATGGGACGACACCGACACATCGATTCAATTTATTTGTTGCAGACGTATAGTAAAATGCCCAAGCAACTAATACGAGACAATTGTAATGTGATTGTGCTATTCAAACAAGATGAAATCAATTTAAAGCATGCCTATGATGAACACGTATCTCCGGATATGTCATTCGAACAGTTTAAAGACTTGTGTTCAAAGTGTTGGCAGGATCGCTACGGGTTCGTGGTTATTGTTACAGAATTCAATTTAAATGAAGGGCGATATCGCCAAGGTTTCGATAAATATATAAGACTACAAAGCGAAAAATAATCAGTCAGTCAACAAAAATGTCTTCAGTGAGCAGCAACAGCATTGCAGAAGCTTTTCGCAAGAAAAAAATCAAACAACTAGCACGGTCCATTCGCAAAAAGTACCTCAGTCTGAAACTGGGTAAATCGGAAAACGATGAGACCCTCAATAAGCTCTTTGAACCGGTGGTCGGACCTTTGAAACAAATAGTTTCAACTACATCCAAAGTTCTCACCAGCGTCAACAAAATCACCTCCGGTGTTGCCATCTATCAAACGAGAAACAATTGTGAAAAAAGAAAAACTAGAGCCGTTAACACCAAAATCCAATCTATTCCTCGAAGAAGAACCAGTCGCAGAGACTAGTTTTTATACCGATGCTGAAGCCGAGGAAACGGAACAAGAGGAAGATGATCCGACTTATTACTCTGAAAAAAGTTTTGAGTCCTATATGGACCAGTATCCAGCAATGGTGCAAAAGTACGTAACCGAATATTTCCACAAGAGTGATAAAATTGACAACATTTATGGACCCTCATACAATTTGAAAACCTCCAAGTGGTATCTCGGTAACAAAGAAATCAACTTCGATACGAGGACAGGACGTCTTACTGTTGGAGACGCTGTGTTTCGAGGATCACCTGGTCTTTACCAATTGATATTCTACAAGGACCCCGCATACACTCCAGATGACAAAATCGTGTACCAAAAAGTTCTGGAGCGCGCATTAGTACACCGGAATGTAAAAGGACATTTGAAACCCTCAGGAATATCCAAATACAAAGATGTCATTAAACCTATGTTTATAAAACCAATTAAACCAAGCAGCAGCAGCGAAGGAAGAGGTATGAAGTTGAAATATAATACAAAGCCAATGGAATACGTCTACTGGGACGATCCCAATGAATTGGTAGATCGTTTAAGGTTACTTGTTGCATCGAAAGAGGCCGGCAACACATCCCACGACAACGAAATTGTAGCAATAATAAATGAGCTCAAAGAAGCCAATATTATACGCGACAAATAACCAAAGTAGTCATTAGTAAAATGTCTCTCGATAAATTTGGTCGAAGTGCTGTTCAACAACAGCAACCGAGTGATTATGAGCGCGCAAAAATACCATTTTCCTTCACAGCCGATGGAAATATCGATGTAGAGAAAGTGATAATTTCAAATGTTGGAGATCCCAAAGCGGATATGGATGCCGCCAATAAACTCTATGTCGATGACAGAGTACGCGACAAGTTGTCTCAAATTAAAAAGGACTTTCAAGTGGCATTCAATGATTTCAGCGATAAGGTTTACAACAGTATGCGAAAACTTGAGAAAAATCAACATTCTATTGATAGCAGCTTAAGGGTTAATCAACAGACCTTTCTGGAATTTCAGTCGAATACCAACGTCCAGCTTAACCAGCTTACGAAATTACCACAGCAAATTGAAGAGAATCTAAAACAGACTATAAGTGATGAAATTTCGCAATTGAAAAACGATATTGATGAAGTGAAGGCCATCAAAGAGAAAATGCTAAAAGTTGTACCCGAACTATATGTGGATATGCAAAAATTACACGATGAAATGAGTGATAAAGTTAATAAGATGAACTTAGAGATGAAAAAATTATCAGATGGCATCAAGAGCGAACTGCGATCTCACAAAAACGAAGTCTCTTCGCAAATCAACAATCAACTAAAGATGATTAATCCAAAAATTGTAGCCATTCAACAGCAACAGCAGCAACAGCAATCTGCTCTAAAGACTAAATAAAAAGTCATCATCCACGTTAAATTATAGTAGTCATCATGAATTATTCCAAGAAAAAAGTTCAAGTTGTAAAGGAGCTGCATCGACCTGTGAGAAAAAAATTTCCACGACGTCACACCGTCATTAAGGGTTTCGATGATTTATGGCAGTCTGATTTAGGACAATTAGATCTTTATGCGGGAACTAATAGAAATTTTAAGTATATCTTAGTGGTAATTGATTGTTTTTCCAAGTACGTGTGGACGAGGCCGCTGAAATCAAAATCAGGAGAGGAGGTGACAAAGGCTTTCGAGAGTATTCTCACTGCTAATGGTGGACGCCGTCCGAAAAACTTACAAACAGACCACGGAAAAGAATACTACAATAGCCACTTTACGAAACTAATGCAAAAATATTCGATTAACTACTATAGTACATTTAGTGGGATGAAAGCAGCCATATGTGAGCGCGTGATAAGGACGCTAAAGGAGAAATTATTCAAATATTTCAGTTTAAATGGCAGTTACAAGTGGATTGACATTTTACCTGATATCGTTCAGTCTTATAACAATCAAAAACATCAGACGACGAAAATGCGCCCTAGCGACGTAACTGCTGCTAATGCTAAGGACATTAAAGTATTCAATAGATTGAAAATCACCGGACCTCGGAAACTCAAGGTGGGTAATGTGGTGCGAATAAGTAAAGTGAAACACGTCTTTGAAAAAGGACACACCAGGAATTGGACTACAGAGCTATTCAAGGTACGTCAATATCAGTTAACGAATCCCATTACCTACCTGTTGGAAGACATGAGTGGCAGACCAATTCAAGGGGGATTTTATGAGGAAGAATTGCAAAAAACCGCAAACCCTGACGTTTATCTCGTGGAAAAAGTGTTGCAGAAAAAAGGCAATAAAGTCAAAGTTCGATGGTTGGGTTTTGATAAAAGTCACGACAGCTGGATTGATTCCAGCAACAGGCTATAACTTGTAAAGCAGGAGTAGGAGGGAAGACAACGACGGAGACGTTATAAAAACCTTCTGAGTTTCCCATTACCTTCAGTAAGAGCAGTTCAATTTGGTGAGCAGCAGTATGAGTGATACTAGTTTTGAAGAAATTGACTACAACGCCGACCTAGGTAGAATCTTAAACATGTACGAAGATGCAGTTAAAACAGAAGCGTTTTACCTGTTACACACCAAATTTCCTCTCATCAATTCTGAGTTGGAAATCCAATGTGCATTAAGTCCAGCTCGAACGTTTGCACCAGTAATTATTCTACAAAAAAATAATGTGAAAATTGTCTTGAACAGCTTCGAATGGGCGGATGTTTTGTGCGTTCTGAAGTTGATGAATCAGAATTATTTAGAAAACCCAAATATTAACAGTCACGAAGTTGCTGCACCAATTTCCTGTGGAGAATTTCTACATATAACCCAAACAAGATCTGAGAATGATGAAAAACTAGTGTTGTTGATGCAAAATATTATTGCGTTATATTTCTCTCATAGTGATGTAGTGGAACTTTTTAGAATTGAACATATAATTTCTAGTCGAGTAGAAGCATATTTAGAAATGAACTTTTGTAAATATTATTTTAAAGTTTTAAATGAAATTTGTTCATGGAAACATTTAATTTGTTCGCAACCAGTTGAACGACTACTATCATCTTTTTGTTTTGATAATACATCTCAACTGGGTATTGCTTTAAGAGAATATCTTTATTATTACAGAGAAAAAATTGTAGCCGACATTGTAGCGAGAAAACCTCAATAAAATGTATAAAATCATCCCGTTTTTTATTTTCCTTCAGTTGATATATTACCATCATGGAGTGTAGAGATTGGTATCAAGTATACGAACACAGATTACGTACCTTTGAAAACTGGCCATCAGAATTCCCAGCTTCCAGACTAGCAAGGGCTGGCTTTATTTATTTTGGTCAAAATGATGTAGTAAAATGTGCATTTTGTGGGACTGAAGGATTCAACTGGCAAATGACAGACGATCCTGTAGCTGACCATTTGGATTGGAATCCAAATTGTTCCTTCTTCGATACAGATAGCGTATACTTAATAAATAGAAAAAAACCTGTTGTTCATAAAGATAAAATAAGTGTTGCCAGCAGATTTTCTACGTTTGACAATTGGCCTATAGCTCTAAAGCAGAGACCTAATGATTTGGCAAAAGTTGGATTCTTTTATAGTGGTGTAGGAGATAGAATCATATGTTATTGTTGTGGCATACAAATTTCAAACTTGCTGCCAAACGATGATGTTACTGAAAGGCACTTGATGATATCCAGCAACTGTTTAATGAATCAAAAAAACAATAGAAGATTCAAAAGCTACTAACTTATGTTGTAAAATTTGTTTAACTAATGAAATATCTGTTGTACTTCTTCCCTGTAGACATTTAGCATGCTGTTCAAGCTGTTTCATAGATATTGACAAATGCTGTATCTGTAGATGTGAGACGGTTGGGTATTTAAAGGTCTTTATTTCTTAAATGTTATAAAGTATATGTATAATAAAACATTTTATTCAAAAAACATCTTTTATTACAAAGCCATAATATAATTAAGTAAATGTAAACCAAATTTAATATAAGTACAAGTATACATATAACTAAAACCTTTCTTTATTTCTTAACTGTTATAAAGTATATGTATAATAAAACATTTTATTCAAAAAAACTTTTATTACAAAGCCATAATATAATTAAGTACATGTATGTAAACCAAATTTAATATAAGTACAAGTATACATATAACTAAAACCTGACTCGAGAACTTGAAATTTCATCTTTTAATATAAGTATAAGTATACATATAACTAAAACCTGACTCGAGAAATTTTATCTTTTAGAAAAGTACAAATCAGCTATATAATCATCTTGATTATTTAATTCAAATAAGAGTGTCGAACAAATTGAACACCAAGAAATTTTATTTTCATATAGCACATGGAGTTCACTAGATCTATACATGTCATAATATTTCACAGAATGATGGTCAAATTTTTTTTCCTTTTGTTCAAAAACATTTTTCAATTTGTTTAGGCATGGAGTGCATAACGAAAGATTGTATTCAAAAACTACATGATAATCAAACCATGTATAGTACTGCTCATAAAAGCAGTATTGTTCTAGTGAGGTAGAATTTATCAGAACAAGCTTGAGCTCAAATGACATTTGATTTCCGTCTACCAACTCAAAGTCTTTCAAAATCAAATCAGTATTGATAGTCAGGTTTGAATACAGAGTTGCAAACTCATCATGCCTACACTGACTGAAATTATTTATCACTTCCTTGGTTAAATTCCAAGGAAGCGGTGATAATAATATAAATTCACTTAAATTTGGAATATTTTGATAAATTTTTCTGAGGCAGATTTCTTGCAATGTAACCATATTTTACCTTTCTGTTACCTATAAGAGAAAAAAAGAATTCAAATTAAAATTGTTTGAGTCTGTAATGACCCCATGGTAGTGTATCGTAACTATGAGGGAGTAAAAATCGTTTGTCATCATAGGGATTTAGAGCAATTTTGGTTTGCTCAACAGTATAAACATTATGTTGTTTAGCTTGAATGCACCGCTGAGTCTTATTAATAACAAAATTTTTGTTGCCGTTTCTAGTAAATTCCTCGAGACACTCCAAGTAGTCCTCATAAGTTATATTTTTCCTAACAACATTCTTCTTTACACCCTTCGCCTTTTTTATGTTTTTCCCACCTTGCATCTTGTAGGTGTATTGCTTTGATCTTAAACCGATGAAAAACAGTAGAATTTCACCTTTGGCTTCATCTTTCATTAGACCCGGCACTTTTTTATTAACAAGAGGAATATTCCAACGATTATCAGCAGGATAATCGCTGGTATCAAAACGATCGATATCTGCTTTTATAACCTCTTCATATAGATCATCGCATTGAATTTCATATATTAAGCTGTCGGTATCCGTATAAAGTAGTTTGCATTTCTCTACAGGGAACTTTTTCAACATATAGTCATAGTGAAATTCATATATACAAAGTTTAGAAATATCGAGGATACACATTCCAATATACAGGGGTTTGTCGAATAATATACTATGATTTTTTAGTTCAATTGCCATAAGATCTTCATCAAATATGGTTCTACTGTGAAAGTTTGGACTAGAAATTAAATTTTTAGCTCCCATTCTTCCATTCCATCGTCTAGCTAGTTTAACATTTCTGTGTTTTCTCACGTTTTGCATTGTTTTTCCGAAGACAGCATTTACCATTAATTTGTAAAGATTTGTTGAAAAGTTATTAGTTGATTGAGATCTTAGTGTTGTGTTAAAATCGATGTATGGTTTCAACCAGGCTGATTGATCAAACTGCAGTATACGATGAATTTTAGACAATTTTAAACCATGAGATAAAGCTTGCTTGAGATTCCTATAATGAATCACATATTTTTCTTTATTATCCAAAGTGGTTAGAAGCTTCTCGATTTTTGAATTCCTTGGTACTTTGTGTTCCGCACAGAATGGGAGATCCTTATGAAGATCATGGAGATGTTCTGGATACTCCAAATCAACTTCCAGGATATATCCTGTAGACGAATCATCGGGGATGCTGGTGATATCTATGTTTGAGTCAACCCATTTAAACCCTTCGTAGGGGAGGGGTTGACTCATTCCCCACCCGTACATGTTATTAATATCACAATAAAAGAGGAATTTGGAGGGTTTAGAAGGATCATAACCCTCCATATACTTGTTGTTTGCCTCCCCATACCGATTACAGCACATCGATATACCTCCTCTTATACCACGTTCGATGAAGAGCAACATGTCAACATCCTGAACCGTTTCTAGCTTGCATTTAGTATATTTTAGCATGCAATCCCAAGTGTAACCGGGAATGGTGTAGTAGTGTGCGGGATCTAATCCGTATGTCTTGTGGCAGGTGTTACGAAAAGTCTCAAATACGCAAGCCAATAATAAAATGTCTGTTTTCATATAGAGATCGCTATATTCACCAAGCGTTTTCAACTCGAATTTATCCCATACTAACTTAGCATGTCTGTAGTCTTTTTCTTCTATATGTTCATCGTTCAATCGATTGTAAAATTTTTTCTTTTTTGGTAATGCTGTCTCTTCTAATCTCTCAATTTTATTCAAGTAATCATAAAAAAATACACCTTTTCTATGCAGCAATCTTACTTTTTCAGTAGGTAAATGTGCAAACTGACTGTTCAGAATATCGAAATCGTTTTCATTTAAAGTCGAAACTAACGAGTCCAATGAACATCCCATAAACCTGAAGGAATCGATATATCTAAATCTGATTTTTGTGTCGTTATCATGAACTGTAAAACTAATATACTTTTCTTTATTAACAGGTAAAAGAGTTATATGGTTTCTTTTCGCCAAATCTCTGATTATGAAGTGACTGTCGTAGCCACTCAAATTATGGAAAACTATAGGGGCAACAAAAGATTTCCTATATAAAAGATTGCAGTGATTATGACTAAAGCCTCTAAATTTCCCAGAAAGGTGTCAGTGATCCTTAACTATTCTATCTTGAGGACCAAAAGGTTTTTCACAAATGTGACAAACCCCAGTGGCATCCTTCAAGTCTACTGCTGTGTTCATTGGTTCAATGTTAATCAATTTAGATTGCACAAATTTTGCTAAATTTTGCATTTCATCTGCAAACCACGACATACAATCCAAACTTCTATTACTCTTAAAGAAGGAGTACTGATCATTATAATGGCACTTGAAATAGTAACCCGCACTATATGCTGTATGTTTTTGATAACGCAAGCTATTACTTGAAATATTTCGATCATTAAACGGTTCCAAGAGTGACTCAAAATCTGCATATACAATGAACGGAACTTTTTCTTTAAACATGAAATTTTTGAATTCAACATGAGAAAACTTTGGAAACTCTACTTTACAATCATTTAATTTTTCGCAGTATACTGCATGTTCTTTCAACTTTTCATCTGAATAAAAATAGTTCAGGCATCTATCACAGACATATTTCTTCCCCTTATGTTTCGATATCTGACTATATAAAAGTCGGGAAAGATCTTTGATCCAGCAGAAGTGGTATCGAATTTCATGATCCTCATCATTTTCATTCTCATCATTATCATCTACTTCCAGAGTACTTTTTTTAGGAAAATATTTATCTTGTAGTATTAACAAATTTACATGTTGCTCTCTCTTCTCTTTAGTTAAACGGACGGGAACAATGGTATAATTAGAACGTGTATCCATTTCTAATCCGAACACATTGACTGATATTGACTGGTTATGCTTCTCAAAAACAGAAATTTGATTTATCTTGACTGGAAGAATTAAATCCTTCAAATTCAAAACTTGACTATAGTGAGGATAGGAAGTAGTTCTATCAGAATGATTTGCAGCAGGAATAAGAGCAGATACTATAGACCAAAGAAAGCAAGCCTCATCACGATTCTTAATATTAACACAAGCTCTTGTTGATTTAATTTTTGCAGGTAACTCAATGAAAGATGAACCACCTGTACCAAGTGAAAATTTGTTAATATTAATTTCTAGGGAAATAACCTCATTGAAACACCACCCAGAAACTTCATCAGCAAACTCGGAGAGCGCATTTAAAATACGATCTTTTACATAAAATTCAAACCAATATTGCAGATCAGTACCTAAGTCAATAACTTCATTTTTGGTTGGAAAATACTTTTTATCTACTATCTCCATATCGCCTGAAATTTTTGAAAACTCTCCACAAAAGGAAGTGTTCACTTTCACCATTGGCATTTTCTTTAAAATATTTCTGATTCTAGGTTGAAAAAGTCGACTAGCATCTTTTAAAAATTCCGCTACATCTTTATGATATTTGTTTATAATTACTGAAGTTTTTACGCGACTTTTAAAAGCAGATGCTACATCTTCCCACTTAACACGATCACTGATATTCCTACTTTTGAAAATCCCCATTCCCACAGAATTATTTTGTTGTAATACAATTCTAAATCTTTTGAGATGTCCAATATTGGTTTGTAATTTACGTAATGTACCTATTGATAAATCCGCTTTCCGAATGGCTCTAGAGCAAAGAAGAATGTGTTTCTTTATAAGTTTTGAATAATTTTCAATGTCCCATTGAGTTAACGGTTTCGATTTTGATGACAAAATAGTTTCTACTTCCCTCATTTTTGCAATAATTTCATCACTAAGATGTGCAATTTTATCTGAATTCATTTTTCTCTACAGTAACAGAAACGGTAAAAACTTACAATTTTTTTGTTTGAAGTTCTCGAGTCCTAGTCCTCTTCTATCTTAAATACCTAGTCCTCTTCTATCTTAAATAAGACTCTTGGGTGAAACCCAGGAATCTCTTGCAGCCCCGTGAAGCTGACGTACAACTTCCCGCTTTTGAATTTTGGGATGTGTGGTGTAAACGTTTCTGTCACCCGTTTCGGTAAAAACGTGACTTTTTCCTCTAACTCTAGAAGGATGTTTTCACCGAATGTTGACTTCACTAGTTTGGCAGCAAGAATTCTGTATTTGGTGTTCAGCGGTAAGTCCTTTAGCTTTATGACCGGCTTCTTTACAGCTGCAGAATTTGAAACATTGTTAATTTCGTTTAAGAAATTCATCTGTAACAATAAAATAATATTGTATTTAAGTTTTATGTGATACAATGGTATACTCACTTTTATTTTTGTTTTTCTTGTTTGCTTCAGAGTGTTGATGTGCTGGCTTTTAGCTCAGGTAGATGTGTAAAATTCTGGAGTGCTGATGTGCTAATGTGCTGGATTTTAGCTTAGGTAGATTCGCAAACTTCTGGAGTGCAGATTTGCTAATGTGCTGGTTTTTAGCTCAGGTAGATTCGTAAAGTTCTGGAGTGCTGTTTACTAATGTGCTGGATTTTAAATGTCTGGTCTCGTCGATTTTTGCGCTAAAATAATATGAAAAGCCGATATTTAGAAATACATTATATTTAATTTCTCTCTATATAAATATCCATTCTAAGACAAAAAAAACCTACTCAAAACTGCTATAAAATAATGTTATCTGACTACACATTTCTCTCACTTCAGCAACATCAAGAGAAAAACTTTTTTTTTAAATAAATATTCATATACAACTACCAAACACAAAAGTCTTTTTCTCCCGCAGAAATTATTTATCCATGCTAAGATAAAAATCATACTCAAAACTACACTCATGATAATATTTAGCGACTAGAAATTATCTAAAAATTTCAACACATATAAAGAAATATTCTTAAACAACTATCAAAAACTAAAATCTTTTTCCCTCACATAAATTATTTATCCACTCTAAGACATACAATACTCAAAACTACATCCAAGATAATGTCTAGTGACTAGAAATTTCTTTCAAGACAAAGGTATATTCATAAACAACTACCAAAACTAAAGTCTTTTTTATCCCACAGAAACCATTTATCCATTCTAAGAAAAAAATCGTACTCTAAAACACATCCAAGATTATGTGTAGTCACTAGAAACTTCTTTCAATACATTTAAAGAAATATTCGTAAACAAATAACAAAAACTAAAGTCTTTTTTATCCCACCGAAACTATTTATCCATTCTAAGACAAAAATCATGTTCAAAAACTACACACAAGATAGGGTCTAGCGACTAGAAATTTCTTTCAAGACAGCAAAACATATTCAAAAAAATGTAAAAACAGTAACAATAATAATAATAATAATAATAAAGAAAACTTACCAGAGATATTTTTTCACTCACATACACTTATTATCACGTTGAAAGACTGCTTTCAATTGATTTCAGTACGATCAGGATGTCGTATTTAAACCGTTTCGCTGGGTACCAAACTACGCAAAACGAGTCCTCTCTCGCTCTCACAGCCGACCGCGACGACCACATTCCAACAAGATCCGCTTCTTGGAGTAGTTCTTGATAATTTACAGGGTGATAATACGCAGTAATTTGTATGATTTGGTTTTTAAGAAAATACTCATTTCAAACGAATGCTGTGAAAATAAACACATACTAATTTGTTATTAATTTTTATTTTCTATAGCCAAAATCCTAGTCAACAATTCTTTCAGTTGTTCGTAAAGCGTTAGATTTGGACATGGGATATTAAACAAACTTAATGTTAACTTATTAGTGTCTACAAGAATATTTGCAAATTCATTATATTCGAAATACCTATTATTTTCAAAAAAATAAATTGTTCCGTTAGTATACCGAAAAGCACTTCTAATATTTTCGGGTATACCGCTAAAGTGTCTGCTTATATAACCATAATTTTTCCCTTCATAGGAACACTCGTTGATCTCGGCGTACATATTATTTGAGAAGAAAAAAATAGTTTGTCCTGTATAACTGGTAACAGCTGCAATGATTTGATCTGCCGGTATTGAGAGCTTGAAATCGCTAATGCTTAAAGTTTTCAGTAGTTTAAAGTTCTCATCTGAGATGTAGAATAATCTTGTCTTATCTCCAATCATAACTATTTCACCAGACGGTCTCTGATATATTGAAGTTATTTCAGCGACATCCGATGGTAGAAAATGTAGGACTTTCCGTAGATTAACGTTTTTTGATGTTTTGTTTCTACTCTCCATATCCATGATCCATAGCCTGTCTTTATATATAATATACAGATTGCTTCTTAATACTAAAAACTGCAATCCCGAAACATCTACTTGACATAAGTCTATTACTTTCTCTTGTGTACCTTTTACAGTGGTATTAGTGGTATTTGTGGAAATAATAATTTTTTGTGTACTCGAAGGAATCTCATGAATATATTTTTGTGTTGTCTTGGGGGTAATTTTTACCGTCACACTTTCGGGGACTTTTTTCGTCGTCTTTGGAACGCTTTTTACGGTCGTACTTTGAGGAATTTTTTTCGCTCCATATAAAAATTGAATTCCTCGGATATCATCTTCATCGAGTTGTAAACGGCCATAATATGGATACATTATTGAGCTCCAAAAAGGGGAATGCTCCATTCCAACGCTGTGACCTATTTCGTGAATCAAAACAGAAAGCAAACTTGTCTGGTTTGCTGGAATATCTTCTATTTTATCCAACCCTAAATACCACATCTCACTTCGGTCTAAATGAATCTCACGACATGTATCATTATTTGGGAGATATGCATGCCCCAAAGCACCAGAAGGTCCGTCAAATAGATAATAACAATTTCCCGCATCTTGACACCTTCTGTTGTTTGAGTGTCGGAACTGCCCGTCGGCATAGGAAATAACTATGTCCGGTGCAGTAGGTGAATAAGTGAATTGTAAGTTTGACACATTTTGCCATACTTCAAAAGCTTTTTCTGCCACTAATTTCCTTTCCGAATCAGCAAATACAAAGTACCACTTTAATTTAGTCTTTTGCCATTTTTGGGGGGTTGTACGAAAACTCAAAGGGAAATCAGGTAAACCACAACGTGGTTTATTCATTAAATTTAAAGTTTCTTCATTTGCAGTACCGTCTACTGTCAAATTATATAGTTCTTGAAAATTAATCAATCCCTCCTTTAGGTCTGTTATAGACGTTCCATTATCACTTAAAAATCCATATCTTTTTAAAAAGTTCTCAATATTCACGTCACACATTACCAATGAAATAGAACACGCTATATAAATTCCCAGTAACATTATTTTTGCATCTATTCTCTTTGAATGATTAAATAAAACTGAATTTTCACTGCTTCAAATTTATAATTTAAACCCTCTTTTATTCTATTCAACAATTAACCTAGTTACCATAAAACTATGTGTAAGATTAATTGAAACCTATTTCAGCATATTACTCTACCCTGTATTTTCAATTTCAAGACTGCGTCACAACCCACCTACTAGGATATCCAGCGTATTTTTCCATATCAGGTCGTTCGCGCTTTACTAGCTGACCTCCACGAAAAGTCCGTATCGATGAACCGCCACCGTCACCTTGATCTCTAGAAACAAGTCTATAAAAAAATCGCGGATGTGATTATCATATATCCCTATCTGATCCTCAATTACTGCGAATTTTTCTACATCATATCGGCAATACTAGTTGACCTTCAAAATGATCGCAATATCGTTGAACTTCATACCGTCGCCTTGATGTCGGAAAACAAGTCTGTACAAGTAAAAATCGCGAAACGCGACTCAAGCCACTAAGCTATTTTAATTACTTCGCATTACCAGTGGCGGACGGATGGAAATTTCACACATTTTTACATTTCATTCAATGGATATTAACGTTCTCCCATTTTTCTTCCCTAATACCGCAACCAAACTAATGAAACTCACACAACTATTCAATAGGTACCCAACAAACCGATCAACCCACATAGCCAGTGCCGGCGATCTACGGGGGCTGAAATACTGATATACCTTTCGGTTCGATGGAATATGCAAATTGGTCTGTGGCCCTCATAATCCTTCTACTAATAAGCACATTTGTATTAACAAAAAAATAAAAAATCTGTTAATTCTAGGTGAATGTGTTTGAATCATTAACAAACTCAATTTAGTCCTTGTATTAGAAATTGATCTGCTTAAAAATGGAAAGTTAAGTACGTTCTAATGCAATTTAATCAAGTAGTTAGGGTCAGTCTGGTTATATTTCTTTTCAGTTGCACATACTGCAACCCCTTTTTGGATTACAAGTATTACAAATCAAATATCTATCTTAAAATTAATTTTGGACATTATTTATTACCTTATTGATTTAACTGTTCAAATTGTTGTCCATTTTCCCTAACCCATAATGGCAAACCTTTTCAATACGCCCGAGTGCATTTAAAATTATAACAGGTCGCCTTTGTAAATCCCGAAAAGCTGCCTCCGTTGCGGCACGAAGTTCTTCGCGACTGTTGTGTCTGTTGGTATATATTTTATTTTTCAAATAACCCCACAAAAAAGTCCAATATAGATAAATCGGGTGATCTTGGAGGCCACCTAATTGGTCCATGTGTTCCTATAGAACATCCTTGAAAATTATTTTCTAAAAAGCGCCCAATTAATCTAGAATTGTGGGCAGGGGCGCCATCTTGTTGAAAGTGTATAGAATTGCGAAAGGCGAGGGGAACATCTTCCAATATTTCGGGTAATAAGTCTTCTAGGATTGTCAAGTACGTATTGGCGGTAAGGGTTCCTTCAAGAAAGCGGTACTTTATTTTTGTCCTCAGTATAAAACAGGCTACATTAAAACCAAATCGACCCTGCTGTTGTCGCTCAAAAATTAAGTGCGGGTTCTCATCATACCAGTATCTTGTATTCTGCCTGTTAAATATACCGGCACTGCTTATATGAGATTCGTCTGACCAAATAACTTTCCTTACAAAATCATTGTCCCTTCGGGTTTGGTCTAAAAACCAATTGCAAAAATTTAACCGTGTTGCTGCATCACC
Source organism: Octodonta nipae (assembly GCA_034190945.1). NCBI lineage: Eukaryota > Metazoa > Arthropoda > Insecta > Coleoptera > Chrysomelidae > Octodonta > Octodonta nipae. The sequence goes on along the minus strand of CM067224.1, from coordinate 47,749,713 downwards.
AGGATATAAGTGCTGGGCAATATTGACTTTGTAAGATTTAAATTTATATTTTAACTATAACTCCAGTGTAATTTTCTAATTTTGCACGAGAAGTCTGGGGATAGGCATGAACGCTAGCTAACACATTTATTCCATTCATTTCTCGATTTTCTTTGTTATACACCTTTGATCGAGGTTTAGAATATGCACCAAAACTTAGTAAATTAGTCTAAATATAGTTGCTCGACTAGGTTGATGCCTCTCTGGATATCTGAAAGTTTTAAAAACGCGATTTCATGAAATATCTTATGGTAAAATACTCGTACTTTATACCTGTGGAAATATAGTTCTAAAGCTTCTTCAACATTCTCATAACATTGATTTAAACATTGTATCATATCGTATTTTTCGTAATTTGGAAAACGAATTCTCTTCCAGCCATTATCAATTATCAACCAGCAAACTCACGAATAATTATTTATATAATGATCTTGTAAACTCAAACACGATAAAACACAATAGTTATTAACAATCGCAGATCACACTAACAATGACAGCTTGATCAGATTTGCGTTTTTCTCTCCAGCGCTCACTAGATAAAATATTGTTCCGAGAGGCGGAATTCTATAATAATTTTAAATGGATTCATGCGAGAGGTTTGCCAATTATGTGTTAGGGAAAATGGACAACAATTTGAAGAGTTAAATCAATAAGGTAATAAATAATGTCCAAAATTAATTTTAAGATAGATATTTGATTTGTAATACTTGTTGTGTTTGTTATACTTAATGAACGATGTATAACTATTTATTAGTTGCTTTTAGGTACCTAAATTTCGTGTTTCATGTTATTGAATTATTGTTAACATTATTTTTCTTTGCTTATAAACTCCTATAAAAAATCTCAAATGGAATTATTTGTTTGATTCTCCTTTTAAATGGAAAATACATGGCCTACTAGCAAAAAACTCAGCTTTTAAGTGTTTTTTAGCATTTCTAATAATACCATGTGTATTGTATTATACATTATTTTAAAGGGAAAAAAATAACGAATTCAATGAAATAATAAAATACAGGGTGTTCCATTTAAAAATATATAATGTTGTGTAGTATCTTCAAAACCATACTCGGAAAAAAAATTGAGTACTCCACAGGATTCTATGCAAAATTTTCTATTAGACGTAGTTCTTAGCGCAAGAGTATTTCTAATAACTTCGTAGATATAGAAGGGGTCCAAAAAGTATAAATTATCAAAATCGCCCTGTATCTTATAAATGGAAACACTTATGCAAAATCTGATATGGCCATCCTGAGTTTCACAAAACAGTAGAACAGGTATGTGAAAACCGCAAGACTCTCTCTTCAATAACAACCGAGTAACCTGGCAATCTCAACCAAAATGGGATGCACTGTACATATCATTGCTAAAATATTTTTCATATAAATAGTTTTAAAAATATTTACGATATATTTCTGTGCTATTAGGATATGATCATGGAAGTTTCCTTGGATTTCCATCGTCTTAAAAAGGTTGATCTCACAACGTTTCAATAGCTTTGTATATGCTATCATGATCAGGTGAATGATGGGAAATTCATTTTAACCCTGGTATTTATACCTTTAACCGGTCATGCGTCTCCGGTCAAGGTCATTGGCTCTGATCCGGTCCAATCAGCGTCTTCGTATCTGGCGACACCCCCATCTCTAGAAGTTGGGCTGTTTTAGGGAACTTTGAATTGCTTAGGTTATTTGAAAATAATCCAAAAAGGGGTTGCAGTATGTGCAACTGAAAAGAAATAAAACCAGACTGACCCTAACTACTTGATTAAATTGCATTAGAACGTACTTAACTTTCCATTTTTAAGCAGATCAATTTCTAATACAAGGACTAAATTGAGTTTGTTAATGATTTAAACACATTCACCTAGAATTAACAGATTTTTTATTTCTTTGTTAATACAAGTGTGCTTATTAAATCTTCAATATGTATGAAAACTATAATAAAATTGTTATAAATTGTGATATCAGTTGTGGTATTTTTAAAACTACTGCTATTCACACTTAATGACTATGTATTATTTATGCTAATCTATGGTTTTTATTTTATGGGTTCTTGCTTTAGCTCTATTCTGTAAGTAGTTTGAATATGTTGACTATAAGGAAATGTCTTGCAATTGCAAAAATTAGGTATTTTTAATGAAACCATCCTTTTGGCCCATCGACCTTAACTAGGGATGGACCAAGTGTACAAAGAGTTGCGGTAATGACGGCTTGAGCTGAGGACGTCATTAAAATGGTTTCATCTAGCTGGGCTTATAATTGCACTCAACCACCAATAATTAAGGGAATTTCGATTTCATAAATATTTTTTTTATGTTAGGCGAAGTTCCTAGGAATTAGATTTACAAAACAGTGTGTAATTTATAGATTTCCAGTTAATAAATAATTAAGGGAAAAGTTGATAATTGCAATATATAGGGTAGACCTTACACCTTTGTAAATAACAGTTTGTAATTAAAATAAATAATTATTTACATAATGCCATGCTTTACTTTTGTAAACTGTTAACAATAAATATGCATAAGTTAGTATTTGTTTTTCCTAGAACATTTTCCAAGTATTATCATCCCTGGAAAACTGAAAATTGTTCTGAAATTTTCCGCGAATCTATATATTGTAATAGATTCTGTGGTTTCTCAAATTTACAAATACAATATCAAGATATAAATTATAGTGTTTTAACTTTTGTATATCACATAAATTTAAAATCAAATTTGATCATATTTTATATTTCAGTATAATATGTTTGTGTTTTTGTATTTAATGTAAGTATGACTGAGTATGTCACAAAAAATTTCAAACTGTAAATTATTGCGATAAAAATAAATCTTTTCTGCAACAGAAAAACTATTTTGTTTTTAATGATTAAGATTTAGTAAATATATTGTAACGTGTAAAAACTGTGGCCTTTTGACTAGTCTTACGATTTGGTTGATGGAGATTATTTACCTCTAGTACGGTGATTGCTGTGGCTAGAGTGTTTTTTTTGTAGGCTCTCTGAACCACTTGGTGTTCTGGTGCCTCCTTGAGTACCTTGTCCGTTGTCTGTTCGACTTTTCACTAAACCGGCGATATCCAGGACAATACTCTTTTGTTAGCACAGTGCAATGTCAGTTAAATTTGATGCCATCCATAAAATAGTTTTCTTCTTAAAAATCTGTTAAATTAATTCATATCCTCTAATTCGTAATTTATCTGAAATCGCTCCTGTGCTGGGTTAATGCTATTGCCTTCTCCCGTGCCGACCATCCTCATTCTCGAATATTTTCTCTTCCAGCATTTCGGAATTTTTCTGTACCATGCTTTTAAAATTTTCTTCTAAGCATTTAGAATTTTCCAATAATTTATCTTCTAGGCGTTTAGAATTTTCTTGCAGTTTGTCCTCCAGAGCTTTAGAGTTTTCTTGTAATGTTTCTTTTAATTTATCTTCTAGGGATTTAGAATTTTCTTGTAAGGTTTGTAGTTTATCTTCTAACGACTCTTTCAGAATTTTAGAATTTTCCTCCATTTTTTTTCACTAGCATACTCATGTCTCCATTACCAGAAACTTCAAACAAATAAGTACTTTTTCCTTCACGTAGCTGTTGTATTAATTCACTTTTCTTTCCACTAATTTCAAAATCCCGTTCCTTCAGTTCTTTTTTTAAATCAGTCACTTTCAATTGGTTGAAACTCACGTTTCTAAACATTGTCAGTCTATTTATTTTCTACTTATAAAGTTCCACAAATACACCCCACACCTGACACCACTGTAATGTTTTTATTTCCACACACGGGTTCTGTTCAGTTCCTGGATTTATTTTAAAACAGTCTAACTCACTCTAATTTATTTTCATTACTTTAACAAAATTTATATTCATAGAAACTATTTACATTTTATCTTAACTATACAATACGACCGTCGCAAAACTGACTGACTCCTATCGCCAGCTGTCCATATTTATATATTTCTCTCGGAATTGTCTGGTAAGTCCACGAACCATCGGGAAACTTCTTTCTTGTGTTCTGGAAGCTTTAAGGGAATTCCCAGTAAAGGCAGCGGTCCTCCTGTTGAGAACCAAAATATTTCGGATTCCCAGAAGTATCGGAATACTGTCCCTTCCACGAATTGGTTGATGGCCGATTGCACCAGCTGTGGGATGAATTCTCGTAACAATAGTATTACTCCTGCACAAAGTTACGATATAATAGATTACAAAAATATTAACTTAGCTTTACAGTCTGAAACTAGGAACTAAGTTATTGAAGAACACAATGTAAATAAAAATTATTCTAGATTAATTCGAACAATAAATTTTTATATCAGACAAAACACGATTACTAAAAAGGTAAATAAACATAGACGTAAACTAAAACCCTGGATCACCCAAGGACTCGTTATATCAATAATCCAATAGGGACAAACTGAAGAAACGACCAACAGCGCAATATGATATAGAATGTCCTTTGGGCGCAAAAGTATCCAACGATATTGAAATAGCGACTTCTTTCAATTTGTTTTTTACAAAAATAGGTGAAAAATGTCGGAAAGTATTAATAAGGTATCTAATGTGAATAATAAAGTGATCACAAGAAAAGATTCCATGTTTTTGACTCCGGTCACCAAAGACGAATTAGTTATTGCTATTAATAACTTAAAAAGTAACGCAGCATCAGGTCCAGACAAGATATCAAGTAGATTTATTAAAACTTGTCATAAATATTTATAAAATCCATTAATGTATATAATAAATTTAGCCTTTGATAGTGGTATTACACCAACAAAGTTTAAAGATTCCATTACGAAAAAGGAACTAACAAATTACAGACCTATAACTAAACAATTTTGCAAAAATTTTTGAATGGTGTCTAAAAAATCGATTGTTAAACTATTTAACAAAAAAACAAGATACTTAACTCTAATCAGTATGGATTAAAAAAATATATTTCCACCAAAGATGCAATCCTGTCAGTAAAAAGTGTCTAGTAGCGTGTCTCGATCTAGCAAAAGCATTCGATACAGTAAATCATGAGCTGCTGCTTATATGAATGGAAAAAATTGGTGTCCAAGGAAGAGCTCTAAGATTTTTCCAGAGCTACCTATCGAATAGCTTTCAAGAAGTAAAAATAAATGATACGATTAGCAATCCGTTACTTGTTAACATGGGCGTTCCACAAGGGACACTATTAGGCCCGATTTTATTTCTTCTGTATATAAATACATTAGGTAGCCTTTCATTAAATGGGAAAATTATATCTTACGCTGACGATACAGTAGTTTTATTTGAATGTGAAACTTGGAAGGAGGTTTACGAAATAGCAGAATTTGGAATGGAAACTCTTAAAAGTTGGCTAGATGTATGTATTTTAAGTTAAAACCTATCTAAGACGAGGTTTGTTACGTTTTCTATAGACAGTCTAGATCAGCCGGATAACGAAAAAATCAAAATTCATGAAAACTCATGTAAAAATTTTTCAACTTGTTCATGTAAATATATAAACAAAGCGACCAATATTAAATATCTTGGGGTCATAGTTGATCAGCACCTAAAGTGGAAAGAACATGTAAACTCCTTGTCAACCAGATTGAGAACGCTAATCCCTAAGTTTTATCATCTCAGAAATATCTTAGACCGGAAAAATATGATAATAGTTTATAATGCTAAGGTATTGCATCAGTGTATGGGGTGGTTGTTATAGTACTACGTTGTTGTGTCTTAAGGTACTACATAGAACTATTTTAAAAATTATATTAAATAAGGACAGACGTTTCCCTACAAATTTATTGATGGAAGAATCAAACACTTTAACCATTCCCCAATTGTATATATTTCAATATCTAGTATTTATATTACAAAAACATCACTTTGAACTTCGATTACCAAATATCCGTACAAGAAGTAACCGAGTAACCTGGCAATCTCAACCAAAATGGGATGCACTGTACAATATCATCAAAATATTTTCAAAATGTCGTAGGGTAAAAATATTTCTGAAAAACATTTTGAAAAATATGAATGAAAGATTTTTTAATATTTCTAGAATATTTGTCCATATTGAGATATATTTTTTAATATATCTTTAAAATATTTTAAAAATGTTTTTGAAATGATTTATTCTCATAGTAAATATTTTAACAATCATTTCTACAATATTCTCAAAATATTTTTAAAATGACAAAATGTCGTAGGGTAAAAATATTCCTGAAAAACATTTTGTAGAAACATTAATGAAAGATTTATTATATATTTCTAAAATATTTGTCAAAATCAATATATATTTTCAGTATATCTTTCTAACATTTTAAAATATTTTATAAATGTTTGAAAAACAATGTATTTTTTTGAAAAATATTTTAACAATCATTTCTCCAATATCAAAATATTTTTAAAATGGCAAAATGTCTTAGAGTAATGATGTTCCTGAAACATATTTTACAGAAATATTTAGAAATATGTTATTGAAAGATTCCCTAAATATTTTTAAAACAGATTCTGGTATATTCACCTAAAGCATGTGTATAATATTATCAAAAAATTTGGTAGTATTTGATAACATTTTCTAAAAACATTTTTAAATACCTTAATAAACTGTTTTGAAAATATATTATGTTTTTATTATACTATGAAATAATATTGAAGTAACAATCATTTTAAAATATGGATTATTATATACGGATACCTTATATCACTGGGGATTTCTGCCTCTTTCACATCACAGCAATTTTCTCCTAAACTACTGGACGGAAGAGGTTGAAATTTGGTATCAATGTATAGTTTGGTAACCCGACATATCGCAAAAGAAGAAATTTTGATTTTAGGAGTACTTCGGGGGAAAAACTAAAAAATCGACCGCCTGATCTCCGAAACGACTGAGCCTAAAATTTTGAAAAAAATAGGAAATATAGAACGTTGCCAGAACTTTACAGGAAAAATAAGGAGCAACCATTAATATTAATTTTGGGGGGCAAATTATACAATTAAATGAAAATTTAAAAATATATATTTTTTTCAAACGCATGTAATACATCAAATGAAAGGTCCTACTCTAAGGAATACAAATATGTTTTTTTTTTCATATTTAAAAACAGATATTGACGAAAATATACCAAAATTTACCATCCCTCCCCCCTTATCTCCGAAACTATGAAACGTAAGGTTTTGAAAAAAATTAGAGGTATAGGGTCTGACCTGAAGTTTACTGGAAAAATAAGGAGAAACCTCTACTTTTAATTTTGGGAGGCAAATTACAGAATTAAATAGAAAATATAAAACTAAAATTGTTTCTAACGCACCATGTTATATATCAAATGAAAGGGCTCATTATGACGAAAACAAATATATTTTTTTCATATTTTTAAAATAAATTAATTAAAAGATATTAACAAAAATATTTAAAAGTTTACCCATTCCCCCCTTATCTCCGAAACTATAAGATGCAAAGATTTGAAAAAAATAGAGGTGTAGCCCATGAACTTTAGTGAAAAATAAGGAGAAACCCTCTAATATTGATTTTGGGGGGCAAATGACAGAATTAAATGAAAAATTAAACTTGTTTCTAACGGATCATGTAATATATACATCACAGGGCTCATTATGACGAAAACAAATATATTTTTTTAATTTTTTTAAAATGATGATTTTAAAATATTTTTAAAAAATTACCCATTCCCCCTTTATTCCCCAGACTATAAGACCTAATTTTTTTTTGTTTACTGGAAAATACGAAGAGATCCCTAATATTAATATTGGGGGCCAAATTATAGAATTAAACGGAAAATAAAAAAATATTTTTTAACGCATCATGTAAATGAAAGGGCTCAATATGAGGAATACAAATATATATTTTTCATATTATTAAAATTAATTGTTTACAAGATATTAACATAAAGATATAAAAAATTCTCATTTCTCGCTTTATTTCCGAAACCATACTACCTGGAATTTTGAAAAGAATCAGGGGTACTGGGGCTCACTTGAAATTTATAAGAAAAATTATTAGAAAACCCTTATAGTAATTTTAGGGACAAATTATACAATTAAATGGAAAATAAAAATTCTATTTTCAAACGCATCATGTAATATATCAGATAAAAGGCTCATTATGTGAATTACAAATATATCATATTTTTAATTATTTGTTTAAAATGTATTAACAAAAATATTAAACATCGACTTAATTCCCACTTTAGAAACTACACTATTTAAATTTTGAAAAATATATTTTATTTGTATTTTTAAGGCATGTAAAAGTTGGCCCCACCAAGATTTGTTTTTTGATTTTTTTTTCATTGTGGTTATTTGTTCGTCGTTTGTTCTTCATTGTTCGATCGTACAAATTGATTGTTCGACTTTTATTTATCCATAATTAATTAACAAATTTCCATCCTTAAGTTAGCCCCCTTACGCATTTTTTTAATTTCTTAGATCTTAATTCCAGGCATTTTTACAAATTATTGTTTGTTCGATCTTTATTGAAGATTGTTCGAACATAAATATTGATTATTTACTAATTATTCGATATTTTTAACTTTGAAAATGTCAGACCCATGCAGTTCTGTTGCGCATGTGTATGCTGTTACCGTTGTGAAGTAGCCTTTGTGGTAGCCTTATATATGGTTTGATTATTCTGTTATTCTATGTTTCTTTGAACTGTGAATTCTATTTAAGAATAAAGTGAATTTATTATTAATTGTGAATACTACCAAAACGAACGAATATTAAGCGTTCTATATTCGCTGATAGTACATTTACAGTCAGGTTCAAAGTTTCAGTGAAACTAAAAAAGAACAATAGCACAAAGGGACTTTTGCAGTAGATTCCGCTAGTTCAGGATTATGAAATAAAATGGGGTAATTATTTCAATATTAATTGTTAAGTAGTCCCTAATCTCCAAATATATTTTACAGGACACGGAAAAACAGGAGCAGTTAGAGTAAAGTTAAATATTGACACCTGTTAAAAGTAATATATTTATATATAATCTGTATCAAATATAGGTTAATTTATAAAGACCACTGTTTCTTTAGAAAAAAATAATCATATTAATATTCTACCTTAACTATCGGTGCATAATATTCCACATTTTTCAAAGAGGTAGAAAATAATCAACCATCCAATAAGTTTCTTGAAACTGCACTAGCGATAATACGTACTGGAGCTAGGATTCACAATTAATAGTAAATTCACTGAAATCTAATTATAATACACTATCAAATTAATTCTTAAAGAATTATATTTCAGGAAGTTGAAAAAACACTCTAGACATATACACAGATCATACAATAGAGAAGGCTACATCACAATGGTAAGAGCATACGCAAGCGCAACAAAGCTGCAGGGGATTGACATTTTCAGAAATTAAAAATATCGCACAATTAGTAAATAATCAATATTTATGATCGAACAATCGTCATTAAGGATCGAACAAATAATAATTTGTAAAAATGCATGGAATTAAGATATAAGAAATTAAAAAACCGCGTAAGGGGGCTAACTTAAGGATGGAAATTTATTTAATTAATTATGGATAAATAAAACTCGAACAAACAATTTTTACAAACGACGAACAAATAACCACAATGAAAAAAAATCAGAAAACAAATCCTGGCCAACTTTGACATGCCTATTTTTAAATAATTTGAATAACAGATTTATAATTTCAAACTTGACCTATTTTGACGTTTATTTTCCAATCTACAGAGCCTCAAAATTCAGACAGTAGATTATAAAAGGCTTCCCCGAAAATTTATTAGTAAAATAAAACTCTAATGTCAATTTTTGGTGGCCAAATTAGAAAATTAAATACATATGTATTCTTATAAAATCAAGCGAATCCTGAAGCAGATAAAATAAAAAGTCTATGTGTGGAAAATGAAAGTGTATATTTTTTATAAATTCCAAACGCTTCCTTTAAAAGATATTAGGGTAAATATAAGAAAATCCACTCATTCCCTGCTTGTCTGAAACTGTACATATTAGAATCTTGAAGGTGGTACGGAACCCATAGTATGCGAGTCCAACTCGCACTTGACCAAATTATTTTATTCAGTAATATATAATATCACAAGTAGTGTTTACATGTAGCACAATTGATGTAGGTATATAAAAAAGTAACACAATTTATTGTAACACATTATGTATATATTTCTTCAAGAATCAGAATGCATATACTATATATTTAGAGTTTGTGGCGCTACTGTACATGTTTGTTAATTGGGTGAAAAGGGGCTGGAAGTATTGTTTGTACAATTATATCTTCATTGTCGATAGATAACATTTTCCCTTTAAAAAATAGATACTCATTAATGAATGAAAATATTAATACTTCAAAATCTTACGTGTTTGCTCCATTTGGAAAGTCTTTCAATTTGTCCTTTATAAGAAGAATTAGACATTTTTCTGATGAATTCCCATAGGGGCTTCATCAATGCTTATCAACACTTTTGTCGAATTATTATAACTGAAATACTTGAACTGCTGCAATATACATCTTCATGGAGCATTCAATTTAAATCAAGATCACTATTTTCATTAGTATCATTACCATTCAAAAATTTCAACTGTTTGTAATGTTATCTAGCGTTCTGCTCTTTGTATGGTAGATATGAATGCATGATTGTAATTGTTTTAGTGTAGCCATAGGGTTTTATGTTTCATCATTATTTTTTCAATAGAAGTAACAGCTTTTGACATTTTTTTCTCAATTTTTCTGATAACTGTAACAAATAATTCGAAATAAAACCATACTATTAATCGCAAAGTAATAATAAAACAGATATTTCCATACATTTGAAATTTTAATATAAATTATTTTGTTTTGAAAGGTTTATTAACTTTAAACCATTTTTTAATTACAAAATATTTTAATATATCTTCATAACTGTTTTTTAATGATATTTTACAACTATACTCTGGTCTCTCATTCATTTCTCACTTTTCAGTGTTTTTTTCAAACGGGCATTTCAATTTGGGTTTAATTAAAATGTTGAAGAGCAATTTCGGGAAAATTGTTGATCTTGCTCGTGTAGCATGAAATAAGTAATATCTACAAACTGATCAATCACTCTTCCTGCGTACAAACATCTGTATTGTGTATACTTCTCAGGTGTTCATTATTTGCCAAGAAACACAATGAAAGAACAGCTTTATTAATACATTAATAACATCAAAAGAGATTGACATTGATTCTGTATTTGGAGTAGAAGCATTAGTATAACAGATAAGGGTACAAACCATACATACAATAGACATACACGTAAACAAAAAGTCTAATTAATCAAATTGTAGATAGGTATGTGTTCTTACATAATCCAGAATACAACAGCAACAATAACTGCTATAGCACTTTCTCCAAATTATACTTTCTACATCTACACCTCAGGCATTAGAGTAACTAAATACATCATTCCTGTTTCAGCAATAACTTTGAGTTAAGAAATAATAATGGAAAACTTGTATTTCATTAATTAAAATAATATATAATATAATAATTTTACATCCTACAAATACTTAGTAAGATGCAACAATTCTATCTTAAATGATAATATTGTTACTGGGAATTCCTTTAAAGCTTCCAGAACACGAAAGTAGTTTCCCGATAGTTTGTTGACTTGCCAGAACGATTCCAAGAGAAATATATAAATACGAACAGCTGGCGATGGGATTCATTCAGTTTTCGTCGGGCGTATTGTATAGTTAAGATAAATTATAAATAGTTCTTGTGAATATAAATTGTGTTAAAGTAGTGGAAATAAATTAGAGTGAGTTGGACTGTGTTTTTAAATAAATCCAAGAACAGAACTGAACCCAAGTGTGAAAAATACAATATCTTAAAGATGCAGTTGTTTCATCCTAAAGATTTATATGAGGTAACAAATAATGAAAATAATCAAATGAATATGCAAGAGTTTGCCTTTAGTGTGATTTATTTAAGAAACCTTGCCGTTAAACTTTAAATATTCTTATTAAAATTATATAACACGTAATGCATGTAGGTATGTTATGTATCTAAATATGTAATTAATACTTACTATGCGTCCATAATATATTCACGGACTCACCGTAAATCAAAATAATCACTTAATAAAATAAACACTAACAAATTAATAAACAAACACCAAACTACAACAATAAGCGTCTATATTCGTTGACCAAACTGATAAAAAGACTGAAATGGCACATCTCAGCTTTCAGCTTTAAATAGGAGGACGGGTTAGCGCTCCATTACAAAATATTTTGAATAAAGGTTTTAAAAATATTTCAGAATACGGATATAAAACATGGTCTGAAAATATTATTCTATTATTGCAGAGGAATATTTTTAAAATATGTTTTTGAAATCAAAGTAAAATATCTAAATAGTTCTTAAAATATCTCCGGGATTGATATATTGGTATGTAATACTTACCAAAAAAAAAAAAGATTTTGAAAATAATTTACAATATTTTTAATTGTTTAAAAATATATTTTAGTGTTTCTGGAAACATTTTTACAACATTGTGAAATATTTTCAAACAATATTGTAAAATCTTTTTATGAAATATATACTTTCCATTTTTTCAAAAAGTTTATAAAATATTTCACAACTAGATGTTGCAAAATGTTTTATAAATGTTTTGTTAATATTTGAAAAAAATATATTACTATTATAATATAAAATATTTTTAAAGAAAGTGTGAAATGTTTATTCAATATTTTCAAATATCTTTTAAAATATTTTGTGCTGTTAGGGTATTTCTCGTTTGATAGAATTCTTTAGGCGTCTTAAAAACAACAAACAACAAATGTAAGTTTCTTTGTAAAGAAGTGGCTTACCTTGGTTATCTGATGACTCAAGAAGGAGTAAAACCAAACCCTTGCAAAGTTTGAATGTATCCAGAACATTCCTCAACCCCCAAAGACGTCTCTTCTTGTCAGAGTGAATACTGCCGACTGTTCATCCCAAATTTTGCTAAAAACTCGAAACCTCTAACAAATCTTCTGCAAAAAGAGATCAAATTCATCTTCGAGACAAACTGCAAATCTTCCTTCAATGAAGTGTCAAGCTCTGGTGTCTGAACCTATCTTGAGAACCAAATCTATAAAAACGATTCCTGCTCACTACTGATGCTAGCTAGTGCTTTTGCAATTGGAGCTGTTCTCACAAACCTATATCCCCATAGTTTATGCTCCCAGTATCTTTTGCGATGCAGAAACACGATACTCCACCATCAAACGGAAGCTGTAGGCCATTGTATGGACAGTTAAGCACTACAGATGTTCTCTTTTTGGCAGGAACTTTATACAACTCATACGTGACTTTTTTACATCACAACTCCTGGCAATCATCTAGCCAGATAGTGGGTTAAACTAGACAATTATAAAACCGAATACAAACCGGGCAAGATAAATCAAAACGCAGATGCTCTTTCTAGTATCAAAATTAACAATTTTCACAATTAACATATAGTACCAAGTCAAATAAAGAGAATAACCATTTATAACAATCCCATAACAATAAAAATATTTAATAAATGAACCTAAAAAGCTAGAACATTCTGCAAAATACAAAAATAAGTACCAAATATTAGCAACTAAATTATAATCATAATCAAAAATAATCTAAAATATATTAATAACCGTTCCGCCCAAATATCCGTATCCGCTAACTCATTACAAAACATACACATTCTATTTAATGGAGGGAACTTTCCCAAGTTAGTCCGCCCCGTCGCAACAATGAATAGATTGTGATTTCTATTAAAATATTGTGGTACCAACTAAGAGATTCGACCAAGAAGTTCAGAGCAGTCTATCTCGTTTTTTAGTAGTTTGTATAAAAACAGAACCGATGCCATTTTCCGTCTACTTTCCAGCTTTTTAAATTTAAATTCATTAGTTAAAGTTGAATATGGTAAACCAAACAAATATTCACCATGTTTTTTTTGTAATAGATAAACCTTAAAAACCCTTTTTGGACTTTTTCAATTTGATTTTTGTGAATTTCATAAATCTGAGACCAAAAATAATTTCAGCATATTCGACGATACTTATGTAAGCGTTAAGAAGTCTTATTAATGTGCTTTAGTCTTTTAAACTTACAAGAATTACGAATTATGAAACCTAGCATTTTATATGCATTTTTGACGATATAATCTACATGTTTATTGAATGACAGTCCGTTGTCAAAAATTATCCCTAAATCTCTAGCCTCAATTTTCTTTTGCAGTGCGATATCCCCCATTATATACTGATAATCTAATACGCTATCTTTCTTAGTAAACGAGACAGCAAAGCACTTACTCAAATTAAATTATAATTTATTTCTTTTAGACCACTCATATATTATGTCTAAATCTTCCTGTAATTCTAAAGAATCAGAAATATGATATATTTTTATAGATTTTGAAATCACCAGCAAAAAGTTGACAAGGTGAATGTGATATGGCTTTAGGTAGATCACTAATAAAACAAATTCGTGCCTTGAGGGATTCCCGACGTTGAGAAATATGTTTTAGATTTAACACCTCTAAATACTTGACTTGTCTCTAAGTAACTGTTGAACAGTTTTATCAAATTATCAGATATACCCTTTAGTTTTTGCAGTAGTACTGAATGTTGAACTTTGTCGAAAGCTTTTGCAAAGTCAGTATATATGACATCCATTTGCCCAGCATTTCCTACAACCTCAAATGTTCTTTGAGCAAATGTAAGGAAATTAGTTACAGTTGTTCATTTTTTCATAAATCCGTGCTGTTCTTTAGGTGGGGATACATGAGAATAGACTTTTTAATTTCAAATATCTTACAGCAGTAGTATACAACATAGCAGCGGATCTATAGTTTTTTATGTCATTCATTTCACCGCTTTTAAAAATTGGGACAACTTTTGTTATCTTCCATGCAACTGGGAACACTCGTTTTTATTATACAGTTATATATTAATTACAGTGACTGCATTAATAAATCCCGCTTTTGATAAATATTTTCAAAATAGTTAACAAATGTCTCGGCGATAGTTTCATTACCACTAATTGTCCTGTCATCAAATACCATAGCTTAAGATTCATTAGCCGTGTCAGAGTTACTATTAGTTAACTTTACATACCTAAAAAAGCTTCCTGAATCCTTATCAATGTCATTTTCCATTTTAGTAATGAATATATCATACGCTTCCCTAATATCCTCTTTAATTTTAGATCTAAGATATATAAATTGCTGTTTGTCATACTTACTCTAACTTCTTTTTAGAGTAATTCTTTCTATGTCTTTCTTTTTAATGTCAGCTATAATCATTCTGTTATAATACGATGGGTAAAATCTCTTCCTTGATACCGTTACCAGGATTCAAACATTAAAAATAGTGTAAACTATTTCATAAAAAATATCCACAATTTTGTTTACATCCAGTCTACTGCTTTCAACAGATTGTACGTTAATGGAAAGTCCGCCTTTTTAAAATTATATTGAGGGTTAGATGTTCTGAATGTTATCTTTATTTATTTATAACGCACAACCGACCCTGAACGCCTAGGATGTGAATTACATTTTATGTAATAATTATAATATACTAGCCGTTACCCGCGGTTGCACCCGCGTATGGAATGTTCAAGCCTTCGCAAAAAGAAATAACTTATGAAACATATACAAATTTTCTTGTTTGAACCATCCTACTTAACCATAAATCCACCAATACCGAATATATTTCACCCAAACTGCAAGTACTTATGGGTCACCCTATATAACTATTTTATTCGACATTTTTTGAATCACCTTGAATAACTGTAACTCTACTTCACCCTATATTGCAACCATCCTGTATATGCTGCTGTTTTATAATTTTTTGAACACCTGACTATAACTTTTCTCTACCCTGTATTTCAACTATGCAACTGCTTATGGTGTACCTTGTATAAGAATTATTTCTGATATTTTTAACCACCTTTTAAAGTAAAATTTCTCTTTACTCTATATATTAATCAACCTTTATATGAGCTTTCTCTAACATTGTGTTACACACTCTAAAACTATAATCTTGCTTCTCTTCATATTTCAGATATTCCATATAGTAGAATGCAACTGCTTATGGTCTATCCTATATAACAATTTTTTTTATCCATCCTAATGGAAATGACGTGGAACCCTTCCTGAATCACAAATATAAAAACACAGTTTTGCACCCTAACACCAAACTTTTATTTAAACTCTCACCCAAACTGCAACTGCTTATTGACCACCCTATATAACAATTTTATTCAAAAAAATTTTTAAACGCTTTGTATAACTAACTTTACTTCCATCTACATTAAAACCGTCCTGTATACACCGCTGCCAATTTGTCAAACATTACAACGTATTTTTTAACCTTCCTGTATAACCATAATTTTACTCTACAAAATATTTCAACCACCCTGTATGTGCATCTGCTTAGGGGCAACCAAATATAAAATGTTTAAATACTTCTAATCACACTGTATGAACTATAATTTTACTTCGATCCATGTTTCAGATATTGCAGATATGCAACAGCTCATGTTCTATCTTACAAAAAAAATTATCCAACCTGTTTGGCTATAAATCTACTTCACGCGCTATTTCAATCACCTTGTATTTGCAACTGCTTATCGGCCACTCAGTATAACATTTTTTCTACCACCCTGTATAACTATAAATCCATCAATGCCAAATATATTTCACTAAAACCGCAACTGCTTATGGGACAGCGAAAATAACAATTTTGTTCAATATGTTTTTGAATCACCTTGTATGTATTACAATTACCTTGTATACGCTACTGCTTATTGGTCAACCAATATAACATTTTTAAAATAATTATCATAACACTTCTTCACCCTATGTTTCAATTATCCTATCTTTGCAAGTTATTATTAACTACACTGTTTCACATTTTTCCTTATATTTTTTCAAGATATATTAAAGTATAATTGCTCTCCACACTTCATTTAAACCACCCTTCATTTACAACTTTTTCTAACCTTGATTGAATGACTATAGCTTTACTGCGCACCATACTTTAGGTACTCTATATATGCAAGTGCTATATAACCAAATTTTTCTAGCATTTTTTAGCCACCCTGTATAATTCTAACTGTAAGCCACCCTATATTTCAACAACCTTTTATATGCAACTACTTATTTGCCACCAAATATAACATTTTTGGACGACCCTCTATCATTAGAATCCTATCGCACCCTATATTTCAACCATCCGGTAAATGGAACAGCTTGTAGATCATACCATTACTTTAAAATATTTTTAAACCCACCTGTATAGCTGTAATTATATTCCGCTACATATTTCAACCATCCTATATATATAAAACAAGTTTTTAACCACAACATAAACTATAATTCCACTGCATCTTATATTTCAAACACTCTGTACAAACTACTGCTTCTAACATTTCGTTAACTTTAGTATCTTATGAACATATTCAAAGATCCTAACTGCTTACCTAAGACGTTTTTTTAAGTTTTTTTATTCACTGTATAAATATTCTCCTTTTTCAACCACTTGGGATATGGAACTGTTTATGGCCCAGTCAATATAACTTTTTTGGACAACCCCGTATAACTAATTCTACTCCCCCTTTTTTTAGATTTTTAAATCCATATAATTCTAATCCGCTCTAAGTTTCCTATATACAGAACACCCTGTATAATTTCTATTGGCCGCCATGGCTTCCCATTGCTCTATGCCCATTCTCCGAATATCTTCTGTTACATTACGTTATCTATATACTCGCAAATAAATATTTAAATCTAAAAATTTGTGACATTATGAGAACCCCTTCACAAGACGAAATTCCCGTTACCTATCTATCTATACTATTATAAAATTGTAAGTTTGTCTGTTTGTTTGTTCGGGCAACACGTAAGAACTACTGAATTGATTTTGCTGAATCTTTTTTTGTTGCGAAGCCTATAGTTTGACTTAAAATCTGGTAGACATTTTATCCCTCTAAATTGACAGAAACGGCGAAAAAACTTCTACCATGTTGGGTATTTCAATTGGTCAATTGGTTCCACCGCACGCACAAAATATTAGATACTGGCATCAGCTTAGCTTTTATTCAAAATTCGGAATGTGCAAATGTAACATGTTTCGATTTAACAAAAATCAACATATATCAAGCGTAATTTTACAGGGTGTTCTGTATATAGTTAACTTAGAGCGGAGTAGAATTACATTGATTTAAACAATCTAAAAAAAGTTATATTTAGTGTCCTATAAGCAGCTGGATATATACGATGTGGTGGAAATAAGAGGGAGTGGAATTAGTTATACGGGGTTGTCCAAAAAAGTTATATCGAGTGGGCTATAAACAGTTCCATATACCAAGTGGTTGAAAAAGGGTAGAATGTTTATACAGTGAATAAAAAAACTTAAAAAAAATGTCTTAGGTAAGCAGTTAGGATCCATGAACTGTGTTCATAAGATACTATAGTTATGAAATAGGTTAAAGAAATGTTAGAAGCAGTTGTTTATACAGGGTGTTTGAAATATAAGATGTTGTGGTTAAAAACTTGTTTTATATCCACAAGTAGTTACATATATAGGATGGTTGAAATATGCAGCGGAGTATAATTACAGCTATACAGGTGGGTTTAAAAATATTTCATAGTAATGGTATGATCTATAAGCGTTCCATTTACCGGATGGTTAAAATATAGGGTGGGGTAGGATTCTAAGGATACAGGGTCGTACAAAAATGTTATAATTGGTGGCAAATAAGTAGTTGCATATAAAAGGTTGTTGAAATATAGGGTGGCTTACAGTTAGAATTATACAGAGTGGGTAAAAATTGCTAGGAAAATTTTGTTAAATAGCACTTGCATATATAGAGTACCTGAAGTATGGTGCGCAGTAAAGTTATAGTTATACAGTGTCATTCAAACAAGGTTAGAAAAAGTTGTAAATGACGGGTGGTTTAAATAAAGTGTGGAGAGAAATTATTCTTTAATATATCTTGTAAAACTATAAGGAAAAAATGTGAAATAGCATAGTTCATAATAAGTTGCAAAGATAGGATAGTTCAAACATAGGGTGAAGAAGTGTTATGATAATTATTTAAAAAATGTTATATTGGTTGACCAATAAGCAGTAGCGTATACAGGGTAGTTGTAATACATACAAAGTTATTGAAAAACATGTTGAACAAAATTGTTATTTTCGGTGCCCCATAAGCAGTTGCGGTTTTGGTGAAATATATTTGGCATTGATGGATTTATAGTTATATAGGGTGATAGAAAAAATGTTATACTCGGTGGCCGATTAGTAGTTGCAAATACAAGGTGATTGAAATAGCGGGTGGAGTAGATTTATAGTCAAACAGGGTGGGTAATTTTTTTGTAGGATAGAATATGAGCTGTTGCATATCTTTTTTTTGAAGATGGAAATCCATTATGGACAATTTGAGCTTAGAGTCTATCACTCAAATTAGTGTGGGACTCACACCCACTAAAACCACCTTGTTGTTTCTGCAGTTTATGAAGGTGGTGGTACTGTTATTTCTAACTTGCGTCGCCACCTTCCTGCCTTTCTTTGCCTTCATCACACCATTCTGTTTAAATCTTCTTTCTCCTTTTCCTCTATAATCTCCCTTATCCATATGTATATTATTTCCTTGTTCTCTTTACTTTCTATCATTAGTTTTATCACGTTAGATGGTGTTATCCTTTCACCAATCGTTGTTTCTGTTCTTGTTTAATTCCTTGCATATCTTTCGCAGTCAAAAACCACGTGCTCCATTGTCTCCTCAATTTGGCACATATCACAGTTACTCTCCCTCATTTCCCCTATCGTTTTCAGGTATGCTTTGACACTACCATGCCCAAACAAATATTGTGTCATAAAGTAATCTGTACTTCTATATTTGCTGCTCGCCCATTTTGTTAGATCTGGTATTAGTTTCTTTGTCCATTCCGCTTTTCCCGTTAGCGCATCCTATTCTTTTTGTCATTCTTTTAGCGTATTATTCCTGTTTTCTATGTATTTTTTATTTTCGTAATTTCCTCTAAGTTCTTCTACCGTCTGATGGATCGGAGGAATACCGGCTATAACTGCCGTTGTCTCATACGAGATCGTTCTATATCCGCTTATTACCCGCAGCAGCGCATGTCTTTGTATTTTTAACATCATGTTCTTATATCTTTTTATCTTCATACCTCTGTGCGATGTTGGTGCCCCCTACAAAAGTGTTGATTGTACCACTCGATAAAGCAGTCATCTCTTTGCATGTGATGGTCCCTTTATGTTTTTCATAATTTTTCCAAGTTTTGCTAACTTATCACCCGCTTTGCTTACTGCATTTACAATATGTGTCCCGTATGTACCTTGGTGATCGATAAATATCCCGAGATACTTTACGCTCTTTTGTCGTGTTATATTTAGATCCCCTATTTCTATTTTTATTTTTTCTCTTATTTTCTGCATTTTTGTACCTTTGAGTAGCACCGCCTCGCTCTTTTCCGGTGCCCATTTCAACTTTGCCTCTTTCATCCAGTCTCCTATTATTCTTATTGCCTCATTTGCCTTTTCAACCAGTCTGTCAGCGTTTGGCTCTTCCACATATAGTGCCAGATCGTCTGCGAATGCTATCGTATTTGCACCAGTTGGCAGCTTCTGATTTAGAAGATCATCGTACAATATATTCCATAACGTCGGTCCTAGTACTGATCCTTGTGGTACGCCTGTGTTCATTTTTAACGTTTTTTCTTTCCCGAGTATAATACTTCTTTTGGAGAAATAACTCTCTATTATTCCTATTGGATATTCACTAATCCCTTTCTTCTCCATTTCCTTAACAATACGTTTCCACGATGCCGAATTGAATGCATTTCTAACGTCAAAAGTGATGAGTATCACCCAGCCCGCTCTAGTGCTCCTTGCTTTGTCACGAATCCAGTTTGCTGCTTTTACTGTTGATTTCCCTTTCCGAAAACCAAATTGTCTTTCTGAAATTTTTTCATCTCCTAATTCTTTGTCTATTCTGTTTCTAATTAGTGTTTCTAATACATTACCCATAACGTCCAACAGGCAAATGGGTCTATATGATGTTGGGTCATTTACAGGTTTAGCACCCTTCCTCAGAAATATTACTTTAGCCTTCTTCCAGATTGTAGGGAATTCCTGTTTCTTTATTAATTCGTTATACATATCCCTTATTGTGGCTTGGTTCTTTTCAAATGTTATTTTTATGACTTCTGGCGGTAGATTATCTGGTCCAGGTGCTTTTTTCATCTTGATATGCTTAATTGCTATTTTAAATTCTTCTTCTGTTATTTCGGGTACTAAATCTCTTGATATTTTTGTTCGCTCTTTCCATTCGCCTCTGGTCTTTATAAAAAGGGTATTTGCTATTTCTGTTTTCTTCTCTGTACTAAGTGTCAACAATGGTGTCGGTTGTATCTTTTGGATAGCTATCCCATATGCCCTTCCCCATACGTCTGTTTCCAGCTGTCTACATAATTCTTCCCAGCATTTCCTCTTGGTTCCGTTTATGAGTTTCTTTAATTCTTTCCTTTTCCTATTCATTTCCTCCATCATATCCGGTAGTTCTGTTCTCTTTCGCTTTGCTTCTTTTGTGATTTTCCGCCGTATCTCTACGCACTTCCTTTTAGCTTCCGAGATTTCAACTGTCCACCAGTATGGGATTTCTCTGTTTTCGTTTCTGTTTATCTGCCTTCTGTTGGCCTTCAGGCATTTTTTGATTTCTGTCGTTATTTTTTCTGGTTTCAATACCTTGTTTATTTCCCCGGTTATTGTGTTAAACATTTTTTCATATTCTTCGATTTTATATTTTATTCTTGTTGTAAGGATTTCTCTCGCCTTTCCCCCTTCTTGTAAATGGACCAGAATATATATGTGGTCTGTAAATATGTTTTCGTCTATGGTTTCCCATTTCTTAATGTGCCGTACCATGTTGCTCGAACACATGGTGACGTCTATGTGTGTTTGTGTACTACCTCTAACGAAAGTTGGGTTGCTGTTATTTAATATCTCTAAATTGTATGTAGCAGCCAATTCGGCTATTGTTCCTCCCCTAGCATCCGTCTTAGGAGCGCCCCCTAGCGGGGATTTTGCGTTGAGGTCTCCCAATACCATGATTTTGTTCCGTGGTGATTGTGCTATATCATCTATCCTACTTCTGTATTCTTCTATTGTTATATTCGGAGAAATATAGCAACATGTTATATTGACATCTCTATGTTTAATAACTATGAAACCTTTATATGTCTCGTATTCCTCAATACCCGTCTCTCTATTCCTAATTTCGACAGCTATGCTTTCCTGCTTGTGTACGATCCATTTTCTTAGTGATTGTGCTATATCATCTATCCTACTTCTGTATTCTTCTATTGTTATATTCGGAGAAATATAGCAACATGTTATATTGACATCTTTATGTTTAATAACTATGAAACCTTTATATGTCTCGTATTCCTCAATACCCGTGTCTTTATTCCTAATTTCGACAGTTATGCTTTCCTGCTTGTCTACGATCCATTTTCTGTTTTTTCTAATTATTCTTATGTTTGGCTCGCTAGCTCCTATTACGTCTATTCTATTTTTGAGGGCTATTTCGTTAGCCTCATCATGGGCTTTCGCCGATCTTCCTAGATTACTTTGCAGTATCCGAATCTGCATCTTTTCTTTCTTCTGTATTTCTGTTTAGTTGCTGTTTTTTCCTGTTTCTACATTTTCCATCATTATATCTATGTTCTTTCGATTCGCACTTAAAACAGTATTCTTCGTTTCCGCAATCAGCTGCTTTGTGGCCCGTTTTGCAGCAGTTCCTACACCAGCCCATTCTATCCTCGCCTTTGCATTCCCTGGCCACGTGCCCACTTTCCCAGCATTTAAAGCATGTCTGCATTTCTATTTTCCTTTTAATTAAGCCTTTTGTCAGCACTATCCTAATCTCTTTCATTTCCAACAGTTTTTCAATTGTCTTTTCTTCCGCTATGATAGTTGCCATCTGCATACCACCATTTTGCGGTCTAAGAGCTTTGACTTCTAAATCCTTGCATTCCAGTTCCGTCTTAAGTTCCAATTCAAGGTCTTCTCTATTCGTTGTGATGTCCAGATTGACAATGTTGACCGCCTTCTTCTTGTTTTCCTCCTCTGCCATGTTCCATACCCACATCTTTCCAAGTGCTCCTTTTAGCCCTTCTGCTATAGGAACCGCATTTCCTTTTCCTTTTTGTGTCGCTATTAGTATGTTACCGTTTCTAGTTTGCCTAATGGTTCTAATTTTATGTCCTGCCCCGTTATTGATTAATGTGTTTTTGACTTGCTTCACCAGGTCTGCGTATGTCTGTTCCCCTGCATCAATTATAAGAGCTACGTACTCCGGATTCCTCTCTTTATTTTTTTGTTCTATTTTTTCATTGAGCACTACTTTCCCTTCATAGTCATTGAAGGCGCAGTGTACCAGCTTTCTATTTCTTCCCGTTCTTTCTTCCGTTCCAATAATGGCTATATGTATCTCCTTAATTTCTTTTTTGATACACATCTTTTTGAGGTTCACTAACGTTCTAAATTTGTTTCCATTTCTAATATATCTGTCGTCTTCGTCTGCATAGTTCGCGTAAAAAGTATATTGCTCTTCTGTTTCTTCTTGCTCTTCAATCCCTATTGTCCCAAATGTCTTTTTGAATATCATTTCCGATTCCTTTAGTTCATTTTGTCTTATATAGTTTCTCACGTTACTCGATTCCCCTATCATTCTTGATATTAATTTGTTATCTTTTTGCATGTAATCTGCTATTAACGCACTGTCCTTCTCACTTTTCGTTATTTCTTCCTTCACTGTTTGAACTTTAAACATATCTTCTGGCCATCCCATTTGTAGTACTTCTTCTAGGTCTTCTTTGTTCATATTGTCGTCTATATAACTCTCGATTTCCATTTGTAGTTGTTCTTCTACTGTCTCCGAAATTTGGGTACCCATATCTTTTTTCGATACATCTTCCTTTCTGTCCCTCGATCCAAATAAATCTTCTACTTTTCCCATTAGTGTTGTCATATCGGCCGTCATAAGCGCGCTGCTGGTACTTCTTAACCTTCTTGCTTTTCCTTTAATCTCAACCTTGCTGTTGGTGTTAGCCATAATTAACGCTCCTAGTGCCCTGGTTTCTGTATCAATTGCATTTATGTATCCTCTTACTTTATTGAACATTAATTTGTCAGAAACGAGTTTCGCCATGTCTTCGTCTGCAAGACTACGCCTTCTCTTTGTGGACTTTGCCTCTTCATCGTCCCACAATAGATCCATCACAGTTCTGTTTGCCATACCGCCTGCGTTACTCGAGCTCGTATTACCTCCTGTTATTTCCTTTTTCGTGTACGCCGTTTGACTATCTAGTGAGTTCCTTCTTTGGGTACTCGTTATCTTATCTATTTGTCTATTCGTAACCTTGTTTGCGTCTGTCATTTGCTCTTTGCTCTTGTTGTCATCAGATTTTTTATTGTATTCTTTTATATCCAAACTATTCCCACGAGTTGGGTCGTTTTGCTTGTCCGGTGGGGCAGAGCGCCCTTACCGCCTCTAAGGCTGCGTTACTCTTTGAGGTCACCTGTTATCTCAGAGGCTCCGTTCTAGACCAACTACGAATGGCCATCCATCCCTCGGCACGGGTCGCTTGACACCTTGGATTTCGGATCTTTTCGACAGGTTTGAGTCACTTCTTAGTCGTCGTACACCCTTCCCTCCGACCTTACCGGCATGGGAGACCCTACAAGGAACCGAAGTTCCTGCCGGCATTGCTCTCGGGATCATTAGGTGTATGACTTAAGCCCCCTCACCAACGACAAGGTCTTGTGACTCCTAGAGGTGGAATAGCTGTTGCATATCTGCAATATCTAAAACATGGATCGAAGTAAAATTATAGTTCATACAGTGTGATTAGAAATATTTCAAAATTTTATATTTAGTTGACCCTAAGCAGATGCACATTCAGGGTGATTGAAATATTTTGTAGAGTAAAATTAGGGTTATAGAAGGTGGTATAAAAATAAGTTGTATTGTTTGACAAATTGGCAGCGGTGTATACAGGATGGTTTTAATATAGATGGAAGTAAAGTTAGCTATACAAAGCGGTTAAAAATTTTTTTGAATAAAATTGTTATGTAGGGTGGCCAATAAGCAGTTGCAGTTTGGGTGAGGGTTTAAATTAAAGTGTGGTGTTAGGGTGCAAAACTGTGTTTTTATATTTGTGGCTCACGAAGGGTTACATCATTTCCATTAGGATTGATCAAAAAGTTAAAAAAATTGTTATATGGGATAGACCATAAACAGTTGCATTCTACTATATGGAATATCTGAAATATGGGGAGAAGCAAGATTATAGTATGAGAATGTGTTTAACACAATGTTAGAAACAGCTGCAAATAAAGGGTGATTAAAATATAGGGTAAAGAGAAATTGTACTTTAAAAGATGGTTCACAAAATATCAGAAATAATTGTTAGACCATAAGCAGTTATAGTCAGGTGTTCAAAAAGTTCTATTGGGTGACAAATAAACAGCAACATATACAGGATGGTTGCAATATAGGGTGAAGTAAGGTTACTGTTATTCAAGGTGATTAAAAAATGTCGAATAAAATTGTAATATAGGGTCGCCCATAAGTACTTGCAGTTTGGGTGAAATATATTCGGGATTGGTGGATTTATAGTTTAGTAGGGTGGTTTAAACAAGTTAGAATTTTTTTTATTTAGGATAATCCATATGTTTCATAAGTTATTTCTTTTTGTGAAGCTTGGACATTCCGTACGCGGGTGAAACCGCGGGTAACGGCTAGTACTATTATAAAATTGTAAGTTTGGCTGTTTGTTTGTTTGTTCGGGCATCAGGTAAGAACTACTGAAATGATTTTGATGAATCGTTTTTTGTTGCAAAGCCTATAGTTTGACTTAAAATCTGGTAGACATTTTATCTCCCTAAATTGACAGAAACGGTAGATATAGCGAAAAAACTTCTATCATGTTGAGTAATACAATTACTCAATTGGTTCCATCGCACGCACAAAATATTAGATACTAGCATCAGCTTAACTTTTGTTCAAAATTCGGAATGTGCCAATGCAACATGTTTCGATTTAACAAAAATCAACGAGCGTAATTTTACAGGGTGTTTTGTATATAGGAAACTTAGAGCAGAGTAGAATTAAATGGATTTAAAAAATCTAAATAAACTTATATTTGGTGTCCTATAGGCAGCTGCGTATATACAATGTGGTTGAAATAAGAGAGAGTGGAAGTTATACGGGGTGGTCTAAAAAAGTTATATTGAGTGGGCCATAAACAGTTCCATATACCAAGTGGTTGAAAAAGGGTAGAATATTTATAGTTTGGATAAAAAATTTTAGAAAAAATTCTGTTATGTAACCACTTAGGATCTGTGAATTATGTTCATAAGTAGCTTCGGTTACGAATGAATGACGTGTCAACTTTTCGAAATGAGTCACAATAACACAAATTTGTCCCTTTTCCGTACAGTCGTTATACTAGGGGCTTTAAGAAAATTCTTAAAAAAGTTGCTATGAAGGCAGTATATAGAACAACTAAAACACTACAGAAATTATTGGGTAATCCTAAAGATAAACTTGCTGATTTCAAGAAGTCGGGTATTTATGAAATCAAATGTAACGATTGTGATTTAAAATATTACGGACAGACACGTAGATCTATCAGTAACCGTTTTTGAGAGCATATTGCCCATTTGAAATACGGAAGAGCGAATAAATATAGTGTTGCACATCATGTTTTAGAACATAACCACTCCGTAGATTCAACTTCTTTAAAATTATTGTATTATTTGGGAAATCTGTTATTTAGAATTCAGGTACTTAGGGCCGTATTCATAGTCCGGTCTTAAGTCGGTGCTTAAGCATGCCTTCATAAAGACTGCCTTATCGGTATTAAGTCATGATTTATTCACGTTAAGATAAATGGTAAGATGAAAGTTTTATCTTATTTTATGTAAGCCTAGCTTTATTGAGACAAAACTGAAGATCAAAGAGTATATAATAGAGAGGGAAAAGCCCGTAAGAGCTAATGTAAAATTGAACAAATACGAGTTTCAGCGCCACTGTTGAGTGAGGCCAAATGTAAGGCATTCAGAAAATTAATACATATAATTATAAACTAACAATGTTAGCAAATTCTCTCCATTGCTTTCCCTACAATAAACGACGAAACAATCTATCTTGAGAGAAACTTGATAATCCGATCTTTGCTAAGACGTATCTTTTACGATATTTATTCATAAACGTTGCTTAAGACATGACTTACATGTAAAAATAACTAATGTATTCATAGTCAAATAAGACACCTTAACCTTACTTTTCTTTAAAAAAGAGTTTTTTTTCTAAGTCAACATATTAGTTGACTTGAGACAGTCTTAAAGTTATTGTGCATAAAAAGTAGTTGAAATAATGGATTTTCTGAGGTTATGTAATATCGACATTGTCGATAATATTGATACAGATTTTAATTTCGACGACGATCATATAATAGCTTGTATTCCTAGACGCTACATTCGAGAGGTGCAAGATCCTTTTGATTATTATTTAGAAATCGAATTTAAATAACGATACAAATTTAAAAAGGATAGTGTTAAATTTGGAATATTGCTATTAATAGAAGAGAATTTGACTAAAACTTATAACCGAGGATTACCAATTCCACCAGTTTTTCAGTTATTAAAATGTTTGTTTGCGAATTTATGCAACTGCAAGATTTCGGGTAATTACAAATAAAGATTACAATAAATTCTTTATATATATTTAAAAACTGATTTCAAGAACAATAGAAATGATTTTTCTAGATTAAATAGACATTTGTTTTAATAATAGAAAAAATAATTCATTTAGCTCATTTTGAGTGATCTAGGACAGTATCAAACCAACAGTTTCCAGAATAGTTTTTTGTGTAAGCGGTTTACTTCCAAGGAAAATTTGTATAATTAATGATTATATAAAAATGCCCTGAACTCAGGAAGCCAAATTAGGAAATCTGAGACTTTTTGGGATTTGGTAATGGAGCGATTGGCATATCCAGTGTTGAAAGTCTTGCTTTTGGCTTCAGTCAACAGAGGCGCTGAAACTCTTATATTTTAATTTCACATTAGCTCTTACCAGCTTTTTCCCCTCTATTTTATACTCTTTGATCTTAAGTTTGGTCTTAATAAAGCTAGCCTTAAATAAAATAAGATCATTCTTAACACTTTCATCTTACCAAAGATCATTTTAAGGTCTATTTATGAATAAATCATGACTTAATACCGATAAGCAGTCTTTATTAAGGCACGCTTGAGCACCTACTTAAGACCGAACTGTGAATACCGGCCTTAAAACTCCATTTTTCCGCTCGTGAACGCTATTCGCTCTGCAGTTTACAGCTAGAAACACCTTGCGTATTTTAAACAAAACTAATGTTGGATTTTACTTTAAGCAAAGGCGTTCACGCTCACAATAAAAGGGTTGAGTAGCAAGTTAAATTACTATTTTTATAAATACAAGTTGAGTTTAGAAGTAGGTGGTTTAAATTAACAACTTTAATCATCAAGGAAAGTTAGAACTTAATTATTATAGTGCTAAATAAGTAATTTTTAGGTGCTACATTGTGTTTTCGAATTTAGTTAACTGGACACTCATCAAGCAATGGTTCGGAATTTTCCGGATCAATAGAGACAGAAAAGTTATTAGAGGTTTTCGCGGAAGCAGTTCTGAATCGATTCAGAATTGGTTCATTTTTGTTCTGTCCCTAAATCGGATCAACGGAGTTCACATAGTGTGTTGTTTCATGTCATCTGTAAAAATCATTTTGTGGTTAATTTCTATGGGTTAAACGGTGCGCATGAATTGAAAATTACTCCTAAATTTAAATTTTCAAATATTGAATCAATATCACTATATAGAAATTCATTTTCAGTCAGCATTCTTGTAAAATATTCGGAATATTTAATTTATATTTATTTGTCTAGAAATTTAATAGTAATGACTCTACAAAAGGGCATATAGACCATAATCATAGCTAAAAAAATGCTTTTTAAAATTACTGACCCTATAAATATTACTACCCTGAAAGTAGCCGACATCCGACAAAAAATTTGAGAATATTTTGGTATTTGTTATACAATATTTAGCAAGCTACACGGGCTGTAAAATTAAACTTTTGCAAATGTAATGAAATGCACATCTTTATTAACCGACTTCCAAAAAGGAGGAGGTTATCAATTCGTTGCGTTTTTTTTGTTTTTTTAACCGACTTCCAAAAAAGAGGAGGTTATCAATTCGTCGCGTATTTTTTGCTTTTTTTGTATGTATGTTACCTGATTTCTTCTCCTGTGGTGCACCGTTTTGAATGAATATGATCTTGTTTAATAGAGTATATATCCGGATTGGTGAAACTTCAAATTTTGGAAAAGAATTCTACTGATAAAGTGATAAAATTTGTGAATGAACACATGCGTGCATGGAAATCGACCAATATCCCTAATATTTTAGTCGATTTTTCTATAACTCCTTATGGATGTGTATAGTTTTTTAACGATTAATCTATTAAGGAAGATCCTTAGGTGATCTCATATACTTTTCTGTGACGTGAAACTTGCAGTTTTGCAGAAAATCGTCGAAAATTCCAAAATTCTTATCAAAAATTTCATCAAAATGACATGACATTTCCTCATAAATATTTTAATTCCAACGTAATAGTGCGGTAATTTTAGGCACTGTAAGTTTTAATTTCGAATTTGAAAATTTTCTATTTACATCTCAAGCATATAGGTAGTAAAGCATAGTATTTTCGGCCCTTAAATCAATGAGTACCAAGCTCGTTTTGTTTGTATACCAGGCAAATACCTATTTAAATGCAAATTTTTTCCATTTTGCGAAGACGGTGCATTTGGTTTTCATATTCTCCCGGCCTAATAGAAAATTCACTGACAACAGATGTCAAACTTTAAACTGCTATTTGGTGGGTTTATACAGGGTAGTAGTTAAACAAAGAGAGTTCTGGACAGGAAGTGAGCATAAAGGTACCCAGTCATCGGGTTCTCGCCGGGAGCTGCTGCCGAGCTGTTAGTAGTTGGTGTTTGGATAAGAAGAAGAAGAAGCCATTGGGAAGAAGAAGACATTGGGGGTAGTCGTAGGAGTGCGCGAAAGACATTTGGGTGTGTCGCAGAGGTGCGCGCCATCTGTTGTTAATAAATGAAAACATTGTACTGTGGGTTGCGTGTGTTGCAGGGGTGCACGCCATCTGTTGTTGCTTGTGGTGGTTAGAGAGAAAAAAATCTAAATACTTGGCCGGGTATCGAACGCGGCTTGCCTGATTACAAAGTCAGTTGTCCATCGAGCTGCGCTAATGCGGTTAATCGAGAAATGTTTATTTGAAAAGGTATTGTATATGCCTGTTGCGCGGGCGCGTGTTTTTGGGCGTTGTTCGGTTGGATATTTGGGGGCTGGATGGGGGGATATGGTATTTAGTTAGCTGTAAAAAGGCGCAAGTCCGTGGCGCGACAACTTTCGTCGGACGTCGAGGTTATACGCAAATGACGTAGTTCGATGCTGATAAATAAAATAATTGCGATTTTTTATTACATTGTTAATTCGACTTCCACCCCAACCACATATTCAGATTCAAATAAATAATAATTTATCTAACGACTAGTTCAAGTATGCCTTTAATACCGTTAACGGAAATGGTGACCGCAACGAAAAGACATTGTGATATCATGTTTACGCTAAAGGATTTTTTCTTGTCAAAATAAACACCATCAAATATATCATTAAAACAAAATACCGGAGATTAATATTATCCAAATGTAATGCTCCCATAATATACTTAATAATGGCCTGTTATAATATTTTATTTCATACCGAATACAACCAAATATTTTACCAAAATACCTGCAATAGCATTCTCCAATTAATTTACTGTGTGTATATAGAACATTGGAAGATAAATAGCCCCGATTATAAATATATCTGTCTGACCCGGAAGAATTCAACGACGACAATAACAAATATAAGGAAACTAAACCGCAACTGCAAGATAAAAAAATGTGTTGTCACATTTAGAACAGAAAATGTAATATAAAAATTCAACAATTTGTAATTATGGAAATATACTGGGAATGGACAGCCAGGTTGGTTTAAATAAAAAATATTATTCTGAAGGGTAGAAATGGTAGAAATAGCTGCAAAGGGCTGTTAGAAATGATTGAAAGGTTGAAGTAGGACCTTACAAAGGGTAGAAACGGTAAATGGTTGGTACAGAACTGATACAAAGGGTAGATAAACAACAAATGTTGAAAATGACTGGTACGGGAACGTTGCAAATGACTAAAAACGGTACAAAAGCTAGAAACGTCCCGTAGAAACGACTGGGACAGTAGAAACGGCTGGTAGAATGGTTGGAGTCGCTACAAAAGCTAGAAACGTCCCATAGAAACGACTGGGACAGTAGAAACGGCTGGTAGAATGGTTGGAGCCGCTAAAAAAGCTAGAAACGTTCCGTAGAAACGACTGGGACAGTAGAAACGGCTGGTAGAATGGTTGGAGCCGCAACAAAAGCTAGAAACGTCCCGTAGAAACGACTGGGACAGTAGAAACGGCTGGTAGAATGGATGGAGCCACTACAAAAGCTAGAAACGTCCCGTAGAGACGATTAGAACCTTAGAAAACGCTCCTGGAAATGGTTTGAGTCACTACAAAAGCTAGAAACGGCCCGTAGAAACGAATGGGACAGTAGAAATGACTGCTGGAAATGGTTGACGCCTCTATAAAAGCTAGAAACGGCCCGTAAAAACAACTGGAACCATACAAACGACTGAACCCGTTAGAAATAATTGAATGGTTGAAGTAAGGGCGTTGCAAAGGGTAGAAATGTTCGAAACCGTTACAAAGGCTAGGGCCGTAGAAACGACAGGAACCGTTGAAATGACTGGTGAGTTTAAACAAAGTCAGTACAAATGCTAGAAACTGTTGCTATAAATGGTTTGGAACAAATCCGTTGCAAAAAGTAGAGACCAGGAATGTTGGAAATGGGATAGTGAGAATAAATATATAACTTTTTCTAAGCCAGCGGTAGGAACAAACAAATCTTTTCTAAGACAGGTACTCAACGTGTTTTTTCTAGGTGCCTAAAACTTTAGCCATCAAAGAGAAAACATCAGTCTACTAGAAACAAATGTTTCTATCACATATAACTTTTTCTAAGACAGAGGTCAGTACAAACAAATCTTTTCTAGGTACTTAAAGCGTTTGTTTCTAACAACAACACCGGTACATAAAAAATTTTCTAAGACAGGTATTCAAAGCGTATATAACTTTTTCTAAGCCAGCGGTAGGAACTAACAAATCTTTTCTAAGACAGGTACTCAAAGTTTTTTTCTAGGTGCACAAAATTTTAGCCATCAAAGAGAAAACATTATTATAAACTTATGGATTATGTTTCCTTATTTAGTGTGATGGAGATCGATGCTGACCAATAATTATAATTTTATAACACGAGGCCTGGTTACAGCTTTCTTTTGTCTTATATTACTTCTAGTGTGTTCACAATTATAACCCTGTGAGTTGCTAGTTTTAAATTTGTATGTGTGTAGTTTAATATGTTATTCATTATGTATACACTCGTGCATAGGAATGTGTTTTCTATTATCTAACACTCGTACATCTCACAAACAAATTCCTGTTATTCACTTTGATATTGAAGGATGACATGTCAACGCATGATTTAAGGGCTTTTGTTTTTTGCACAACGAAGTCCACCCATTCTTGACCAAGATTTTCTGGCCTGTTGAATGTGACAGACCCTCATATTCAATTCTGTATCTAGATGATTCAAAACAAAAAATATTTAAACCATATGACTTTTATTTCACAGTTTAGATTGTCACCTCTTTCTACCAACAGTAATTTAATTCAAAGCAAAGTGTTATTGGAAGAATAATATTCTTACATCAAACACCCTTACAGTATTTCAAATGATTGATTGATACTCTAAGATACGAATAAATTCATTTCTAATGGATACTTCTGTTTTGACAAATTATAACCTTCACTAACATCTTCACTCAAGGTTAAGAAAACCGCAATGAATGATAGTGATGCAGATATCAAATAAAGCATAAATATCGTATATTTTTAGAATATTTGTAGGATTAATTTGTATTTAATAAGAATTTCTACTCAGTATTTTACATTTATTTTAAATAATTTTCTTTTTCGGTGGTGTGTTGTTGTCTGTGTGCGGTGTTGAATGGCTGCCATTTGAACTAAATATTTTAAATATTCAAGTATGATAAATAATGAAAAAATCTCAACCATTAAGTCTTGTAATATATTATTTAATACGCATATAATTTATCTGAAAAAATGTTAATTTGATGCTACGAATTTTGTTGTGGCTCCGTTTACAAACTTTTATATTCATTGTGTATACCGAAGCAGGGTTAAAAGCATGTGGAATGATGAATTGAACTTGTCTTTTGTCTGCTACCGGTGTTTTCTGCTTTGGTTGTGACTGGGTCTAGTAGTGATCTCCAGTGACAAATTCTCAGTTTTGGCTGCGTGGGTGGTTCGTTACTTTGTCTTTCAACATGTCGAAAGCTAGCATGCCATAATCCTGCATGAAAGCCTTCTAGGAGTCTGGCAGGGGTGTAAGTATGAAATTCGATCTTTTTTCTATAATAACTTTGTCAAGTGTTACAGACCTTTATTTATTATTCAAAGGAAAATAGCAGTAAAAGTTCTAGGACTTTTGTTCCCCTGAGCAGTCAAGAAAATGTTTATATTTAACGTTATGGTTTTGTTATCTTCGTTTTGAGAAAGGAGGTTGTTTGCTACAACGTACTTCTGGAAATAACATTAGGTGCCTCTCTGACATCTTGTTAAATCTTGTTTTTTTTTCATAACTTTTTTCAAACTTTGAATTTGAATATCAACGAAGTTATTTCAACAACATAATTTGAGATATATAAGTAAACATTTTTAAGCTTCCCCCTTAAAGACAGCGTTCTTTGGTAAACATTTGTTTAACGGATCGGCCTAATTTAGGTTCAGCTGCTTCAAGAATAAGATGTTATACAGTACTTTGTACATTTTACTCTGATATCAACAATTCATTAGTAGAAACATTTGAAAAACACAGCAAACGACTTGATTTTCTTGGTTGTATTCTTTTAGTTTATGTCTAAGTACTGAAATTAGTTTTGATGGTAAAGTTTTGAGTATCTGTCTTAGAAAAAGTTATATGTGATAGAAAGATTTATAGTGAGTAGCAGCAAACGGCTGATGTTTCTTGTTTTCTCTTAGAAAAAGTTTATAACTAATAACCGATTGATGATAAAGTTTTGAATACCTGTCTTAGAAAAAAGTTTTATGTACCGGTTTTTTTGTTATAAAAAACGCTTTGTCATCATTACATTTCCAATTATCGTACCCTTGTGCAACATTTCTAACGTCCCTGCTTCAACCTTCCTACCGTTTCTAACTAACCTACCATTTCTAGTGGCATCAGCCATTTGCAACGTTCTTGTACCAGTCATTTTAACCGTTTGTAGCGGCTTTGTTTCAACTAACCTATCATTTCTAGTATTTCTAGTGGCATAAAGACACTCGTCAAATATGAAACGGAATTCTACTTTGGAAACTTTGAAATCGGGACATATCTATTCTTTATGAGCATTTAAGATAAACAAACTGATGGTTAGCAGGTGGTCTGCTAATAAACCAGCCAATGAGAGAGTGCAGCTTATGACGTCATTGTTTAGAAATAATGTGTTTCAAGTAAAATTTACGACCTGCCAGAACCTAACTACTAGACTTCAACCATTCCGAATTTGAAATCTGTGATTCAACCAACTCTCCCAGGACGCTCTTCATCCTATGAGTCAATTTTTTCTATGTCATTTCGATAGCACTGATTTGGTTGTGGTTCACGACAGTTGCGCCTGTCTGTCTTGTATCTTTTTCCACTGACAAATTCTATTATAAAACAATTAACTGAATAACACTTTTTAGTTGTGGTTGACTAGTAACTCTGTCGATGCACTCTTCTAATCACTCAATACGAATCCCTCCATTTCCACTAATTTTCTCAACATTCCAACTTTTTATCATTCCAACAATCCAGTAACAGTTGCTGCTGACTATCATTCAGTCTGTATGTTTCAGATATTACCAATCAAACATCCTGCATTCACGTTTCTAGAATTCGTATTCCTACCATCCTGTTTCTCACATTCCTATTACAACTCTACAGCGCCTGTTCCAACAATCCAACTTTATGTCTTTCCCAACATTCCTGATCCAACCACCCTGTCATTTCCTACTTTCTATTACGTCGTTCTCAGCATTCTCATTATAACCTTTCTAACGTCCCTGCTTCAACCTTCCGACCGTTTCTAGCATTTGTTTCCCGTTTCCAACTAACCTACCATTTCCAACATTTTTATGACTTGTTCCAATCATCCTACCAGCTGTAACGTCCCTGTTTCAACCATCCAATTTACTGCTATGTCGTTTCTAAGGATCCCGTTCTAACAACCAACTTCAAACATATCCCAACCATTCAACTTTATGCTATTTCTGATATTTGCGCCGGGATTGTTCTTAGCATTCATACTTATCTATCATTTGTAACGTCCCTGTACCTGTCATTTTTGCATTTGCAGGGGTCCCATTTCTAACATTTGTAACGTTCATGTACCAATCATTTCAATCATTCTTGCTCCTGTTATAATGTTTCTACTAATTGTAGCAGTTTTCTAGCATTTATAAGGTGCTGTTAGAGACATATAGGTAAAACCCCTGTGAAATTTTTCAAATACTTTGTTCATTTTACTCTCATATCAACAATTCGTTGGTCGAAACATACGTTTTGTGTACCTAGAAAACATTTGTTTGTACTGACTTCTGTCTTAGAAAAAGTTATATGTGACACATTTGTTTGTTGTAGCAAACGACTGATGTTTTCTCTTTGATGGATAAATTTTTGTTTACCTAGAAAAAAGTTTGTATGTACCACTGAATAAGCTTTGAGTACCTGTCTTAGAAAAGATTTATGTACTGGTGTTGTTGTTAGAAAAAACGCTTTGCGTACCTAGAAAAGGTTTATTTGTACTGATCTCTGTCTTAGAAAAAGTTATATGTGATAGAATCATTTGTTTGTAGTAGACTGATGTTTTCTCTTTGATGGCTAAAATTTTGTGCACCTAGAAAAAACACTTTGAATACCTGTCTTAGAAAAGATTTGTTTGTTCCTACCGCTGGCTTAGAAAAAGTTATATATTTATTCCCACTATCCCATTTCCAATATTCCTCGTCTCTACTTTTTGCAACGGATTTGTTTCAAACCATTTATAGCAACAATTTCTAGCATTTCTTTGTTTAAACTCACCAGTCATTGCTACGGTTCCTGTTGTTTCTACGGCCCTAGCCTTTGTAACGGTTTCAAACATTTCTACCCTTTGCAACGCCCTTACTTCAACCATTCAATTACTTCTAACGGGTTCAGTCGTTTGTATGGTTCCAGTTGTTTTTACGGGCCGTTTCTAGCTTTTATAGAGGCGTCAACCATTTCCAGCAGTCATTTCAACTGTCCCATTCGTTTCTACGGGCCGTTTCTAGCTTTTGTAGTGACTCAAACCATTTCCAGCAGCGATTTCTAAGGTTCTAGTCGTTTCTAAGGGACGTTTCTAGCTTTTGTAGTGGCTCCATCCATTCTACCAGCCGTTTCTACTGTCCCAGTCGTTTCTACGGGACGTTTCTAGCTTTTGTTGCGGCTTCAACCATTCTACCAGCCGTTTCTACTGTCCCAGTCGTTTCTACGGTATGTTTCTAGCTTTTGTAGCGGCTCCAAACATTCTACCAGCCGTTTCTACTGTCCCAGTCGTTTCTACAGGACGTTTCTAGCTTTTGTAGCGGCTCCAACCATTCTACCAGCCGTTTCTACTGTCCCAGTCGTTTCTACGGAACGTTTCTAGCTTTTGTACCGTTTTTAGTCATTTGCAACGTTCCGGTACCAGTCATTTTCAACATTTGTTACATATCTACCCTTTGTATCAGTTCTGTACCAACCATTCTACCGTTTCTACCCTTTGTAAGGTCCTACTTCAACCTTTCAATCATTTCTAACAGCCCTTTGCATCTATTTCTACCATTTCTACCCTTCAGAATAATATTTTCTATTTAAACCAACCTGGCTATCCATTCCCAGTATATTTCCATAATTACAAATTGTTGAATTTTTATATGACATTTTCTGTTCTAAATGTGACAACACATTTTTTTATCTTGCAGTTGCGGTTTAGTTTCCTTATATTTGTTATTGTCGTCGTTGAATTCTTCCGCGTCAGACAGATATATTTATAATCGGGGCTATTTATCTTCCAATGTTCTATATACACACAGTAAATTAATTGGAGAATGCTATTGCAGGTATTTTGGTAAAATATTTGGTTGTATTCGGTATGAAATAAAATATTATAACAGGCCATTATTAAGTATATTATGGGAGCATTACATTTGGATAATATTAATCTCCGGTATTTTGTTTTAATGATATATTTGATGGTGTTTATTTTGACAAGAAAAAATCCTTTAGCGTAAACATGATATCACAGTGTCTTTTCGTTGCGGTCACCATTTCCGTTAACGGTATTAAAGGCATACTTGAACTAGTCGTTAGATAAATTATTATTTATTTGAATCTAAATATGTGGTTGGGGTGGAAGTCGAATTAACAATGTAATAAAAAATCGCAATTATTTTATTTATCAGCATCGAACTACGTCATTTGCGTATAACCTCGACGTCCGACGAAAGTTGTCGCGCCACGGACTTGCGCCTTTTTACAGCCAACTAAATACCATATCCCCCCATCCAGCCCCCAAATATCCAACCGAACAACGCCCAAAAACACGCGCCCGCGCAACGGGCATATACAATACCTTTTCAAATAAACATTTCTCGATTAACCGCATTAGCGCAGCTCGATGGACACCTGACTTTGTAATCAGGCAAGCCGCGTTCGATACCCGGCCAAGTATTTAGATTTTTTTCTCTCTAACCACCACAAGCAACAACAGAAGGCGTGCACCCCTGCAACACACGCAACCCACAGTACAATTGTTTTCATTTATTAACAACAGATGGCGCGCACCTCTGCGACACACCCAAATGTCTTTCGCGCACTCCTACGACCACCCCCAATGTCTTCTTCTTCCCAATGGCTTCTTCTTCTTCTTATCCAAACACCAACTACTAACAGCTCGGCAGCAGCTCCCGGCGAGAACCCGATGACTGGGTACCTTTATGCTCACTTCCGGTCCAGAACTCTCTTTGTTTAACTACTGGGGGGGGTTTAGTTAAGCAAACAAAATCACAAAATAAAGTGGTAGAAGGAGTTGCATTTATATGTAGATTGAAATATAGGACGGACTAGAATGATAGTGGTCCGTAGGCAGCCGTATATACAGGATGGTTGGAATATAGGGTGCACTGGACGTTTGGTGGTACAAAAATGTTGGAAAAAATGTGAAATTAAAATTATATAGGGTGATTAAAAAACTGTTATATGATGTGGACATAAGCAAATCATATACAGGATGGTTGAAATATATGCTGGAGTTGAATTATATTTATACAGTGTGATTAAAAAATTATTTCTTTTATAGCCTATAAGAAGTTGCATAAAGTGTGGAGAGGAATTAATGTTACACAGGGCGATAATATAAAATGTTAAAAATGAAATAATTTATGGGGTAGCCAACAAGGAGTTATATACTATGGTTGAAATATAGGACGGATTTGACTCCGTAAATATGGGATAGATTCTACTCCGTCCTATACTTTACAGAAGGCAGCTAACAAATTTATGCTTGTCCGTGGGCAGTCGTATGTACAGGATAGTTGGTACATAGGTTAGAGTGGAATTATCTATAGTTATACAGGGTTGTCAAAAAAGTTGAAAAAAGGTTACATGGCGTAGTCCATAAGGCATAAATACATTTTGGGCTTATTAAGTCAACGCGTACTAGTACATTTTGTTCGTAAAGATTTACCTGTCAATTTAAATGGGAAAGTATCATTGTGTAATGTTGAGGCTTTCAATGTTACCTGGTTCTGTCTATTAAGGTTATACATACAAGATAAAAAATAAAGAATGAAAACTACCTGAGTTCAAAAAAAAACTAATAAGTTGAAAATAAAAAAAATATATAACCGACTTCTACCTATAACTAAAAAGCTAAAAATAATTATAACAAAATACAACTCTAGCAAATAAATAACACATTCAACGTTGTTAGGTACCTACCCAGGAAGTAAAAAATGTAAACATTAAAAGGTGCTCATTCTGTACACATGAATTACCTACCAATCTAGTATATTTTGAAGCCGGTGCCAAGCAAATCTAAAATCCTTCATTGCGTATTTATCTACTAATTGTTGCTTGGCACCGACTTCAAAAATATACTAGATTGGTAGGTAATTAATTTGTACAGAATGAGCACCTTTTAATGTTTACATTTTTTACTTCCTGGGTAGGTACCTAACAACGTTGAATGTGTTATTTATTTGCTAGAGTTGTATTTTGTTATAATTATTTTTAGCTTTTTAGTTATAGGTAGAAGTCGGTTATATTTTTTTTTAAATGTTTTATTTTAGAAATGTTTTATTTTGTATATATGTTACCTGATTTCTTCTCCTGTGATAAACCGTTTTGAATGAATATGGTATTGTTTAATAGAATATATATCCGGATTGGTGAACCTTCAAATTTTGGAAAATAATTCTATTGGTAAAGTGCATGGAAATTATCCCTAACATATTGGTCGATTTTTCGGAAACTCCTTATGAATGTGTATAGTTTTTTAACGTTTGATTTATTATGGAAGATCACTTAGGTGATCTCATATACTTTTCTGCGACATGCAACTTGCAGTTTAGCAGACAATCGCCGTAAATTCCAAAGTTATGATCAAAAAGTTCACCAAAATGGCATAACGGACATTTCCTCATAAATATTTTAATTCCAATGTAATAGTGCGGGAAGTTTAGGCACTGGAAGTTTTAATTGCGAATTTGAAAATTTTCTGTGAACATCTCCAGCATATAGGTAGTAAAGCATAGTATTTTCGGCTCCTTAAATCAATGAGTACCAAGCTCGTTTTGGTTCTATACCAGGCAAATACCTATTTAAATGAATATTTTTACATTTTGCGAAGACGGTGGTTGTGATTGTCACATTCTCCCGGCCTAATAGAAAATGCAGTGACAACACATGTCAAACTCTAAACTGCTAGTTGGTGCGTTTATACACAGGGTGTTTAGTTATAGCAAACAAAATCACAAAATAGTGATAGGAGTTGCATTTATATGATGATTGAAATATAGGACGGAGTAGAATGATACTAATGATAGTTGTCCATAGGCAGCCGTATATACAGGATGGTTGGAATACAGGGTGGAGTGGACGTTTGGTGGTACAAACATCTTGGAAAAAATGTGAAATTAAAATTATATAGGGTGATTAAAAAACTGTTATATGATGTGGACGTAAACAAATCATACAGGATGGTTGAAATATATACTGGAGTTGAATTATATTTATATAGTGTGATTAAAAAATTATTTATTTTATAGCTCATAAGAAGTTGCATAACGTGTGGAGAGAAATTACACAGGGCGATAATATAAAATGTTAATAAAACATTTAAAAAAATATATAACCGACTTCCACCAATAACTAATGAGCTAAAAATAATTATAACAAAATACAACTCTAGTAAATAAATAAAACACCCAATGTTGTTAGGTACCTATCCAGGAAGTAAAAAATGTAAACATTAAAAAGTGCTCAGTCTGTACAAATTAATTACCTTCCAATCTAGTATATTTTTGAAGTCGGTGCCAAGCAAATCTAAAATCCTTCATTGCGTACATATATACTACTTCATCAAACTTGATTGGTAGGTAATTAATTCGTACAGACTGAGCACCTTTTAATGTTTACATTTTTTACTTCCTGGGTAGGTACCTAACAACATTGAATGTGTTATTTATTCACTAGAGTTGTATTTTGTTATAAATTATTTTTAGTTTTAGGTGGAAATCGGTTATATATATATTTTTTAAATGTTTTATTTTGATAAAATGTAAATGATCATTTCTTTAAAATTGCAATTATTTCATTTCTTTCAAAGAATATTTTATTTCAAATTTTCAGGTATCTGACATTCAATATTTAGCAAACTGCATGGGCTTTCAAATTTTACATTTTGAAAACATCACGAAATGCACCTGTTTAATTTCCTAAAGTCTAAATGTGGATTTATACGTTTTTTTATATCACAATTACATAGAAAATAGTCCAAGCCAAATTCTAACATATCAGTCTTTGAATATTTGACAAGCTACTATGTAAAATTCGACTTTGAAAACGAAACTAAATGGACCTCTTTAGTTTCATAAAGTAAAAATTGCCCCTTTTTCAAATTTTACATTCACTTAAAAATATGCTATATTAAATTCTGATATATCTGCCTTCTGATGTTAAGGAAAATACTTACCTGGACTGAAGATTTCATTTACTTCAACTAAAATTACCCCAACCTCTTTATTCTAATATTTATGTGCAACGGTATATAATTTATATGTACATTTTTAAATTAGTTTGTAAACCGTTTTTTCCAATTAAAAAAGTTCTGAAAATGCAGTGGTATACAAAGCTAGGACTTGGTTATATCTATGTGTTTTTATTAAAAATTATAATCCTCACTATTTAGAAAATTTTAAATTGTATTATTAAAAAAATGTAAATTTATAGCAAAGGATATTTTCACCCAAAGAACATGCTAAAGTATTTTAGAATGTAACCGACTTCCAAGTATTACTAAAAAGTTGAAAATAATTATAACGAAATATAACTCTAGATAGTAAATAGCAAATTCAAATGTTGCAGAATGAGCACCTTCATTCTGCACAAATTAATTACCTACCTATCTAGTATATTTTTTATTTAAGTTAAACCAGTCAACAACATATTTGAAGTTACTTAAATTGCAGCAAATCATAAAAGATTATAATACATTTCAATGATTTAATTTTGGGTATCAATTCTGCCAATTAATTTGAAAATTGATTATTTTTGTATTTATTGTGACACTTCAGTACCTATATTATATACTTCTAAAAATCCATCAGTCCTCATCACTAAACAAACTGTAGTCCAATATCTTTGTTAATTAAAAACATTATTTATGAAAAAATTATATTAAAAGTTCTAACAGGAATTAAATTCTACATTAAATTAAAAATAATTTAATGAAGTAATTTGGCTATTTCCACTTATCTCCAACTGCTATATTCAAATTCAAACCAAAGCTGAACTAAACATACTTCGATAGACTTCGGACAGCCGTGTGGGTTAGAAATCAGGTCGAAGCGCATAATTCTTAGAGCTTTTACGTATATATGCTCTAAGGTATGATCGAACTAAAAATCCTTGCTTCAGAGCAAGAACCATTTGAATCGATTCAGAACCAATAACTGCTTACCGCGAACACCGAACTCAAGACTACTGTAACCCAGATCACCAAATTTTATAACAATAGATTTGGTTCACAATACAATTCTAGTTTGCTATAGTTACCGGCTGTTATCGTCTATATGACGTTGTTTCATTTGGGATTCGTTCACTTAGTTCGATATCGGTCCATTTTCAGTAATTTTGTTCCGCGAACGGCGTTTTCAGAAAATTTCGGTAATATTAGCGTTGAACCGATTCAGAACTGCTTCCGCGAAAACTCCTTCTTGCTCTGAAGCAAGGATTTTTAGTTCGATTATACCTTAGAGCATATACAAGTAAAAGCTCTAAGAATTATGCGCTTCGACCTGATTTCTAACCCACTCGGCTGTCCGAAGTCTATCGAAGCCAAAGAGGTTTATACGTAGAGTGAATTAGGTATGGGCGTTATTGTAAGTGGCAGTGTAATAACAGTAGAAAGAGAAAGATAATATCAGGGAGCGCTTGCTATGTCTCTACCCTACTAATAGTAGGCGTCACCACTGACACTGACCAATCAGGAACGACACGCTTATTCTCTCTCTCTCTCTCTTTCTATTGATATTATATGAATTTCGCTACTTCACGTGCTCTACAGTATTAACCTCTTTGATCGAAGCATGTTTAGTTCAGCTTTCGTTTGAATTTGAATTTAGCAGTTGGAGATAAGTGGAAATAGCCAAAATTCCTTCTGTAAATTATTTTTAATTTAATGCAGAAGAAACAAAATTGTTCCAATTTTATTACTAATTTCTGTTGGAACTTAAAATAGTATTTTTTCATAAATAATATTTTTAATGAACAAAGACATTGGATTACAGTTTGTTTAGTGATGAGGACTGATGGATTTTTAGAAGTATATAATATAGCTACTAGAAGTGTCACAATAAATACAAAAATAATCAATTTTCAAATTAATTGGCAGAATTGCTACCCGAAATTCAATCATTGAAATGTATTATAATCTTTTATGATTTGCTGCAAGTTAAGTAACTTCAAATATGTTGTTGACTGGTTTAACGTAAATATACTAGATAGGTAGGTAATAAATATGTGCAGAATGAGCATCTTATAATGTTTAAAATTTTTACTTTGTGTGTAGGTACATAACAACATTGAATGTGTTATTTACTGTCTAGAGTTATATTTCGTTATAATTATTTTCAACTTTTTAGTAGTACTTGTCGGTTACATTTTTTTTAAAAAGTCTTATTCTAAAATACTTTAGCATGTTCTTTGGGTGAAAATATCCTTTGCTATAAATTTACATTTTTTTAAATAATACAATTTAAAATTTTCCAAATAGTGAGGATTATAATTAGGGTTCCCTATATACAATATACGGATACCCTTATAATATCACTCCGGATTTCTGCCTCTTGTCACATCACAGCTATTTTCTCCTAAACTACTGGACGGAAGAGGTTGAAATTTGGTATCAATGTAGAGTTTGGTGATCCGATCAGGAGTACAATCGTAAAAGAAGAAATTTTTGATTTTAGGGGTACTTCTGGGGGGAAAACTAAAAAATCGACCGTCCCCCCCCCTGATCTCCGATACTACTGAGCCTAAAATTTTGAAAAAAAAATAGAAAATCTAGACGTTGCCCGAACTTTACAGGAAAAATAAGAAGAAACCATTAATATTAATTTTGGGGGGCAAATTATAGAATTAAATAAAAATTTAAAAATAAAAAGGTCCCATTTTGAGGAACACAAATATATTTTTTTCATATTTAAAAAATTATTAATTAAAAATATATTAACAAAAATATACCAAAATTTACCCATTCCCCCCCCCCTTATCTCCGAAATTATAAAACGTAAAGTTTTGAAAAAAATTAGAGGTATAGGGTCTGACCTGAAGTTTACTGGAAAAATAAGGAGAAACCTCTACTTTTAATTTTGGGGGGCAAATTACAGAATTAAATGGAAAATATAAAATTAAAATTGTTTTTAACACATCATGTTATATATCACATGAAAGGGCTCATTATGACGAAATCAAATATATTTTTTTCAAATTTTTATCTCCGAAACCATAAGCTGCAAAATTTTGAAAAAAATACATATAGCGCCTCACCTGAATATTACTGG
Source organism: Octodonta nipae (assembly GCA_034190945.1). NCBI lineage: Eukaryota > Metazoa > Arthropoda > Insecta > Coleoptera > Chrysomelidae > Octodonta > Octodonta nipae. The sequence goes on along the minus strand of CM067224.1, from coordinate 47,705,020 downwards.
TAAAATAAGGAGAAACACCTAATATTGATATTGGGGGGCAAATTATAGAATTAAATGGAAAATAAAAATTAAAGGTGTTTCTAACGGATCAAGTAATATATCAAATCAAAGGGCTCATTATGACGAATGCAAATATATTTTTTTCATATTTTTAAAATAAATATATTAACAAAAATATAAAAAAAATACTTATTCCCCCTTTATTCCCCAAACTATAAGACCTAACATTTTTTTGTTTACAGGAAAAATACGAATAAATCCATAATATTAATTTTGGGGGCTAAATTAAATAAAAAATATTTTTTTAACGCATCATGCAATACATGAGGAATACAAATATATATTTTTCATATTTATAAAATTAATTGTTTACAAGATATTAACAAAAATATATAAAATAATCTCATTTCCCGCTTTATTTCCAAAACCACAATACCAAAAATTTTGAAAATAATTACGGTTACTGGGGCTCACTTGAAATTTATAAACAAATTACTAGAAAAGCTGAATATTAATTTTGGAGGAAAATTTTAGAATTAAATGGAAAATAAAAATTAAATTTTCAAACGCATCATGTAATAATCAAATAAAAAAAAAAGCTCATTATGTGAATTACAAATATATCATATTTTTAAATCATTTGTTTAATAGATATTAACAAAAATATTAAACATCGACTTAATTCCCACTTTAGAACCTACACTATCTAGAAGTTTGAAAAATATATTTTATTTGTCTAAAAGATTTAATTAATTTAATGTATTATTTAAAACTTGATCTACTTTTCCCTTTATCTTTCAATCTACAGAGCCTAAAATTCAGATAGTAGATTATAAAAGGGTTACCTGAAACTGTATTAGTAAAATACAACTCTAATGTTAATTACAAAATTAAATACATATTTTTATGACAATCTAGCGAATCATGAAGCAGATAAAATAAAAAGTCTACGTGTGGAAAATAAAAGTGTATATTTTTTATAAATTTAAAACGCTTCCTTTAAAAAATTTTAGTGTAAATATAAGAAAATGCTCTCATTCCCTGCTTGTCTGAAACTGGAATATTAGAATCTTAAAGGTGGTACGGAACCGTTAGTATGCGAGTCCAACTCGCACTTGACCAAATTATTTTTAATAAAGTCCTAGCTTTGTATACCACTACATTTTCAGAACTTTTTTAATTGGAAAAAACTGTTTACAAACTAATTTAAAAATGCACTTATAATTATATACCAATGCACATTAAGATTAGAATAAAGAGGTTGGGGTAATTTTCAGTTGAAGTAAATGAAATCTTAAGTCCAGATAAGTATTTTCCTTAACATCAGAAGGCAGATATATCAGAATTTAATACAGCATATTTTTAAGTGAATGTGAAATTTGAAAAAGGGGCAATTTTTACTTTATGAAAATAAATAGGTCCATTTAGTTTCGTTTTCAAAGTCGAATTTTACAGCCGATATAGTAGCTTGTCAAATATTCAAAGACCGATATGTTCGAATTTGGCATAGATTATTTTATATGTAATTGTGTTATAAAAAACGTATAAATGCATATTTATACTTTGTGAAATTAAACAGGTGCATTTCGTTATATTTTCGAAATGTAAAGTTTGCCCATGCAGTTTGCTAAATATTGAATGTCGGATACCTGAAAATTTGAAATAGAATATTTTTTGAAAGAAATGAAATAACTGCAATTTTAAAGAAATGTTCATTTGCATATTATCAAAATAAAGATGTGCATTTCATTACATTTGCAAGAAGTTTAATTTTACAGCCCATATAGCTTGCTGAATATTGTATAACAAATATCGAAAAAAAATTGTACCTATAAATTTAACACCTAATATTTTTGAAATAAATGCAAAAATCAAAATTTTAAAGCAATGAATATTTAGATTTTATCAAAATAAAGATGTGCATTTCATTACATTTGCAAAATGTTTAATTTTACGGCCCATGTAGCTTGCTAAATATTGTATAACAAATATCGAAAAAAAATTGAACCTATAAATTTAATACCTAATATTTTGGAAATAAATGCAAAAATCAAAATTTTAAAGAAATGAATATTTAGATTTTATCAAAATAAAGATGTGCATTTCATTACATTTGCAAAAAAAATATTTTACAGTCTATGTAGCTTGCTAAATATTGTATAACAAATACCAAAATATTCTCTCTCAGATTTTTTGTTGTATGTCGGCTACTTTCAGGATAGTAATATTTATAGAGTCAGTAATTTTGAAAAAGCTTTTTTTAGCTATAATTATGGTCTATATGCCCTTTTGAGGAGTCATTAGTATTAAATTTCTTGACAAATAAATATAATTTTTTTTTTAAGTCCGAAAATTGAAAAAGTTGCATTTTTTATCTGTTATCGTTTTGTGAAATTTAAGCATTTTTGAAGTTCATAAAGAGACTGTTATCCTTGTTGTTTTCGTTAAATATCTTTGTAACCTTGAGGAATCAAAGAAATATTTTGGATAGAAACGATAGTCAACATTTTGCCAAAACTTTTCTATATGTATCATTTTTCTGTGCAACCTCAAATAACAGCAGTATATGAAGATAAAATCTCGTGTCAATTTTAATAGAGAAACTTGCTTAGAAATACTCAAAACAACATAAAACTTTTTTATTTGATATTTTTTAATAAAAAGCTTCTTATTAACATTTTAGCATTCTTTTCGCTGTATGCGAGCGAAATATATGAAAATGAAAATACATGTATACAATTTGTTAATAACTTTTAACAATAACAGTACAATTATTAGATTTGATTATGAAATGTAATTTTTAAGTGAAATAGGCATATAATGTTAATAAGTGTAGGGAGGGGTTTATAAGGTGTTTGGGTGGGACACTTGAAATTGTATTTTTAAGTTAGAAAATTGAAAAAGTTGTATTTTCAATCTATTATCGTTTTGTGATATTTGTGTGTTTTGAAGTTCATAAAGAAGCTGTTATCTTTGACGTTTTCGTTACATATCTTTGTAACCTTGAGGAGTCAAAGAAAGATTTTGTACTCAAACGATAGTTGACATTTTACCAAAACTTTTCTTTAGGTAACATTTTTCTGTGCAACCTCAAATAACAGCAGTATAAAGATAAAATCTCGTGTCAATTTTAATAGAGAAACTCGCTTAGAAATATTCATAACAACTTCCAACTTTTTATTTGATATTTTTGACTAAAAAGCTTCTCATTAACATTTTAGCATTCTTTTCGCTGTATGCGAGCAAAAATGTAGGGAAATAAAATACATTTATATGTACAATTTTTTAATAACTTTTAACAATACCAGTACAATTATTACATTTTGTTTATGGTATGATATAATATTTAATAACCTTTATTGTAATATTTTTACAAAATATTAGAAATAAATGGAAAAAGATAATGCTGATGTGTATTATAACAAAAATAAATAATATAATACAATTCTTATGGATTGGTTATTGTATTCTTTTTTACAAAAATAACTTTTACATTGTGAAGTGGTAATATCAATCCACTCACTCTCTATAAAAGAGTTGTTGAAATAATACAATTTTAAATTATATATTTTACCACCAGAAGATACAAATTCGGTAAGGTTTTTCGAAAAGACATTATCTGTATGTTTTCATTCTTTCCCATATGGAAATAAAATACATTTTATATATGCAATTTTTTAATAACTTTTAACAATACCTGTGCAATTATTACATTTTGTGTATGGTATGACATAATATTTAATAACCTTTATTATAATATTTTTACAAATATTAGAAATAAATGGAAAAAGAAAATCCTGATTTGTATTATAACACAAATAATATAATACAATTCTTATGGATTGGTTATTGTATTCTTTTTTTACAAAAACAACTTTTTATAAGAAAAATAGAAAAGATAACACTTATGAGAATTAATGATAAATAAAATATATACATCATATATTCATTACATGGTGAAGTGGTAATATTAATTCAATCACTCTCTATAAAAGAGTTGTTGAAATAATACAGTTTTAACTTATACATTTTACCACCAGAAGATACAAATTCGGTAAGGTTTTTCGAAAAGACATTATCTGTTGTTTTCATTCTTTCCCACGTATTTGGCCATAAATCGCTATCATTAAGCGATGTGCAAATAAATCCTTCTCTAATACTTCCCCATTTTTCAATGTACAAGATGTTTCCAGCAAAAGCTGTTAACAATATTAAACCATTCAGTAGCACAACCATGGTTGGAATGAAAACAACACATTAAATTTAATTTTATATCTAACTTATCAACAGTTTTTCATAAATACTTTTCAATATATCATCTGATATATTAATTGTTTCCAATTCATTGTTTAAAAGTTCTGTAAGTTCATTTATTTCATCAACATCACTTCCGGCAATATCTAAGGTAGATTGAATTGAACGTAACGATTTATGCCCCCACGCAAAAGTTTTATACATTCCTGGTATAACAAATCTTTTATCGTCTTGAGGTGATAAGGCTACTTTATTTTTTAATTGTGTATATATATTATGCAAAATTGAAGTAAATACATTCATTTTCCTATATTTAGTAACAGAGCTTTCAACTACCTCTTTATAATCATTTTCATCCAGTGCTTTCTTAATCACGTATTTTTTAACACCTTTAGCTTTTTTATCAACTGTATCACCCAAATTAACACAGTATGCCTTTGCACCAGTGCCATAAAAGCAAAAAAGTACTCGCCCAGCATATTCATCTTTCATTCGCCCCAATATTGATTTGGTAATACTAATTCCGTGAATATTATTTGGTGTATAATTGGATGTATCAAATTTATCAATATTATTTTGAATTTCAGAGTAACAGTTATCTGATTCAATTAAAAAAATTAATGAATCTGTATCTGTGTACAATAAAGTGACCTTATCTCCATATTTTTTCTTTAGAAATTCATAGTAGAAACTATACATTACAGTTTTTGATAATTCTAAGACTGTAAAACCTATATAAACTGGTTTATTGTAATATACATTTAATCTATCCAGTTGAATTGCTGCAAAATTTGAATTAAAAATGGAACTGCTATTAAAATTTGGTTTAGCAATTAAACCTTCAGCCCCCAATTTTTTTCCATAATTTTTCCAGTGTGTTACTAATCGAACATCATTTCTTTTATCTATATTTTCTAACGATTTTCCATAAACAGAATTCGTCATCTGTTTATAACAATTGCTCTCAAGTTTTGATTTCGCTTTATTTCTCATTTCTGTATTGAGATCAATATAGGGTTTTAACCAGGCTGATTGATTAAACTTTATACCTCTAAAAATTTTCACTAATTCTAAACCATTATTTAGAGCTTGTTGCAAGTTTCTATAATGTATAGCATATCTTTCTTAATTATTTAAATTACAAATAAGTTTTTTTTTTGTTTTCGAGATAGGAGAACAAATATTTTCAGGCAAAAAGGGAAATTCATTGTGAGATATATGCAAATGTTCCGGATAATTTATTTGAACTTCAAACACAAAACCGATAGGGGAATTTTCAGAAATCTCTAAAACATTGATTTCATCAATTTCGTTTTGTGAAAGCCATTCAAACCCACTCTCTGGTAAAATCTGACTCATACTGTGCCCATATAAATTTGTTGCGTCCAAATACATTATGAAACTACTCGGTTTGGATGGTTCAAAATTTTCTACAAACACATTATTGGCTACAGCTTTCCTAACAGAGCAATGACAAATTCCACCTCGAATATTGTTTTTAAAAAAATGTAGCATGTCAATATCGGTTAGAAGCTCCAATTTTACATCTGTAGTTTTCAGCATAGCATCCCAACTTAAGCCTGGAGCCGTATAGTAATGCGCTGGATCTAATTTATATAAATTGAGAGAAATCGAACGAAATGCTTCAAAGAAATCCGTTAAAATTAAACAATCTGATATTAAATAAATTATTGCACAGTCAGCTAAATTATTACAATCAAAAACATCCCAAGCTCTTACTGCACGATTGTAAGCTTCAGTTTCGATATTTTCATCTTTTAGTTGATCATAAAAATCAGCTAACGTTGGTATGTGGTTTACTTGCAGTTTTTCTAAAGAATCGACAAAATAAATATGGAAAAACACCCTTTTGTCTAATTATATCAAATTTAACATCATCTGAAAAATATTTTTTGATTTCAACACATTGAGTAGGTTCCAGACTCTCTGCCAACTTCTCTAAAGAATCTGCAATAAATCGAAAAGAATCTAAGAACCTTAATTTTAAAAATATTTTGTTGATTTTATTTTCATTCTTTATTTCATCAACGAGAAGAGACTTGGAAAAGGAAACATATTTTTCTTTTGTTTGAGCAATAACATCAATTTTATCTTTTTCACAACATAATTCTTTAATGAAAAGATGACTATCGTATCCTGTCAAATTGTGGAAAAAAATTTGAATAAAATTGGGCACTTTAAAATTTAAGTTGCAAATACTGTGTGCTGGGGATCTGTAACGCCCTGTTAAATGATCGTGGTCTTTTACTTTTATATCTGTTTCATTTATAGCTTTATTACAGATATGGCAAATAGTTGTTGTATCATAATGTTTTTGTTCATCTGAGGATAACGGTAACATCGGTTTAACATCTTTCAAATGATTTTGATAAATTAAATGAACATCTTTTTCTAATCTATCACAAAAAACTTGTGCTGCGTTAGCTCCACAATAGTATTCTAATTTAGATATAGAATCATCGTAACTACATTTTATAAAATATGCAAAAGCGTATGGTACATGCTTACAAGTATTAACTGTAAAAGATTTTGATGAATCTATCGGATTCGCATGTTCTACTTTTTCCAGATAACATTCAAAATCAGCGTAAATCACAAAAGGAACTTTTAATTGTTTTTCAAAATTTTGAAACTGTAAAATATTTTCAGGCATTGAGTGACCATATTTATTAATTTTTAGATCCGTTGTAGGCATTCTTGTAAATATATTATTGCAATCCATTTTTTGGTGAAAATTTAATTTTGATTCAGAAGTAAAATATATCAAACAACCATCACAAAAAAATCTTTTATGGCCTTGTTTACTTATTTGTGATGAAATTAATCTAGACATATCTTTTATCCAACAATAATGATAATTTTTATTAAATTCATCACTAATAAGCAATAAATTAACATGCACTCTACGTTTATATCGAGTATAATGTAAGGTTCCAACAACTTGTATAACTGGTTTTTTGTTTTCATACATAGTCTCTAAGCCATACACATTGATCGATATATAATTCATCTGTTCAAATTTATTTATGTCTTTTAATTTAACTGGAAACTCAATATTAGCAAAATTTAAAATATTCGAAAAATGTGGGTATGAACTCATTCGATGTGAACTAACATTAGTAGGAAACAAGGTGCTTATTACACTCCAAGCGAAACAACACTGATCATTGTTTTCAACGTTTATGATGGCTCTTTTCACACTGATTGTCTTTGGTAAGGGGATATATGATGACGCTCGGAGTGGATTAAATTTGTTGATGTTCAGTTCCAAATATAATATATTTTCTAAAGACCATCCTAAATAAATAAAAATATTTAGTTACTAAAACCCAAAACATAAAGTAATTTACCTGAACCATGTGCTTCAAATTCTGAGGCTTTTGTAGAAAGCTCCTTGCTGAAATCATCATAGATGTTTGGCAAGTTTGACGAAACCGTGGCGATCTTATTTTTTGTATTGAAGGATTTAATTTCTTGAATTTCCCTCGTAGGTAGTACATATGAACCAAACAACGTGGCATTTAATTTTATAGAGCTGTGTTTTTCAATTTAATCACGAATTAAATCTATCACATTAATCTTGAGTTCTTCGAAAAACTCATTGAAATTTGTATGACACTGAGAGGGTGTTATTCTATAAGTGATGATACGATTTTTAAAAGCACAGTCAATTACTTGCACACCTTGTCTATAATCTTTACAAGAAGCATTCCTATGTTGATTAGATTTTAAATGTGAGGTAAACAATCGATTTGAAATGTTCAGATTACATACCCTGCAATATTTCAAATCCAGTTTCTTCTTTTTCGTTGGTGGCTGCCTTGAACTACTTTCACCACACACCTCTCTTTCATGTCGGCGTAAACTATCTTTTCTTGCAAAAACTTTTCCACAGTTATTACATGTAAACATATTTACGTAAATATTTGATCACATCACTATTTGATTCACTACATACTCCTACCCATTTTCTAGATATAAGCTCCGTCAGTCGTCTTTAAATTATTAATTAATTTGCAAATTGAGCACTTCTTTTGCGAACTTATTGGTCCATCAAATTGTGTTCCAAAGGGATTATTGTGGTGTATAAAACATGGTAACAAAATTTGAATAAAATAGTCTTTCCTACACGATTCCGGTAAGCGATGCCACACAGCTAATAACTCCGTTGCAAGAACATTGTCTTTTATGTATTCTTTTAAAAATTCCACTGGTATTTTCGCAATCTCTAAATCACTTAAATGTCTTAATTTTAACGAACCATTCGATAAATCTGTTACTAAACGTAAATTATATTTCTCACTAGACATTGTTGAACTGAAGTCTAGGGCTATCCTTCGTTACTTAAGTAATGTCTGTTATGGTGTAGTAGGGTGATAAGTTGTGGTGGGGTAGGTCAAGGTTAAGGGGTCAAGGTTAAGGGGTCAAGGTCTAGGGGTCAAGGTTAGGGGTCAAGGTTTAGGGGTCAAGGTCAAGGTTAATGGGGTCAAGGTTAAGGGGTCAAGGTTAATGGGGTCAAGGTCAAGTGGTGGTGGGTGGCATTAGAATCGGCGAATCCACTCTACTGCTTAGAAATCAGATCGAAGCGCATAATTCTTAGAGATTTTACTTATATATGCTCTAAGCTAAGATCGAACTAAAAATTCTTGCTTCAGAGCAAGAACATTTGAATCAAATTCAGAATCGATTCAGAACCCATAACTTCTTCCCGCGAACACCGAACTCAAGACTACTGTAACCCAGATCATAACAATAGATTTGGTTCACAATACAATTCTAGGTTGCTATTGTTACCGGGTGTTATTGTCGTTGTTTCATTTGGGATTCGTCACTTAGTTCTATATCGGTTCATTTTCAGAAAATTACGGTAATATTACCGTTGAACCGATTCAGAACTGCTTCCGCGAAAACTCCTAATAATGAACCTATTCTGAATCGATTCAGAACTGCTTCCGCCAAAATCCCTCATGTGAACTCCGGTGATCCGATTTAGGGACAGAACAAAAATAGAACTAAAAATAATGAACCGATTCTGAATCGATTCAGAACGGCTTCCGCGAAAACCCATATTTTCAATTCCGAAAAATTTACAGATTGTTCATGCGCACCAGTGATATGGCAACCTACATATCACTGATGCGCACCGTTTAACCCATAGAAATTAACCACAAAATGATTTTTTACAGATGACATGAAACAAAACACTACGTGAACTCCGGTGATCCGATTTAGGGACAGAACAAAAATAGAACTAAAAATAATGAACCGATTCAGAACTGCTTCCGCGAAAACCCCTAATATTTGTTGCGATTGCGTGTACAACAGTGAGTAACTATATATGGAGGGAGCCTCAGTATACAATCCCATGTATTAAAATGCGGACAAAATTAACACTTCAATCCTTTGTTCTGGCTACAGTGGGTCTCCCATTGGTTATCAAATAACTACATAGAACTGTAATTGGGTTGCTCTCTTTCAGATCATCACGTGACTTTCTTTGTCTTGCGGTCGAATTAGTCGATCAATAATCCGAGTGAAATACACCGTTGCCAGATCCAGAAAAATATATTCATGATGAAACCAGAGCTGGGATAGCTATTAGATTTGTAATAGTTTGTTACGGTATTACGTTATATTCATATTTAACGTAAATGTATTACAATATGAGCTTCATTTAAAAAAAGTGTAAAAATAGAAAAAACTACTATGTATATTGCCCTCTATCATAAGGAAAATGTAATTATTAGAAGGGGATATGATATAATGTTATTTATTTAAATGTAAAATATGCAAATTACTTTTAATACTCTGGGTTTTTAGACTAATAAACAAAATTCTGACTATTATGAAGATATAACCTGAGTTTTATTGAACTCAAATTGCACTAAATTATGGGATTTTAATCTTCCTGAAACAATATCATACCCATACTTCAGCACTGTTTAATATAATTTAGCGCACTTTTAACGGGATTTTGACGCCCAGGTAGTATCTTCATGATTATCACATTTCCGGATTATTAGCATAAAAAACCCAGGGTATTAACAGCAATTTGCCTAATTTGTCTTCATAAAAATAAGTACATATATGTATATTTGACAATTTTTGAATTTACTATTCATCTACTTTTCTTTACGATCGTTCGTATAACTTATTCTATACAAAAAATCGATTGTGGAAGCCGTTACTTTGTGATAGTCAATCATGATGATGAAATGAAACTAATTACTTTGTTTACTATCACTAACACATTTATTCACTAAAAACATGTGACTAATTTCGATGCCTAGCGCATCATTTTCAAACATATATAAACAATGAAAAAACCCATCTAACAAACCTTAAATACAAAACAAATGACCAAATACACCGACATGATGGTTAGCCGGTCGTGTTCAATAACATAATGAATATAAAACTAAACGGATATAAAGGTATTATACAACTACCTGATATTCTAAGATTATCACCGGGAATACCCGTCCTAACGTAGTAATTCGAACAGGGGTGTTTTTACAAAGTTAAGCTGATCATTAAGTAGCAAATCTGGGAATTTATTGTGAGAGAGGTAATTTGAATTTGTTCTAAGAAAGATGTTTTAAAATAATTATTACTGAAATGCAAAATTGTTGTGTTTTCTATTGTAGGAAAAGTGTGCCCTGTTTGAATTACATGGTTAGAAAAGGTTGAATCAGTTTTATGTAGTCTAAATGATCTATAGTGTTCTAGGTACCTGTTAGCAAAATTTCTAGTTGTCATTCCCACATAGAAGCTATTACAGTCCGAACATATCAGCTTATAAACTTGATTTCAAGCTAACTATGATATCTTGGGATGATAGAATTCTAGCGATTTGGTTACTCACGTTTCCAAAGTAAGTTAATGAAATGTACTTTGTAGGATCTGTATTTTTGACAAAGGGATAGATGCTTCGATATGCTAGTTGAAGCTCTTTTCGGGAGATTAGTTTCATAATTAAATTAGGATTGATGTCGTTACTATTATTATAATAGCCAAAAATAACGACATCAATCCTAATTTAATTATGAAACTAATCTCCCGAAAAGAGCTTCAACTAGCATATCGAAGCATCTATCCCTTTGTCAAAAATACAGATCCTACAAAGTACATTTCATTAACTTATTTTGGAAGCGTGAGTAACCAAATCGCTAGAATTCTATCATCCCAGGATATCATAGTTAGCTTCAAATCACAATTCAAGTTATCAAATTTATTATTTAACGCCAAGGACAAAGTTAGTATTTACAACAGGTCAGGAGTTTATAAGCTGATATGTTCGGACAGGGAGCTTCTTTATTCTGTAGACGACATCGTTGATTTTCTTCACAATTTGGTACGGCCCCTCCCAAGATCTCTGTAGCTTGGGCGAATATCCACGACGACGTTGCGGGTTATACAACCAAACAAGATCATCAACTTGGAATTCTCCGCTCTCGGCTTTGATGTCGTAGGCTTCCTTCATTCGAGCACTGGCATTCTCGATGTTTAACCGGACTCGTTCATCTTTTGACGTAGCTGGCTGACAAAGTCTTCACCTGCGATCTCTTCTGGGGGACATACAAACTTCAAATCGCATGGTAGTCTTAATTCTCGTCCCATGATAATACTGGCCGGGGTCTGACCCGTGGACTCGTGCACAGACGAACGATATGCTATTAGAAACAAGTGCAGATACTGGTCCCAGTCTCTTTGGTGGTCAGAGACTACCTTTGACAAATGGCGGTTAATGGTTCTATTCATCCGTTCTACCATTCCATCGGATTGCGGGTGTAATGCCGTCGTCTGTGTTTTATTGATCTTCAAGAGTTTGCAGACGTCTAGGAAAAGAGTAGAATCGAAGTTTCTACCTTGGTCTGAGTGCAACTCCAAGGGAACACCAAAACCATTCCTTGACAACGACATCAGCAACGGTCAAGGCTTATTGATTCGGCAAGGCATACGCTTCGGCCCATTTACTAAAATGGTCCATCACCACCACAATGTACTTGTTTCCAGAGTCGGATTCAGGAAATGGGCCGGCAACATCAATGGCTACTCTTTCGAATGGGCTGCCCACGTTATATTGCTTCATGGGAGCTTTTGGACGCTTCTGAGGCCCATTACTTGCTGCACAAACCGTACATTTCCGGCACCACTCCTTAACGTCTACTTGGCAGTTTACCCAATAGAAGCGTTCTCGCAACTTCCCCAAGGTTTTGGTCACTCCCAGATGTCCTCCGGTTGTACCGTCATGTAGTTCTCGCAAAACCTCTGGTCTCCTATTTTTAGGGACTACAATCTGCTTTCTGTCCTTGCCTTCCTCTGGGGTTTCCAGGACGCGCTTCAGAAGTCCATTCTCTAGGATGAGAGTTCCACTGAGCCCAGTACGACTTTATGGTTGGTGAGTATCGGAAAATCTCTTGCCACGTAGGTTTGCGGTCTTCTTCCTTCCACCGGATAACCTCTTTCAAATCTGGATCTAATTTCTGGTCTCTTTGGATCTCCGCAGATTGCCAATGGTCATCTATGGCGGTAGTTCTGCAGAGAACAGCCCCTTTTTCTTCTGCTCGCTGATAATGTTTGCAATCATCAGGGCATGGTCTCCTCGATAGGGCATCAGCATTCTTATGGCTTGTTCCAGCTCGATGTTCAGTCTCGAAGTCGAATTCTTGCAATCGCTCAATCCACCTTGCCACTTGTCCTTCAGGATTTTTAAACTGCAGAAGCCACTTCAGTGCTGCATGATCAGTCCTCAGGAGGAATCTTTTACCATAGAGGTACTTGTAGAAATGTTCTACCCCCTTTACCACAGCCAGGAGTTCCCTGCGAGTAACGCAGTAATTCCGTTCAGGCTTGCTCAAGGTCTTGCTAAAGTATCCGATGACTCTCTCCTGGCCCTCCTAGATCTGCGAAAGCACAGCACCAATTCCGACATTGCTTGCGTCGGTATCCAATACGAAGTTTCCATCTGGCAAAGGATAACTTAGTATGGGAGCACTCGTCAAAGCTCTTTTCAATGTCTCGAATGATCGCTGACATTCCTCGTCCCATTGGTACTGCACCTTCCCTTCTGTTAGTCTAGTAAGTGGCTTGGCGATGTTGGCAAATCCGGCTACGTACCGACGATAGTACGTGCATAACCCCAGGAAACTTCTTAACTGGTGAATATATTTATGTATTGGCCATTCCTGGACAGCTTTAATTTTCTGTTTATAAACAGCTACTCCCTCTGCGGAAACCACATGTCCAAGATATTGCACCTCTTCTTGGAACAGCTGACACTTCTTGGGGCTTAACTTTAGTCCGGAACTTCGAATTGGCCAACCTCCTCTAGGTTCTTGACGTGGTCTTCAAATGATCTTCCAACCACGATAATGCCATCAAGATACACCAGGCATGTTTTCCATGAAAGCCCTTTTAGCACTGTTTCCATCGATCTTTCAAAAGTTGCTGGCGCATTACACAGTCCAAACGGCATCACCGTGAATTGATAAAGTCCTGCGCCGATGGTAAAAGCAGTCTTTTCTCGGTCTTCTTTAGCAAGTTCCACCTGCCAATAACCGCTCTTCAGGTCCAGGGTGGAAAACATCTTCGATCCAGCCAATGTATCTAGGGTATCGTCTATTCTTTGAAGGGGATAGCTGTCTTTCTTTGTAGCGTGGTTTAATTGCCGATAGTCCACGCAAAATCGGATCGAACCATCTTTATTTTTAACCAAGACAACTGGAGAAGCCCAAGGGCTATTGGATGGTTCAATAACACCTTCTTCCTCCATCTCGCGGACTATCCTGTCGGCTTCTTCTCTTTTTGCTAGAGGTAGTCTTCTCGCCGACTGTCGAATAGGTTGAGCATCCCCAGTATTAATTTTATGTTTCACCAGATCAGTTCGTCCTCTTTTGCCATTCCCTACATCGAAGATATCCTGGTAGTTTCTAACGATGTCCCTCAATTTTGCTCTCTGGTTTGGTTTTAAATTCTTAGATGAATCGGTGATGAGTCTTTCCAGTTCCTCAGATAGTTTACCTGGTGGTATTTCTGCATGCTATGTGCTTCTGACTACAGAGGAAACTGTTGAACAATGGCCCAAAGTTGTTCCTTTCTTTAGCACAACCGAGTAATGATTCAGGTTCATTACTCTTATTGGAACAATCTCCCTGGCACGAAACAGAGTCTTCCCCAGTGCGACTCCTCTGCCTACATTTCCGTCATTAAGTTCGGGATCAAACATCATTACTGTTCCAGCTTGAGCTTTCCCATCTAAGCAAGCATCTATAATGATTTCAGCTCTTTCTGGAACATTGACATCCTCTGCTAAGATGGCTCGAAGCATTATGTCATCTTTTCCATGAAGCACCACTTCTTCATCATTTACTCGCAGAATTCCATCTTTGAAATTTAACTGGAATCCCTTGGAGCTCATGACATCAATTCCAATGATTACATCGTCTTCGATATCTGCCACTAATGCCCGATGTAGAAAGGTTGTGTTTCCCAAGGTGATTTCAACCTCTATTTCACCATGGACTTTCGCTGCTTCTCTTGTCGCTGTTCGCAGTTGCCATTTTGTTGGTTTTATCATCGTCTCTAAAACGATGTTGGGCCTTATAACTGTTTTTGTCACACCTGTATCCAGCAGCATTGCACATTGCTTCTGACTGATAAAGCCATCTACAAAGATACTGTTAACTTGGTTGCGTAGCGAAGCGAGATATGCGTACATAGTTGGGACCTGTTGGCTACAGGTCGATGATGGCCCCTTCACATCGACCCTCTTTAGTTTTCCGGCGGGGAAGTCGGGCCTCCGTTGCTCTCCTTGCACCGACTCCTTATGTGTCCTACCTTACCACATTTCCAACATCTTAGTTGTCTTTTCTCGGTAAGGACTTTCTCTATTATCTTTCTTACAGAGGCTTCATCGTTTCCGCCATCTTCGGATTCTCCGTCAACGATTCGGACTCTGGCTTGACCTCTGCAGGTATTTTTCGCAGCCTCGAATTCCAAAGCTCGAGCCAGTGCATCCACTAACTGAGTCGGTCGAGCTAACTTCAATGCTTGCCTGGCTTCGTTGTCCCGAAGTCCATCCAAAAACGCTTGCACTGCTAACCTTTCTATCACATTTTCCGGTGTGGCTGGATAGGCAAGGCGAACCAGACGGGCAATATCGGCTTCAAACTCTTATAGCGATTCATTAGATTTCTGATGGCGATTTTTTAGTTGGGAGTGGTACACGTGCTCCAAATGAGTCTGTCCATACCTCAGCTCTAAGTGTTTAACCAGTTGTTCGTAGTCTTCTTGCTCCGAGGTATTCAATGTTTGCAAAATATCTGTAGCATCCCCTCTTAGGGCGAGGGTTAATGCTATTGCTTTTTCCTCTGCTGACCATCCGTTTAGCTTTGCTGCAGCCTCGAATTGGCGCCGATAGTTACTCCATGACGATTTTCCATCAAATTGTGGAGGTTTCATTTTGCGTCTTGTTCCCTCGAGTCCAATTTTCGAATCCACTACTTCCGAACTGTTTCTGCTTTCGACCTTTGGTGGAGTTTCTTTCCTTTGTATCGAGACTACTTGTTCTTTTATTTTGCTGATCTCATCCTCCATTATTTGTTTTAGCTTCTCTATCCGCGTTTCGTTTTCGAGAGTCGTCTGGTTGAGCTCTTCGGCCATTGTCTGCTTTAGCTCTTCCATCCGAGCTTCATTTTGGACTATTTTCTCTTCTAGCATTTCTGAATTTTCTTGAACCATGCTTTTCAAACTTTCTTCTAAGGATTAAGCATTTTCGTGTAATTTCTGCAGCTTATCTTCCAAAGACTTAGAATTTTCTAGCAGTTGGTCTTCTAGAGCTTTAGAATTTTCTTGTAATTTGTCTACTAATTTATCTTCTAAGGTTTTAGAATTTTCTGCTAGTTTGTCTTCTAACGTCTCTTTCATGATCTTAGAATTATCTTGTAATGTTTGTAACTTATCCTCTAAAGTCTTGTAAGGTTTCTTTTAAATTTTCCATTTGCTTTAATAGCATACTCATGTCACCATTGCCAGAAACTTCAAACAAATAAGTATCGGGATCGTTACCTTCATTTATTAGAGCATCTCGTAGCCGTTGTATTAATTCACTTTTCTTCCCACTAATTTCTAAATCCCTTTCTTCAAGTTCTTTTTTTAAGTCCGTCACTTTCAATTGGTCCAAATTCACTGCTTTAAACATTGTCCGTCTATTTATTTTCACTTCTAAAGTTCCACAAATACAACGCACACCTGTCACCACTGTAATGTTTTTATTTTCACACTCGGGTTCAGTTCAGTTCTTGGATCAATTTATAAACACAGTCTAACTCACTCTAATTTATTTCCACTACTTTTACACAAATTTATATTCACAGAAACTACTATTTACATTTTATCTTAACTGTACAAACGATCGACGAAAACTGAATGCCTCCTATCGCCAGCTGCTTCTTATTTATACATTTATCTTGGAATTGTCTGGTATGTCCACGAACCATCGGGAAATTCCATCATGTTCTGGAAGCTTTAAAGGAATTCCCAGTAACGGCAGCGGTCCGCCGGTTGAGAAACAAACATTTCGGGTTCCACGAATTTATCGAAATAATGTCCGTTGCATGAATTGGTTGATGGCCGATTGCACCAGCTGTCGGATAAATTCTCGTAACATTATGTATTATATTGTCTAAATTATAAAATTGTGTGGTTTTGAATAACTAAATCTAACTAATCTTGCAAGGGAATATATTCTTTTAACTTAAAATGGTAGGTGTACAATGGAATGAAATGATAACTGCAAATCAGTAAAAGTTTTAGGGATTCGTTATGTTCCAGCAGCCCCAAAAATAAAATAATTTATACTCAACTGAACTAAAAATTAAAGTTATGTTTACATTGTTTTCTCACTGCTGATATTCATTTTCCATGTTCGGGCATTTATTTACGGCATTAGGGAAGCAATCAAACTTACCAACATTATTAACTACCGTATTCTTCCATTTTGACACACAACAAAAAAAATTAGCCGTTCAAGCTAATTTTTTTTAGACCCCTTACAATTGAAATTATTTTTCCTGGAGCCATCTCACTTTTTGTTTTTTAAGCAGCTCTCTAAAATTCCAGATAAAGTTGGTGGGCTGTTAGGGTCTTTTTTCGTTCTCCATATTTATTCAGTGCCTCGTGCCTCCAGTGAACACTCTGTTTATAATTTATCTTTATGCAAACCATTAGATGGTATATACCGAGAAAGAATATAAATAGAGTTAGCTACGTAAGAAATGGATCCGCTAATGTCACAGATACGCAAATTAGAAGAAAAAAGATGCAATAATGCGAACAGCTGCTCCCGAAGTAAGGTTAATGATATAGGCTAAATTCCATTTTAAGAGTAACTATTTCAATAAAACAACTGTAGTTATAACAATAATTTTATTGTTTTACAGTATTTTTATATGTATATAAAGGTGATATGTACGCATGAAATGTCATGGGTGTCGGGTTTTAAAAGCAAGAAAAGCTTCCTACATTCAGAAATAAATATTAATGGTGCAAGGACTTTAAAAATGTAAATTGGTGTTTGAACAGTTTGTCGCTTAATAATATACTTATCAAATTAGTACCCTGAATGTAGAAACCCTTAAAAATAACCTGCAGTCGACAATAAATAAAGTTTTTACAAACGTGACCGGGCCAACGAATACAAAAATATCTCAGTAAGGATTTTGATTAACCTGTTGAAACAAAAATACTCATACCTATTAAAAGATCATTTTTTGTTATAGAGTTTTAAAACATTATATATACTAAATGACATAGAAATCAGAACAACAAATAATATTAAGTTTATTTCCATATTTTGTAATAATGTTTGTTTTAGTTAAGACAAAAAAAATCTTAGTATTTTTTGTTATATCAGTCCATTTTGATTTTAAAACCATACTGAAAGACAATACTTGTTTCAGTAAGCATTGTGTTCTCATACAGATCGTTGTTTTGCTATATACCAGAAGCATACCCAGGCCAGTATATTAATTGAACCTCCAAATCCCCCCCTGAGTATACATATACTAATATTTCCATCAACTAAGCGAGTTTCATAGGAGTGAGTCTGAAGGAAGCCCATAGTACCGAATCCAGATTCTGTTTGGGTAATTGGGTATGTTTGATGGCTGGGTGGAAGGCGTAATTATCAATTTTCTGTAGAAATGCTTTACACTGTGAGAGTTATGGGGTAGGCGCCTAAGGGTATTGCTTAAGGCAGTAGATCACAATTGGTCTTTATCATAGACAACATGCCTGCCCAACACTACATCCTGGTTGAAACACACATGTTGCCCTGTAGGACCCTTCCCAATCCATTGTTTCAACAACACAAGGCACGACCTGTAGCTACAGTTACGTTGAACTGCTCTGAGTACAATCAAAGGTTACCACTATGTTCCAGTCTATCGACCATTGAACATGTCCTGTATATTATGGGTTGACCAATGAAAAATGTACGCTAGCGGTACTTTGTCACCAGGTATAGGTAGCATGGGAAGAAATCGATCACCTCATTAAAAGCATGCCCAGTATAAAACATTGTGAAGGCTCAACCCGTTATTGATTTTTATCTGATTATAACTGTGTAATTCCCTATAAATTTGAACTGGTTACTTAAATATAATATACATTTATATAAAAAGACAAAAAATTACTGTAATAAACTAATTATTACTCGGTGTTCTCATTTATATGTTACTTAGTATATATAAATACACATATGGCATGTTGTTGAGAGTAATAGTAACTTGTAGTTATAGTTGGTCCGAAACAAAATAATTTTGATAATTGGTCCCATGAAACAAATATTTGTTTTCTTGATAAATATACACTGAAGGTTTCATTTGTTTATATGACACTCACATTTTCGTTTATAGTTTATCCTTAGCTTGTGTTGAATGTTCGAAAACGAAATGCCTAAAATGTCGACTATTTTTGTAAACAAGGATCGTAAAATCGACTTTAAAAACAAATAACAATACCAAAGGCTTTATGGTAGGGTACTTGGCCTAGATAAGAGATGGCGGGTTTACCACAACTCACAGTCTTGTCCCCTGGCTTTTCTAAAAGTTAGAAAATTGCTGTAATACCAAAATTTGAGATATGTAAATTTTTTAAATTGCCTTCTGTATACCTAAACTAACATGTACAAATAATTGTAAAAAAATGTCTTTACTGACAATAAAATGTAATCTTTATAATATATGAGTGCCTCTTGTTTTAATCAATTGGTCAATCAGATTATCAATAAAATGATTATGCATATTGTCCCATTCTTATTGAACAGCTACAATTAGGCTCTGAGGTGATTGAATATACAGGGTGTAACACAATAATGCAGTACAGATATTTTGATAAATGATAGAACTGATTAGTATAAATAAAAAAGTCTTATATAACATATGTCAAAAAAGGTTTACGAGAAAAAAAAGGTCAAAGTTGTCAAAGTGAGCACTTACATGTGTATTTTACCCATTTATTTGCATAACAGCAACAAATTTATCAACTGAACAATAAACAAAATCTTCTGCCATTTCTATCAAATGAAGGGTATTATATTTTTCTGATTTTTGGGAATAACACCACAATGTCTTGAAAGCCTGTATATCTCAAAATCGCTTAATTAAAAATTAATTTTCTGGTTCAATTGTGTTAAGTTTTATTACCATTGAAAACTGCAGCTTACTCCATGATGATGACAGCTTCGCTCTTGAAACATGCATAAGGTGACCAGACGTCCCGCTTTTGGCGGGACAGTCCCGATTTTTCACAATTTGTCCCGCGCCCCGCGACGTTTTTCAAAAGTCCCGACTTTTAGAATTGAGTTAAATTTTATATTTATGAAAATCATTGTTTTGCGTTCTAACAATCCTTCAATTTCTAAGTGCTTCTTGGGAAATAACACCACAGTTTAAAGAAAATTGCTGTATATTCCAAACGTTTCGGGGTCTAGATCAGACCCCGTTGTCAATGGTTAAGAAACTACGGATTAAAAAGGCACAATTCTAAGATGTAAATTAAAATATTTGACAATGTGTATTATTTGATTTTTGAAGTAACTAAAATAATTTTATTTGTAATATACAGGGTAGCACAGAAATTTGTAAAGATCATATAATCATAAAGTTCCTTACAAATTGGAAGAATTTGAAAGGGAGATCTTCAGAATTTAATGTGGCGCTCCTAGGTGCGACTTTGTTATAAGATAGTGCATTCGCCAAAAATGCGACCAAAGAACTTTGTTGATTCAGTGATCCCATTAAAATCATAAGGAAAAACCTTATAAACTATCCCGATATTGGGTTGTTCACAAGGACATGACCATTAGCAATTTCTTCCTTAATCATCGGCAACCAGGAACGACTGAATTCTACGGAGGTAGTAGCGATACAATCGTTTTCATTTAACAAAATTAAAGCAGACTCTTTTAGTTTTCTTTTGGTGTTGTGTTCTTCTTTGTGTAATATAACTGAATTTTGAAACTGTATTTTATGACCAAGGTCCCAAGCATTTTCACAAATTTTGGATTTTTCAAATTGTCGTTTTTTTATGTAATTTTTGTGTTCGTTTATTCGAACATTCAGAGGTCTAGCGGTTTCTCCAATATAGAATTTATTACATTCACACGGGATTTTATAAATGTAAATCTTTGTATTTTGAGTTGTGTTATTTGGTTTGATTTTTGATATAATTGATTTTAGTGTATTTCTTGTTTTAAATGATGTTTTGATATTATATCTGTTTCCCACTCTTTTTAGTCTTTATGATAGACCCTGTATGTATGGTATAGTTATTGTATTAATGTGATTATCTTGGGAGTCAGTGTTGCTCAGTGAAGTTTGATGTTGGTTGTTAGGGATTGTTTGGTATTCCATTTTGTTCAACTCGTTATTAATAAATTTATTTGGGTAATGATTGGCAGAAAGTACATTTTTTATAAACGTTTTTCTTCATTGAATTTATTGATATTAGAACAGGTTGTATCAGAGAGACTAAAAAGAGTGGGAAACAGATATAATATCAAAACATCATTTAAAACAAGAAATACACTAAAATCAATTATATCAAAAACCAGACCAAATAACACAACTCAAAATACAAAAAATTGCATTTATAAAATCCCGTGTGAATGTAATAAATTCTATATTGGAGAAACCTCTAGACCTCAGAATGTTCGAATAAACGAACACAAAAATTACATAAAAAAAAACGAAAATTTGAGAAATCCAAAATTTGTGAACAGGCTTGGGACCTTGGTCATAAAATACAGTTTCAAAATTTAGTTATATTACACAAAGAAGAACACAACACCAAAAGAAAACTAAAAGAGTCTGCTTTAATTTTGTTAAATGAAAACGATTGTATCGCTACTACCTCCGTAGAATTCAGTCGTTCCTGGTTGCCGATGATTAAGGAAGAATTTGCTAATGGTCATGTCCTTGTGAACAACCCAATATCGGGATAGTTCATAAGGTTTTTCCTAGGTTTTCCCTTATGATTTTAATGGGATCACTGAATCAACAAAGTTCTTTGGTCGCATTTTTGGCGAATGCACTATCTTATAACAAAGTCGCACCTAGGAGCGCCACATTAAATTCTGAAGATCTCCCTTTCAAATTCTTCCAATTTGTAAGGAACTTTATGATTATATGATCTTTAGAAATTTCTGTGCTACCCTGTATATTACAAATAAAATTCTCTTAGTTACGTCAAAAATCAAATAATACACATTGTCACATATTTTAATTTACATCTTAGAATTGTGCCTTTTTAATCCGTAGTTTCTTAACCATTGACAACAGGGTCTGATCTAGACCCCGAAACGTTTGGAATATACAGCAATTTTCTTTAAACTGTGGTGTTATTTCCCAAGAAGCACTTAGACATTGACAAATATGCCAAAAGTATCATTCAGAAAACAATCCTTCAATTTGTTCTGCGTTCTAAGAATCCTACGGGCTACGACGACTAACATATTGCTACCCAGTTACATTGTATTTGTCTCTCAGATGATACACTTCGTGTTCGTACTGCGTGCTAGTAAATCAAGTGTGGACATCAGAAAAATAAAAATTAAGTGTTGAAACTTTGAAAGCCATTTTATATGTCAAATATAATTTGACAAATTCTTGTGAAGATTTTTACAATATTTTAAAAATTGACAATTCATTCAAATAAAAAATATGTCAAGGAATTAAATATTATACAGTTTTTTATATTTATAAATTGTACTTATGTTAAAAATATTGCGATATTATTTTTATTCTGTATTACAATTTTTGTTGATACCCCCCTCCTTCAGAGTTGTCCCGCTTTGCCCATCTAAGAATCTGGTCACCTTAAACATGCGTCGAGTGCAAAAATAAAAGTTTGGTGTTAGGGTACAAAACTTTGTGTATACATATTTCTTAAAATCATCATCGAAATTAAAAACTTAAATACATTTCAGTTTTTAGTATACTCTTTCTTTCCGCCCAGTCTTATTCACGCACGGCAATGTTGCCAGATGTACAGAAATTTCCAAAAACTTAATAACGGAAAAGGTCCTTAACTATACAAGATAGATATGTCTTTGTTAAGAGTTTTTAGTTCTTACTAACAAGTACTATCACCTGCCAAAATATTTGCCTCTGTATATATGCCCTTACTTGTTTCACATGAAACATATCTGGTGAGTTTGGTGGGCACTTCATTCAGATGTGGACTCTCATCCAGTAGAAAAATGATATAGTAATGAGTTTCGCTGATAAAAATTTTATCTCTATAGATATTAGTATCCATCCATCTTTAAACTTACATAAGACATAAAAAATTATAATCGCTGTATTTCTTTGTTATACTCTCACCACATGCCATACATATTAAAAAATATTTTTTGATATTGATTGGTATATTGTAAATGCTTACAACTGAAATTTTCATATATTTTGTAACAAGTAAAAATGAACAATGTCCGAATGAATATTTGTTCCAAGATTTTTATAAAATTTACAAAAATGTACAATAACGCCAAGAATTGATTGATGTTATACATTCTAGACATTTATTTAATCTACTTCACCTCATATGTCAAACAATAAGTGTGTAGGCCTCAGATATTTCCTCTCATCTAATCACTCTTTAAACATGTCTTCATATTTTACATGAAGCCAACAAGATGATAGACACTTCATAACCAAAACGGTCTTAATAATGATAAAAATTTATTGATAAATTGTAATTTTAAGTATAACACAGCTGATGATATACACAGTCTTATATATTATTTGGATAGGTAACTCTAACATTCATTAAATGTTTTTTATCTTGAGATTATAAAATATAACGACTCCCCGTTTACTGAGTTACAACAATTTTTTTGAAAAACAACGTTCTTCACAACCCAAACATATTACAAATAATTCTATAATATAAATATTTTCTCACATATTAAAATCAGCTAAACAAATCCTGACCTGTTTCCTCTAAAGTTTTACTTGTAAGTCTTTCAATCTCGCACAATAGGAATTGCGTATCGGTATCGATTTCGGACACTGGGGGGCTGTCGTGAATAGATTGAGCGTTGTCCCATTCGAGGGAATTTGCTGATGAGACTCTCGACCAGTCCTCGCTGTTTGCAGCTGGCGTTGTATTCGGTTGACTTGAGGTGCTAGGACAACGAGAAAAATCTTCGGGCAGTGCAGTCCTGTAAAAAGATCGTAAAATTGTAATGAAAAGCTTTTCCAAATGAACTCCAAACAGTTTTACAGGTCACTGCCAAATTCTAGTCAAACAAATTGTAAGATTCCTCTTATGAGGAGGATGCGATTGACTGTAGAGTGGTTGAATGTTGTCGCTGTAAATAAGGCGAACCTATTGTGATTTATTTTGGTCGAATAATATTGAGTGTAAAAAGTTGTAATTGAACCCAAGAAAAAATTATAATATTTGGTGTTGGAAGTGGGAGTAAGTGAAGTTTAAGATCTCAATTGATTTATGACTATAAACTAGAAGTATACCGGAAATGAAAGAGACTAACAAAAAAATAGTTGCCGATAACCTGAACGAGAAAATAAGTCAGATCCTAGAAAAACCTGACAAAAAGGAGACACAAATTCTAGAAGAAATCCAATAAGGGTTAGTGCAATCTTTTGATGAGAAACGTAAAATTGAATTAGAAAATCTTGTAACATTTGTAGATGAAAAGCAGCAAAACTTTGTCACTAACACAGATGAAACACCACAAAACCTTGTCATTACCATGAAAAATGAACAGCAAAACCTTGTCTCTACCATAAAAAGTGAACAATATTATTTAGTTGAAGGTGAGCTCAAAATATCTTAGGAAAAGCGACAAGAGGAACTTAAAAGATTGGAAGAAAAACGATGAATTAAAAAGGCAAGATGAATTAAAAATGCAACAGGAATACACTGGAAAAAAAAATTGGACAACTAATGCTATTAGTAATACATACACCAGTCAATAGAGATTTTTAAGTAACATAAAAATTCAACAGAAAACCGCATAAGCCTTGGCGTAAATAATAGTTTATAAGTCATAACTGACATAATTTTAACAGCGAACTCATAGAAGTAGAGTTTTTGAGACTCAAAAACCCCCAAAAATATGGGGTATTTTCGTTTCCTTGTTCGCTTATTGCAGACCATAGAAAAATTGTAGACAATCAGAAAATCTTCAAAATGAGTGTTTATAAATTTTGATCGCAGCATGTTTCATAAAGAAAAGCTAGAAAAACCGATATAAAGTGAGTGATTTTAAAAAATTCATAACTTGGTTGTAATAACAGGTGGAACCTTAATCTGCCTCCTAGTGATAGCTTATAACGTTAAGATTAATAACACTAAAGATCGATATTGTACGTTAAGTAGATCTGGCAATAATTTGTTGAAATATTTTGCAGAATGTATCGTATTAACCACTAAAGTTCGATAGCGATATGCAAAATATATTTTGAAGGCTTATAAAATGCACTTCACTCCCTACATCTTGGATTTTTGTCATAGTGCCGGTAAATATATTAATACTGCTTAAACGACGGACCGTCCGATGTCTTGACAGTGGCGGATCCAGTCAGTGGAAGAAAGTAATTTATTTAATATCAGTAAACTGTATGCAGGTAACCAATTAACTTAATAAACCAATGGAAAAATAGACCAATATGGGCAGGTAATAGGTATGTAAATAAAAACGTAATAAACTGCTAAGAAAAACATATAATAATACAATTTACCATCATTTTCATCTAGATCCGTCCATGTTCCTTGACAGCTATTGTCATTGCACCGCTAGCGGGCTGTCGCATATTCGTACATTTAATGCAATATTTACTATTAGTTTAAACCAATTTCTCAGCATTATAGCGAAAAACCAAGATAGACAAATTGAAGTTGGAATTTATGAACTTTGAAAATATCTTTGGTATATCCCGGTCGAACTAGTCTCGTTAATACGGTGGGATGTGCAATATAGCTCTCTAAATTATTTAAATTTGAATTCTTTAAAAACTAATTATTCAATAGTATCCAACGTGAGCCTATATAAACCTAAAATCATAAACTATCGTTTCTTATTCTCTATAACTTTCCTGTGGACAGCATTACCATTCCTTCATTACTTTTATATTATATAAGCAAAAAATAAATAAAAAATCCGTATTTTTGCTGGTTTTTATTATTTAAATAGTTTCCTTCTACGAGTTTGCTGTTAAAATTTTAGCAATCAGTATCTATAAACTGTTACTGACGTGATGATATAAGCGAATTACTGTTGAATTTTATGTCCGAAAATGAGTTAAATTTTACTCTATAAACTGGTGTAAAGATAACGAAGCAGTTAACCAGAAAATACAGATTATGGAATCAGACATAAAGGCAATAAATGATGAAATTGAGGGTATAAAATGTTCAGTACATAGTCTCTAAAAAAGGTCGAATATGACATGAATAGAATTCAAAGCAAAGTACAATGTGAACCTAGCACTAAACAAACTCAAATGGAAACGGTGATTAAGGACATTCGACAAGACTTATAAAAGGTAAGATATCAGAACAGCGTTGCTTTATGAAACCACACTTTTGATGGTAGTTCATCTTGGTCTATGTACAAATGACAATTTGCATTAGTGGCTGCAATTAATGGTTGGGGTAGCCAAGAAAAGTTTACGTTTTTAATAATTTTTTAAGACGTCCAACGTTAGATCTTCTTCCGTGCATTGTAGTGATTGAAAATAGGGTAACTTCGAAAAGATGATTTCAGTATTAGATAACAAAGAGGTCAATCAATGACATGAGAACATAAAGAGATTGTGAAAATGGGTCTACAGCCCTAAGTATTGCGAAAAGCTCTTTCCTGGAAATGATAATATTGGCCTGAAACATAATGCGGCTTTGATTCTCCTGATTGCTATTTCGTAATCCCGATTCCAACGAAAGGTCTCTTTTTTTGGTGGCAAATCCCTCAACGAATCCCCTTTAGTATGAACAGAGCCTCAAAAGGCTTGACGTATGTATAAGTTGAATGAAATCGGATATCTCATATCCACAGATTTGTAAAACACTAAATTAAATATTTCTTAACTGTGCGATTCCTGGAACTCAGCAGGCCCAGTTGCTGGAGGGGGTAGTACTGGGAGTGATTTTAAGTGAGAGTAACTGTTGCGCTGGCGGTAGTGTGAACTACAGGTGCGCAAACATAAAGCGGGTACGTCATACCCAACGAATACATTCGTTACTTAGTAAGGAATACTCGATAAGACTTAAAGTACCGAATCGTTACTTTTATATTGGTATCGTTACTTGAATCGCATGTTTGCTTCAGCACAATCCATGTCGACTGTCGCATAATACCAATACCGAAGGGTCCCACTCGCCCATCGTTAGTTTCGTTAGATACGGTGTGATTTCGTATGTTTCGTACATACAAATATTTCGTATGTTTCGCACGTACGAATACTTCGAACCTACCGTATTTCGGTATTTCTACCAAAATCGTGTCTGTCCTGCCGAACTACCGAATTGCTATGACAGTAAGATAAATAAGTTCGTACATACAAATATTTCGTATGTTTCGCACGTACGAATACTTCGAACCTACCGTATTTCGGTATTTCTACCAAAATCGTGTCTGTCCTGCCGAACTACCGAATTGCTATGACAGTAAGATAAATAAGTCGTCTTAACTGATTATATATTTATATTGTTATTTATTAAATTATATAATATGCTTTTATATTCTGAATACTATTCAGTAGTCTTTCTTTACTTTAAAGATTTCATAAGCCATTGAGATCTATAAAACTATATTATAGTATAAGACATAATTTTAGCTCTATAAAATAAAAGATTTACTCAGGATATTCTATTTGGGATTGAATGAATGTATTGCAGATTCCATATGGAAGAAAAGTTTCTTTATAAAAAAGATAATGCACTTAAATTTTGGCAGGCACGAACTTTGTTATATCCATGATGAAGTAGAAATTAGAAAAAAAAACGTATGCATGTTGGTAAAATCAGTGCCAGCAGAACGAATTTTGTCAAAATGGGGTAAATATTGTCGGGAAAATGTGCCTCATTAAAACATAAACGGATGAAAAAAAAATTCTAAATGTGAATGACATATTTTGGGCATAAAATAAAATGTGGTAATTTTCATTGTAATTAATGGTTTAGGAGAACTGTCAAATTCGTATAACTATAATTATTTATCTATTTCTTCATTGATAAATAGTATCTATGTTTATATTACTTTCTACTTACTAAGGAGACTGATATAAAATAATAAAAACATGTGTTTAGTTGCATTGCTTGAGTGTATATTTATTTTTCTCTTTATTTATTTTATATTTATAATTGAATAAAAATGTTACTTAATAAAATCCGTTCAAATTCCACACATAATTATTTTTTCCTTTAATTTCAAACGTATTATATCGGATAATTATTTAATTATTATAATAGGTACGCACTCATTAGCACTCTATATTTACATGCTACTACTCAAATTAAGAGTAACGAATACATACGGGTATTCAAGAAGTCGTTACTTTTACAGCACTACTTCTGATCCGATGTTGATTGTATGTTATGTCGAAGCTAAATTATATAAGACCGATTCATTCTTTCATTTTGTATGCACAGTTGATCTCAATTTCCCAAATTTTTAGATATTAAGTTTCAAAATTTTGTCGATTCGTTCGTAAAAAATACTAAATTGTTTTATATAGAAATATAAATACTTTCATAACTAGAACTGGGTCATTTTATCATATTACCTCATTTCCCTAATGTTAAATAATATATTGTAATAAGTACGAGGGTGAATCAAATATGAACCGGACTTTTCTGTTTCTCGCCCTGTAGGTAATTCGAGTGGCGTGACGCCTCGATATATGTTAGGTAGGGATGTTAAGAAGAGGGGAGTTCGTCGGTTTGGCGAGGCGTAGTCGATGCGCTGTTAGTAGCATCATGTCAGAGTTAGAGGTGCATACGTCTGTTGGGCAACGTGTTGTTATCAATTTTTTGGCGCGGGAGGGCGTTAGACCGTCTGAAATTCTATCTGCACAGTTCGGCAATGAAACACTTTCAAGGACCCAAGTGTACGACTGGCACAAAAAGTTTTCAGATGGCCGAGAGACAGTGGAAAATGAGCCTCATGCACGCCGTCCCACGACAAGCATCAATGAGGCGAATATCTACGCAATTCGTGAGCTGATTGAAGGCGTACTGCTGATCGATTTTCTGCACGAACGCCGTACAATTAATGCTGAGTATTACTGCGAACTACTCCAACAAGTGAAACTTGCCTATCGGCAAAAGAGTCGGGATATGTCTATCCGAAGTGTGATTCTGTTGCATGACAACGCTCGGTCACATACAGCTGCATTGACTCAAGGAAAATTGAAGAAAATGCATTGGGAAACCCTTGAACACCCGCCTTACAGCCCTGATTTGTCGCCATGTGACTACCACATGTTTGGGCCACTTAAAGAAGAACTGGGAGGCCACCACTTTGAGGACAACGAAGGTGTAGAAACGTTTGTGCGCAATTGGTTATCGACACGACCAGTTTCATTCTTTGAGAAAGGTATTAAAAAACTTCCGATTCGGTGGGAAAAATGTATACATAAGAGAGGTGACTATGTAGAAAAATAATATATATTAAAATTTATATTGATCGTACCAATAAAATTTTTAAAACAAAAGTCCGGTTCATATTTGATTCACCTTCGTAGTATTCTAGAGTTATTTTTATCAAAATGGATAATTCTATATTAGGGTGTCATACCCACCTCACAGCTGGTGTAACAATTTTTCACCTCATTTCACGCCGGATTAACAATTATGCCGATTTTTAAAACGGTCAGATACTTTTAGACTACAATATAAAGATTAGATATATTTTATCTTCAAAATTGTATAATGCACAATGCGAAAATAGCTTAATTATGTTATATATCTAATTTTGGAGACACCAGTGTATGAGTACAAAAGCAAATAATATCTTTTAAAATTGTGTGAGCTCATTATTTACCCGCCAAGAGGAAAAAAAATTATCGAATTTTTAAATTCAAGTGATTATATCGGGTAAAAATGTGTAGCGTTGAAAATTCATTCGAAACTACCTACTGAGAACTGATTTGAATTGTGGAATCACTCGGTCTTGGCTCGATTTGAGATGATCCGAATGTTCCAAATGATACATTTTACTGTTCTATATCAGTATACTGATTCCAGATAGTATGTTTCAATCTTGGCAATGATACATTTTTACCATGACTAGCAGAAACGCAAGACATCACAATTCTGGAATTAGTAGATGAATATATATACAGAACAACATGGAAAGAAATGCGAAATGAATATGTAAGGGAGACTACATCATGAACTAGAAATTAGCTGAAAATCATGATGATATATACAAAGATGTTTTTTTGTACAATATTTGACTTTTGTCCTTTCACAACGGATTAGTTTTATGCTTAAATTACCAAATTACCAATTGTAAATATTAGTTAGTAAGAGGTTCTTTGAGTAATTTGTAAGTAATTTCTAGGCTGGGATATGATATTTAATCTTACCATGAGCTCCCAGAACGATCATGGACCATAGATATAGGAAGTGTTTCATGTTCCCACTCCAAATCTAGTGAACTTGCTGGTGTAGAAGTTGTAGTTCGTTGTAAGAGTGCCCTCGCATCTAAATATTGAAGTTGAATATCACGACTTGTGCATGACCTAAAAGGACCATAATTTTTAAAACATTCTTTGCAATTACTACTCCTTCAAAACCCTACCCTGTTGATGATAACCGTTGTGATTCTGATAATCTACTGTAGGAATTCACTTGAGAATTCAGCAGACTATCAACCAACTGCAAAACTGGCTTCTACAAAAAATAAAAAGAGCGTTTAATTACTAAATGTGTTTGTAATTGCAAATGCTGTGGAACTTTCAATGTGCCACAGAAGTATACTCGTAGTTTTTGTAAACTTTGTACCCTTACATTAAACCTTTATATTTCATATTCCATGCTGATTCAACCACTAAGTTATCATCGTCAAGAAAAAAAAGCAAACAAATTTCAGATCATACTTGTACAGGGTGGGCAAATAAGAATGGCCGCAATCCATATACAAAATCATAATTTTGGAAATATTCCACATACTTTATTTAGAAGTATTCTGTTCTATCTAGTCAAGTAAACGGTACGGCTGAGTGGGAAACTTGTTGAAAACAAACGCTCGTCATTCTGGTTTGGCCTAACCGATTTTTACAAACTTGAGCTTTTTGAAATTGGCCTTTCTCCACTAATCTATCAACTGTATATTATAACAATTCAATTAAATTTTTTTTCTCTCAAAAATATTAAATAGAAACATGTAGTTTGGACAACGGAATGAGAAAGAAAAATAAATTATCAACAATCCAATGAAAACCGTATATCGATATCATTTTTCGGCCCGAGATATGTTACAAAATGTGTCGGTGAAGGGAATTTTTATTTATAATTCGACTGTTCCGGTTTCCCCCAATATAATTGAATAAGGTTGGTTGTGTTAGGAATTACTTTTTATGACCTATGGATAGTAAGTTAATTTTTTCCAGTACTGTCAGCGCTGATGGCGATAACAAAGTTAAATAAAAAATTGAATAATAAAAAAAAGTAGAATCTTCTGTAAGGATTTCAATATATGAGACTTCATTAAGCCTGAGTTGCAAGTGAAAAACGCTTTTCGATGAATTTTCAAGACAAATGTTATATAGCAAATAAAGAACTATTTAACAAGTTGTAAATTTCTTTCCAATGTAGAAAAATTCAACTAATGCTGGTCGATTAATAACGAAAAGTACCTACCCAGAAAGATGTCATCACTTAAGGAAAGTTTATATTCGTCTGACCCATCGTTTGCGTACAACAGGAAACGTTTACCGTGCAATATATCGAAGACAAGGTTGAACTAGTTTACAACTAAATATTGTAAATGTGAATTTTAAACCACTAATGAGCACAAGAAATTAGCTAGAGAGTTAGGAATATGTCGAACCACAGATCGTAATATTCGAACAGAACACTCGATTGTTTATAACTAAAATAGCTGCGTTATACCGAGAAAACAAAGATTTGTCACCGGTGAATTTTGAGTCACTTCTACATAATATTTTTTTTGTTTCAATAACTTTTGAGAAATAATTGATAGCACAATCTTTTAGGTTGCACCCATATTATGTGATTTTTCACCAAAGTTTCACTGCTCGAGATTTCGATAACAGACTAGATTATTGTCACGGACACGGATTTCTGGGTGCACAAATTATTGGGTTTTTTTTTTTTAATGAGATTCTAATTAGAGAGCGATATCTAGATTTCTTAATGATTTGCCAATTCTAGAAATTCGTTGTTTTTACAGCACACTATTCTGCAGAAGTTCGGATTTTTTTATACCAACCGTATCCTGAGAGAGTCAGAGTCACATCTGCCCTCTTCAGGTCGGTTCGCATAATTCTCGTAGCCTTCTGATTTCGCTTCTAGTTACTCGAATGACCAATATATATATATATATATATATATTCAAACATTCCACGTGAAAAGTCATCGAGATGTCCGAAATTCTATGGGTTGCCAAAAGTACATAAAGAAGGTGCACCTTTAAGGCCAATAGTAAGTTCAATTGGATCCCCAACACAACAGCTAGCCAAATACCAACCGTTTGCAGAGGGGGCAGACTCATATGTCAAAAATTCGACACATTTCATCGAAATACTTAAAAAAACGGTTTTACAACCTCAGTGTCTACTTGTCAGTTTTGAAGTAGTGTCCTTTTCACCAACATCCCTAGCGACGAAGCCTTGGATATCATAATAGAAAAATACAAACCACCTCAACACCTTGTAGACTTAACAAGGCACTGCCTGATGAACACCTATTTTGTTTACGAGAACCAACGATACAAACAAGTGGAAGGTGCTCCAATGGGATCGCCACTCTCACCAGTTATAGCGAACCTCTTTATGGAAAACTTTGAGGAGTTGGCACTAAGAACAGCAACTCTTAAACCCAGTTTATGGTTGCGATATGTGGATGATACTTTTGTGATTTGGCCTCATGGGAGGGAACACCTCAACACATTTTTAGACCACCTTAATGGCATCCATCACAAAATAAAATTCACCATGGAGGTTGAAGCCAATAATCAACTGCCATTCCTTGATGTTCTCATAAATAGGAAGGAAGATGGAACCCTTGGCCATACAGTATATAGGAAAGCAACTCACATCAACAGATACCTTCATGCTAATTCTCATCACCACCCAGCCCAACTACAAGCCGTCGTCAAAACTTTAGTAACCAGATCACAAAGACTAGCTGACCAGGACATCAAACAGGAAATGGACAGTTTAAAAACAGCTCTGAGACAAAACGGTTTTACAGACCGAAATATTCAGAGTCATAAAGTCAAAACCGAGACGAACAGACGAGGAGCAATAACCAAGGCTTATTTACCGTATTTCAAGGGTACCACGGACAGTATTGCAAGAATTCTACGGAGACACAATATCGATACTATTTTCAATACAGACAGAAAAATAAGCACGGTGTTGAGGACTCCGAAGACGAGGATCCCTTTAGAACAACAGGGAGTGTACGAGATTCCATGTGCAGACTGTCATAAAACCTATGTGGGGTAAACTAACAGAAGAATTCAAGCTAGACGTGATGAACACCAGAATGCTATAAGAAAGCAGGAAAAAACAACATATAGAACACCCGAAATCAAGACTCGTAAGAAAGGCAATTTAAATAGCGAAGAGGCCTCACAGTCTAAACGCACGCAATGAAATCCAGAACTTATCTTTTTGTTGGAAAATTCTATTAAACACCGTACCGGCCCGGACCCGTCCAATAACAACTCAACCGGAAATAACATATCAGCAGGCGGGAGGCGTGCCCACTGCAGCCGTTCACGGTGCCAACCAATAGGCGCCGAGC
The DNA here is from genome assembly GCA_034190945.1 of Octodonta nipae. NCBI lineage: Eukaryota > Metazoa > Arthropoda > Insecta > Coleoptera > Chrysomelidae > Octodonta > Octodonta nipae. The sequence continues at coordinate 47,671,216 of CM067224.1, read as the reverse complement.
CGCGACAATATAACACCGTGCGCGCTCCTGAAAATATCAGTATTCGAGTAGAATAGAAGCGAAAGCAGAGGGCTACGAGAATCATGCGAACCGACCTGAAGAGGGCAGATGTGACTCTGCCGAAACGTCGTCATTTTACCATCGATCCCGGCAGGGATAAGTTATCAATACGCGGATGAATTCCCGGAAACCATCTAATATATATATATATATATATATATATATTAGTTGAATGTATTTTCTTGATATTAGATCGTTCAAAATGATAAAATCATGTTCATTTTACATGTTTTATTGATGAGGTTTCAGCCATGTTTTAGGTTTTTTCAAATCTATTCTACGGCGTGAGTAATTGTAAAGTTAAGTTATGCTGCTACTATTTCTACATTTTGAAACACTTGACACCAAACTAAACTAACGACAAACGATGTGGCTATGTTTAAAGAACGATAAAACCAGTTTTTAACGTTTATCGTTATACAGGTTGTATAGAAACAGTGAATGTAGTGAACCAGATACAAACTTTATAGTTTCAGAAATTGTCCTTAAATATTATATAAGTAAATTTTTACTTGTCTCTTGTTTTAGCATTATGAAGGATTGATTCTAGAATCCTTTATGCCCTTCAATTCGCATTACTACATCATTTACAGCTGAAGTGATTCTCCTACACTTAATCGTAAAGCGTATCTATTTGTTCATTTCAATATTTTGATCTATTGTGAGTTTTATTTTTCTTTCTACATCTGTTACACCTCTGTCCTTTGTAAATTTTTATTATAATGAATTTTGGAAAATCTAAATAAAAAAATTTGGGATTGTTTTACGGAAATACGTAAAAGAGGCATAACGATAGGAAAAAGTAATTATTGATCACACATTTTAATGATATTAAAAGAAAAAAAATATATCTTAATGAATGAATATTTTAATTAGTCTGACAAGTATCTCTGTGATTCTATGGGCATCAGATATTTGTGGGTATTTGATGGTACCGATTTGTCTTGGTGTGCTGAAAATAAGGATTGGATTTAGGGTATTTAGGGTATAACATGACATGCTCCATGAAAAAGAATATTTTTCACAAATATCTGGTGCCCATAGAGTAACAGAGATACTTGACAGAAAAATTAAAATATGCATTCATTAAGATATGTTTTTTTTCCTTTTAATACCCTCATAATGTGTGAACAATAATTACGTTTCCATGTCGCTATGCCTCTTTTCCATATTTCCGTAAAACAATCCTAGATTTTTATTTAGATTTTCTAAAATTCATTATAATGAAACTTTTACAAACGACCGAGATGTAACAGATGTAGAAAGAAAAATAAAACACACAATAGATGAAAATACTGAAATGAACAAATATATACAAACACTTTGTGATCGTCTGGAAGTGTAGGAAAACCACTTCAGCTGTAAATGATGTAGTAATGCGAATCGAAGGGCATAAACGATCCTACAACTTTATCCCCAATTCTTCATAATACTAAAACAAGAGACAATTAAAAATTTACTTGTATAATATTTAAGGGGAATTTCTGTAACAACAAAGTTTTTATCTGGTTCACTGCACTCACTGTTTCAATTGCAATAAGCAAATCTACTAAAATACATTTAGTAGATTTGCTTAGGGATCTTTTACTCTAAAAATCTGTCATGCACTCATCTTCACAAATATTATGCAACATTCATTCTAATTTTATGTAATGTCAAATTTGTAATTTCGAAATAATTATTGAGGAGGCCTTTTTATTGGAATTTTCTCTCGACTTTTTTTCTGTAACACGCAAAATTTTATAAAATTGCCCAAACAGGTAAGTTTACATTATACACCTATTTGTACTTGGGAAGACATCTGTCAAGAGGTTCTGCTAAGGAGAACCAGTGATTCAGTATTTCTTTTTTCTCAGAACGTTCTCACCAGTAAGAAAGAGGCATGGGTTACGCCCTAACTCCATATATCGGCACACACAGCCCGGTTACAACTCGGCGCCGGCTATTTTACCACAGTTCTCCTACAACTGTGCTTTTGATCAGTTCGTCATCTTCAATTACGAATTATGATATATTTGATGTGTCTACCACAAGCACTAGATAACGAATGAGGGCAAATCAAGAAAATCCGACCACCGGTAACTGTGTCCCAATGACCCGGATTCTATTCTGTTCTTATAGAATAGAACAGAATCGGTAGGTCTATCTCCGGCATTAAAGTGAACAATTTGCTTGATAAGATAGCAACATGTTTAGCCCTGAATCAACTGTCACTAAATGTTGAGTAATCACCTTTGGTAACTACTAAGATAGTCTCCAATAACTAGAGATAAAATTTAACAGTACATAACTCAAGATAGTTGAATATTTTAAATATCTGGAGATTGTTATTGATTTTAATGTTAGATGGGATAAGCATGTTGGTTATTTTATTAAGAAAACCAAATATGTTCTTTATGTTTTTTATAAGTTCGCTAAAATTATGATTACACAAGTACTAAAAATGCTTTATTATACGATTTTTCAACCAGTTGAGGGGGTGCAACTGATGAAGGTTCTCCACTAGAAACAATATATTGTCATGCAATCAATGGATTGAAAAATATTGAAAATCTAAAACCAACAAACAAAACCCAAAATCAAAAATTATTTAAAAAAATGTCTTCGTAATGTAATATAGTTTACATTGGGAAACAGCTAGACCTCAAACTGTACATATAAATGAACACAAATATTACATATACAGCTATTCCTTAATTAAGTCATGTAAAATTGTCAAAAACATATTTTTCAACGAAAAAGAGGGAATTATTTAAATGATTTTGAAGCTCAGGGAATTGCAAAACACATGGATACATTGCAAGTGAAATTGCAAAAATTAAGTGAGAAATGTTGGAAAATAAAATTATTGCTCTCATGCAAACAAGCAGCTGCATGGACTAAATTAAACATTTTTTTCCAAATCTGCAAACAGAGATGTGTATGTCATATTTTAAACTTATTGATGAAAGATATTGAAATGCTAAAAATACTCTCCAATCATCTTAGTGTCTGTAGGAAGACTGGCAATTTTTTAAAATTAAATAAACTGGGCAGTAATTTTCAGTATGTTTAACAGTCTCAATGAGATAGGTAGTATAGTTGCTTTATGCTAAGCATTCAAATCAGTAAACAGTAACTACAAGAATGTTTAATTCACCATGATGTAGAGCTACATAAGTAACGATGATTTATTTCTGTAGAGAAATATAAATTCATAGATTTATCGAATCCTGTTGTTCAGTTGATTACTTTTTATGAAAAATACAAATGTTAACTTCTAAATGAAGAAAAAATCACTTCCACATTTCCACAATGCAGCCTATCTTCTTGATCTGAGATATAATGGCAAAAACTTGACTCCACATTAATTGCAAGATACTACTATTTTGGTTATACATAAACAAATTTGATTTTAATGTAATTAGAAAACTTTCTAATTTTGACAAAAACTGGAAGTTATGAACTATGTAGAATTCAATAATTTGTCAGTCTGTCAGTCATATCACTGCCTGGTAAATGAACTAGTCCACATGAGGCACTATTCATAATAAATTAAGAACTAAATGGACCAACTCATCATGTGGAAAACTGGTTTATGTAAAATACCATCTGAATTTAATTAGAAAGTCCTGTCAATATTTTGTCACCTTCTAAAACTGATAATGAAGAATCTGAGAAAGATTTAAAGATAACCAATTAGTAAATTTAGAGTTTAAATTCAAATTATTATTTTTTTTCAATGTCGAAATTTTAATTGAAAATTAAGTTTTTTATTTTATCTTTTTCAATTTTTAATTAAAATTTTTTAAATGGCCTGTCAATTGACCAAAAACTGATTGATTGGCCAATTCCTCAAAATTGGGAGAATAATTATTGTCATGTTGTTTTCTGAAGGATACTTGTGGCATCTTTTTCAATGTCTAAGTGTTTATTGGGAAATAACACCACACTTTAAAGGAAATTGCTGTATATTCCAAACGTTTCGGGGTCTAGATCAGACCCCGTTGTCAATGGCTAAGAAACTACGGATTAAAAAGGTACAATTCCAAGATGTAAATTTAAATATTTGACAATGTTTATTATTTGATTTTTGACGTAACTAAGAGAATTTTATTTGTAATATACAGGGTAGCACAGAAATTTCTAAAGATCATGTAATCATAAAGTTCCTTTCAAATTGGAAGAATTTGAAAAGAGATCTTCAGAACTTTATGTGGCGTTCCTAGGTGCGACTTTCTTATAAGATAGTGCGTTCGCCAAAAATGCGACCAAAGAACTTTGTTGATTCAGTGATCCCATTAAAATCATAAGGGAAAACCTAGGAAAAACCTTATGAACTATCCCGATATTGGGTTGTTCACAACGACATGACCATTAGTAATTTCTTCCTTAATCATCGGCAACCAGGAACGACTGAATTCTACGGAGGTAGTAGCGATACAATCGTTTTCATTTAACAAAATTAAAGCAGACTCTTTTAGTTTTCTTTTGGTGTTATGTTCTTCTTTGTGTAATATAATTGAATTTTGAAACTGTATTTTATGACCAAGGTCCCAAGCATGTTCACAAATTTTGGATTTTTCAAATTGTCGTTTTTTATGTAATTTTTGTGTTCGTTTATTCGAACATTCAGAGGTCTAGAGGTTTCTCCAATATAGAATTTATTACATTCACACGGGATTTTATAAATGCAATTTTTTGTATTTTGAGTTGTGTTATTTGGTTTGGTTTTTGATATAATTGATTTTAGTGTATTTCTTGTTTTAAATGATGTTTTGATATTATATCTGTTTCCCACTCTTTTTAGTCTTTCTGATAGACCCTGTATGTATGGTGTAGTTATTGTATTAATGTGATTATCTTGGGAGTCAGTGTTGCTTGGTGAAGTTTGATGTTGGTTGTTAGGGATTGTTTGGTATTCCATTTTGTTTAACTCGTTATTAATAACGAGTTAAACAAAAACAAACTATACCATACGTACAGGGTCTATCAGAAAGACTAAAAAGAGTGGGAAACAGATATAATATCAAAACATCATTTAAAACAAGAAATACACTAAAATCAATTATATCAAAAACCAAACCAAATAACACAACTCAAAATACAAAAAATTGCATTTATAAAATCCCGTGTGAATGTAATAAATTCTATATTGGAGAAACCTCTAGACCTCTGAATGTTCGAATAAACGAACACAAAAATTACATAAAAAAACGACAATTTGAAAAATCCAAAATTTGTGAACATGCTTGGGACCTTGGTCATAAAATACAGTTTCAAAATTCAGTTATATTACACAAAGAAGAACACAACACCAAAAGAAAACTAAAAGAGTCTGCCTTAATTTTGTTAAATGAAAACGATTGTATCGCTACTACCTCCGTAGAATTCAGTTGTTCCTGGTTGCCGATGATTAAGGAAGAAATTGCTAATGGTCATGTCCTTGTGAACAACCCAATATCGGGATAGTCCATAAGGTTTTTCCTAGGTTTTCCCTTATGATTTTAATGGGATCTCTGAATCAACAAAGTTCTTTGGTCGCATTTTTGGCGAATGCACTATCTTATAAGAAAGTCGCACCTAGGAATGCCACATAAAGTTCTGAAGATCTCCCTTTCAAATTCTTCCAATTTGAAAGGAACTTTATGATTATATGATCTTTAGAAATTTCTGTGCTATCCTGTATATTTCAAATAAAATTCTCTTAATTACGTCAAAAATCAAATAATAAACATTGTCAAATATTTAATTTACATCTTGGAATTGTACCTTTTTAATCCGTAGTTTCTTAGCCATTGACAACGGGGTCTGATCTAGACCCCGAAACGTTTGGAATATACAGCAATTTCCTTTAAAGTGTGGTGTTATTTCCCAATAAACACTTAGACAATTATTGTCATGCCTGGTAAAAATATTCCTTGTCATTATCAGCTTATTTGAAATCTAAGATTAGCTTTAAACACAAAGCCTTTGCTACATTAAATTTCCTGTTTTTCTACAACCAAGTAATGAAAAATAAAATAAAAATTGTGATTCCATTTGTTCATGATTTATGTATGTGGTGTACATTTGTTGTTATATTTCATCTTCCATATTAATTAGAGTTATTATTTCATGTAAACAAGACAACATAAGTTATGTATGAACATGTCTATTTATGCATGAAAATATATTATGTTAAAATTTTATTTGAGGTAGTTCCATGTAGATTAAGATGGTAAAAATAGGTGACAAAATTTCACATTAGGCTTTATAACTGCTTTGTATACTGAGTGTTATGAGGTTGGTTTTTGTTTCTTAATAGTTCTTCAATTATTTTGTTAATGATGACTAAATGAAACTTATTACTTCATTTTCTCACAGAAGATTTATTCAGACACATGTGGCTAGTTTTCGACACCCACATCATTTTCAAACATACAAATTGATAAAAAATTAACAAACTAAACCATTTTAAACATTAAAAAAACTAATTTTGTTGTTGTGTTAAAACTAGTCATTTTTTGTGTGAACAAATCTAGTGATAGAAAATGAAGTAGTTTTATTTGATGATTATGATTAACTATCACAAAGTAATGGCTTCCACAATTGAATATTATGTTAATACTTGAAGTGTTGTAATTCATGTCATTTTATAGCAGCTACTTTTAAGTAGTGCATATAGATTTGAAAAATTAAAAAAGCAAGATAAATCCTTATTCCTGCATTACTCCAAAAGATGTGAATATTAAATTCTTTCAAATAATTACCTTTCTGTTTTTTCTCTTTCTAAATAATCTGGACAGAATACTTCTGTATCCAACAAGCATGAAAGAAAAATAGTATCCAAATTTAAAATCCGATATCATAATCAAGTTAAAAAAACCTACCCTTTATTTGATTCCTCAGTTCTAGAAACATTCTGAAAAAAAGATATGTAAGACTCAGAAGTTACAACAGTTTAATTAACTTACATCTTCAACAAGAAATGTAAAATCAACTCCACTGTTATCATTATCCAAAATATTCAAATTCCTTATTGTTCTTGTGGCATCTGAATGTGGTAAACAGCTAGTTAAACAAGTACCCATTATTCTTGCAGCCCACAGGGACTGCATGTGCTTCAACCCCCATGGGGAGATAAATAAATAAAAGACTCCGTGTTGTTAATGAATTAACTCAAAATCACTAATTCAATTTACTCATTCAACCTTTTTATGCGTGTCCGATATTTAGCTTCAATATTGCTAGAATATACATTATACTCGATTTTCTTCTGAGTTGGCCACAAATATTTTGATACGTATTATTCGCAGTAATTTGCATCTATTGAAGTGCCAATTTTCATTTAAAAAATACCGATCAATTAGAATTATGCTGTTTCTAAATGACAATTGTCAATCAAATGGTGACACTGACAATTTAATTTGTCAAATTTCCAAATTTGAATTTCGAAGAACAAGAAGAAGAAGACATACTTGTTTTTCTTCTTCTGCAGTTACAAACATTAAACAGTAAGGAAATGTCACTCAATGACATTAAATCGTTGACATACAAGGGAAGAATTGCCCTACGTATCGGTGGGTTTGGGAAATTCACTTTGCGCTAAATATAGGTATGTATAGGATGTGTCTAAAATATAATTCCAAACTTTTGCTGTGTATAGAACTCATTGAAATAAGGCAAAAAGTTTGTATTATTATATGCCCTTAAACGCACCTTATGAAGTTATATGCCCTTAAAAGGGCTCAAACGAAACTGTTTTTTTTCTGTTATTTTCACAAAATGGTCGAAAATAAATAGAAAAAAATGTATGGGTCTTTTTTCAATATGCAAATCATAAGCGTCATATTTGAGTTGATGAAGTTTCGGCCCGTAGTTTTTTGTACTTCAATTTTCTTACAATTTTCCCTACAGATTTATAAAATCATAACAATTTTACGTAAAAAAATTATGATTGTACAAAACGATATTTTCAACATTTTTAGAGTAAATTTGAAGACGCGAGATGTAAAGACCGACATCTAGGATTTTCTTTACATCTCGCGTCTTCAAATTTAACAATATGTATCAAATACATAAAGAATAAGTGTTCGAGAGGACATTCAATTAAGGGAAGCGCAACTGATGAAGGTTCCCTAACCAGAAACAATATATATTATATACATTGTCTGGCGTACAAAAGAATGAAACTCGAAGAGAGCATTTTTGAAATTGAAAATTCACTAACATTATCTAAATAAATTACAGTTATGAAGGATCCGATCATTTCATAAATAATTTAAGATATAAACACACTACTTACACTTACTAATTAAAGTACTAATTATTACTGATTCAGACAATAGCTAAATGTGAAATAGAATATAATGGAATTAAAATTAGTAACTATAAGTAAATTACAAGAACGGCTCGAAGTGATCACTTTTCATTTCGATGCATAATCTAGCTAGAGTGCTTCTAGGTGTTTGTCTTATATCCAAACACGCGGTTTCAATTTCCTCCTATAGTTGCTGAATTGTCTCTACTAGAATTTTATAAACCTTTGCGTTAAGATGACCCCACAAAAAATAGTCGAAGTAATATGGTCAGGGGAACGTGGAGGCCAGGGAACAGGACCTCCTTGGCCTATCCATTTTCCTCCATACAACTCATTTAACTGTTGCCTTACATTATATAGGCAACGAGGTGATGCCCCGCTTCTGCATAAACCATATGCGTTGGCGTTCAATTAAAGTGACATCTCCCAAAAGTCTTGGGGAGTCGTTAACTAAACAATTTGTAATAGTCAATTTGATGCCTGGACTGAAATATGCTGTGTGAGTTTTCATCAGCCCATTCATGAGCGTTATGAAAATTGACATAACCATCTTTACTAAAGATTGTCTCATACGTATATATATATATTATCATCATATATATTATTATTGTTCTTGCTCCTAATGGTAATGGCGATAAATGCAGAGGACTGTGATTTTTAGCAAAACTGGAATTTAGGTATTTAAATCGTATATTATACCTACCTTGCATCTTTTTGTCATGAATGTTTTAAAAGTACTAGTGGGCTCCCAGTGGTCGAAATTCGATCCTGTTTCAGCAAATTGGTTCGTTTATCAAAAGTATATGTCTATCAGAAATAAAGTGGAGGAAAAAACAGAGAAAAGGCGTCATGAACCCCCCCGCCCCAAATCGTCCATGTCATATTGACAAATCTATTGAAATAATAAAAAACATGCGTGACCTCCCAGTTTTGGTGGGATTGCACTTTTTAACCTAAAAGTTTTGGTCATTTACATTTTCAATCGAGTACAAAACATAAAAATATATATATGTCCAACAACCTTATAAAAACTATAATCTTTAATATATTTTCTGTTGTCCACTGATTGTCAATTTGTTACAACATACCTTGGGAAGATTGTGAAAATAATGTAGTAATAAAATAATTAAATTCACAACAAAAACTTACAGAATAATTAAAACGAAAGTTACTGCTACTTATCCGAAAAACCAATACTGATCTACTACATTGACTATTTTACAAAGATGATCTTCACATGAGTTGACAGCATATATTTCTTTGTAAAATAGACGTATATACCTAACTTACCATAACAAATCAGTAAATGCATTGAATTTCTTTATTAGGGTTCCGTATATGTAATATACGGATACCCTTATAATATCACTCCGGATTTCTGTCTATGTCACATCACAGCAATTTTCTCCTAAACTACTGGATGGAAGAGGTTGAAATTTGGTATCAATGTATAGTTTGGTGACCCGATCAGGAGTACATATCGTAAAAGAAAAAACAATTGATTTTAGGGGTACTTCTGGGGGGAAAAACTAAAAAAATCGATCGTTCCCCCCCCCCGATCTCCGAAACTACTGAGCCTAAAATTTTGAAAAAGATAGGAAATATAGAACGTTGCCCGAACTTTACAGGAAAAATAAGGCAAAACCATGATTATTAATTTTGGGGGGCAAATTATAGAATTAAATAAAAATTGAAAAATAAAAATATTTTCAAACGCATCATGTAATATATCAAATGAAAGGTCTCATTCTGAGGAACACAAATATATTTTTTTCATATTTAAAAGAAAATTATTTAAAAAGATATTAACGAAAATATACCAAAATTTACTCATCCCCCCCTTATCTCCAAAACTATAAAACGTAAAAGTTTTGAAAAAAATTAGAGGTATAGGTTCTGATCTCAAGTTTACTGGAAAAATAAGGAGAAACCTCTACTTTTAATTTTGCGGGTAAATTACAGAATTAAATGGAAAATATAAAATTAAAATTGTTTCTAACCCATCATGTTATATTTCAAATGAAAGGGCTCATTACGACGAAAACAAATATATTTTTTTCATATTTTTAAAATAAATAAATTAAAAGATATTAACAAAAATATAGAAAATATTACCCATTCCCCCCCGTATCTCCGAAACAATAAACTGAAAATTTTTGAAAAAAATGGAGGTATAACCCCTCACCTGAATTTTACTGTAAAAATAAGGAGAAACCCCTAATATTTATTTTGGGGGAGAAATTATAAAATTAAATAGAAAATATAAAATTAAAATTGTTTCTAACCCATCATATTATATATCAAATGAAAGGGCTCATTGTGACGAAAACAAATATATTTTTTTCATATTTTTAAAATAAATTAATTAAAATATATTAACAAAAATATAAAAAAATTACCCCCCCCCCTTATCTCTGAAACCATAAGCTGGAAAATTTAAAAAAAAATGGAGGTATAGCCCCTCACCTGAATTTCACTGGAAAAATAAGGAAAAACCCTTAATATTCATTTTGGGGGGCAAATTATAGGATTAAATGGAAAATATAAAATTAAAATTGTTTCTAGCCCATCATGTTATATATCAAATGGGCTCATGATGAAGCAAACAAATATATTTTTCCATATTTTTAAAATAAATTAATTAAAAGATATTAACAAAAATATAAAAAAATTTACCCATTCCCCCCCCCTTATCTCCGAAACCAGTATAGGAAGTATAGATCCTCACCTCAACTTTACTGGAAAAATAAGGAGAAACCCCTAATATTCATTTTGGGGGGCAAATTATAGAATTAAATGGAAAATAAAAAATTATAATAAAATAATATCAAATCACAGGGCTCATTATGACGAATACAAATATATTTTTTGTTTATTGGAAAAATATGAAAAAATCCCTAATTCTATTATTTAGCCCCCAAATACACGGAAAATAAATTATTAGAAAACCCCCATAGTAATTTTAGGGACAAATTATACAATCAAATGGAAAATTCAAAAAGATTCAATTTTCAAACGCATCATGTAATAATCAAATAAAAAGCTCATTATGTGAATTACAAATATATCATATTTTTAAATCATTTGTTTAAAAGATATTAACAAAAATATTAAACATCGACTTAATTCCCACTTTAGAAACTACACTATTTAAATTTTGAAAAATATATTTTATTTGTATTTTTTAATAATTTGAATAACAGATTTAATAATTTATAATTTAAAACTTGACCTATTTTGCCCTTTATCTTCCAATCTATAGAGCCTCAAAACTCAGACAGTAGATTATTAAAAGACTTCTCTGAAAGTTTATTAGTATAATAAAACTCTAATGTTAATTTTTGGGGGAAAATTAGAAAATTAAATAAAAAATCAAGCGAATCCTGAAACAAATAAAATAAAAAGTCTATGTGTGGAAAATCAAAGTGTATATTTTTTATAAATTTAAAACGCTTTCTTTAAAAGATATAACGGTAAATATAAGAAAATGCACTCATTCCCTGCTTGTCTGAAACTGGAATATTAGAATCTTGAAGGTGGTACGGAACCCTAAGTATGCGCACTCCAACTCGCACTTGACCAAATTATTTTTAATACACATCGTTAAAATGTCAATGTTTGTTTTAGGTAAAAGCCAGTTACCTTGTAATAAAACCAGGATTTTGCAGGAATGGAACCATGTAATATAATATGAATTGTTTATTAGATAAAATGCATGAACACAAAACAGTAACTAACTGATTCCCTACTTAAAGATAATTGAACGATTCGGCCTTTAAATATATTCAAATTAAATAATAAATTAATATTCAAATTAAATATATTAAATAATTTTTAACATAAAAAAATAAATCCGTTTAAAAATATTAACATTATATTGAATAATAAATTAATATTGATTGTAATATTAAAAACATTAGTTAGTCTTAAAGTAAGAAATAAAACGAAATAGAACCTTTATTCTGACATTTTAGAGTTAACGATTTCAGCTCGGAAGCAGAACTCAAAAATTAGTATGAAGGTGTTATATCTACTTTTACATTTCAAATAACTACAAAACATAAGTATATATTAATAAACCTTCTACCAAAATCTTAAGGTTCAATATAATTTCATTAACTTAAATGAAACACATAGTAAGCAATGACTATTTCTGTTTTGTATGGAAAATATAAAGAAATATAAGAACCTGCTGTTAATTAATGATAAATAAGTAATACTTACATTTGTTAAAAACTTTTCGCAGTGAATGAAGCTAAAATCTTAAATTTTACACATTGAATTTACTTTTACCTGCGTGCTATAATATAATCTTACACCAAACAATATTCTGAAATGTCAAAATTCAAATTAAGGCGCTACATCAAAGATAATCATGAGCAGGACTGCCAGATCTAACTTTTTGTCTTGACTGTTACAATCAGTGCATTAACTCACATTTTTTGTAATCTTATTCAAATTGTATGAAATTTATACGGTAAAGATTAACAGTATCTTTCAATTGAAAGTATAACATTAAAATGAATAAAATGTTATCAGAAATAAATTCATCGATTGCAACATAATTCTTATTTTAGTTGACAAACCATATTTACAAAGCAATGAAAGTTGCAAACTTGCGAGAGCCCAATGAATGGACATTATAATACAAATACGTAATACAAATTTTTCTGGGTTCTATTTCAATAGCATGACGATGTAGAATAACTTTAGGAACGGGTCAAAATTTGTTACTCTTTAGTTTAATTTAATTCGTTTTTTACATTCGAGTCAATCCATCTAACGATTTTCTCTCAAAGTAATCTGGCGACACTATTACTGTTATCTGTTTGGCATTGACAGTATGGACGTAAATAATGTTTTTTGTATTATATTTTATTTAATGAATGAACCAATATTATAAATAAATTTTAGTATTCTGCACTGAAGGTCGTCAGTTGCTACTAAACAAAACAAAAATAAATAAAATCGGTTGAGCGACAGAGGAGAAAATGGTACCTAACCGTTTTGTCTTTGCCTATTAATATATAGATCATAAATTTACTGAAATATTAACAATAGAAGTGTAGTTCATTAGTTATTACCCTCACTAGCGGTCTCCCAGTGGTCGAAATCCGATCATATTTCATCAAATTGTGAACATTATTGGTTCGTTTGTCAAAAGTATATGTCAATCAGAAATAAAGTGGAGGAAAAACCGGAGAAGAAGGAGTCTTAATGTTTAAATACAAATCGTTAAAAGTCAAAGACATGTTTATTTTAGGTAAAACCCAGGTATCTTGTAATAAAACCAGGATTTTGCACGAATGGAACCATGTAACATAAAATAAATTGTTTATTAGATCAAATGCATGAACAGAAAACATAACTAAGTGATTCACTACCTAAAAATAATTGAAAGATTCGGTCTTTAAATTTATTCAAATATATCTAGTTATAATTTTTAACATAAAAAATAAATCCCCTTACAAATATTAACGTTATATATAGCGTGTCTTTAGTGGTAAATTCACTAAACCTCAGATATTCTAAATATCAAAAGGGTTAGCTCTGTGGAAGCCCTTGCCAGGTTTTCAGGCCCGTGGTTGGAGTCGTGGCGGCAGTTTCCCATAAATTTCCTGACCGTCCTAGCTGTTCCTAACAGGACGGCTTTTTGCATTTGTTGGTAAAGATGTTCGTCCAGACCGAGGTATTTTAAATTGTTTAATAGATGTTTTGGGACTAGTCCTGTCGTTGACATAACAATTAGTACAGTTCGTGTGTTGTTCATGTCCCACTGAGTCTTTATTTATTTATATTTGGTTATTTTCTCAGCCTGCTTGATAATTATATTATTGTTGTTAGGATTTTCTATGTCAATTAAAGTTGTTTTCCGAGCGACTTTATCTACCAAAACTATATCTGGTTTATTCTGAGCAACAGTCCGATCAGTCAGTATCGTGCGGTCCCAGTACAGCTTGTAGTTGTTATTTTCTAAAACAGATTCTGGATTGTATTTATAGTATATTAATTTCACCGACTGTGATAGTTCAAGTTTCAGTGCTATTTCCTGGTGCAGTATTTTTGCCACAGCATCGTGTCGTTCTTTGTATTCAGTTCCAGCGAACGCTTGACAACCTCCTGTGATATGCTGGATAGATTCAGATGTTTGGCAACCGTACCTGCATCTGTCGGTGTTAATAGTAGCATCTATAACGATGTACTTTAGATAGTTCTTAGTTGGAATTACTTGATCTTGGATTGCCAATATAAAGCCTTCCGTTTCAGGAAACATATGACCAGAGATCAATCAGTAGTTCGACCCTGCACTGTCGAAATAATCTTGGTTGACGTCATTTATATGTCTTTCATGAAGGGGCTTCTCTTTCCATTTCAGCAGTTTCTGATCAGTGGTCTGGTGGTGTAATTGGACGTGTTGTTGTGTCAGTCGCAGTGGTGTTGAGTCATCAACCTGGCACATGACTCTGTGTAGATCAGAAAATTCTGCGAGTTTCTGGAAACGACTACGCAAAATAGAAACTTGTTGAACTAATAGTTTGCTTAGGTCTGCCAATCCCCTTACTCCTTCATACCGTGGCAAAGTTGTACGTTCGACAGAGCTCTTTGGATGGTGATTTTGAGCTTTTGTTAGTAAAACTCGAACTTTTCGTTGTAATTGTTCAATGTATATTAAATAATAAATTAATATTAAATGTAATATTTAAAACACTAATTGATACCTACATTTTTCAAAAACATTTGAGACTGAAAAATTTAAATAGTCTTTAAGTAAGAAATAAAACAATATAGAACCTTTATTCTGGCACAGTTAACGATTTTAGCTCGTAAGCAGAAAATGAAATCAACCAACTCAAAAGTTAGTACGAAGGTGTTATATCTACTATTACATTCTAAATAACTACAAAACATAAGTACATATTAATAAACCTTCCACCAAAATCTTAAGATTCAATATAATTTCATTAACTTAAATGAAACCAACAAATATAGGTTCTATATTCGTTGATGAAACAGGTCCGTTAAGCTAGCGGGGACACTATAGCGGAATCCAAAATAACCCATACCATAATTTTTTACTAATTTTTTACCGGCATAAAATTTTTTTACTCCGAAACCCACCCCCGTTAAAGTTTCCCCACTAGGTTAACGTTTAAGCTAGCGGAATATTTTATAACTTCAAGAGGAAAACAGCTATCAACCTAATTCCACCGCCATAATTTTTTACTCGTCAAGTACTAGAAGAAGGTTTATCGTTGTTATCGCAAAAAACACCCTCTACCCCTTACCACCCTTAAAATTTAGTTTCATTAATTTAGTAGGTACTTTATAACGGAATCAAAAATAAAGTATATAATAATTTTTTAATACTTTTTGACTAATTTTTTACCGCCATAAAAAAGTTTTACATCTAAACCTACCCCTATACCACCTACGCTACTACCTTAACGTTTAAGCCAGTGGAATATTTTATAACTTCAAGAGGAAAACAGCTAACGACCTAATTCCACCGCCATAATTTTTACCTCGTCCAATACTAGAAGAGGGTTTATAGTGGTTATCGCAAAGACCACCCTATACCCCTCACAACCCTTAGAAATTACTTTCGCTAATCTAGAGGCTACTTTATAACACAATCAAAAATAAAATATATCATAATTTTTTAGTACTTTTTAACTAATATTTTACCGCCATAGAGTTTTTTTTTACTTCTAAACCTACCCCTATACCACCTACCCTACTACCTTAAAGTTTAAGCCAGCGGAATATTATATAACTTCAAGAGGAAAACAGCTATCGACCTAATTCCACCGCCACAATTATTTACTCGTTAAATACTAGAAGAAGGTTTATAGTGGTTATCGCAAAAACCACCACCCTTAAAATTTAGTTTCGTTAATCTAGTGGGTACTTTATAACGGAATCAAAAATAAAGTATAACATATTTTCTTACTACTTTTTGACAAATTTTTTGCCGCCATAAAATTTTTTTACTTCTAAACTTACCCTTATACCATCTACCCTACTACCTTAACGTTTAAGCCAGCGGAATATTTTATAACTTTAAGAGGAAAACAGCTACCGACCTAATTCCACCGCCACAATTTTTTACTCGTTAAGTACTAGAAGAAGGTTTATAGTGGTTATCGCAAAAACCACCCCTACCCCTCACCACCATTAAAATTTAGTTTGGTAATCTAGTGGGTACTTTATAACGGAATCAAAAATAAAGTATATCATAATTTTTTACTACTTTTTGACTAATTTTTTACCGCCATAAAAAATTCTTACTTCTAAACCTACCCCTATACCACCTACGCTACTACCTTAACGTTTAGGCCAGCGGAATATTTTATAACTTCAATAGGAAAACAGCTATCGACCTAATTCCACCGCAATAATTTTTTACTCGTTAAGTACTAGAAGAAGGTTTATAGTGGTTATCGCAAAAACCACTCCTACCCCTCACCACCCTTAAAATTTAGTTTGGTAATCTAGTGGGTACTTTATAACGGAATCAAAAATAGAGTATATCATAATTTTTTACTACTTTTTGACTAATTTTTTATCGCCATACATTTTTTTTACTTCTAAACAAATTTCAAAAACTTAAGATTTTTTTATGCTATTGTAACAATAAATGAAATCTAAAATTAAATTAATATTCTTACTTTATTGAACAGCTAAATAATATGAATTTAATTAGGACTCTCAGTTAAGTTTAATTATCCCAAAGGTTTGGTGATTTTTTTATAGAATGTAGTTTTTGATACACTTATTTTTATGGAAATTTCCAGTACCTACTCGCGTTATATACCAAACTTTGGGTTGTGTTATCTAAATTTACTATAGTTGTGTTATTTTTTATCCAATAAACTGTTTGGTCGATTTTTGTAAATTTATTGTAGGATATTCGTTTAAGTGAAAGTCTTTATTGTGAATATTTAAAATTTCTTTTAACTGATTGTAGATTAAAAATTATTTAATGGTTGAAAACAAATTAGATTCAAATGTGTTAACAAATTTGTTTTTGGGAATTGCTTCACCGATATTTCGGGGAACGACGATTACTAGTATAGACAGTATGGGCAAACGCTGTAGTTTAAAAAGCATTTGGCCTAAGAATTTATTTTTTGCGTCGTATTTTCTCTGTTTTGATTTATTTGATATAAACAAGTTCTATCACTTTCAGCAATGTCACAACAAATATGTATATTTGTGTGAATTGTTTTCAAAATTATTAAGTATTAAGTCTGAATTGAACATGAACATAGTAAACTACACAGAGCAAATCAGGAAGATAAATGTCCTAGAAAGAGGTCTAAATCAGAACAAATTTTGGCCTAGGAGGGGGGCAAGTCAGCAAATTTATAGGAAATTTTGTAGGCTCACGGCAGATTTTTCGACACATCCATGTTCGAAGCTAAATATACCATTCATCAGTATTTGTCGATTAACTATCGAACGTCAGAAATTTGTGAAATTTAAAACAATCTTTCATTTCATGATATACATTTGTTGTATGATTGAGGACGAATATTATAATAACATACAAGGTGGGCTACATATAAATGGCTGATTTCGCCTTTTTTAATTATTATTTGTGCATTATGGTCAATATTACAACGTGTTGTCTCCTGACATATTTATTGATCAAAAATTGATGGTACCTCTGTTGGTCCCTAATAAGAAAGAGAAGAATAATCGTAGGATCATAAGAAATGCATCTACTCTTGGTTGACCTGCAGACCACGTAAACAGTGAAAAATCCTTTATATTTATAAATCCGTACGTCCGAAGGTTTACATTACAGACAAAAAACATCTTAAATTTAATGCCTACTACCACTTTTTGTTTTGAGATTGGTCTAGCCCAAACCATTGGTATGTTTTAATCTGCAGATTCTTTAGGATTTGAAATATCCTTTATCTTGTTGGGGCATATCGAGAATTTGAAAAAATCGAAATAATTTGCTTGATTATCTAACAAATTGTTTTTATTGGAACGCATAACAGGTGATGTCAAAATGCGATTAGATTAAAATATTTACTTTTCCAATGGTTAAAAACTGAGCTAAAAAATACAAGGTAACAAGTCGAAAAATTTTTAAAGAAAAATCAGGCCAACAAAACACCTTGATCGAAATATTAGATGAAAGATGACCAAAAAAATAAACCAATTAATGTTCTAGTGGAATATAGATTAATAATTGGCGAGTAATTTTAATAGTGAATAGCCACTATAATAGAGTTTAATTTGTTTTGAAAAAATATTCAAGAATTAAATTTATACAAAAAATAAAAGTGTTCCTAAAGATTTAGATCTGAAATAATTCTGGCGGACAGAAAAATTTAAGTTCATTACGGGGAATAAAACTAATCGGATATATTATTGTTACAATTTTTCTTACAATGACTGTTGTTCAGCTTCAACATACTGAGATTGATCATTGAAGCCCCCCCAAATTATCTGAGTGATATGCTTTTTAGTGTTTATTGTGCTAAAATCAACCTTCAGTGACGTCATGCCCCCCCAAACGAGATCACCACTCCCCATGGCAATCCTGGATCTGCCCCTGATAATTATATCCCAAAAAAGTATGAAAAGATTTTATTGTTCCTATAACGTAATATTTGTTCCATATTGTGGTATAAAGTTACACAAGAATTTTCGCATAATATAAAATATTATTTAATAATCTTTAAGTGACCTTAACGGTATTAAACTTAAGACTAGAAAATGATTTTTTTCTATATCAACAGTCTCTCAGTCTCTCAAAAATAGTATTAGAGAAGTATAGTGAGGTGACCATAGGATAATTTAAGCTATAGTATAAGTAGATATTGAGTAGGATAGAAAAACAGATGCTGAAGTATAAAATTAACACATGGATACAGTAACAATAAATGACATACATGATTAGTAGAGTGGATTCGCCGATTCTAATGCCACCCCCACCACTTGACCTTGACCTTGACCCCTAACCTTGACCCTTAACCTTGACTCATAACCTTGACCCCTAACCTTGACCCTTGACCTTGACCCCTAACCTTGACCCTTGACCTTGACCCCTAGACCTTGACCCCATTAACCTTGACCTTGACCCCTTGACCTTAACCCCTAGACCTAGACCCCTAGACCTTGACCCCTAACCTTGACACCTAGACCTTGACCCCTTAACCTTGACCTACCCCACCACAACTTATCACCCTACTACATTATAACAGACATTACTTAAGTAACGAAGGATAGCTCTAGACTTCAGTTCAACAATGTCTAGTGAGAAATATAATTTACGTTTAGTAACAGATTTATCGAATGGTTCGTTAAAATTAAGACATTTAAGTGATTTAGAGATTGCGAAAATACCAGTGGAATTTTTAAAAGAATACATAAAAGACAATGTTCTTGCAACGGAGTTATTAGCTGTGTGGCATCGCTTACCGGAATCGTGTACGAAAGGCTATTTTATTCAAATTTTGTTACCATGTTTTATACACCACAATAATCCCTTTGGAACACAATTTGATGGACCAATAAGTTCGCAAAAGAAGTGCTCAATTTGCAAATTAATTAATAATTTAAAGACGACTGACGGAGCTTATATCTAGAAAATGGGTAGGAGTATGTAGTGAATCAAATAGTGATGTGATCAAATATTTACGTAAATATGTTTACATGTAATAACTGTGGAAAAATTTTTGCAAGAAAAGATAGTTTACGTCGACATGAAAGAGAGGTGTGTGGTGAAAGTAGTTCAAGGCAGCCACCAACGAAAAAGAGGAAACTGGATTAGAAATATTGCAGGGTATGTAATCTGAACATTTCAAATCGATTGTTTACCTCACATTTAAAATCTAATCAACATAGGAATGCTTCTTGTAAAGATTATAGACAAGGTGTGCAAGTAATAGACTGTGCTTTTAAAAATCGTATCATCACTTATAGAATAACACCCTCTCAGTGTCATACAAATTTCAATGAGTTTTTCGAAGAACTCAAGATTAATGTGATAGATTTAATTCGTGATGAAATTGAAAAACACAGCTCTATAAAATTAAATGTCACGTTGTTTGGTTCATATGTACTACCTACGAGGGAAATTCAAGAAATCAAATCCTTCAATACAAAAAATAAGATCGCCACGGTTTCGTCAAACTTGCCAAACATCTATGATGATTTCAGCAAGGAGCTTTCTACAAAAGCCTCAGAATTTGAAGCACATGGTTCAGGTAAATTACTTTATGTTTTGGGTTTTAGTAACTAAATATTTTTATTTATTTAGGATGGTCTTTAGAAAATATATTATATTTGGAACTGAACATCAACAAATTTAATCCACTCCGAGCGTCATCATATATCCCCTTAACAAAGACAATCAGTGTGAAAAGAGCCATCATAAACGTTGAAAACAATGATCAGTGTTGTTTCGCTTGGAGTGTAATAAGCACCTTGTTTCCTACTAATGTTAGTTCACATCGAATGAGTTCATACCCACATTTTTCGAATATTTTAAATTTTGCTAATATTGAGTTTCCAGTTAAATTAAAAGACATAAATAAATTTGAACAGATGAATTATATATCGATCAATGTGTATGGCTTAGAGACTATGTATGAAAACAAAAAACCAGTTATACAAGTTGTTGGACCCTTACATTATACTAGATATAAACGTAGAGTGCATGTTAATTTATTGCTTATTAGTGATGAATTTAATAAAAATTATCATTATTGTTGGATAAAAGATATGTCTAGATTAATTTCATCACAAATAAGTAAACAAGGCCATAAAAGATTTTTTTGTGATGGTTGTTTGATATATTTTACTTCTGAATCAAAATTAAATTTTCACCAAAAAATGGATTGCAATCATATATTTACAAGAATGCCTACAACGGATCTAAAAATTAATAAATATTGTCACTCAATGCCTGAAAATATTTTACAGTTTCAAAATTTTGAAAAACAATTAAAAGTTTCTTTTGTGATTTACGCTGATTTTGAATGTTATCTGGAAAAAGTAGAATATGCGAATCCGATAGATTCATCAAAATCTTTTACAGTTAATACTTGTAAGCATGTACCATACGCTTTTGCATATTTTATAAAATGTAGTTACGATGATTCTATATCTAAATTAGAATACTATTGTGGAGCTAACGCAGCACAAGTTTTTTGTGATAGATTAGAAAAAGATGTTCATTTAATTTATCAAAATCATTTGAAAGATGTTAAACCGATGTTACCGTTATCCTCAGATGAACAAAAACATTATGATACAACAACTATTTGCCATATCTGTAATAAAGCTATAAATGAAACAGATATAAAAGTAAAAGACCACGATCATTTAACAGGGCGTTACAGATCCCCAGCACACAGTATTTGCAACTTAAATTTTAAAGTGCCCAATTTTATTCAAATTTTTTTCCACAATTTGACAGGATACGATAGTCATCTTTTCATTAAAGAATTATGTTGTGAAAAAGATAAAATTGATGTTATTGCTCAAACAAAAGAAAAATATGTTTCCTTTTCCAAGTCTCTTCTCGTTGATGAAATAAAGAATGAAAATAAAATCAACAAAATATTTTTAAAATTAAGGTTTTTAGATTCTTTTCGATTTATTGCAGATTATTTAGAGAAGTTGGCAGAGAGTCTGGAACCTACTCAATGTGTTGAAATCAAAAAATATTTTTCAGATGATGTTAAATTTGATATAATTAGACAAAAGGGTGTTTTTCCATATTTATTTTGTCGATTCTTTAGAAAAACTGCAAGTAAACCACATACCAACGTTAGCTGATTTTTATGATCAACTAAAAGATGAAAATATCGAAACTGAAGCTTAAAATCGTGCAGTAAGAGCTTGGGATGTTTTTGATTGTAATAATTTAGCTGACTATGCAATAATTTATTTAATATCAGATTGTTTAATTTTAACGGATTTCTTTGAAGCATTTCGTTCGATTTCTCTCAATTTATATAAATTAGATCCAGCGCATTACTATACGGCTCCAGGCTTAAGTTGGGATGCTATGCTGAAAACTACAGATGTAAAATTGGAGCTTCTAACCGATATTGACATGCTACATTTTTTTAAAAACAATATTCGAGGTGGAATTTGTCATTGCTCTGTTAGGAAAGCTGTAGCCAATAATGTGTTTGTAGAAAATTTTGAACCATCCAAACCGAGTAGTTTCATAATGTATTTGGACGCAACAAATTTATATGGGCACAGTATGAGTCAGATTTTACCAGAGAGTGGGTTTGAATGGCTTTCACAAAACGAAATTGATGAAATCAATGTTTTAGAGATTTCTGAAAATTCCCCTATCGGTTTTGTGTTTGAAGTTCAAATAAATTATCCGGAACATTTGCATATATCTCACAATGAATTTCCCTTTTTGCCTGAAAATATTTGTTCTCCTATCTCGAAAACAAAAAAAAACTTATTTGTAATTTAAATAATTAAGAAAGATATGCTATACATTATAGAAACTTGCAACAAGCTCTAAATAATGGTTTAGAATTAGTGAAAATTTTTAGAGGTATAAAGTTTAATCAATCAGCCTGGTTAAAACCCTATATTGATCTCAATACAGAAATGAGAAATAAAGCGAAATCAAAACTTGAGAGCAATTGTTATAAACAGATGACGAATTCTGTTTATGGAAAATCGTTAGAAAATATAGATAAAAGAAATGATGTTCGATTAGTAACACACTGGAAAAATTATGGAAAAAAATTGGGGGCTGAAGGTTTAATTGCTAAACCAAATTTTAATAGCAGTTCCATTTTTAATTCAAATTTTGCAGCAATTCAACTGGATAGATTAAATGTATATTACAATAAACCAGTTTATATAGGTTTTACAGTCTTAAAATTATCAAAAACTGTAATGTATAGTTTCTACTATGAATTTCTAAAGAAAAAATATGGAGATAAGGTCACTTTATTGTACACAGATACAGATTCATTAATTTTTTTAATTGAATCAGATAACTTTTACTCTGAAATTCAAAATAATATTGATAAATTTGATACATCCAATTATACACCAAATAATATTCACGGAATTAGTATTACCAAATCAATATTGGGGCGAATGAAAGAATATGCTGGGCGAGTACTTTTTTGCTTTTATGGCACTGGTGCAAAGGCATACTGTGTTAATTTGGGTGATACAGTTGATAAAAAAGCTAAAGGTGTTAAAAAATACGTGATTAAGAAAGCACTGGATGAAAATGATTATAAAGAGGTAGTTGAAAGCTCTGTTACTAAATATAGGAAAATGAATGTATTTACTTCAATTTTGCATAATATATATACACAATTAAAAAATAAAGTAGCCTTATCACCTCAAGACGATAAAAGATTTGTTATACCAGGAATGTATAAAACTTTTGCGTGGGGGCATAAATCGTTACCTTCAATTCAATCTACCTTAGATATTGCCGGAAGTGATGTTGATGAAATAAATGAACTTACAGAACTTTTAAACAATGAATTGGAAACAATTAATATATCAGATGATATATTGAAAAGTATTTATGAAAAACTGTTGATAAGTTAGATATAAAATTAAATTTAATGTGTTGTTTTCATTCCAACCATGGTTGTGCTACTGAATGGTTTAATATTGTTAACAGCTTTTGCTGGAAACATCTTGTACATTGAAAAATGGGGAAGTATCAGAGAAGGATTTATTTGCACATCGCTTAATGATAGCGATTTATGGCCAAATACGTGGGAAAGAATGAAAACAACAGATAATGTCTTTTCGAAAAACCTTACCGAATTTGTATCTTCTGGTGGTAAAATGTATAATTTAAAATTGTATTATTTCAACAACTCTTTTATAGAGAGTGATTGGATTGATATTACCACTTCACAATGTAAAAGTTATTTTTGTAAAAAAGAATACAATAACCAATCCATAAGAATTGTATTATATTATTTATTTTTGTTATAATACACATCAGCATTATCTTTTTCCATTTATTTCTAATATTTTGTAAAAATATTACAATAAAGGTTATTAAATATTATATCATACCATAACCAAATAATATATAATAATAATTGTACTGGTATTGTTAAAAGTTATTAAAAAATTGTACATATAAATGTATTTTATTTCCTTACATTTTTGCTCGCATACAGCGAAAAGTATGCTAAAATGTTAATGAGAAGCTTTTTAGTCAAAAATATCAAATAAAAAGTTGGAAGTTGTTATGAATATTTCTAAGCGAGTTTCTCTATTAAGATTGACACGAGATTTTATCTTTATACTGCTGTTATTTGAGGTTGCACAGAAAAATGTTACCTAAAGAAAAGTTTTGGTAAAATGTCAACTATCGTTTGAGTACAAAATCTTTCTTTGACTCCTCAAGGTTACAAAGATATGTAACGAAAACGTCAAAGATAACAGCTTCTTTATGAACTTCAAAACACACAAATTTCACAAAACGATAATAGATTAAAAATACAACTTTTTCAATTTTCTAACTTAAAAATACAATTTCAAGTGTCCCACCCAAAAACCTTATAAACCCCTCCCTACACTTATTAACATTATATGCATATTTCACTTAAAAATTACATTTCATAATCAAATCTAACAATTGTACTGTTATTGTTAAAAGTTATTAACAAATTGTATACATGTATATTTATTTTCATATATTTCGCTCGCATACAGCGAAAAGAATGCTAAAATGTTAATAAGAAGCTTTTTATTAAAAAATATCAAATAAAAAAGTTTTATGTTGTTTTGAGTATTTCTAAGCAAGTTTCTCTATTAAAATTGACACGAGATTTTATCTTCATATACTGCTGTTATTTGAGGCTGCACAGAAAAATGATACATAAAGAAAAGTTTTGGCAAAATGTTGACTATCATTTCTATCCAAAATATTTTTTTTAATTCCTCAAGGTTACAAAGATATTTAACGAAAACAACAAGGATAACAGTCTCTTTATGAACTTCAAAAACGCTTAAATTTCACAAAACGATAACAGATAAAAAAATGCAACTTTTTCCATTTTCGGACTTAAAAAAAAATGCCCATGCCCCTCCCCCCCTCTGTGTCTGAGGGAAGTCCGGGACATAATCAGGAGGAAAGAGGCGATAATCAGGCGAGAGCAGGAGGACGTCTTCAACCTTCGGGTCAAAGAAAAAAAAATAGAGAAAATTATTCTTAAAAATAAGGAGGCGTCAGCCATGATACGCCGTAATACATCGATGTTACGGCGGATTATGGCTGATAATAATCCATAATTTTTGTATATTTGTCTAATTTTTATTTTATTTTTAGTTAATTTTATCTTGTTGTAAATATAGTTAAATATTATAGTATTAATTTAAAATTTCTTTGTTTTATTTCATAAACTCTCATTGATTACCTTTTCAGTTCAAATATTTGCTTATCATATTTTAATTAAACAAAACTTGTATTCTCTGTTGAAAGTACATAGTTGTTAACCTTGACAACAACTACCTCATGGAACTTGTTAGGTTCTTCTCTTCAATGAAGAAAACTTACATATAAAATTTTAACTATAAACAGTCTACTGCTGTAAAGTCAAAGTGTTACCTTATTTACTAAATCCATTAAAACTGAACCTGCTTTAAGACCAGCTAAATAAGATCATTGGAATTTCAATCTGAATACTGAATCGAAAACAACAATGTAAAAGTCAAAGGGTTGTTAGCTCAGTTGTTAAATGCTTCTAAATGGGAGTCTGCGTATAACGCTAGCTTGAGTTCAAATACCGCTACAACTCTTTTTGTTATTTTTAAATGCAAACAACCTTTTATTTGCTTCAAGTCGCTTGCTGGAATCTCAAGGTTAACAACTACACATTGTAGAGAGAATGTAACAAGTTTTATTTAAAAAAATTTAAATGCTCTTGATGTTCTTGGTCAACATTACGCAGAGTGTAACAGTATAATTCAAAAATAGGAATATAAAAAATGTAATATTTAAAATTTATTTACCATATAGAAAAATCTACATGTGAGATACGAATTAACAGCATATAATTTGAGCTCAAACGTTTATTACAGTCAACAAGCTTGAAGTTCTAATATTTATTTTATTTTATTAAACTCATGGGCTCATTATTAAATATTTGAATATTTGTTTCTGTCGGAACTGTCGAAACAGTTGAATTATGAGTGTTACAATTTGATAATAAATGACAAATATATGTATAAAATACTACCTTATATGCTATTTTTGTTAAATAACATTTCACATATTAAAGTGATAAATAAAAATCGTTGTATATTAAATTCCTTTATTAAATTACTTTATTATATTTCAGCCATAACAAAATTTTCATATATATAAAAAACATTAGATAGAGCACACATACAAATTTCCCTAGAATGATTGAAACACTTTGCTTTACTCTGAGGAAGACTGGGTTGTTCGTCACATTCAATTATTGGCTTGGTTGTAAATTTTCTTAAAAAATCTGCTTTCTCTCTTCCCTTCACAAAAATTCGATCTGCTTTTGAGGTTATTTGTTGAACTATCTGAGCAAATTTATGGATTGGTGTGTTACCTTCAACCCATTTTATACAATGATGGTTCGCTGCTAACCAATCCGCTTGGCTCTGCAACTCTGGTGGTAACATATGGTAAGGAAAAGGTGGTTTGAACAAGTAGTGACATATTTTGTCACCATCATATCCAGCGAATTCTTTCACAACAAATTTATTATTTTCAATCTTGAAACCTTGGACATCTAGCACTAGATTCATATTGTTAAATTTTGTAATTGCACCAACAGTTTCTTCTTTGCACAATAGAACTTTAAGTTTTTTCTTAACAGTTTCAGATTTGTTATATATTCACTTAAACTTTTTGAATATTGTAAAGTTACGCGATTACTGAAGTTTTTAGTCTGCACTTTCATTTTATACCTTCCAACTCTAATTCGATCCTTCTCTATTTAAGTTTATTTTGACGCATGCGTAGCTCTTTCCCCATTTTATTTTTTTGTCGCATGCTTGGTTTCAGCTCTGCCTAACTATTTTTGTGAGCGGGTTATAATAAAAAAGTTTATCATGTAATATTAAACAATAGGCTGATGTGTTCTTTGGAACATTATCACTTGTTTCAAACTCAATTTTCATAACCACCGAGCTAGATTGAACCGATTCTTTTTGCCGCGAACAATCAATGTGCGCTATCGGTGCTATGGTTTTAAACTCTTTTGGACTAAATATACATTCATTGTTTGAATCATAATATGAAGAACGAAACTTTGAGAACATTTCATACAAGGTTGCGAATTTGTTGTTTTTAAAATCCAAGTACAGATCATTATATGTGTATCTTTCTGAATTGAGGAATACCCTGATATTTATCATATTACAACTATCAAATGTCGACATATTGGATGCAGCTTTGTTCTTTTTATCTGTCTAAAAAGCCACTATTACATGTCTTGGAGTTTCTAATTTAGTTGTT
The DNA here is from genome assembly GCA_034190945.1 of Octodonta nipae. Lineage (NCBI taxonomy): Eukaryota > Metazoa > Arthropoda > Insecta > Coleoptera > Chrysomelidae > Octodonta > Octodonta nipae. The sequence continues at coordinate 47,643,389 of CM067224.1, read as the reverse complement.
GTTTTCACCGGCCATGTATGTCTAGTATTTTCAGGAATTGATGGAAATTCCACAATCTCCCAAGACCTGAAGTGTAACGGAATTTCAATATTCTTGTTTAAAATTTTTGTTAGGGCTAATTGTTGAGGTATTTCCACTTTTACATGAGGAACTTTCCAATACAACTTTTCAATTGTAACCTTAGGCTTTTCTTCTACCCCGGTCGTTGTCGTTACGGCATCCAAATCATTATTATTTCTTATTAACACCAATTCCTGTTTCATATTTAATATAATTTTCTTGTAATCTTCGAAAAATCCCATAAACATATTTAAAGGTATGCATACATTAAATTTTCCTGAATGTTCTATTTTCGAAACTTTCGGAAACCAACCCGCATTTTGTAGTTTCAAGCTTTCCCCTTCGTTATACGACAAATACCCTTTTAAAGTCGAAGTGAGTCCTACGCTTCTAACAGAATCAATGACTACACCGTTTAGTTCATAACGAATTTCTCGAAATAGAAAACTATAACCGTTGTTTATAAATTTTAGTTTATCAATATTGCTTCCATCTTCTTTTGTTAATTTTCCTTCGATGTATAAAAAGCTTTCTGATGGTAGCGTAAACGTATCTAATTCTTGTATTGCTATCCTTATTTCATCGTTGTAATCAAACTTGGAATTAACAAACGGTTGATATGTATGATATTCAAATTCTGTAATTGAGTTGTCTACAAGAGGTTGTTCAGTCACATTTAAGATATTCATTTTTACAAAACCTCAAAACCTAGTGATCTCAAAAATTCTTTGTTTTTCTTGGTTATTCTTTTTCGCTGCAGAACTTCTCTGTTTGTTACAACCTTGGAACTAGTTGCATTTTTTCTACCGCGGTTCCTTTTATAGATATTTTTTGAAACTTTAATATTATACCGAAAAACCATTATCTTTTTCTCAACTGTAATCTAATGGTTATTATTTCGTTGCGAAAATTAACAATCTCTCCTTCCTGATCCAGAACTTTTACTGTAATGGTGTTGATTGTCTTAATGCTTACAGGAAAATAGATAATGTTCTGAGGAGACTCTACTATTTTATATCCGGGAGCAACAGTTGGGAAAAATTCGTGAATAATGTGAATAGGCTTTCCATTAGAAAATGAACCTGTCGCGATACTGCATCTATACCCAAAACATTCACTTTAATTATTTGTACTGGAAAATCCGAAACTTCTTCACTGTTGGCTTCTAATTGTCTACTTTTAAAACCCAACAGACGACCAATAGTATTAGTTGGTCTAAAATCAATCTTCTCCGAAGAGTAAATACTGACAAGTGATGTATTTAGGTTTGGTGTAATTGTTAGTTTGATTTTTGTATCGATATTTTTCTGAATAAATTTGATAATATCACCGATCTCATAAGCTCCTGTTGGTATGGTAAGTGAGCCATTACCAATAATAAATTGATTATTTTTTTCATCGATATTTGGAATAACATTAAATGACTCAAAATTGGTTAAGCCGATTTCGTAATTAACACTATCTTCCAAATAAATTTGGGGGTTAAAATCAGCCTTTAAAACTGAAGAGTCACCAGAAAGACTAAAAGTGTATGACATTGTGATACAAATATTTATGAAGATCCTTCTTTATTTACACACTTTATATAGAAATTTCAAACATAATTGACCGCAATTATGAGAATTAAATTTTTGTGTTGCGTCATAATTATAACTTATTTCATCTTTAGCACCATCACTGAGAAAATATTTCACCAAATCATTAGGTGGGCGTAAATTTCCATAACTGTCAAAATAATTAATTACATTCTTTCGTTTTGCGTAAGCAGTCCAATGTGTGCCGTCATTTTTTGTTGAATCTAAATTGGTTATACCACATTCATTTTTTCTAATTCTCTTTGGTAAAGCATCACGCATAAAGACTCCGCGAAAATGTGGAATTTTCATCTTGTTGGCATATTGTTGTAATTCTATATTTGTAAGTGCATGTCGGGGTAATTTTACTGGAAGTTTTTTTTATATGGTGCTAAATATAATCCTTTTCCTCCTTTATCAATAACTCTATCAAGAATGCCTCTTCCTCGCACGATTTTCTTTGATTTGGTATTCTTATGATGTATACGCATTATACTAATGCGAAAGACTGTTTAAGGAATACTGAGAAAACCTTTATATACCCTATATTTCTATCAAAAAATTTAGTAACAAATTTTCATTAGTAAAATGCGGATTGAACAATCAAACACCCTTCTTCCTGTAACTAATTATGATGGGCTTTTACATGAAAATGGTTTCAGAAAGCATGGCAGCTTATTTAACGGCACATGTAAAAGGGGACTTGTAATTGGTAGTAGTGGTTGTGGAAAAACTAATGTTCTCCTTTCTCTTTTAACTCATCCAAATGGACTAAGATTTGAAAATATTTATGTCTATTCCAAGTCATTGTATCAACCTAAATATGAATTTATGCGTTCTGTATTTTCTCCTATGAAAGAAATTGGTTATTTTGAATACAGTGATGATAATGATATGGTCTTACCTCAAAATATACCATCTAATTCAGTTGTTATATTCGATGATGTCACGACCTGTAATCAACAAATCATACGAGATTATTTTTGTTTTGGAAGACATAAAAACACAGATTGCATTTACTTGTGTCAAACATACTCTTCAATTCCAAAACAGTTAATAAGAGATAATACTAATTTATTAATTGTGTTCCCTCAGGATCATCTAAATTTGAATCACTTATATCAGGATCATATAAATTTCGATTTAAGTCTTCAACAATTTAAAGAAATGTGTTCTATTTGTTGGGAAAATCCCTTCGGATTTATTTCAATAGACAAAGATTGTTCAAGAAATTCGGGTAGATACCGTCAAGGATTTGATAAATATATATATATATCCCTAACATATATAAATTAAAAATTGCGATTGTTAACATTAGTATCCTTTAAGAAATTTTAGGAATAACATGGATTCGAAGCTAGCTCGAGAATTACTAAAAACAAGAAAGGACGTGAAGAAAAAATATTTGACTTTAAAATCAGATTTAGCACAGAGTCAAACGTTGCTTGAAAAACAATTGAAACCAATTTCTGACCCTCTTCAAAAACTTTTACATAAAGTAGAACCTGTTAAATTAGAACCCAAAGTTGAAAAAGATTTTTCAGAGATCAGAGATGAAGTAAAACCTTATGAAAAATATCTCCCTCTTACAAATTTGAGCTTCCTTGAAGATACCTATTCAAATATTCAACCAAATTTATCACACACTGCGGAATATACCACTGAGGATGAAAATCAATTGATTGATGATGTAGTAGAGAAATCGCGACAAGACATTCTCGATATGACGCAGTCAGAGGCGTATAATTCCTACTTAGCGATGTTTCATCCTTTACCTCGAGAATATGTAGACGATTCAATACGAGGCGATGAAGATTTGTTCGATCGATACTATGGATTAAAGCATGACATTAAAAGTGATAAGTTTACTTTGGGAAAGTGTGATGTAAGAATTGATGGATCAGATGTCAAACTTGGAAATATTACGTATTTAGGAACTCCCGGATTATATGAATTGCTTTTTAAAAAAGATCCTGTTGGATATACTAAATCTGATTTAGATCAGTATATGGATATGTTAAAGCGAACGAATGCGTATCGAAGAAATTTTGAATCGGATGCACAGATACAAGGTAGTCAAGCACTTAAATATCGAAGTATTATAAGGCCGTATTTAATTGAACATAAAATACTTAAAGAATCTGGAATACAACAATCTGCTTCCTTTAATAAACCAAAGCCTCCCGCTCAACGTTTAAGACGAGTTCATACATTCAAATATGGTGGAATGCTAAAATTATCCAATAAGCCAATAGACTATATATATTATGATGACATTAACGAAATCGTAGATAGACTTCGTTTGTTACTGGCAAGCACAGCTGCTGGGAATACATCACATTCCAAAGAAGTTTATAATATCATAGAAGAATTACGTGAGACAAAAATAATCAGATAAAAATGCCTATTGATAAATTCGGTCGTCACATGCTGATTCACATAATGAAAACAAGGATCTTTATTTTTGTAACCCCGCAAATCTTACAACGCCTTGTATTATATATATAAGGGGTACATTTGACTTAAGTGAAAATGCTGGCTTCTATTTCTTAGAAAATAATTCAGTTTCCTATGTTGCACCAATTTCTGGAAAGATTACAGCTATCAATATTAACGTAGATACAACTATTCGGATTAATATTAAAAAATTTAACAAGAAAAGCATTGTGAACCAAAAGATTGTAAAGGGTGATGAGCTTGCTTTTACCCATATTAGACCCCATGACAAATTATTTGTTGAAATAGTTCTTCAATGTCCTTTGAGTAAAAATGAGTGATTTGAAAAAAAAAGTAGTTGATGAACTTCATAAACCTGCCCGAATAAATTTTAAACGTCGAAAGGTGTTTGTGACTGGACTAAATGATCTTTGTCAGGCTGATTTGGTGGAAATGATCCCTTATGCTAAAATTAATAAAGGATATCGTTACATTTTGGTTGTTATTAACGTTTTGAGCAAATTTGTTTGGTGTGAACCGGTAAAAAGCAAATCTGCTACAAATGTAACACATGCAATGGAAAACATTCTCACCAAAATGAAAAGTGTGCCACGAAATCTTGAAACAGACAATGGAAAAGAATTCTACAACAAAGAATTTCATAAATTAATGGAACGATTTAAAATTAATCATTACAGTAGTTATTCCACTTTAAAGGCTAGTGTTGTTGAAAGAGTAAACAGAACTTTAAAAAATTTAATGTGGAAACAATTTAGTCTACAAGGCACGTATAAGTGGTTAGACTTACTTCCTAAAATTGTGAAAACTTATAATAATAGTAAACACTCTACTATACATATGAAACCAAGTGATGTCAATATAAAAAAATCTAAAATTCTGCTTAGCACTGTATATAAAAAAAGTACAGTTGTTGATCCTAAAAACATAAAATTCAAGGAAAATGACTTTGTTCGAATTAGTAAACATAGAGGAAAATTCACAAGAGGATATACCCCTAGTTGGTCTAACGAAATATTTAAAATTAGAAAAGTGAAATATACAAATCCTCCAACTTACCTTTTACAAGATCAGAATGATCAAGATATCGCAGGAGTATTTTATACTGAAGAACTTCAGAAGACAGCGCATCCACATATTTACCTGGTTGAAAAAATTGTTAGAAAAAAAGGAGACAAATACTTTATTAAATGGTTAGGACTGGAAAATAAATTTAATTCATGGGTACATAAAAATAAAATACTTTAAGATGTAATTATTTAATTTAATTAAAATTAATTTACTTTACATATTGTTTTATTTAAATCTATCTGTATATATTCTAAACCTATGCTTACAATCTAAAACAGGATTGATAATATGTGATAATTTTACAATTTTATCATAAAATCGAAATCTGTCTGCAGCTACGTATTCCCAATGCGATTTCCTTGATTGTTGGTATGCATATTTCCATACTACCATTGTCATTATCTGGTTATTTTCTTTAAAGGTGACTTTTTTCATTTTTCTCAAAATAACTTTCAAATAATTCGGGATATACATCCATAAATTCTATAGCTAACCCAATATTTTCAGAAGGAGAGTTTTGACATGTATGCAGAATGTTAAAAGCTCTTGTATAAAAATTCCCCCTTTCGCTTTGTAATTCCTCTTGCAAAACTTTTAGATAACGTTGGAATTATTGCCTTTTAAATAATGCTATCATATGTTTCAAAAGAGGTATCAACTCCCATAGTTTACAAACGGATTCATATCCCAAATATATATATGAAACTTTTGACCAAAGTTGAATTATTTTAGTATTTGAAATACTATCAAAATAAATGGTGAATTCATCTGTAGAAATCGTTTCGTTCACATCATTTCCAAAGAAATAATTCGTTATTACTCCTTGATATTTTAACAACTTATTCCAATCGTTTTCATTGAAAAATATTGAATTATTTTTCATACCTGCTATTTTTACACCAGGTTCAAATCCATATTCGTATACTAATCCAACACTCACAAATTTACTTTTGGAAGCATTCAAAGGATACCTTCTTTCACCGATTATCACTAATTCTGTTTCCTTTTTAGCTTTATTCTTCTCTATTTTTTGATTACAAAATACACGTTGTGATGGTGTTGTAGAATATTGACCAAACATCTTGCTGGAGCAAATTATAAACTGAGGAACCTTCTTACACACTCTCCATTATATTCGTTGCAGACATGGTGGTGGGAGAGGTAGTAGGAGATGTGGTGGGAGATGGTATTTGAAGTTCTTCTTCTACTTCGTTTTTTTTTTTCATTTCATTTTCAATTTTTTTGTGGCAATCTTCTGAACAATAATCTTGTGGGAATGCTAATCTGAACTTGGCTTTTTCTGTTAGATAGTTGAACACTTCACATATCTCGGAAATTTTTAGTTTGCTCACCGAAGATGCCCAACATTCCTCACAAATTGAATTTTTCTTGTACAGTTTTGTTAGTTTTAATGCTTTATTATTTTGTTCCGCCATATTATAGCACTCATCTTCTGTTAGTATTTTTCCCATACCGTAAATCGCCTCATGTTCATACTCAAAAATATTTTTTGAAAGTTCATCGCAAACATAATCCAATGCACTTTTCAAGTCTTTCACTTCAACAACAGATGTATAGGCACGCCATATTTTTAAATCGTTAAATGGTAACAACAAATCAAACGACATTACTACGAAGTTGTGTTTGGTAATTCTGGTTTTAAATAGTAACTTTTAATAGGGGGGATTGTCAAGGACAAGCGGTGAAGGTCTAGGGGTCAACGTCAAGGGGTCAAGGTCTAGGGGTCAAGGTCTAGGGGTCAAGGTCTAGGGGGTTAAGGTCAAGGGGTCAAGGTCAAGGTTAATGGGGTCAAGGTCTAGGGGTCAAGGTCAAGGGTCAAGGTTAGGGGTCAAGGTTATGAGTCAAGGTTAAGGTTCAAGGTTAGGGGTCAAGGTCAAGGTCAAGTGGTGGGGGGTGGCATTAGAATCGGCGAATCCACTCTACTATGATTGAATTAACTCAATAACCGGCTTAATCACAACAAACCATGAAATTGTTGAGATATAAAATTGTGTTGGGTAACGACATCTAGTAATCAATTTTAAACTAATTAAAGGTGCTTTATTAATCAAATATTCTGTTTTTTATTTGATAAAAAAAAAGTTGAAAGTTGTTTATAAAAAAATATATTAGTGTTGGATAAAAATTAAATGTTGGTTTTAGGTTTTGTCTGTATTATTATTAAATAAATAATTTAATAATTACAAATAAATAATTATTTGTACCGTTGAACAACAAATTGCAAACCAAATTCTGCGAAAAATCAAGCTTAAAAAGCAAGATCAGAATTCTTAAAAGGGTAAAACCCGACAGGCCATCAAGGCAAATAATATAATAAACGCAGGCAATGAAAAAAAAAAGATAACTTCACATCTGTTTATTGGCATAAGTAATAAAACTCTAAAAATTCAAGGGATTCCGGCGTTTTTCGTAACAATTTCCAGTGTAAGTTTTATTTAACTTATCCGCTATTTTGGGAATGCACGGCATACCTAATGTATTGTAATGTTTTTATTTTCACAACCAGGTTCTTGGAGTTATTTATAAACACTGTCCAACTCTCTCTAATTTATTTTCACTACTTTAACACCATTTATATTAACAGAACTATTTACAATTAATTTTAACTATACGGCAGTCGAATACTGAGTAAATGATTCCTGAGCTCTCTGTATTTATATATTTCTTCTGGGAATTCTACAGAACGTCAAAGAGACTAGACTAGATTTCTCGGAGAACTCCATCAAAGTAAGCCGCCGACCTCGATGCCCCAGACGAACAATGTTTCGGATGAGTGCCCCTTCTACGAATTATGGGATGAATTACGGTCACAATAGTAATTCCAAAATTAAGAGCATTTCTGGATTTTAATTTATTTTATTTGATATCTTCTTTGAGCAAGACAGATGTTTAAAAGAATATGTACGTTGGTAAAACCCCAATTTACTGCATTCTAAAATTATTAAGACACTTCAATTAGGTTTGTAGTTAAAGATCTTTAAATTTGAGATGTTGAACAGGGAATTTTATAGAGGCTTCAAAGAAAATTGAATAGTCTGATATATAGTAAAAGTAAAAGTTATATTTTGAAGATTCTATTACAAATATCATCTAAGATATCATTTAGAAGTGTTTTTAGTAGATTTTTGTTTAAAATCAACATTAAAATTTTAATTTAGGGGCTCTAGGTTAGTTTCTGCGAAATATATTATTTATGTGACTTTTATTAATAAATGAACGGTTATAGCGGTACAATTGGATCGATAGCTGTTTTTTTACTGAAGTTATAAAATAATAAGCCAAGTTTGAAAATTTACTAAGGAAAAATGATGTTGATGTTAACGTAATTAAATATTGTGATGTTTTGTTAAAAAACTTAAGTTGTTTTTCTGAATTGAAAAAAAATGAACAGCGGTAAGAAATGAGATAAAAAGTAGTAAATAACTATGGTATACTTTATTTTGGATTCTGTTTAAAGTACCCCCTAGCACAACAAAACTAGACTTTAAAGGTTGTGAGGAGTAGAGGGTGTTTTTAGCGAAAACCTCTATAAACCTATTATTTGTGGAATTAGCTGCTTTCTACTTGAAGTTATAAAATATTCCGCTGGCTTAAACGTTAAGGTAGTGGGGTAGGTGGTATAGGGTAGGTCTAGAGTTTAAAAGTAGTAAAAAATTATGGTATGATTTATTTTTGATTCTATTATAAAGTACCCACTAGATTTACGAAAGTAATTTCACTATAAACCTTCTTCTAGTATTGGACGAGCAAAAAATTATGGCGGTGGAATTAGGTCGATAGCTCTTGAATTTATAAATAAAATATTCCGCTGGCTTAAACATTAAGGTATTGGTGTAGATGGTATAGGGGAAGGTTTAGAAGTAAAATATTTTTATGGCGTTAAAAAATCAGTCAAAAAGTAGTAAAAAATTAGGAAATACTTTATTTTTGATTCCATTGTAAAGTACCCTCTAGATTAACGAAACTAAATTTTAAGGGTGGTAAGGAGTAGAGGGTGGTTTTTGCGATAACCACTATAAACCTTCTTCTAGTATTGGACGAGCAAAAAATTATGGCGGTGGAATTAGGTCGATAGCTCTTGAATTTATAAAATATTCCGCTGGCTTAAAGATTAAGGTATTGGGGTAGGTGGTATAGGGGAAGGTTTAGAGGTAAAATATTTTTATGGCGGTAAAAAATTAGTCAAAAAGTAGTGAAAAATTATGATATATTTTATTTTTGATTCTGTTATAAAATACCTACTAGATTAATGAAACTAAATTTTAAGGGTGTTGAGTGGTAAGGGGAGTTTTTTGCGATAACGACTAGTACTTGATGAGTAAAAAATTATGGCGGTGGAATTAGGTCGATAGCTCTTGAATTTATAAATAAAATATTCCGCTGGCTTAAACATTAAGGTATTGGTGTAGATGGTATAGGGGAAGGTTTAGAAGTAAAATATTTTTATGGCGTTAAAAAATCAGTCAAAAAGTAGTAAAAAATTAGGAAATACTTTATTTTTGATTCCATTGTAAAGTACCCTCTAGATTAACGAAAATAAATTTTAAGGGTGGTAAGCAGTAGAGGGTGGTTTTTGCGATAACCACTATAAACCTTCTTCTAGTATTGGACGAGCAAAAAATTATGGCGGTGGAATTAGGTCGATAGCTCTTGAATTTATAAAATATTCCGCTGGCTTAAAGATTAAGGTATTGGGGTAGGTGGTATAGGGGAAGGTTTAGAGGTAAAATATTTTTATGGCGGTAAAAAATTAGTCAAAAAGTAGTGAAAAATTATGATATATTTTATTTTTGATTCTGTTATAAAATACCTACTAGATTAATGAAACTAAATTTTAAGGGTGTTGAGTGGTAAGGGGAGTTTTTTGCGATAACGACTAGTACTTGACGAGTAAAAAATTATAGCGGTGGAATTAGGTCGATAGCTGTTTTCCTCTTGAAGTTATTAAAATATTCCGCTAGCTTAAACGTTAAGCTAGCGGGGAAGTTATAACGGGGGTGGGTTTCGGAGTAAAACATATTTATGGCGGTAAAAAAATAGTAAAAAATTTGTAAAAAATTATGGTATGGGTTATTTTGGATTCCGCTTTAGTGAATGAAGCTGAAATCTTGAACTTTACTCATTGAATTTAGAACTTACCTTTACCATCGTGCTATAATAATGTTATATACTCCGTGGGTTCAATTAAAGTTTAAAAAATGTAGTGAATTGGATTAAGTGGACTATAGTTTTGAGAGAGAGCCTTAGCCCTGGGTTTTTAGGCACAACTAGAGTTTATAATGTTGGGCAATGCGCACTCACGAGGGGGTTTACAATAAGTGTGTAATGAGTAATAGCTGCACACGCACTTTGGGGTTGCACTAGCGAGCACATAGGATATAGGATAACGTTTTTTCATTGAGAGTTTCTAGCGAGGTCCGTACTGGACGAGAGGCGTACAGTGAGTCTTTTTCTCTTCTTACTGCGATTGCACTTAAGGCAGAGTTTTTTCCAAGCAATTGAGAATATACATATGTGTATATAAAGGCTGTCTCTTTTAAACCCAAAAAAGACAGAGTGTTCTGAACAAAAACTAATATTCACACTCACTTTCTAGAAACTTTTATTTACATGAAATATACACAATAGCTGATTCGAATATCACAATTATAATACAACATAAGTTCTTCGCCGCACTAACTAACTGCCGCGATGATGCGCCGCTCCTTTAAAAACCCGCATCGAATCTTCTCGTACAATCCATTATCAATTCTACAGTTGCCGAGTTATTTCGAGATTAATTTTTTTGTCCTAACAGCGATCGACATCGTACTGGAATGAAACCAGGGCCGGCTTAGGGATCCGGTAGACGACGTCATTAAGCCTCTTGACCACCTCGTATGGACCATCCCAGGCGGGTGTAAGCTTTGGACATTTACCCTTGCTCCGTTGGGGGTTGTATAACCAGACTTTGTCCCTCTGTTGGAACCCGACTGAATTGGCCTTGAGGTCGTATCGCGTCTTCATCCGGTCACTGGTGGCCAACATCTGCGTTCGGGTTAATTCGTGTATTGCCAACATGTTATGTCGGAGCTGGTCGGCATAATCGTTGATATCTTGGGAAGGTTTTTCGGGGGAGCCAAAAGCCAAATCGCAGGGTAATCGCAGCTCTTTTCCGACCCTGGCTGCAGTCAGGCCTGTACTATTATGTACGGCTGAGCGATATACCAACAGGAGTAGGGGAACATGCTCATCCCAATCACGCTGGTTATTGCTGACGACTTTGGATAGGTGTTGTTCCAAGGTCCTGTTGAATCTTTCCACCATTCCGTCTGACTGTGGCTGCAGACCTTCTGGAATACATTCGATTCGAAGTTACGCCCCTGGTCTGAATGTAGTTCCATCGCGACGCCAAACCTGCTGTATAGTTGTTCTACTAGCACCGCCGCTACCGTGGTTGCCTCTTGGTTGGGTATCGCATATGCCTCAGGCCATTTGCTGAAGTAATCCATTGCGACCAGAATGTATTTGTTCCCCCTCTCAGACTCGGGAAATTAACCGGCCACATTGATGGCAATTCTCTCAAATGGGACGCCCACATTGTACTGCTGCATTCTGCCCTTAGTCCGGGTTTTCGGGCCCTTACTGCCTGAACAGGTGTCACATTTCCGACACCAAGCCCTGACGTCTTCAAAGTAATTTACCCAGTAGTATCGCTGGCGAACTTTGTCTAGGGTTTTGTTCATGCCCAGATTTTTCTTAGGAACTACCAGTTGGGACTTGGTTTCTCGGCCATCAGTGCTTTCCCAAACTCGCTTAAGCATTCCATTCTTTACTCTTAGAGAGTCCCATTGGGCCCAAAACGACCTCAGCACGCCCGAGTATCTAGCTACCTCATCCCATCGTGGCCTGGGTGCCGCTCTCGTTTTGAGTGACAAGATTGGTTCGATGTCTGGATCAACCATTTGGTCCTGGATGCACTGTTCCGTTGTCCAGTTTTCATTGGCCTGCACTCGGATCTGTCTGATGGAGATACCCTCTCGCTGTTCCGCCTTCAGACAATGTCCGCATTCTGCTCTACAAGGTCTTCTGGATAGGGCATTGGTATTATTGTGCAAATGGCCGGCACGGGGTTCCACCTTGAAATCGTATTGCGGTAATTTCTCCATCCACCTGGCCAGTTGTCCTTCCGATGTCCTCATGTCTAGCAGCCATTTGAGAGCGGCATGACCTGTTCGGATTAAGAAATGACGACCGTAGAGGTATTTGTGGAAATGGTCTACAGCTATTGCAAGAAGTTCTTTTCTGGTGACGCAATAATTTCTTTCCGGTTTCAAGAATCCACGGCTGTAGTACTCGAACACCCTCTCTTCAGTATCTTGCACCTGGGATAGGACGGCCCCCAAAACTGTGTTCGGTGTCTAAAATGAACTTGCCCGACTGCGTAGGAAAGGCAAGGATTGGGGTGGATCATAGTGCTGCCTTCAGTAGTCTGAATGATGTTTGGCAATCCTGATTCCAATGGAAGGTCTCTTTCTCAGTGGTCTGCCGATGTAGAGTCGCGGCAATGGTGGCAAATCCCTGAACAAATCACCTATAGTAGGAACAGCGGTCCAAGAAGCTTCGGAGTTCATGCTTGTCTCTTGGGATTGGCCAATCACGGATGGCTTCTATCTTGTCCTCGTTGATGCGGATTCTTGACTCGGAAACTTGGCCCAAAAGTTCTACTTCTTTTTGGACCAAGGAACACTTCCTCGGGTTGAGTCTCAGGTTGGCGTAATTAATTCTGGAGAATACTTCGCCCAGGTATACTAAGCACGTCCTCCATGTTAAACCACTAAGTACATACTCCATTAGCCTCTCGAATGTTGCGGGAGCATTACATAACCCAAAGGGCATGACTGTGAACTGAAACAGCCCTTTACTAGTGGAGAACACTGTCTTCTTTCTGTCGTTTTCGTGTAGACCAACCTGCCAATATCCCCTCTTTAGGTCTAGTGTGGAGAACCAACGGGAGTCTGCTAGTGAGGTCAGAGTGTCATCAATTCGGGGTAGTGGATAGCTGTCTTTCTTGGTGACGTCATTCAGCTTTCTGTAATCCACACAAAATCGGGTGGTTCCATCCCTCTTTTTGACTAGCACGACGGGAGCGGACCATGGGCTGATGGATGGCTCAATAACTCCATTTTGTAACATGGACTCGATGTTTTCCTCGACTGCCTGTTGTTGCCCCAATGGTAGTCGCCTAGGTGGTATTCTGATGGGTTGAGCCTTCCCGGTGTCTATTCGGTGCTGGATGATATTGGTGCGAGCGATGGTTCCATCTTGACTGTTAAAAATTTGCCAGTGCTTTGTAATAAATTGTTTGGCTTTCTTCTATTCCTATGGTGTTAGGTGTGTCAAATGGTCAGCAAACTTTTGTAGGAACTCTTTACTGGGCCCTGTCTCCTTCACCGATGTCTGGTACCCTTCGCAATTGATGATGGTCTCGATTGGCTCGAAACAAGCTATCTCTTGAACAATGACAATTCTGATATAGTTGGACAATTTCAGGACTCTAATTGGTATATCTCGTCCGGTTTTAACTATAGCCCGTCCAACTAAGTAGTCATGAGCTGAGTGTACGGGGTCCACCATTCCAACGCAGTTCCCAGGATTGTTTTCTAGCTGCCCATGGGTCATCTGTTCCGTTCTGGCTGGAGATTTTGCTACAATTTTTATGGAAGTCGATGAGCTGTTAACGGGCCGTGTCAGTGCAAATTCCTTATTTAGGAACCGAAGAACATCATATCTCGGGTCGAACATAAATCCATGTTGGCTAATTAGGTCCATACCCAGTATAAAATCGTCCTCAATATTGGATACCAGGACCTTATACCGGATCATGTTGTCCCCTATGTGTAGAACGACATCTGCCTCACCCTGTATTGACATGGACCCGCCAGTGACTGTTCTGAGCTGGATGTGGTTGCGAGCTGGCCGGATTTCCGAAGCCCTCAAGACCCTGGACTTGGCAATGGACACAGCGGCGTCGGTGTCGATGGTGATGGTAATTGCTCGGTCATTGATGGTGCCCCTGATGACTAGGCTGCTGCTATCTCGGCAAAATCTTCGGATGGAAAGTGTTTTGGGGACTGGTGGAGGGTCAGTCAGCATTCGCCCCCTTACGCTGACGGTCCCTGGACATTTGGCTGTTCTGTTGGTTACCCCTGGTCGGCGATCGTTCAGGTAGCCTCACTCCACAATCACGTTGAAAGTGCCCTGTCCGTCCACAACGGTAGCATTCTCTTCTGGTATTAGTTCTCTGTGACTGTTCTAATAGTTTGTTCATACCAGCCAACAGTGCTTGAAATGGTGACTCTGGCTCTTCCTGGTTGAAGGAAACTGCTCGAAACCTCGGCTTGGACATGTTCATGACTGCCTCTACTTCCACGGCCCGAAGTAAAGCTTCATTACTTTTCTTGACGCCACTCAGTCTTAAATTCCTTTGCACTTCCACATCTCTGATGCCGTTTATGAAACTCTGTGTGGCCAATTGATCTTTTGTTTCCTCTGGCAAGTCTGGGTAGGACAAGTGCCTGCTTCGAATTCTTGGAGGCTTTCACCGGATTTTTGCGTTTTTCCAGTTGGACTTGGTATACCTGGCTCAAGGATTGATTGCCGTATCGTTTGTCCAGGATGGCGATGATCTTGTCGAAATTGCCTTGTTCATCGACTGGAATGCTTTGGAGGGGTTCTAGGGCCGGACCTCTTAACGAAATTACCAGAGAAGTAGATTTTTCATGATTATCCCATCCATTAGCTGTAGCCACGGCCTCAAATTGCCATTTATACATGGGCCAAGATCAACTGCCCTCAAATGTGGGTGGTTTACTAAAGGAACCTTTGGTACTCACGGTGTGCTGGTATTTCCCTCTCTGCAAATCTTGTTGAAGTTTTTTAATTGCTGTTTCCACTTTATCTTGTACTTCACTGTGTACTGCGTCTTTAATTGAACTGATTTCAACTTTTACCTGGCTTTGGATAGCACTTATTTCAAATTTCACCTGGTTCTGGATGGAATCGATGTCATCTACTTTGGTTTCAAGAGTATCCACGGTATTTTTTAGGACCTTTATGTCGTCGTTTATTTCTCTTATATCTGATTCCACTATTTGCATTCGTTCATTAACTGTGTCATTAACTTGTGACACTATTTGCATTAATTGTTCAAATTGCAGTTGTCGTTTTTCTTCTAATATTTGAGATTTGTTTTTTCTGGTTAATTCAACTTTTTTTCTTCAAATACTTTAAAATCATTTTGTCGTTTTTTTTTCTAATAATTTAAATTCATTTTGTCGTTTTAATTCAATTTGGTCTTGTTTCTGTTCAAATATTTTAAAATCATTTTGTCGTTCTTCTTCAAATTTCGAGAATAATCCTTCCAAGAAATTTAGTTGTTTTTCTTTCATCGTGGAAACAAGATTTTGTTGTTTTTCATCAAAAGATTTCACTAACCTTTGTTGAATTTCTTCTTGATGTTGTTACTCCTTCTTGTCAAGTTTTTCCAGAATCTTAGTTATTTTTTCATCTAGTCCCTCCGTAACCTATTTGACAATTTTTTTGGTAGTTTCGTCAGTTTTTTCCATGCTTCGGGTTTCCATAAATCAAATTACGATTTTAATTGCCCTTAATCCTGCACTTCTGATCACCAAATGTATTATATACTCCGTGGGTTCAATTAAAATTTAAAAACTAATATTCACTGTCACTTTCTAGAAACTTTTATTTACATGAAATATACACAACAGCTGATTCGAATATCACAATTATAATACAACATAAGCTCTTCGCCGCACTAACTAACTGCCGCGATGATGGGCCGCTCCTTTTAAAACCCCCATCGAATCTTCTCGAACAATCCATTATCAATTCTACAGTTGCCGAGCTATTTCGAGATTAATTTTTTTTGTCCTAACAGCGATCGACGTCGTACTGGAATGAAACCAGGGCCGGCTTAGGTAAATTTCGTTACAATAATCTTACACCAAATAATATTCTGAAATGTCAAAATTCAAATTAAGGCGCTACATCAAAGATAGCCATGAGCAGGGCTACCCGACTTTTTGTTTTGAATATTACAATCAATGCATTAATTCACTTTTTTTTTGTCATCTTATTCAAATTATAGGAAATCTATACGGTAAAGATTAAAATAATCTTTAAATTGAAAGTATAACATTAAAATTAATAAAATATCAGAAATAAATTCATCAGTAGCAACGTAATTCTTATTTTAGTTGACAAACCATATTTACAAAGAAATTAAAGTTGCAAACTTGTGAGAGCTTAATGAATGGCCATTATTATGAAATACAAATTTTTGTAGGTTCTATTTCAATAGCATGTCGATGTAGAATAACTTTAGGAACGGGTCAAAATTTGTTACTTTTTAGTTTAATTTAATTCGTCTTTAACATTCGAGTCATAATCCATCTACGAAAACCCTTTCCATGTAGAACAAAGACGACCCCAGATAAAATTTGGTTTTAATGTTTGGTGTGGTATCACAGGGTCTACTATTCTGGGGCCTTTTATCTATGACGAATCACTTACTGGGCGGCGCTACTTGCATTTCTTGCAATACACTTTTCAAGACATGTTGCATAATTTGAATTTGAGAACTCGTTTAGAAATTGAGTGGTTCCAACATGATGGAGCATCTGCTCATAACTCGTTATTAGTAAGACAACACTTAGATGATATCTATCGAAACTCTTGGATAGGAAGAAATGGCCCACGCGAATTGCCACCCAGGTCTCTCGATTTGGCGGTTATAGACTTCTATTTATGGGGTGCGCTAAAAAACAAAGTATACAAAAGAAAGTATGAGACAGTTGGTGACCTAAGGAAGGAGGTATTACAAGCAACTGAAGAAATTGATAGGCGGTCTGGAGGAAAGCGGTAATGTCAATCTTAAAAAGATGCAATTTTAGTCTAAATAACAATGGTGGACTCTTCGAACATAAATTGTAACCATTATTATGTACTTCAATTTCATAAGTTTTTAGTAAGTACCTACTTATTTAGTTTTTTCGTTATATCTGATATACCTAATAAAAAAATCGTTCAATGTTTTTTGGAATAGTTATTAATAAATCAAGCTTTTTCATGGCTACCTACGTTAAAAGTGAAAATGAGAGAGAAAAGCATCCATAACTCCGTTATTTTTATGAATAACTATATCGAGTAATATATAGTTGAAAAGCTCTAAAAATGTCCGATTTTTTTTAGGTCTTTTGTGTCATATCTCGATGACAATCATATTGAGGATACAATTCCCTTCAAGTTTGATATTTACACTTTTTTTATAAAATCAAAAACAAAGGAGCTAGAGGGATTTGACTAAATCGACAGAATTTCGTTTTTTCATAATATCTAGTAATCCGAAAAATCCGAAAGTGTCATTAAATTGGACCAGTAAAACTGCAAATTTTTCCCAATTTAACCATTGCTCTATCTCCGCTAGTTTCCGAGATCCCCATACTGATCATCAAAAAAACTCACCCTGTATACAAGAAAAATTTCAGAGATGTACATTGTTGGAAAAATGCTACATATAATCTATCTTCTGATAAAATTTTCAAGAAATTAGGGGAAAATAATTTTATAGTAGTGAGTTAGCTTAGACAAACAGTTGACTCAAAGAAATTATAAGTTTTCTCATGGAAAACCTGTTTACACTTCACGTATAATTATCGTTGCACTTGGTCCAGCAATACTTCTGTGTAATCGTGCAATGTGGCTGTAAAGAATGAAAATGGGCTTTTTGCGATAAAGCTTAAGGAACAAACATACACGTGGCACTATTGAGACACCATGTACGAAATAAGAATTATATATGCATTTATTATTGTAAATATAAGACAATATTGCACTTCTGCTACATTGTGGCGTAATAGGAGTTAAACCGCATATTCACATACATTTACATGAGCAGAAGTTTCTTCATCTCTGTCTTTCGATTTGAATAAAAAATTGGAACATATTACATATTACTGCTAAATATATATATATATATATATATATATATATATATATATATATATAATTCGAAATTCTCGAAAAAAAAAGATTAATTTGGTTCTTTAAACATAGCAACTTCATTTTTGGTGATAGAAAGTTTTTTCAAAAACGATTTTGTAGGGTTTTCAAGAGCTACTTATTATTTGAATTAAAGTCCATAAAATCCCTTAGTTTTTTAATGGGGTGATGAGTTTAAAGGGCTCGTGTAAGGTGGTGTTCGCTCGTAAATAGAGGTTTTAAACGGCTATAGCCGATTTGCAGCGATCTACCGGTTATAACATTTTTCTACCCTTAGTTGACAGAGGTGGTACTTTGACATTTCTCTTTTCAACAATGAAGACTGAAGTAGAACCAAAACTCATTTGCTAGAATGTCATTTGGCTCAGCCAGAAAACGTCAAAATCATATGTTAAATTGTTTTGTTTTTGTTTATTTAAAATTTGGTACACATCAATAAATTTCTTATTTATGTAATTACTTAAGTGATTTTTGCAAAACTCTCAAAATTTATTGTTAAATGTATACGTATACATGTAAAATAGTAAATACCTAACCTAAAATGTCATTTAAGAAATAAAATCAAAAACAACTACTGCTTTGGGTTATTACCGGTTGAAAATTAACAATGACGTAACAAAGGGCTGATTTGTGAGGTCATTGGTAGGTATTAACCGAAACCGCTAGAATGTGTTTGGTTCAAAACATTTAAGAACAATTATAACCGATAGATCGCTACAAATCGGCTTATATCTCGCAAAATATTCACTGTACAGAAAATCTACTCACAGGAAGTTTAGTTAATAAAGAAGCTACAATTTAATAGTCTATAATTTTTTTCGTATCTCCAGTACTTTCGGAGATATTTTTGAAGAAAAGCGTGGAAAATACGACATTGCAAAAAATCGTTTTCTCTTTACTTAAACTTCACTTTTTCTAAAAATAGACATTTTAATTTGGTCTAACTTCTTGGGTGTATTGATAATACATATACAGTGAGGACGCGTGGGTTGGAACATATTCATTTAAAATTCAGGTGTTGTTTTTTTGGAAAAACGCTCAAACACGTCGATTTTTTTTTTGGACTGCTGTTTTTGGGATGATAAACTCATTTATACAGGGTGAGCCAGAAATAAATTGCGATCATCAACTTCATTTTTTCAAATAGAAATATTTGTTTTTTATTTTATTTTTGAATTCTACATTGAATTCTAAGTATTTTTCATATACAATGTCCTATATCGAAAATTAATAGTTATTAAAAAATTACATTTCTTTCTAAAGTTAAGAAAACAACGGTAAAAATAAGGTGTTTGTTGATTTGAACCACTCACTGTTTTGAACTTATTTGTTTACGTCTGGTTTTTATGATTGTTGGCGGCATTTTAGTCGCAAGAATGGAAACCCTTTTTTTAATGCTGGAGTTTTTAACACTTGTTTATTTCCATAGAAACTGTACTATAATTTTACTTCAAATAAGTAGTTTTCAAGTGCAGTTGCAAAGTTTCAAAGTATGCCGCGTTTAACTGAAAAGCAGCGAATAGAAATTTTGACGATGGCGGGCTATGGCGACAGAATTCGAACACAAGCTGAAGTTTGCGAATTGTTTAATATGAAGTATCGGTAGTTTATATTTATTTATTTATAATTTACGGGCTAAAACCCCATTTACATTACATAAAATTATACAACAAAGTATAAAAATACAAAGAAACGGTACAAAAATAAATTAACAAACTAAAATAAAACAACACTTAAATTATTAAGAATAATTAAATATAACTTTAGATTTGATACTAACATTAGCAACATTACAATTATACAAATCAAGCCACGAACAGTTATTATTCATAAGTTCCGATATTCTTTCCATCGGCGATAACCAGTGATATTCAGACTCATAAAAATAAGAAGTGTGTCGTAGATGTCGCTTAGGAACGTGAAAATTTAACCTACCCAACAAGTCAATACAATCTATTTTGTTGTTAATGATTTTAAAACCAAAAACAATATCACTTCTAGTCAATGATGAGTACAGATCAGGAATTTTAAGTATTTGTGCAATGTTAGAGTAGTTGTGGTTTGTAAAATGCATAGGCTGGCCACATTTGAAAGAAGAATAACGAAGAAAGGATCTACGAGGCCTTTCAAGTGATTTAATTTGGTAATCCCAATGGGGTCTCCGAATGACTGAACAATAAGATAGAATAGGATATACAAACGCGTAGTACAAAATTCTGAAGGTTTCAAACCTAGTGAATTTACTTGAAAATCTCTTGATGAAGTTGACTTGTTTAGTGGCTTTTGATTCGACATAATCCAAGTGGAATTGAAATTTTAAATTGGAGTCGATATATACCCCGAGATCCTTAATTACGTCTACCTTCCCAAGATTATTTCCATTTAAATTATACAAAAACATTTTAGTGGAGTCTTTACCAAAAGTCATGACAAAGAATTTACTGGGTTACATGTAAAACGGTTAAAAGAACACCAATTTAGAAGCGAGTCTAGATCACTTTGTAGGGAAATTCTGTCTTGAATTGACTTAATGCTTTTATATAGTTTCGCAAATAAAGAAATTTGAGAATTTTTGATCTCTTGATTTAAATCATTTATAAAAAGTATGAATAGAAGGGGACCAAGATGGGAGCCTTGACCGACTCCTGATGTGACATGAAAGGGTTCAGACATGAAATTTTTAATCTTAACAATTTGACTTCTATTTATTAAAAAAGATTCAAGCCAATGTAGTAATGGTCCATGAAAACCATAAGCCGAGAGCTTCCTAACAAGGAGACCGAAATTAACGACATCGAATGCTCGTTGAAAATCTGTATAAATAGAGTCAACAATACAATTTTTACTGATTGCATCATTTATATATTCTATGTAGGTACAAAGATTCGTCTGTGTGGACCTGGAGGGATAGAAACCATGTTGCATAGGCGTAATAAATTTGAATATAAATGAAGATATTCTATCGTATACTAATTTATCAATAAGCTTGCCAAAAACACAGTTTTTTGTAATAGGTCTATAATTATTCACATCAGATCTGTCCCCATTTTTAAATAAGGGTGTGAAAAACTAGTTTTCCAGGACTTTGGAAAAGTTCCTATAGAAATAGACCAGTTAAATAATTTAGTTAAATAAGTAGCAAAAACATTTATACAGCCCTTTACCAATCGAGGGTGTATACCATCAGGACCTGGGGAAGAGTTACCATCAAGGTCAGTTATGGCTTTTATAATGTCAGATTCCAAGAACACCAATTTGCTAAAACAATCTAAAAAATCAAATTTAACCAACGTCGATGATAAATCAAGATTATTATATACACTACTAAATTATTTTGCGAACAAATTGGCAATATCCGGAGAGTCTGCTATCTCATCGTTCAGATGCATTACTCCAGGGAGATCCCTATTACGACAAATTGAATTCACATAGTTAAAAAAGTTCTTGGAATTATGAGATAGTGATTCTTCTACCACCATGTTAAAACTAGTTTCGTCACGTAAGATCAATTTATTACATAGAACCCTTTCAGCTCTGAATAAATTATAGTAAAAAGAGGAATTATATCCAGAGCAGAGATCATAGAGATATTAGAGAAAACTAGATCAAGTGTATTATTGCTAGTATTTTTAAGATTTGAGAAATTTAAGTAAAGTGATGCTGCATTGCGTACTTCAATATTTCCATGAAATCCACTAATAACTGATGAGTTGCCAGATTTGACCCAATCATAACCTGAGAGATTAAAGTCACCTAAAATTAAAATTTTGTTAACAGCGTAACTGTCAACAAAATTAACCAATGAATTAGTAATGCAGTTTATAAATTCATAGTGATGAACAGATGAAATAAAAGGAGAGATGGGTGGTATATATCCTAAGACAACTATTAAATTACCCGCGGGCAAACGTAATTTGACACATAAACATTCAAAGGATGTATCAGTAAGAGGAATAACAAAAAAGGGATATGTTTACTTCTAGCTAATAAAACTCCACCTCCTTTTCTCTTCGTACTGGTAAGTGCTGATCTGTCACATCTCAAAATATTGTTACGAAATTTACCAGGTATACCAGGTATACCAAGTCCAAATGAGTGGAAAAACCCAAAAATCCGGTGAAAGCCTCCAAGAATTCGAAGCAGAAATTAGACGGTTAGTTCACTTGTCCTACCCAGACCTGCCAGAGGAAACGAAAGACCAGTTGGCCACACAGAGTTTCATAAACGGCATCAGAGATGTGGAAGTACAAAGAAATCTAAGACTGAGTGGCGTCAAGAAGAGTAATGAAGCTCTACTTCGGGCTTTGGAAGTAGAGGCCGTCATGAACATGTCCAAGCCGAGGGTCCGAGCAGTTTCCTTCAACCAGGAAGAGTCAGAGTCACCATTTCAAGCGCTGCTGGCTGGTCTGAACAAAATATTAGACCGGTCACAAAGAGCTGGCACCAGAGGGGCATGTTACCGCTGCGGACGGACAGGACACTTCCAACGTGACTGCCGAGTAAGGCTACCGGAACGATCACCAACCAGGGGTAGCCAACAAACCGACCTTACGAACCAGGGAAACTCCAACCAGTCAGCATAAGGGGGCGAATGCTGACTCACCCTCCACCAGCCCCCAGGACAGTATCCATCCGGGGAGTTTGCAGAGATAGCGGCAGCCTAGTCATCAGAGGCACCATCAATGGGCGAGCAGTTACCATCACCATCGATACCGGCGCCGCTGTGTCCATTGCCAAGTCCAGGGTCTTGAGAGCATCAGAAATTCGGCCAGTTAGCAATAACATCCAGCTCAGAACGGTCACCGGCGAGTCCATGTCAATACAGGGTGAGGCAGATGTTGTGCTACAGATGGGGGACAACATGATCCGGCATAGGGTCCTGGTAGCGAATATTGAGGACGATTTTATACTGGGAATGGACCTAATTAGCCAGCATGGATTTATGTTCGACCCGAGATATGATGTTCTTCGGTTCCTAAATTAGGAATTTGTATTGACACGGCCCATCAACACATCAGTCACCCCCATAAAAATTGTGGCAAAGTCTTCGGCTAGAATTCCCGGTCGAACGGAACAGATTATTCATGGGCAGCTAGACAGCAATCCTGGGAGCTGCGTTGGAATGGTGGAGCCCGTACACTCAGCTCATGACTACTTAGTTGGACGGGCTATAGTTAAAACCGGACGAGATATACCAATCAGAGTTTTGAATCTGTCCAACAACGACATCAGAATTACCAATGGTCAAGAGATAGCTTGTTTCGAGCCAGTAGAAACCATCATCAATTGCGAAGAAGAGTACCAGACGTCGGTGAAGGAACCAGGGCACGATAAAGAGTTCCTACAACAGTTTGCTGACCACTTGACACACTTGACATCAGAGAACCAGAAGAAAGCCAAGCAATTTATCAGAAAACACTGGCAAATTTTTAACAGTAAAAATGGAACTACCGGTCGCACCAACATCATCCAGCATCGAATAGATACCGGAAAGGCTCAACCCATCAGAATACCACCTAGACGACTACCATTGGGGCAACAACAGGCAGTCGAGGAAAACATCGAGTCCATGTTACAAAATGGAGTTATTGAGCCATCCATCAGTCCATGGTCTGCTCCCGTCGTGCTAGTTAAAAAGAAAGATGGAACCACCCGATTTTGCGTGGATTACAGAAAGCTGAATGATGTCACGAAGAAAGACAGCTATCCACTACCCCGAATCGATGACACTTTGACCACACTAGCAGGCTCCCGTTGGTTTTCCACACTAGACCTAAAAAGTGGATATTGGCAGGTTGGTCTACAGGCAAACGACAGAGAGAAGACAGCGTTCTCCACCAGTAAAGGGCTGTTTCAGTTCACGGTCATGCCCTTTGGGTTATGTAATGCACCCGCTACATTTGAGAGACTAATGGAGTATGTACTGAGCGGGTTAACATGGAGGACGTGCTTAGTATACCTCGACGACATTCTAGTCATGGGCCAGACATTCGACGACCATCTGAAGAACCTGGGCGAAGTATTCTCCAGAATTAATAACGCCAACCTGAGACTCAATCCGAAGAAGTGTTCCTTGTTTCAAAAAGAAGTAGAGTTTTTGGGCCACGTAGTGTCCGAGTCAGGAATCCGCACCAACGAAGACAAGATAGAAGCCATCCGTGATTGGCCAGTTCCAAGAGACAAACATGAACTCCGAAGCTTCTTGGGCCTCTGTTCATACTACCGGCGTTTTGTTGAGGGATTTGCCACCATCGCCGCCCCTCTACATCGGCAGACCACTGATAAAGAGACCTTCCATTGGAATCAGGATTGCGAAACATCATTCAGGCGACTGAAGGCAGCACTATGTTCCAGCCCAATCCTAGCCTTTCCTACACAGTCCGGCAAGTTCATCTTAGACACAGACGCCAGCAACACAGGTTTGGGGGCCGTCCTATCCCAGGTGCAAGATGGTGAAGAGAGGGTGATCGAGTACTACAGCCGTGGATTCTCGAAGCCAGAAAGAAATTATTGCGTCACCAGAAAAGAACTTCTTGCAATAATAAGGGCTGTGGACCATTTCCACAAATACCTGTATGGTCGCCATTTCTTAATCCGAACAGATCATGCCGCACTCAACTGGCTGCTGGACATGAAGACACCGGAAGGACAACTGGCCAGATGGATGGAGAAATTACAGTAATACGACTTCAAGGTGGAACACCGTGCCGGCCGGTTGCACAATAATGCCGATGCCCTATCCAGAAGACCCTGTAGAGCGGAATGCAAGCATTGTCTGAAGACGGAACAGCGAGAGGGTATCTCCATCAGGCAGATCCGAGTACAGGTCAAGGAAGACTGGACAACGGAACAGTGCATCCAGGACCAAATGGCTGATCCAGACATCGAACCAATCTTGTCACTCAAAATGAGAGGGGCACCCAGGCCACGATGGGACGAGGTAGCTAGGTACTCCGGGGTGCTGAAATCGTTATGGGCTCAGTGGGACTCTCTAAGAGTAGACAATGGAATGCTCAAGCGAGTTTGGGAAAGCGCTGATGGACGAGAAACCAAGTCCCAACTGGTAGTTCCGAAGAAAAAGGTACCAGCCATCCTGACCGAAGTACATGATGGAATTACCGGAGGCCACCTGGGCATGAATAAAACCCTAGACAAAGTTCGCCAGCGGTACTACTGGGTGAATTACTTCGAAGACGTCAGAGCCTGGTGTCGCAAATGTGCCACATGTGCCGCCAGTAAGGGCCCGAAAACCCGAACCAAGGGCAGAATGCAGCAGTACAATGTGGGCGTCCCATTTGAGAGAATTGCCATCGATGTTGCCGGTCCGTTTCCCGAGTCTGAGAGGGGGACAAATACATTCTGGTCGCAATGGATTACTTCAGCAAATGGCCTGAGGCATATGCGATACCCAACCAAGAGGCAACCACGGTAGCGACGGTGCTAGTAGAACAACTATTCAGCAGGTTTGGTGTCCCGATGGAATTACATTCAGACCAGGGGCGTAACTTCGAATCGAATGTATTCCAGAAGGTCTGCACGATGTTGGGGATCAGGAAAACGAGAACAACACCATTACACCCACAGTCAGACGGAATGGTGGAAAGATTCAACAGGACCTTGGAACAACACCTATCCAAGGTCGTCAGCAATAACCAGCGTGATTGGGATGAGCATATTCCCCTATTCCTGTTGTCATATCGCTCTGCTGTACATAATAGTACAGGCCTGACCCCAGCCAGGGTCTTATTCGGAAAGGAGCTGCGACTACCATGCGACTTGGCATTTGGCTCCCCCGAAGAACCTCCCCAAGACATCGACGATTATGCCGACCAGCTCCGACATAACATGCTGGCAATACACGACTTAGCCCGAACGCAGATGTTGGCCACCAGTGACCGGATGAAGACGCGATACGACCTCAAGGCCAATTCAGTCGGGTTCCAGGAGAGGGACAAAGTCTGGTTGTACAACCCCCAACGGAGCAAGGGTAAATCCCCAAAGCTTACACCCGCCTGGGATGGTCCATACGAGGTGGTCAAGAGGCTTAATGACGTCGTCTACCGCATCCGTCGAAACCCCAAGGCTAAATTAAAGGTGGTTCACTTAGATCGACTCGCTCCCTACCATGGAGGGGATGTTTCTGATCGGGACGATCAGAATTAAAGGGGGGGGCAGTGTTACGAAATTTACCCAAAGCCGACCCTGTGTCATTTCAGCACGACAACAAATGCTTCAAGATAAAAAAATACGATTCTCGAAAAGGCTCGGCAGCGGAAGGAACGATGGTGATTTCTACTGGAGAATTCCACGGGGATTATAAAAGAAGCACGCCACGATCGCAGTTGAGTTATACCGCGACGACTAGCTTATATGAAAATGTATTGTGAATCAGCTGTTTTAAATGTAAATAAAGTTCTAGAAAAGTGAAAGTAAATATTAGTTGTTATAATTTTTAAATTGAACCCACGAAGTACATAACAATATTATAAGAACTAAAACCAAGCTCTTCACTTGAAATAGTATCGTCCAAGTTTGTCTCACACAATGCAATAATGTCATAATATT
This sequence comes from Octodonta nipae, assembly GCA_034190945.1. Classification (NCBI taxonomy): domain Eukaryota; kingdom Metazoa; phylum Arthropoda; class Insecta; order Coleoptera; family Chrysomelidae; genus Octodonta; species Octodonta nipae. Next base: position 47,616,582 of record CM067224.1, on the reverse strand, counting down.
GAAAACACTGCAAACGCAAACGAAGATCCACAATCCTTCCTCTAATGCTTGTGATGTTTTGATAAAAGATCTTGATCGATGCAGCACTAACTTTTTTCCTATTCATTGTTACCAAACTTCCTAGTGACAATGGAAGGAATACGGTCATGATAGGCAATGCAAAGGTTATGTTCGCCATTTTCAGTTTTGTGAGCCTCAAGAGAATCCGCAAAATCATAGATAATTACGTTTTTTCACGATTCATAATGTCTCTTACCTCCGTAGCTACAGAAAGTTCTACGCTTTCCGACTTGTTTTCCAAAGTATCAATACGATTTTCAAGTGTGTCGAGTCTATCTTTAATGGAAAAAATTGCTGTTGATAATTCGCCAATCATCAATACTAGCTTGTTGTTTTTCAAAACGAGTATCGATAAGATCCCATAATGTTTTGATAGAGGGATCCAGGTTATCAGCTTTATTATCAGAAACAGGAGAGGATGAACCATTCATATTGTTATGAGAAGACTGATGTGAATGTCTAGTGAAATTGCTGTTCTGGTTTTTGCAACAGTAACCGTAAGTCCAATTGGATCTCCTATTAGCTTTCGTGCTGCACTTATTGTGATAAAATGCATTACAGTTCGAACAGTTGTTGGCATTGCTGTCAGTGATAATACCATTACAATAAAGATATTTATGTAAAGACAAGTTTGAAACTGCCTTTTGAGACCTTGTCCTATTGGCCATTAAGATTGTGGTTAAAGAGCAGCCTTGAACAGCAAGTATATAAATAGTAATATCGATTATGCTTGTACTACTTCAAAATCTATATAACTAAAATCAAAATTTGATCAAATTTTCATTTTCACATCCAGTCATCAGATAAAACTGAAGGCAGCCCCTGAACAATATATTTATTCTCGACGTATAGGTTTTTCTTCTTAACGTTTTTATTACTTATTTGTGGCGTAAATAGTACCCTGGATAAGTATTTAATAAAAAATAGATATACTACTCACAGTATTCAAGATTATGTTACACCACACTAGTAGGTAGAAACGATATTAAAAGTTGGTCGTATTCTTATAACAAACCAATAACTATCTTAAATTAAAAACGCACTATGACGGGAGAACGAATTTCAATGAGTTTAACACGATCACGGCAGGGGTAGTTAGTAAAATAGAAAAAAAGTTTCTAGAATTTGGCCACGTAAGAGGCAATTATAAAACCAAACATCTTCCAGAAGATACACAATTAAAAGCTTTGCTTGATTTACAAGAAAATCCTCACAAATCCACTAGACAAATAGCCGCAGAACAGCCAATAAGTAAATCTTCTGTTATAAAATGCTTATTTGAAGTAGAAGTACAGTTTCTTTGGAAATAAACAAATGTTAAAAACTCTTCCATTAAAAAGAGGGTTTCCATTCATGCGACAAAAATACCGCCCACAATCATAAAAATCAGACGTAAATAAATAGGTTCAAACAAACAAACACTTTATTTTTACCTTTGGTTTCTTAAGAAAGAAATGTAATTTTTTTAATAACTGTTAATTTTCGGTATAGGACATTGTACATGAAAAATACCATTTGAAAAAATGAAGTTGATGGTCGCAATTTATTTCTGGCCCACCCTGTATAAATAACTTTATAATCCTAAAAACCGCAGTCCAAAAAAAAAACCGACGTGTCCGAGCGATTTTCCAAAAAAAACAACACTTAATTTTAAATGAATTTGTTCGAACCCACGCGTCCTCACTGTATAAAGAGAACACAGTTTTAATAAGGGGGTAGTTAGGAGATTGTTTTCACAGATTTTTTTTGTAGAAAAAAGTAGGTACCTACCTTATTTTGATCATGTCGATCAATTTTCATGCTAGAGACTTTTTCCTTGAAAGGCCTAATTATATAGTTTAAAAAACATTCTATAAGTTTTCCTCCACAAATGCAAAGTTTTCCCCTTATTTGACTTTGAATCTTTCAAATTATGCTTTTGATAAAAAAAGCTAACCATTAACATGCCTTATCTCGGTTCGTGTTAGTCGTAGAAGAATTTTGTTTTTTTGCACTACAATTTTGCCCTCTACAGTTTTTTTTTGATAAAATGCATATTTTTCGAGTTAATCGCTAAAAAAACCTTCAAAAAGGTTACATTCAACCGAGAATAACTCGAAAAATATTAGTTTTACGAAGAAAACGCAAACAACATTTTCCTTATAATTACGTTTTCCATCGATTCCTATAGTTAAAATGTAATAAAAAATATCAAGCCCGAGGTGGCGTAGCAACCCCCCAAGGTTTTAACGTACAACGGCATGTTATAGAAAATAATCCTTGGGCTTTTCTCTACTCTCTGTGAAAATTTCAAGTGAATCCATGCTGAACGAAATTCCTAGCCAGAATGCTTCATTTTCCTGTACTGTTTACCATCTTAAATGTTGAATTGGTAAGTTTTTATAATTACGCTCATAGTTTCGATTAAACTTAAATTGTTATAATTATTGCCAAATTACTTCAATATTACTGCATTAATTCAAAAAGCCCGAATTTTTACAAAGATTATTCCTTATAATAGCCTGAAAATGAGCTTTCCCAGATTGTGGTTAATTTCTAGTTGCAACTCACTACAATTCTGTATGAATAGATATCATTCCTATTAATTATTGTAATGTTTTTATTTTCACAATCAGGTTCAGTTCAGTTCTTGGATTTATTTAAAAACACAGTCCAACTCACTCTAATTTATTTCCACTACTTTATCACAATTTATATTCACAGAAACTATTTACATTTTATTTTAACTATACAATACGGCCGTCGATAACTAAATGCCTCCTATCGCCAGCTGTCCATATTTATATATTTCTCTCCGAATTGTCTGGTAAGTCCACGAACCATCGGGAGACTCTTTCATGTTCTGGAAGCTTTAAGGGAATTCTCAGTAACGGCAGCGGTCGGCCTGTTGAGAGACGAAACATTTCGGATTCCCAGAAGTAGCGGAATAATGTCCCTTCCGCGAATTGGTTGATGGCCGATTGCACCAGGCGTCGGATGAATTCTCGTAACATTGACCCCTCCTTAAGACCATTTCGTCCCGGAATGTCCCAGAATCCTTCCTGCTGTGATAATATTTGCAGGACTTTCCATTTCGACAATGGGAAGTTTGGTGGAAGTAACACTCAACGGTCTTCGAATCTGGGCTGCGAATATTGAGACAGCATACCAAGATGTCGATGCCACTAAATCGAAAGATTGTTTCCATCATACTTCTCACCACACTCCATTCAGTCCATCCAACCCGCAGGCTATCTTTGGGACCGCCAATTTCATCAGATTCTTCTCCATCATCACATTCCTCAATTCTAGCAGAGTCTTCCAAAGATCGCTGTATGTTGGCTTGTCCTGCAGAATGTTTTCGTTACCAAATAAAAGATGTCTCTGGTACCCACTGGTTGTTTATCTTCGAGATGAAGGACCTTCCCTCCACTGGATCTTGCTCCCGTAGCTTCTGGAACTGGCCGTACTTTTTGGCAAACACATTGGATATTCCTCTGGACATCCGGAGATTCTATGGGCACCTCAAACAGGTCTCGGGGTTCCTCTGTGGTCACGTCGTGCTGCACTTTCTGCCCATACAGTGGCATAAACTGCTCGAAGGTCATCTCGCATCGGATGGTTGAATGCTGCGGACTTGGGCTTTCCGGCATAAGGTGCTAACCTGTTGAAATGTAACACCTTTGGTTTTCCTCGAGGTAGCTTCTCCCAAGATCTTTGTAGCTTGGGCGAATCAAACAAGATTATCAGCTTGGAATTCCCCGCCCTCGGCTCAGATGTCATAGGCTTCCTTCATTCGGGCACTGGCATTCTCGATATTTAACCGGACTCGTTGGTGTATGTCGTCCATCTTTCGACGTAACTGGCTGACATAGTCTTCACCGGCAGTCTCTTCTCCTGGGGGACATCCAAACTTCAAATCACATGGTAGTCGTAACTCTCGTCCCATAATAACGCTTGCCGGGTTCTGGCCCGTGGACTCGTGCACAGATGAACGATATGCCATTAGAAACAAGTGAAGATACTGGTCCCAGTCTCTTTGGTGGTCAGAGACTACCTTTGACAAATGGCGATTAATGGTTCTATTCATCCGTTCTACCATTCCATCGGACTGCGGATGTAATGATGTCGTCCGTGTTTTATTGATCTTCAGAAGTTTACAGACATCTTGGAAAAGGGTAGATTCAAAATAATTTCTACCTTGGTCTGAGTGCAACTCCAAGGGAACACCAAAACGACTGATCCATTCCTTGACGAGGACATCAGCAACGGTCAAGGCTTCTTGATTCGGCAAGGCATATGCTTCGGCCCATTTACTAAAATAGTTCATCACCACCACAATGTATTTATTTCCACAGTAGGATTCAGGAAATGGACTGGCAACATCAATGGCTACTCTTTCGAATGGACTGCCCATCTTATATTGCTTCATGGGAGCTTTTGGTCGCTTCTGAGGCCCATTACTTGCTGCACAAACCGTACATTTCCGGCACCACTCCTTAACATCTACCTGGCAGTTTACCCAATAGAAGCGTTCTCTCAACTTCCCCAGGGTTTTCGTTACACTCAGATGTCCTCCAGTTGTACCATTATGTAGTTCTCGTAGAACCTCTGGTCTCCTATTTCTCGGAACTACAATCTGTTTTCTGTCGTTTTTCTCCTCTGAAGTTTCCAGGACGCGCTTGCGAAGTCCATTTTCCAGGATGAGGGAGTTCCACTGAGCCCAGTACGACTTTATGGTTGGAGAGTATCGGGAAATCTCCTGCCACGTAGGTGTGCGGTCTTCTTCCTTCCACCGGATAACTTCTTTTAGCACCGGATCCAATTTCTTGTTTTTCTGGATCTCCTCAGATTGCCAATGGTCATCGATGGCGGTAGTTCTACAGAGGACAGCCCCTTTTTCTTCTGCTCGCTGACAATGTTTGCAATCATCAGGGCATGGTCTCTTCGATAGGGCATCAGCGTTCTTATGGCTTGTTCCAGCTCGATGTTCAGTCTCGAAGACGAATTCTTGCAACCGCTCAATCCACCTGGCCACTTGTCCTTCGGGGTTTTTAAACTGCAGGAGCCACTTCAGTTCTCCATGATCAGTCCTCAGGAGGAATCTTTTACCATAGAGGTACTTGTAGAAATGTTCTACCCCCTTTACCACAGCCAAGAGTTCCCTGCGGGTAACGCAGTAATTCCGTTCAGGCTTGCTCAGGGTCTTGCTAAAATAGCCGATGACTTTCTCCTGACCGTCTTGAATCTGCGAAAGCACCTCACCAATTCCGACATTGCTTGCGTCGGTATCCAAAACGAAGTTCCCAGATGGATAACTTAAGACGGGGGCACTCGTCAATGCTCTTTTCAGTGTCTCGTATGATCGTTGGCATTCCTCGTCCCACTGGTACTGCACCTTCCCCTCTGTGAGTCTAGTAAGTGGCTTGGCGATGTTGGAAAATCCGGCGACGTACCGACGATAGTACGTGCATAACCCCAGGAAACTTCTTAACTGGTGAATATCTTTAGGTATCGGCCATTCCTGGACAGCTTTAATTTTCTGTTTATAAACAGCTACTCCCTCTGCGGAAACCACATGTCCAAGATATTGCACCTCTTCTTGGAACAGCTGACACTTCTTGGGGCTTAACTTTAGTCCGGAACTTCGAATTGGCCAAACTCCTCTAGGTTCTTGACGTGGTCTTCAAATGATCTTCCAACAACGATAATGTCGTCAAGATACACCAAGCATGTTTTCCATGAAAGCCGTTTTAACATTGTTTCCATCAATCTTTCAAACGTCGCTGGAGCATTACACAACCCAAACGGCATCACCGTGAATTGGTAAAGTCCTGAGCCGATGGTAAAAGCAGTCTTTTCTCTGTCTTCTCTAGCAAGTTCCACCTGCCAATAACCGCTTTTCAAGTCCAGGGTGAAAAACATCTTCGATCCAGCCAACTTATCTAGGGTATCGTCTATTCTTGGAAGGGGATAGCTGTCTTTTTTTGTAGCGTGGTTTAATTGCCGATAGTCCACGCAAAATCGGGTCTAACCATCTTTCTTTTTAACCAAGACAACTGAAGACGCCCAAGGGCTATTGGATGGTTCAATAATACCTTCTTCCTCCATCTCACGGACTATCCTATCGGCTTCTCTTTTAGCTAGGGGTAGTCTTCTCGCCGACTGTCGAATAGGCTGAGCGTCCCCAGTATTAACTTTATGTTTCACCAGATCAGTTCGTCCTCTTTTGCCATTCCCTACATCGAAGATATCCTGGTAGTTTCTAACGATGTTCCTCAATTTTGCTTTCTGGTTTGGTTTCAAATTCTTAGATGAATCGGTGATGAATCTTTCCAGTTCCTCAGATAGTTTACCTGGTGGCATTTCTGCATGCTGTGTGCTTTTGACTACAAAGGAAATTGTTGAACAATGGCCCAAAGTTGTTCCTTTCTTTAGCACAACCGAGTAATGATTCAGGTTCATTTCTCTTACTGGAACAATCTCCCTGGCACCAAACAGTCTTCTCCAGTGCGACTCCTCTGACTACATTTCCGTCGTTAAGTTCGGGATCAAACGTCATTACTGTTCCAGCTTGAGCTTTCCCATCTAAGCAAGCATTTATAGTGATTTCAGCTCTTTCCGGAACATTGGCAAGTGGTGAAGCACCACTTCTTCGTCATTCACTCGCAGAATTCCATCATGGAAGTTTAACTGGAACCCCTTGGAGCTCATGACATCCATTTCAATGATTACTTCGTCTTTGATGTCTGCCACTAATGCCCGATGTAGGAAGGTTGTGTTTCCCAAGGTCATTTCAACCTCTATTTCACCATGGACTTTCGCTGCTTCTCCTGTCGCTGTTCGCAGTTGCCATTTTCTTGGTTTTATCATTGTCTCTAAAACAATGTTGGGCCTTATTACTATTTTCGTCGCACCAGTATCCAGCAGCATTGTAAATTGCTTCCTATTAAGGCCATCTACAAAGACACTGTTAACGTGGTTGCGTAGCGAAGCGACATATGCGTTGGTAGTTGGGAATTGTTGGTTACAGGTCGACGATGGTCCCTTTATATTGACCTTCTTTAGTTTTCCCGACGAGGAAGTCTGTACTCCGTTGCTCTTTTTGCAACGACTCTGGACATGTCCTACCTTACGACACTTCCGACATCTAACTAGTCTTTTTATCTTTCTTACAGAGGCTTCATCGTTTCCGCCATCTTCGGATTCTTCGTCAACGATTCGGACTCTGGCTTGACCTCTGCGGGTATTTTTCGCAGCCTCGAATTCTAGAACTCGAGCCAGTGCATCTACTAATTGAGTCGGTCGAGCTAGGGTCAATGCTTGTCTGGCTTCGTGGTCCCGTAGTCCATCCAAAAATGCTTGCACTGCTAACCTTTCTATCACATTTTCCGGTGTGGCTGGATAGGCAAGGCGAACCAGACGGGCAATATCCGCTTCAAATTCTTGTAGGGATTCATTCGATTTCTGGTGGCGATTTTTCAGTTGGGAATGATAAACATGCTCCAAATGGGTTTGCCCATACTTCAGTTCTAAATGTTTGACCAGTTGTTCGTAGTCTTCTTGCTCCGAGGTATTCAACATTTGTAATAATACTATTGCGTTCTCCTCTGCCGACCATCCGTTTACCTTTGCTGTAGCCTCGAATTGGCGCCTATAATTAGTGCATGACGATTTTCCATCAAATTGTGGAGGTTTCATTTTGTGTCTTGCTCCTTCGAGGCCAATTTTTTAATCCACTACTTCTGAACTGTTTCTGCTTAGGATTTTTGATTGAGTTTCTCCCCTTTGTATTGTGTTCTTTTATTTTGCTGATCTCAGCCTCCATTATATGCTTTAGCTCTTCTATCCGCGTTTCATTTTTGCCTGACTCTTCGAACATTGTCTGCTTTAGTTCTTCTATCCGCGTTTCACTTTTGACTGACTCTTCGACCACTGTTTGCTTTAGCTCTTCCATCCGAGCCTCATTCTCGAATATTTTCTCTTCTAGCATTTCTGAATTTTTCTTTACCATGCTTTTCAAATTTTCGTCTAGGGATTTAGAATTTTCCAGTAATTTGTCTTCCAGACTTTTAGAATTCTCTATTAATTTGTCTTCCAAGGTTTTAGTATTTTCTTGTAATATTTGTAGGTAACCTCTAAAGCCTTAGAATTCTCCACTAATTTATCTTTTAACGACTCTTTCAAGTTTTTAGAATTTTCTAGCAATTTATCTGGTAACGCTTCTTTTAAACTTTCCTCCATTTGTTTTAATAGCATGACCACCCCAGTACCAGAAACTTTAAATAAATAAGTGTCGAGATTGGTAACTTCATTTATTAGAGCATCTCGTAGCCGTTGTACTACTTCACTTTTCTTCCCACTAATTTCTAAATCCCTTTCCTCAAGTTCTTTTTTCAAGTCCGTCACTTTCATTTGGTCCAAACTCAGGTTCAGAAAACTGAATGCCAGCTGTCTATATTTATATATTTCTCTCCGAATTGTCTGGTAAGTCCACGAACTATTGGGAGACTGAACGGCTGCGGTCGGTCTGTTGAGAGACGAAACATTTCGGATTCCCCGAAGTAGCGGAATAATGTCCTTTCCACGAATTGGTTAATGGCCGATTGCACCAGCTGTCGGATGAATTCTCATAACATTATTTTTTAAGTACCTAAGTATTATAGTATATTAGTGTTTTAATTTGTAGTTGTCTTAAAATTGTTTTAGTATACGGGGCTTTCACATCAAAACTAGCCACCCTAAATAACTCTTGAAATATCTTTAAAAGAAAAAGACAAAAAACACGTTAATTTATATTTACGAGGGGACACACATTTTACACGTATCGGTCACCCTGCAGTTCAACCCCTAAGCGGGGTTCTAAAAGTATAAAATACAAAGGGATATCATGTGATACTTCTTTTTAAAGTCTATTTTTTGCCAATCTTTCGACATATCATTTTTTTAAAAAAGATTATTTTTTTAAAGAGTAATGAGACCTAGAAACTGTAAAAAATTAAAAATTGTAATTGAAAAAAAACATGAGTATAAATACCGAAATAAACAAGTGAGAAAAAAAAATCTTAAATGTTTTTGTGACTGTAAATGTAAAGAATTTATTATTAGTAGTGGTTTCATTGAATACTAACCATCAAATTTCGACAATGGTTTATTCTTTCAAGAAAGAATTAAAATATTTATTTATGGGGAAGAACAACGCTGTGCAGGCAGAACTGCTCATGTTTTTCAACAGAGATATCCCCATTAAAATATTGGGCATCAGTATGTGTTGGATTTAGTTCATAAATTTGAAGAAACTGGAAGTATGTGCAATAAAATTATCAAGAATGGTAGAGTTTTAACTGAAGCTGCACAGGTTGAGATTTTGGGTCATTTTGCCATTGGTCCTCAAACATCAATACCAAAAGTCTCCAGGTTAACAAATATTTCCGTGGGCTATGTGCATAAAACGTTACACCTAAATAATTTTTTTCCCTACAAAATACATCTTTCACAACAGCTTACTGAGGATGATTATGACAGAAGGTTGCAATTCTGCGAATTAATGACTCAAAGGGCAAATGCAGACCCTAATTGTATTAAAAATATTTGTTGTTTTTCTGAAGAGGCAGGGTTTTTTTTAAATGGTTTTGTCCATAAACATAATTGTAGATACTGGAACAATACCAATCCACAAGTTTTTCAGGAAGAGCACAACCAACATCCTCACAAAAATCAACGTATGGGCCGGAATTCTCGGAAAAAAATTATTGCTCCTTTATTCGTGGAAGAAAATTTAACTGGGAATTGTATTTGGACTTTTTTCAACAGGACGGAGCACCTCCACATTATGCCTTGCCTTTACAAAAGTGGCTTAATGAGACATTTTCAGATAAATGAATTGGAAGAAGGGGCGCTATAGAATGGCCAGCAAGATCACCCGACCTAACGCCCCTTGATTTTTTTACGGGGCATCTAAAAACTGTGGTGTATAAAACTCAACCTCGTGATATATTCTTGATCTTAGACGTAGAATACTGGAGTGTAAGTTGATTACACCAGAGATGCTTCAAAAAGTGCGAGAGGAATTCGAGCTACGACTTTACCATTGTCTTACCAACAATGACGGAAATTATGAACATCTGATTTAAGTACTACGTAATTCTAACGCTAATACAATTAATACCTTCTACCATATATTCCTCAAAGTTTCCATCCATATTTCAGAAGTTTGCCTTTCCTAAATAACAGAACTAGAACTTCAACCTCACATGCTAATGAACTCACTCAATTTTGATGCAAAAAATTAAAGGGATGAATGTATTGACTAGGATTTTCAACATGTTCAGTGGACACACAACATAGGTCAATATTTTCTCACTTCATCAAAGTTATTTCTACAGGTGTTGCAACATTAGTTTTTATTTTCATGTTGAAAATGTTATTTTTATGATTATCTTAATTAAATTCCGAATACTTATACTTACTTTAAATTTACCTTCATTTTTTCAAACTTTTTTTTGAATGAACCAGTTAGCTTAATTTGACTATTTATTGACTTATACCTACTGATTGGCTTCTGTACTCTCCATATATTAAAAGTAGGTTGTTGTAAGCGACAATGATAGCTGACGGCGTATTCACACACATGAAATTCTATATATTTTAACATTCAATCAGACATCGCAACCATTACATATAAATAGGCAACTACTACTTTGTTATGAACAAGTATGATTAAAAAGTCCGGGACCAGAAACGAAGTTCTGAGGACGCCGAATATTAGTAAATTAATAGCTTTAAGACATAATTGGTCTTCATATGTGCTATTAGGGGACTTGTTTGAATTTTCTAAAATTGATTCAAATATATCCAAAATCTGATTTTTTTCCTTCTTTGCAAAATGGAGTGTGATTTACTTAAATTTCCTAAAATTAATTCACATTTCCACTCCTGGCACATATTAGGTACTTCACTCACAGACGTCAAAATTCAAGATAATACCCCATTATGACTCAACAACTTATATGAAGACGCGAGATGTAAAGACCGACATCTAGGATTTTCGGGGAAGGAATGACATCCCGAGGTGAGTATTCAACAACTTATCTTCCTACACAAACAGTTATATAGTTTATATTTTTTAAATTGTCTAATTCAGTAGGGTTTGGAGCAAGTTCTCAATCCTGGTGCATTTTATTATGCTTAGAAAAGTAAAAGAACAAGATCTACCCCATCCTGAATTTGAAAAGATTTCTTTTCCTAACCAGTGATAAAATGATTTTTTAAATTTTCTAAAATTAATTCAACAGATCTTGGAGGTGAAAACTAGACCTCAGGTGCAATTTATGCTTAGACAATTTAGAGTTCTAGATATTACCCCATCATAAATCTGAGAAAAAATATCTCTCTGCAGTTATATGATTATGATGTTATATTTGGTTTATTAAAAATTTTCTAAAAGTAATTGAGCAGACCCTGGAGCCAGTTCCCATTTCTGGTGCACACTATTTTACTTCAAGAAGTCTAAACTTCTAACTCTTCAACTCATTATTTTCACTGGATTTTATTAAAAACTATACAACTAATATTCACTCTAACTTTTCTAGAACTTGTATTTACATCAAATTACACAGAACAGCTGATTCAAATCACAATAAGAATTTTACATATAATCTCTTCGCTGTACTAACTAATTGCCGCGATTTTGAATCGTCCTTTTAAAACCAGCATCGAAAAAATTCTCGTATAATCAATCATCAACTCCACAGCCGCCAAGCCATTTCGAGAACATTTTTTATCCTAGAAGCGATCGGTGTCGTACTGAAATGAAACAAGGTCGGCTTAGGTAAATTTCGTAACACTGCCCCCCCTTTAATTCTGATCGTCCCGATCAGAAACATCCTCTCCATGGTAGGGGGCGAATCGATCTAAATGGACCAACTTCAACTTAGCCTTGGGGTTTCGACGGATCCGGTAGACGACGTCATTAAGCCTCTTGACCACCTCGTATGGACCATCCCAGGCGGGTGTAAGCTTTGGGGATTTACCCTTGCTCCGTTGGGGGTTGTACAGCCAGAATTAGTCCCTCTCCTGGGACCCGACTGAATTGGCCTTTAGGTCGTATCGCGTCTTCATCCTGTCACTGGTGGCCAACATCTGCTTTCGGGCTAATTCGTGGATTGCCAGCATGTTATGTTGGAGCTGGTCGGCATAATCGTCGATGTCTTGGGAAGGTTCTTCGGGGGAGCCAAAAGCCAAATCGCAGGGTAATCACATCTTTTTAGAATAGGACCCTGGCTGGGGTCACGCCTGTACTATTATGTACGGCAGAGCGATATGCCAACAGGAATAGGGGAATATGCACATCCCAATCACGCTGGGTATTGCTGACGACCTTGGATAGGCGTTGTTCCAAGGTCCTGTAGAATCTTTCCACCATTCCGTCTGACTGTGGGTGCAATGGTGGTGTTCTCGTTACTAGCACCGTCGCTACCATGGTTGCCTCTTGGTTGGGTATCGGATATGATTCAGGTCATTTGCTGAAGTAATCCATTGCGACCAGAATGTATTTGTTCCCCCTCTCAGACTCGGGAAACGGACCGGCGACATCGATGGCAATTCTCTCAAATGGGACGCCCATATTGTACTGCTGCATTCTGCCCTTGGTCCGGGTCTTCGGACCCTTACTGGCTGCACAGGTGTCACATTTCCGGCACCAAGCTCTGACGTCTTCAAAGTAATTCCGCTGGCGAACTTTGTCTAGGGATTTGTTCATGCCCAGATGGCTCCCGGTAATCCCATCATGTACTTCGGTCAGGATGGCTGGTAGCTTTTTCTTAGGAACTACCACTTGGGACTTGGTTTCTCGGCCAACAGTGCTTACCCACACTCGCTTGAGCATTCCATTCTCTATTCTTAGAGAGTTCCATTGGGCCCATAACGATTTCAGCACGCCCGAGTATCTAGCTACCTCGTCCCATAGTGGCCTGGGTGCCCCTCTCGTTTTGAGTGACAAGATTGGTTCGAGGTCTAGATCAGCCATTTGGTCCTGGATGCACTGTTCCGTTGTCCAGTCTTCATTGGCCTGCACTCGGATCTGTCTGATGGAGATACACTCTCGCTGTTTCGTCTTCAGACAATGTCCGCATTCTGCTCTACAGGGTCTTCTGGCTAGAGCATCGGCATTATTGTGCAAACGGCCGGCACGGTGTTCCACCTTGAAATCGCATTGCTGTAATTTCTCCATCCACCTGGCCAGTTGTCCTTCAGGTGTACAGCAGCCATTTGAGGGCGGCATGATCTGTTCGGATTAAGAAATGACGACCATAACGGTATTTGTGGAAATGGTCTACAGCCCTTATTATTACCAGAAGTTCTTTTCTGGTGACGCAATAATTTCTTTCCGGTTTCGAGAATCCACGGCTGTAGTACTTGATCACCCTCTCTTCACCATCTTGCACCTAGGATAGGACGGCCCCCAAACCTGTGTTGCTGGCGTCGGTGTCTAAGATGAACTTGCCGGACTCTGTAGGAAAGGCTAGGATTGGGCTGGGACATAGTGCTGTCTTCAGTCGCCTGAATGATGTTTCGCAATCCTGATTCCAACGGAAGGTGTCTTTCTCAGTGGTCTGCCGATATAGAGGCGGGGCAATGGTGGAAAATCCCTCAACAAATCGCCTGTAGTAGGAACAGAGCCCCAAGAAGCTTCGCAGTTCATGTTTGTCTCTTGAGACTGGTTAATCACGGATCTTGTCCTCGTTGGTGCGGATTCCTGATGACGTGGCCCAAAAACTCTACTTCTTTTTGGAACATGGAACACTTCTTCGGGTTGAGTTTCAGGTTGGCATTATTAATTCTCGAGAATACTTCGTCCAGGTTCTTCAGATGGTCGTCGAATGTCTGACCCATGACGAGAATGTCGTCGAGGTATACTAAGCACGTCCTCCATGTTAACCCGCTCAGTACATACTCCATTAGTCTCTCAAATGTAGAGGGTATTAAATAACCCAAAGGCATGACCGTGAACTGAAACAGCCCTTTACTAGTGGAGAACGCTGTCTTCTATCTGTCGTTTTCGTGTAGACCAACTTGCCAATATCCACTCTTTAGGTCTAGTGTGGAGAACCAACGGGAGCCTACTAGTGTGGTCAGAGTGTCATCAATTCGGGGTAGTGGATAGTGGTAGCTGTCTTTCTTGGTGACGTCATTCATCTTTCTGTAATCCGCGCAAAATCTAGCACGACGGGAGCGGACCATGGGCTGATGGATGGCTCAATAACTCCATTTTCTAACATGGAGTCGATGTTTTCCTCGACTGCCTGTTGTTGCCCCAATGGTAGTCGACTAGGTGGTATTCTGATGGGTTGAGCCTTACCGGTATCTATTCGGTGCGGGATGATGTTGGTACAACCTGTGGTTCCATCTTGACTGTTAAAAATTTGCCAGTGCTTCGTGATAAACTGCTTGGCTTTCTTCTGTTCGTCTGATGTCAGGTTTGTGAAGTGGTCAGCAAACTGTTGTAGGAATTCTTTACTGGGCCCTGCCTCCTTCACCGATGTCTGTTACCCTTCTACGCCATTGATGATGATCTCGACTGGCTCGAAACAAGCTAACTCTTGACCATTGGCAATTCTGATGTCGTTGTTGGGCAAATTCAGGACTCTGATTGGTATATCTCGTCCGGTTTTAACTATAGCCCGTCCAACTTTTTTTTTTGAAGGTGGAAATCTATTATGGACAATTTGAGCTTAGAATCTATCACTCAAATTGGTGTGGGACTCACACCCACTTAAACCACCTTGTTGTTTCTGCAGTTTATGAAGGTGGTGGTACTGTTATTTCTAACTTGCGTCGCCAACTTCCTGCCTTTCTTTGCTTCCATCACACCATTCTGTTTAATTCTTCTTTCTCATTTTCCTCTATAATTTCCCTTATCCATTTGTATATAATTTCCTTGTTCTCATCACTTTCTATCATTAGTTATTTTTTTTAAGCGCGTTCACCATGTATACGTCTTGCCAACTGTATGTCCTTCGGAATGATGGTTACACGTTTCGCGTGGATAGCACACAAATTGGTATCTTCGAAAAGACCAACCAGAAAAGCCTCGCTAGCTTCTTGCAAAGCCATTACTGCTGAGCTCTGAAATCTTAAGTCGGTCTTGAAATCCTGGGCGATTTCCCTAACAAGACGTTGGAATGGCAATTTTCTGATCAACAATTCGGTGCTTTTTTGGTAGCGACGAATTTCACGAAGAGCTACTGTGCCGGGTCTATAACGATGTGTTTTTTTAACACCACCTGTAGCGGGCGCACTTTTACGTGCTGCCTTTGTTGCTAATTGTTTTCTAGGTGCTTTACCACCAGTCATTTCAATATGATAACGAAATTAATGCAAAGTATGCGACAGCACTACGACGACGACGTTCACGTTCATCACGTTGGATGGTGTTATCCTTTCACCAATCGTTGTTTCTGTTCTTGTTTTATTCCTTGCATATCTTTCGCAGTCAAAAACCACGTGCTCCATTGTCTCCTCAATTTGGCACATATCACAGTTACTCTCCCTCATTTTCCCTATCATTTTCAGGTATGCTTTGACATTACCATGCCCAGACAAAAATTGTGTCATAAAGTAATCTGTACTTCTATATTTGCTGCTCACCCATTTTGTTAGGTCTGGTATTAGTTTCTTTGTCCATTCCGCTTTTCTCGTTAGCGCGTCCCATTCTTTTTGCCATTCTTTTAGCGCATTATTCCTGTTTTCTCTGTATTTTTTTTTAACTGCCGTTGCCTCATACGAGATCGTTCTATATCCGCTTATTACCCGCAGCAGCGCCTGTCTTTGTATTTTTAACATCACGTTCATATATCTTTTTATCTTCATACCTCTGTGCCATGTTGGTGCCCCGTACAAAAGTATTGATTGTACCACTCCATAAAGAAGTCGTCTCTTTGCATGTGATGGTCCCTTTATGTTTTTCATAATTTTTCCAAGTTTTGCTAACTTATCACTCGCTTTGCTTACTGCTTACAATATGTGTCCCGTATGTACCTTGGTGATCGATAAATATACCGAGATACTTTACGCTCTTTTGTGGTGTTATATTTTGATCCCCTATTTCTATTTTTATTTTTTCTCTTATTTTCTGCATTTTTGTACCTTTGAGTAGCACCGCCTCGCACTTTTCCGGTGACCATTTCAACTTTGCCTCCTATTATTCTTATTGCCTCATTTGCTTTTTCAACCAGTCCACATATAGTGCCAGGTCGTCTGCGAATGCTATCGTATTTGCACCAGTTGGCAGCTTCTGATTTAGAAGATAATCGTCCGATATATTCCATAACGTCGGTCCTAGTACTGATCCTTGTGGTACGCCTGTGCTCATTTTTAACGTTTTCTTTCCCGATATAATACTTCTTTTGGAGAAATAACTCTCTATTATTCTTATTAGATATTCACTATTCTCTTTCTTCTCCATTTCCTTAACAATACGTTTCAATGATGCCGAATTGAATGCATTTCTAACGTCAAAAGTGATGAGTATCACCCAGCCCGCTCTAGTGCTCCTTGCTTTGTCACGAATCCAGTTTGCTGCTTTTACTGTTGATTTCCCTTTCCGAAACCCAAATTGTCTTTCTGAAATTTTTTCATCTCTTAATTCTTTGTCTATTCTGTTTCTAATTAGTGTTTCTAATACCTTACCCATAACGTCCAACAGGCAAATGGGTCTATATGATGTTGGGTCATTCACAGGTTTAGCACCCTTCCTCAGAAATATTACTTTAGCCTTCTTCCAGATTGTAGGGAATTCCTGTTTCTTTATTAATTCGTTATACATATCCCTTATTGTGGCTTGGTTCTTTCAAATGTTATTATGTTATTTTTATGACTTCTGGCGGTAGATTATCTGGTCCAGGCGCTTTTTTCATCTTGATATGCTTAATTGCTATTTTAAATTCTTCTTCTGTTATTTCGGGTACTAAATCTCTTGATATTTTTATTCGCTCTTTCCATTCACCTCTGGTCTTTATAAAAAGGGTATTTGCTATTTCTGTTTTCTTCTCTGTACTAAGTGTCAACAATGGTGTCGGTTGTATCTTTTGGATAGCTATCCCATATGCCCTTCCCCATACGTCTTTTTCCAGTTGTCTACATAATTCTTCCCAGCATTTCCTCTTGCTTCCGTTTATGAGTTTCTTTAATTCTTTCCTTTTCCTATTCATTTCCTCCATCATATCCGGTAGTTCTGTTCTCTGTTTTCGTTTCTGTTTATCTGCCTTCTGTTGGCCTTCAGGCATTTTTTGATTTCTGTCGTTATTTTTTCTGGTGTCAATTCTTTGTTTATTTCCCCGGTTATTGTGTTAAACATTTTTTCATATTCTTCGATGTTATATTGTGTTCTTGTTTTTAGGATTCATCTCGCCTTTCCCCCCTCTTGTAGATGGACCAGAATATATCTGTGGTCTGAAAATATGTTTTCGTCTATGGTTTCCCATTTCTTAATGTGCCGTACAATGTTGCTCGAACACATGGTGACGTCTATGTATGTTTGTGTACTACCTCTAACGAAAGTTGGGTTGCCGTTATTTAATATCTCTAAATTGTATGTAGCAGCCAATTGGGCTATTGTTCCTCCCCTGGCATCCGTCTTAGGAGCGCCCCATAGCGGGCATTTTGCGTTGAGGTCTCCCAATACCATGATTTTGTTCCGTGGGAATTTCATCTCTATGTTTAATAACTATGAAACCTTTATATGTCTCGTATTCCTCAATACCCGTCTCTCTATTCCTAATTCCGACAGCTATGCTTTCCTGCTTGTCTACGATCCATTTTCTTAGTGATTGTGCTATATCATCTATCCTACTTCTGTATTCTTCTATTGTTATATTCGGAGAAATATAGCAACATGTTGTATTGACATCTCTATGTTTAATAACTATGAAACCTTTATATGTCTCGTATTCCTCAATACCCGTCTCTCTATTCCTAATTTCGACAGCTTTCCTGCTTGTCTACGATCCATTTTCTGTTTTTTCTAATTATTCTTATGTTTGGCTCGCTAGCTCCTATTACGTCTATTCTATTTTTGAGGGCTATTTCGTTAGCCTCACCATGGGCTTTCGCCGATCTTCCTAGATTACTTTGCAGTATCCGAATCTGCATCTTTTCTTTCTTCTGTATTTCTGTTGCTGTTTTTTCCTGTTTTTACATTTTCCATCATTGTATCTATTTCCTTTCGATTCGCACTTAAAGTATTCTTCGTTTCCGCAATCAGCTGCTTTGTGGCCCGTCTTGCAGCAGTTCCTACACCAGCCCATTCTATCCTCGCCTTTGCATTCCCTGGCCACGTGCCCACTTTCCCAGCATTTAAAGCATGTCTGCATTTCTCTTTTCCTTTTAATTAAGCCTGTTGTCAGCCCTATCCTAATCTCTTTCATTTCCAACAGTTTTTCAATTGTCTTTTCGTCCGCTATGATAGTTGCCATCTGCATACCACCATTTTGCGGTCTAAGAGCTTTGACTTTTAATCCTTGCATTCGAGTTCCGTCTTAAGTTCCAATTCAAGGTCTGCTCTATCCGTTGTGATGTCCAGGTTGACAATGTTGACCGCCTTCTTCTTGTTTTTCTCCTCGGCCAGGTTTCTTACCCGCATCTTTCCAGGTGCTCCTTTTAGCACTTCTGCTATAGGAGCCGCATTTCCTTTTCCTTTTTGTGTCGCTATTAGTATGTTACCGTTTCTAGTTTGCCTAATGGTTCTAATTTTATCACCTGCCCCTTTATTGATTAATGTGTTTTTGACTTGCTTCACCAGGTCTGCATATGTCTGTTCCCCTGCATCAATTATAAGAGCTTCGTACTCCGGATTCCTCTCTTTATTTTTTTGTTCTATTTTTTCATGGAGCACTACTTTCCCTTCATAGTCATTGAAGGCGCAGTGTACCAGCTTTCTATTTCTTCTCGTTCTTTCTTCCGTTCCAATAATGGCTATATGTATCTCCTTAATTTCTTTATTGATACACATCTTTTTGACGTTCACTAACGTTCTAAATTTGTTTCCATTTCTACTATATCTGTCGTCTTCTTCTGCATAGTTCGCGTAAAAAGTATATTGCTCTTCTGTTTCTTCTTGCTCCTCAATCCTTATTGTCCCAAATGTCTTTTTGAATATTATTTCCGATTCCTTTAGTTTATTTAGTCTTATATAGTTTCTCACTTTAATCGATTCCCCTATTATTCGTGATATTAATTTGTTATCTTTTTGTATCTAATCTGCTATTAACGTCCTGTCCTCCTCACTTTTCGTTATTTCTTCCTACACTGTTTGAACTTTAAATATATCTTCTGGCCATCTCATCTTCTAGGTCTTCTTTGTTCATATTGTCGTCTATATAACTCTCGATTTCCATTTGTAGTTGTTCTTCTACTGTCTCCGAAGTTTGGGTACCCATATCTTTTTTCGATACATCTGCCTTTCTGTCCCTCGATCCAAATAAATCTTCTACTTTTCCCATTAGTGCTGTCATATCGGCCGTCATAAGCGCGCTGCTGATACTTCTTAACCTTCTTGCTTTCTCTCAACCTTGGTGTTGGTGTTAGCCATAATTAACGCTCCTAGTGCCCTGGTTGCTGTATCAATTGCATTTATGTATCCTCTTACTTTATTCAACATTAATTTGTCAGAAACGAGTTTCGCCAATTTTAGTCCCGCCATGTCTTCGTCTGCAAGACTACGCCTTCTCTTTGTGGACTTTGCCTCTTCATCGTCCCACAATAGATCCATCACCGTTCTGTTTGCCATACCGCCTGCGTTACCCGAGCTCGTGTTACCTCCTGTTATTTCCTTTTTCGTGTACGCCGTTTGACTATCTAGTGAGTTCTTTCTTTGGGTACTCGTTATCTTATCTATTTGTCTATTCGTAACCTTGTTTGCGTCTGTCGTTTACTCTTTGCTCTTGTTGTCATCAGATTTTTTGTTGTATTCTTTTATATCCATACTATTCTCATGAGTTGGGTCGTTTTGTCCGGTGGGGCAGAGCGCCCTTACCCCATTAAGGCTGCCTTACTCTTTGAGGTCACCTGTTATCTCAGAGGCTCCGTTCTAGACCAACTACGCATGGCCATCCATCCCTCGGCACGGGTCGCTTGACACCTTGGATTTCGGATTTTTTCGACAGGTTTTCTCCTGTGAGTCACTTCTTAGTCGTCGTACACCCTCCCTCCGACCTTACCGGCATGGGAGACCCTACCAGGAACCGAAGTTCCCGCCGGCATTGCTCTCGGGATCATTAGGTGTATGACTTAAGCCCCCTCACCAACGACAAGGTCTTGTGACTCCTAGAGAGAGATAGCCCGTCCAACTAAGTGGCCATAAGCTGAGTGTACGGGCTCCACCATTCCAACGCAGCTCCCAGGATTGCTGTCTAGCTGCCCATGAATAATCTGTTCCGTTCGACCGGGAATTCTGGTTGAGGATTTTGCTACAATTTTTATGGAGGTCGATGAGCTGTTGACGGGCCGTGTCAATACAAATTCTTCATTTAGGAACCGAACAACATCATATCTCGGGTCGAACATAAATCCATGCTGGCTGTTTAGGTCCATACCCAATATGAAATCGTCCTCAATATTGGCTACCAGGACCCTATGCCGGATCATGTTATCCCCTATCTGTAGCACGACATCTGCCTCACCCTGTATTGACATGGACTCGCCGGTGACTGTCCTGAGCTGGATGTTATTGGTAACTGGTCGGATTTCGGATGCCCTCAAAACCCTGGACTTGGCAATGGACACAGCGGCACCGGTGTCTATGGTGATGGTAATTGCTCGGCCATTGACGGTCCCCTGATGACTAGGCTGCTGCTATCTCGTCAAAATCCCCGGATGGTTACTGTCCTGGGGCTGGTGGAGGGTTAATCAGCATTCGCCCCCTTATGCTGACTGATTGGAGTTTCCCTGGTAGGTGAGGTTGTTGTTTTGGCTACTTCTGGTTGGTGATCGTTCAGGTAGCCTCACTCTGCAGTCACGTTGGAAATGTCTTGTCCGTCCACATCGGTAACATGCCCCCCTTGCGCTAGTTCTTTGTGACTGTTCCAGTAGTTTGTTCATACTGGCCAACAGCGCTTGAAATGGTGACTCTGGATCTTCCTGGTTGAAGGAAACTGCTCGCACCCTCGGTTGGACAAGTTCATGACTGCCTCTACTTCCATGGTCCGAAGTAAAGCTTCATTACTTTTCTTGACGCCACTCAGTCGTAAATTTCTTTGTACTTCCACATCTCTGATGCGGTTTATAAAACTCTGTGTGGCCAACTGGTCTTTCGTTTCTTCTGGCAGGTCTGGGTAGGACAAGTGAACTAACCGTCTAATCTCTGCTTCGAATTCTTGGAGGCCTTCACCGGATTTTTGCGTTTTCCCACTCAGTTGAACTTGTCCAGAATGGCGATGATCTTGTCGAAATTGCCTTGTTCATCGACTGGAATGCTTTGGAGGAGTTGTAGGGCCGGACCTCTTAACGAAATTACCAGAGACGTAGATTTTTCATGATTATACCATCCATTAGCTGTAGCCACAGCCTCAAATTGCCGTTTATACATGCGCCAAGTTGAACTGCCACCAAATGTGGGTGGCTTACTAAAGGAACCTTTGGTACTCACGGTGTGCTGGGAACTCCCTGCAAATCTTGCAATTTTTTAATTGCTGTTTCCACTTTATCTTGTACTTTACTGTGTACTGCGTCTTGAATTGAACTGATTTCAACTTTTACCTCGCTTTGGATAGCACTTATTTCACATTTCACCTGGTTCTGGATAGAATCGATGTCATCTACTTTGGTTTCAAGAGTATTTTTAGGTACCTTCATGTCGTCGTTTATTTCTCTTGTCTGATTCCACTATTTGCATTCGTTCATTAGCTGTGTCATTAACTTGCGATACTATTTGCCTTAATTGTTCATATTGCAGTTGTCTTTTCTCTTCAGTTACTTTAAATTCATTTTGTCTGTGTTCATCTAATAATTTAAATTCATTTTGTCGTTTTAATTCAGTTTGATCTTGTTTTTCTGCAAATTTCGAGAATAATCCCTCAATTAAATTGTGTTGTTTTTCTTCCCTGGCAGTGACAAGATTTTGTTGTTTTTTTCCATGGCAGTCACAAGATTTTCTAATTTTAATTTACGTTTTTCATCAAAAGATTTCACTAACCTTTGTTGAATTTCTTCTTGATGTTGTTTCTCCTTCTTGTCACGTCTGGACTATTTTTTCGTCTAGTCCCTCCGTAACCTGTTTGAATAATTTTTTGGTGGTTTCGTCCAGTTTTTCCATGCTACGGGTTTCCATAAATCAAATTACGATTTTAACTGCACTTAATCCTGCACTTCTGATCACCAAATTGTTACAAATTTCCTGGGTTCAATTAAAAACTATACAACTAATATTCACTCTCACTTTTCTAGATACATTACATCAAATTATACAGAACAGCTGATTCAAATCACAATAACAAATTTACATATAAGCTCTTTGCTGTACTAACTAACTGCCGCGATTTTGGGTCGGTCCTTTTAAAACCAGCATCGAAAATTCTGGTATAATCAATCATCAACTCCACAGCCGCCGAGCCATTTGGAGACTATTTTTTATCCTAGAAGCGATCGGTGTCGCACTGAAATGAAACAGTGTCGGCTTAGGTAAATTTCGTAACAATATATATAAGCAAGTCGTTGCAAGCTACGCTATAATACATTTATTTTGTAACATTTTTGTAAACACTTTGTATAACTATAATTGCACACCACCATGTTTAAACTACACTGTATATGCATTTGTTTATGGCCACCTATTGTAATTTTTTTTGAACCATCATGTATAATTATAATTCCAGTACATCCTATATTGCAACCACCCTGTAAATGGAAACGCTAATAAGCTATTCTATAGGTATAACATTCGATTAACATTTTTTAGCCACCTGCATAACAATCCTTTTACTCCGCCTTGTATGTGAGCTATCATTAATTTCCAACTGCTTATGGGGTACCCTACACAATTATTTTTATACTATAATTCTACACTTTATTTTAAACATCCTGCATAGCAACTCTCATGGACCATCTAATATATTTTAAATGACCCTGTATGATTATAATTTTACACCACCAATTCATATTATATGCATCAAATTAACAGGTGAAATCATGAGATCTTACTCATCCAAAAATTACCTGCTGTACCAATTTTTTCACCTTGAAAAGTCTAGCTATAAAAATATAATGCTAGGAAAATATGACAGAGGCATAAAATAGTCATGTTTGGAACATACAAATACAATATTATAATTCCAGTACATCCTATATTGCAACCATCTTGTAACATTGACGGATCCGAGGGGGGGGGGCGATCCCATCCACCGAGTCTCAAAGTTAGTAAATTTAATATTAAAACGAGGTAATCCTAACTCCAAGGGCCTAGAAGAAGGTAACTTCTATGGGTTTAAACATCAGAACGACTGTTTAATGTAATAACATAAGAAATCTGAATTAAAAATTTTATATAGGTAAATTTTGAACATGATCGCCCCACCTGAAGCATGAAATCGCCCGGAAGCACGTGCCTGGATCTGCCCCTGCCCTGTAAATGCTAATAAGCTACCATATAGGTATAACTTTTTTTAGCGGCCCTGCATAACAATACTTTTACTCCACCTTGTATGTCAGCTAACATTAATTTCCAAGTGCTTATGGGGTACCCTATAAAATCTTTTTTTTTTCGCTTTTTTCTAACCCTACTTACTATAATTCCATTTGACGCTATATTTTAACCATCCTGCATAGCAACTCTTATGGAGCAGTATAATTGATAATTCTACATCACCAATTCATATTATATGCATCAAATTAAATGTGAAATCATGAGATCTTAGCCATCCAAAAATTGCCTAGTGCCAATTTTTTCACCTTGAAAAGCCTTAGATATAAAAATATAATGCTAGGAAAATATCACTGACATAAAATAGTTACATGTTCAGAACATACAAATACAATTTGTATTGAATGTTTACAAGAACAGTTTCACTCTCAAATAGGTTTCTAGTATTCTAGTTACTTGAATACTCGTATTTGAGTAACTAGAAGCAAAAGCAGGCTACGAGAATTATGCGAACTGACCTGAAGAGGGCAGATGTGACTCTGCCGAAAAGTTGTCATTTTACAATCAATCCCAGCAGGGATCAGTTATCAACTACGCGGATGAATTCCCAGAAACCACCTAAAACATTTAATGCCCGCGAAAACTTAAAAACAAATACATATATATATATAAACATTGCTCATATTGCAGTATTAGATTTGATATAAACATATATGAAGTATCTCTACTGGGAATACACCTTTACTTTTAATTCCCCCCCCCCAAAAAAAATGGAAAATGATAACCATATCTGAAAGAACTAAATAAAACAGAATATTGTGGTTTTATTTTATTGTCAACCATTATTAATCTTAATAACTAAAAAAATCATACATCCTTTATGTAAACATTAATCTTTATGTAAAAAAATCACAAACTCTATAATAAAATTTCTATGCTACTTAATTTCTTTAGAATATGCATCGAGCTCAGCATCAAGTTCTTCCAATGTAGGGATCTTTTTCTGATTTCTTGTGGTGCGAAAACTGCCTCCACCACTGCCTCCACGACCACCTACAAAATAAGGAAAAAAAATTTTATCTTGATTCTATACACATTTGAACTTTGTAATTATTTACACACAGTTTTATATTTGTTCAACACTAGTTGATAGATAATAACACTATCAAAGAGAAATTTCTGCTCCAAAACAAAATACACATTACTGAAACTTTCAAATATTTAGGTTCTTCTTGTTTAACTTAAACAAGACAAAATTATATGAAAAACTTAATAGAAATTTTCAGTTACTGGTTAATAAAAACAAATGTGATACATTTGAAAAGCCTACCTCTTTGAGACTTTCTCTTAAAATTGAAAAAAAAATTATGCCTACATATGATGTAAAAATTAAAAATGTAAGAATATTGCTTGATATGAAAGTAAAGAAAAATTGAAAAACCTGTATCTGATTCAGATCTACAAGATAGAAAAAAATATATAATTAGACAAAGGCTTACTACTTAATGAAAGTAATTTTGAAATGATTGAATATTTAACAGTTTGAGGGTGGTAGGGGTTAAAGCAAATCTGACCCAAAATGCTGGGAAATTTTTTATTAATTTTTTTTTCTTTTTTTTACACACATGACTTAAAGTTGTCAACATCTGCACTCAAACTGATAAAACAAAAACAAGAAATTGGCAAATTTGAAATGCTTACCTCTTTGAGGTCTTCCCTTTCCTGCACCCCTAGTCCTAGTGTTTTGAAATCTTCTTTCTCCCAATTTCCTAGGGGGAGTCGGAATTTCTGAAGTTGTAAGTTGAATATTCATTGCTCTGCCATCCAGAGGAACACCATTGTACTGCTTCATGGCTTTAATAGCATCAGTACGTCTTTCAAAAATGACATCTGCAGTTCCTAAGGATCTGCCAGATCTATCATAATGTACTGCAGCACTTTTGAGCGGACCAAATTCAGCAAAAAGTTCTTGAATGTCTGAATCGGATACTCCGAAATCTAAATTCGATACCAATAACTTTGTAGGTCCCATCATAGATTGAACTGCAGCCCTGGCTGCGGAAACTTTCCGCTGGCCGAATCCTTCGAAAAGATCATGTTTCCAGGCACTGTTCACGTCTCCCTAAAGGAAAAATTTGTTGTCAAATTCCAAAGCTGGTTTTTCTGGGGCGTTTCAAGAAACACCATACATATCCATAGTTGTGTTGCTTCACAAGAAATAAAGATTCATTAAATAAAGTGTTAAAATTTAATTACCCGAGAGTAATTTCTTGAAATTCCACCTCGCCCACGGCCTCTTTGAACACCATTTCCGGAACGGCCGACTGGACTTCTAAAATTACCTCGTCTTTGCTGGCCCTGACCAACGCTACGATTTCTGCCACCACCGCCGCCTCTTCTACCACCTCGGCCACCACGTTTACTAGACTTGATAATGTCGTCGAGACTCATTTCAATTTTGTCTACCATTATGATATGAATGTTTCACTTCTCAATTTTTAGTCGACCCAAGCCAAGCGTCTCTCTTCACTTCACAATACAACTGATTTTACTTCAGAAAATGGCGACCTGGCGACTAGCGACTACATTCGCATCATTTAATTTGAAGGGCGCATGCGTTCGTCTTCTTCCTTCTTGTTTGTAACATATGATTTAATACACAGATCATACAAAGAGAAATTCAATACCTAGCTACTTTCACCCGAAAGAGTGCAAGCGCCAGCAGTAGCGGCAATTTTTGGAACAAGTCGAAAATGTCAAAAGTAGACTTTTCAATTGATGGATAAGTCATTAACTTGTTTATAATGTTTTTAAAATTAATTGTTGTCCAATGGCTGTTATTGGGTAATATTTTGGCAATTTCGAGACATCCAATTTTAATAGTGGTTTCTTATGATGCGTTTAGCAATGATTATTTTAATAAAGGGTTGGTCCCAAATATGGAGCGACTGAAAAAAAGTGGAACCTTTGCAGATTATTTGATTAACGTATTTCCAACAAAAACATTTCCAAATCATCATTCAATTGCGACTGGTGTCTATCCTGAAATTCATGGTGTGATAGGAAACAGTTATTTCAGTGCCAAGGAAAAGAAATTTCTGTCAATGGGGTATGATATGTATCACTATTCTGAAAATACACCAATTTGGGTAAGGGAAACTTGTCAGTAAATTAAATTACTGTATTTATTGATAAAACTCTTTCTTTAAATTTAATTTGGGTATTTATAGTTACAAAAATGAGCTTAAATGCATTAGCTATCTCCTTACAATATAAAAAAATGAGTAATTAAACTGTTAATGTTATTTATTTTAAATTAAAACAATTTAGTCTAATGTGAGTTGGACTATAAGGGTTTTGTACCACCATCAAGGTTTCTCATAATTGAGTTATAGCTATTATATTTTTTCATTTACTAGTTTACCTATCAAAATTAACTATAAGTGAGACATTTCATTTCAACACTTCCATCATCAGCAAAGATGACCACCAATGTTGATGAATTAGGGTTCAATGTACCAGTCAAAAGAGAAAATTTAAGAGTTCTATCATTTAAAAACTTCCAGTGACTGAACTATTTGATATAAATAATATTAATACCCATTGAATTCAAAAAGGGTACATACTAATTTGCCAATAATATCATTTAACATCACAAAATGTTTTCCTAGCTGAGAAAATAGAATGAATATATAAACTCATAAAAACACCCTTTGAAGAACATATTAAAATTAATCTCTATTTTCCTCTTATCAACATTTTTATTTATTTATTGAATTTTACACTGACTTTTGGAGATAGACAAATTAGTTCCTTATATTTTCTTGAATAATTTTTAAAAACAAAAATTTTGATATTATAAAAAATATATCTTTGCATATTTTATCTGATATGATGCATTTATTATTTAAAAAAATAATAATTTGAACCCAAAACTAACTTTAGGATTTTCATTAGGTTTTTCTATCAAGTTTAAGTTTTTCATATATTTTTGGATATGGAAAAGCAGTATAGTGGTAAACTATTGATTTTGAAATAATATAATAATAATAAGAAAGCACCCTTCTATTAACAAAGACAGATGCAGGTATGGTTGCCAAACATCTGAATATATCCAGTATATCACAGGAGGATGTAAAGCATTTGCTGCAACTGAATACAAAGAATGACATGATGCTGTTGCAAAAACACTTCACCAGGAACTAGCACTGAAACTTGAATTGTCACAGTTGGTTAGATTAGCATACTATAAATACAAACCAGAATCTGTTTTATAAAATAAAAACTACAAGCTGTACTAGGGCTGCACAATACTGACCAATCAGACTGTTGCTCATAATAGACCAGATATAGTTTTGGTAGATAAAGTCTCTCAGAAAACAACTTTAATTCACATCGCAATTCCTAACAACAATAATATAAATATCAAGCAGGCTGAGAAAATAACCAAATATAGAGATTTGGAATTTCAAATAAAGACTCAGTGGGACATGAACAACACACAAACTGTACCAATTGTTATGTCAACAACAGGACTAGTCCCAAAACATCTATTAAACAATTAAAACTACCTCGGTCTGGACGAACATCTTTACAAAGAACTGCAAAAAGCCGTCCTGTTAGGAACAGCCCGGACGGTCAGGAAATTCATGAGAAACTGCCGCCAGGACTCCAACCACAGGCCTGAAAACCTGGCAAGGGTTCCCACAGAGCTAAACCCTTTTGATAACTAGGATATCTGGGTTTTAGTGAATTTTCCCCTAAAGGCAGTCATAGCATGCCTTAGAGGGAGTGTGATGTGATGCCATACATTGTATGGTTAAGTCGATAATAATAACTTACCTTTATTTAATGAGAGTTTGCAGATCAGTTCAACATGGTGAGATTTAGCTAATGCTACTCTTACACCTAACTATGGAACCACTCCTTATGTGTACAGTAGATACTAACTATACATTCCTAACATTAACGCTTACGCTATGACCTAAAGTATTTATATCTATATATACATACAACACACCCACACATCCGATACAACTAATCTATGAATGTTAGAGCAGTGACAGGAGATGAAAAAGAGGGATAACTGGAATTATATCATAATGACGCAGCAGCATTTTAACATTTTTTGAAAAAGTTTTAGGCTGAAAATCTTTGAGTTTGTTGCGCAGTGAATTATAAATGACCACCACATTATAAGAAAATGACCGTTGAAACATGGCAGTAGTATGATGAGGAATGGACAAAAAATTGCTATCCCTGACATTTCTTTCATGTACTTCTCTACGAAAAATAAGCTTTTCTCTTAAGTAAAGGGGTTTAGATGTTATTAATAGCATTTGAATAAAACTGACAAGCTGGTAATAGAGAAGATCAGGCATCTTGAGCCAGCCGATTTATATATGTGGTCAAATTTCCTCAAGTTGAAAATAAAGCAAATACAGTTGTTTTGAATGACCTGAAGCTGATGCTTAGTAGTCTCATCTAGACATGAATAATAAACCCTATCCCCGTAAGAAATAATGGACAAAATTAACGACTCACAAAGTTTTTTCCTGAGTTTAAAATTTAGGATGTGTTTGTTGGCAGATAAGGCTCTCAGCTTCAGATATGCTTTTTTCAATAAGTTATTAACGTGACCAGTGAAAGTAACCCCCAAAATCTTTATGCACTCCGAAACTGGTAAAAATTGATTGCCTACGATTATTTTGAGCTCAGTTTTAAGACGATACCTGTAGAACTCTGGACAAAATATCATGAGGCTCGATTTGGTTGGATTAAAAGCAAGTTTGTGGTGACTGGAAAATTTACATACGGTTTCCAACTCAGTCTTTAGATCTGACATTGCTTGTTAACTATTGTTTAAATCAAAATAGTGCAAATTCTGTGTATCATCAGCAAATGACCGAATACACGAGTTGTGAACTTGAAGTGGAAGATCAGCTGTATACAAGAGGAAGAGCAGCGGTTCAAGAACGGATCCCTGTGGGACTCCTGAGGAGATAGTTTGAGCACACAACTTTAGTTCTTTAATGCAGACCAGTTGGGATCTATTACAAAGATAATTATTGAAGAAACTGACTGACAATGCATCAAAACCAAAGTGTTTCAATTTGGCAATCAAAAGTTTGTGGTTGATTTTATCAAAAGCTTAACTATTTTGTCATGTTTTAAAAGTAAATAAATACTTATGGCCCTGAATGAATATTAAAATATATTTGTGAAATAAACATACCTACTGTGAATTTAATTCAAATTATATTTCATTAGCTACTGCACCAAACCTATTAAATAAAAGGTTGTTTATATTTTTAGTCCAAATAGATAAAATATGGTAAACAATTTATTTTAAAACATTTTTTAGAATATTAATAAATGGACAGGAATTAAAAGCTGTATTATTTATGTAAAACAGAACAAAGTTCTGCCCAAAATTTATGTTGATGGATTTCATTGTTCTTAGACATAAAATTATTGTTATTGAATCCTCTTCATGGGTTAGTGTGGCGTTTTGATAATTTTAAAAATGCCTAAATGTAGATTAAAAAATATGATTTTAAATGTAAATATATTTTTCTGTAAACTGTGTAAACAGATTTTTTATTTTTGTATATGTATGAGTAGGTGTAAATTGATTAAAAATCACTGGAGGTACAGCACTTAAAATTTTAGCTAAATTACAAAACTTGTGTTTTTGGCAATTTTCACATTCATTTTTGGACATGTTAGATTATTATTCATGAAAATTATTATTTTTCGGTTTCTTTTTATGTCTACAATCCATCTAAAACAAATGCATTCTTAATTCTCTTTGTATAAACACAAAAATGAAAATGCTACTTTTCTTCTGCAGTTATTATTTGGATAATCTAGTTCACTTTTTGGTAAAATCTGAAATTTCTTATGACATAACACAGTCCAGGTCTTGACAAGGATTAATATTGTCTGTTATCCTCGTTTTGCTTATAGATCATCTGCTGGTGAGAGATTTTGATCCACCTTATTCTTGCTTCTTCCTCAAAGGGGGTTGAAAATTGTGATATTGTTGAATACAATGAAGCGAAATTTGCGAGGGAACAATGGAAATACTCGTTTTTTATTTTCCGGTGTTTGATAGCATTTTCCAGGGATTCGATGAGTTCTGGATTTCATTGCGTGCGTTTAGACTGTGAGGACTCTTCGCTATTTCGGGTATTCTATATTTGCCAATACTCTGGTAATCTCAAATTCTATTAGGTGTGCCATGTAATCGCCATCTGTGGCGAGTCTCACGAAGTTATTCTCGTTTGTGTGCCTCAAAAACCACATTAGACAGTACGGCGTGTTGATGTTCCACATCTTCAGTGGGGAATCGGTTGATGTAGATACAATTTCCTCGCAGTTCAAAAACTTCACGTAGCTGACGTGTGCCTTATGAAATGCGACTGCTCTTTCATGTTTCTTAAATCGTAGTAGTGAACACAATGATCGGCACTACCGAACGCGAAATGCGAGGAACTACGCGGATTGAATTTGAGGCAACACACGTTAGCTTTGGCTTCCAGAGTGGCTACGGAATGCTCCTCGTTGAGGGAGTATAATTTCACTCTGGCGTCGTCGGAGCCCGATGCCACTAATCTAATGTCGATGCAATGAAAGGTTTTCCTTCGTTGGTCGGTAGAGGCGTCCCAAATCACCGTCATCGTGCCTTTGTAATCGCTAGAGGCTAACGTGCTTTTGTGGTAACTGTGCCAACAGACTCACGAGATTTTAGACCTGGTGACCATCTCCATACAAGAAGATTTTTTGGTTCTGCCTGGATTAGTATTATTAAAAAAAAACAACTATAAAATTAAGCTTATCAAACTTTATAAATATAATAATTTTGAACCAGAAATATTTGGCTTCTCTAAATAGATCTATGATGAAGAATATATGCTTCATTTAGTTCCAATATGTATAGATTTTTTGCTCATATTTAAAGTTTTTATATCATTTATAGAGGTGGAATGAGGACCAAGGAAATAGACGGTATTCTGCCAGCATGATGTGGCCGGGAGCAAATTATGCTTACCAAGGAAAAAACATCACTTACTTCAAATCTTTTGATCCTGACTATGATTATTTTAAAAGAGTTGATGATGTAAGCACAATTTTCGATGTGTTTATCCAGGACTATAATGTTTTGGTTTTAGATAATTGCCTGGATTACAGATTCCGAAAAACCCGCCAATTTAGTAATGTTTTACATAGAAGAACCTGATACACATGGTCATGCTTTTGGTACAAACTCTGAAGTGATTCAGAATTTGGTAAAAAAATTAGATAATGTTACAAAATATTTGGAGGTGAATGGAATTTAACTGTTTCTACCAATTTATTGATTTGAGTTTGGTTTCTAGCAACAATTAGAAAGACATGAACTGACTGATAAAGTGAATGTGATACATTTAAGTGATCATGGAATGCTGAATGTGAAACCAAAGAATTTTATTAATGTAACACAATATTTGCAACCAGGTACTTACTATTGGGGAGGGGCAAGTCCTTGTTTGCAGTTCATTCCTTTGCCAGGTAAATATGAGATAACGTTTTTTATAGTTCAAGTAAGATTTATATTTGTTAAGAACCAAAATATTTATTTTATGAATTCTATATTCATTTGATGTGGAATACAAAGGTTTATACTTTTAAAAAGTGTATTACATTACTGAATATGTCAAGTTTTAGTTTAGTTTAATAATCTAGGCCTTCAACCAGTGCAATACTTGGGCCTTTGGTTGGGTGTTGTCAAGTATTTATTTTATTATACAGATGCAACCCTGCAAGACAAGAAATCAGAGAAAAGAGGTTAAGTTACCATCACCTGAAAATAAGTTATAGATTTTTGAGAGGCAGATCCAGTTGAAAATAGAATTAAATGCTTCCTGTTGTCTTTACCCTCACTCTTTGGTGGCTTCTGGTTCTTTGTTACCCAGTTTCCTCTATGAGGGTAAGTCACCAAGCTTCACAAGTTCTGGTGGGTTGTATGGGACAAGAGGGAGTTGAAAAGAAACAGTAACAAAAAATACATTTATATAAATAAAAAATTAACCCAAGAACAAAAAATAAAAAAATTAAAGTCAATACAAACTGAATAATTGAATAACAAAACAAAAATAAGAGAATACAAAACAAATAACAAATAATGCAATTAAATTAAATCAAACAAAATTAATTAACGTCGAGGTATAAAATATCCCTAGTCCTTAAATGATATCCAAAACTAGCTAAGCCATGCGTAGGCCCTAATTACAGTGTTAACTTTGAGTACATCAATTGTTGTTGAGAATCAAATACCAATATCAAGTCACAGAGGGAATGTATAATAATCAAACATATATTCCTAATCAGGATACAAAAAACAAAAGTTTACAAAATTTTCATGAACTGTAGTACCAAACCATATTTCCTTGAGTCAGGTGTTCTTTGTCACTAACAGTACAACCTAGTTATGCATACCCAGACCCCAATCAGTCCCTATAACAAGGTTCGAAATTGAACTTTCAACACTATGAAGAAAGTACACTAACGCACCCGATTAGTACATATTAAATGTACGTACCCAAAGCGATTTATATCCTTAATACTTCTGACAAAAGCTGTTAAAAAGAAAAACCACAAAACTAACTCACTACCTAACTAATTTCAAAGAACTTAAAGGGTTTCCGTGACACTCTATGTGGATCAGTGAAATACTCCTCCTCACTTAAGAGTCTGTATTTCACCCTTTTCGTTTTCTAAAACCACTCCTCAGTTCCCGTGGAGAACTCTACTGGGTCCGGTCAAAGACTACCCTCTAAGACTACATCGAGCGTGGCCAAATTTTTCCAATATAATATTACAGGGAAATTTCCGTAGCCCCCTGCGTATGAATTAATTTAAACTACTGTCGATATCCCGCGTGCCCAATGGGTCGTTTTGAGACGCAATACAAATAGATGTCTAACCTCTCTATATTTTTCACATATGAATCGGCTTTAATTTTTTTGTTACTTTTCAAGCACGTGCCACTTTTCCATTTCTGCCCGAAAAGACTTACTCGATTAAACAAGTCGGACACGGCAATATTAACATTTCTTCCTACATAAATTATCCAACATTATTTAAAAATGAGTGTCCGATATTCACACATCCTTTCTTTTAAACAAGACTTATTTTAAAACAAAAATTGTTTAATTAGAAGTTAGCATCAAGTTTCGTTTTTATGAGCGATTCTAATACAACGAAAAATGCAGTAATTTTATTTCAATTTGATTAAGAAAATTAAAAATACATTTCAAACACCTAGATTTGAAAAGCCCTGTAGATAAATTACACGGGAGTTTTAAATTTCTTTATATAAAATTTGAGGGTGGAGTAGGCGGGTAGAGATTAAGTACGCGGGCTATGAAATGAAGTGTGGTGAAGGTTAGAAGCAAATATTCTGAAAGAAAAGGTACCAAATATAAAGAAACATAATAGTGAGTTAGATACTGAGGCAGATTATACAAATTGAAGGTGAATTAATGTATTTTTGAGTAACAAATAAAGAATTAAGAAAGCAGTAAAGCAAGGAAAGAGTAAGGACCTAAAGTTTAGATAGAAACACAACTCACATTGGGTCAGGTAAAGTTAAGCAAAGATAAGTAAGTAGATTAACAGAAGGAAACAACCAATCCACATTACATCACAGACAGAGGGGAGGGGGATAGTCGAGCTTTAAATGATGACAGGTCTGAAGTAGATCAGACAAAAAGAATAAAAATTCAGATATGTTATTAGAAACATTTAATGTCTCCGTGGTGAAAAGTTAATTTACTAGGTGTTAATATATTTTTTTGCTGGAAGTTTCAAATTTTGTAAATGTAAAATACATACACTATTGATTGATTTTCTTATAGCGATTAGAGGTGAGGGATTTGAACAAAAAGTGACGTATTATTTTAAGGGGGCAAACTTAATGTGACATACTCTGGAGGGTGTATAAAAAATAGTAAGAAGTATGGTAACATAATAGATCAATAACCCCAGAGAGAGAAAAATATGTAGTATATAGGATGTTGGGCAAATAAGTGCAGTATCATTAATATGAAAGCATCACTTGCCAGTTTGTTCAATTTAAAAAAAGAATTTTTATTAAAACTAAAATACTTTTGTTTTCTGAATGATACTTGTGGCATATTTTTCAATGTCTAAGTGCTTCTTGGGAAATAACACCAAAACGTCAAAAATCAAATAATACACATTGTCAAATATTTTAATTTACATCTTAGAATTGTTCCTTTTTAATCCGTAGTTTCTTAACCATTGACAACGGGGTCTGATCTAGACCCCGAAACGTTTGGAATATACAGCAATTTTCTTTAAACTGTGGTGTTATTTCCCAAGAA
The DNA here is from genome assembly GCA_034190945.1 of Octodonta nipae. Classification (NCBI taxonomy): domain Eukaryota; kingdom Metazoa; phylum Arthropoda; class Insecta; order Coleoptera; family Chrysomelidae; genus Octodonta; species Octodonta nipae. The sequence goes on along the minus strand of CM067224.1, from coordinate 47,581,521 downwards.
GCACTTAGACATTAAAATACTTTTATTTTTAGCTATATCCAAAATTGTTGAAACATTGTTAATTTGAATTAAAAACTGCATCCAATTATGCCATTATATTAGTAGAGGTTGTAAAATAATTTAATTACCCTGTGCTGTTGTGGCGACAAAACAGAACAAGGCTATAGTGGCGGGGCAAATATGTAAGTAGGGTACAAGGGCCATATATTTTTACCCGAGTTCCAAAAAGGAGGAGGTTATCAATTCGTCGTGTATTTTTTTTGTATTTATGTTACCTGATTTCTTCTCCTGTTCTGAACCGTTTTGAATGAATATGGTCTTGTTTAATGGAGTATATATCCGGATTAATAAAGTGATGAAATTTGTGAATGAACACATGCGTGCATCGAAATCGACCAATATCCCTAACATATTGGTCGATTTTTCAAAAACTTCTTATGGATGTGTGTAGGTTTTTAACGTTTAATCTATTAAGGAAGATCCCTAGGTGATCTCATATATTTTTCTGCCACGTGCAAGTTGCAGTTTTGCAGAAAATCGCCGAAAATTCCAATATTCGTATCAAAAATTTCATCGAAGTGACGTAACGGACATTTCCTCATAAATATTTTAATTCCAACGTAATAGTGCTGGAATTGTAGGCACTGGAAGTTTAGATTGCGAATTTGAAAATTTTCTTTGTACATCTCAAGCATATAGGTAGTAAAGCATAGTATTTTCGGCTCCTTAAATCAATGAGTACCAGGCTCGTTTTCTTTGTATACCAGGGAAATACCTATTTAAATGAAAACTTTTCCATTTTTCGAAGACGGTACTTTTGGTGTCACATTCTCCCGGCCTAATAGAAAATTCAGTGACCACACATGTCAAACTCTAAACTGCTATGTGGTGCTATTATACTCAGGGTGTTTAGTTATAGCAAACAAAATCACAAAGTAAAGTGATAGAAGGAGTTGTATATATATGATGATTGAAATATAGGACAGAGTAAAATGATAGTGGTCCAAAGGCAGCCGAATATACAGGATGGTTGAAATATATGCTGGAGTGGAATTATATTTATACAGTGTGATTAAAAAATTATTTATTTCATAGCCCATAAGAAGTTGCATAAAGTGTGGAGAGGAATTAATGTTACACAGGGCGATAATATAAAATGTTAAAAATGAAATAATTTATGGGGTAGCCCACAAGGAGTTATATACGATGGTTGAAATATAGGACGGATTTGACTCCATAAATATGGGATGGATTCTACTCCGTCCTATAATTTACTGGATTGTTGGTACATAGGGTGGAGTGGAATTATCTATAGTTATACAGGGTTGTCAAAAAAAGTTGAAAAAAGGTTACCCGGCGTGGTCCATAAAACATAAATATATTTTGGGCTTATTGAGTCAACGCGTACTAGTACATTTTGTTCGTAAAAATTTACCTGTCAATTTAAAGGAAAATGTATCATTGTTTAATGTTGGGGCTTTCGATGTTACCCGGTCCTGTCTATTAAGGTTATACATACAAAATAAAAAATAAAAACTATCTGAATTCAGAAAAACTAAAAAGTTGAAAATAAAACATTGAAAAAAAAATAACCGTTTTCTACCTATAACTAAAAAGCTGAAAATAATTATAACAAAATACAACTCTAGCAAATAAATAACTCATTTAATGTTGTTAGGTACCTACCCAGAAAGTTAAAAGTATAAACATTAAAAGGTGCTCATTATGTACAAATTAATTTCCTACCAATCTAGTATATTTTTGAAGTCGGTGCCAAGCAAATCTAAGATCCTGCATTGCATACCTATCTACTACTTAATTGTTGTTCCAGCTGTTCCTTTTTATAATCTACATCGAACTCGAGCAAATTCGACGGTCATCTCCCAGTTCGTGGAGTCTTTTCGAAATCTCCAGTACGGTCGACCTTAAATGTTTTACGTTGTTTTATTCAGGGGCGGCGTAAATAAATTTTAGAACACTGCGCTCCCTTCGAAATCTCCAGTACGGTCGACCTTAAATGTTTTACGTTGTTTTATTCAGGGGCGGCGTAAATAAATTTTAGAACACTGCCCTCCCTTCGAAATCTCCAGTACGGTCGACCTTAAATGTTTTACGTTGTTTTATTCAGGGGCGGTGTAAATAAATTTTAGAACACTGCTCTGCCTTTAATCCTGATCGGGGACATTTTCTCCATGGTAGGGAGCGAGTCGATCCAAATGAACCACCTTCAACTTAGCTCTTGGGTTTCGACGGATACGGCCAGACCTTGTCCCTCTCTTGGGATCTCACTGAATTAGCCTTGAGGTCATGTCGTGTCTTGCCAGCATGCTATGTCGGAGTTGGTCGACATAATCGTTGATTTCTTGGGACGGTTCTTCGCGGCGAGCCAAAGGCCAGATCGCAGGGTAATCTCAGGTCTTTTCCAAATAGTACCCTGGCTGGAGTCAGACCTGTACTGTTATGTACGGCTGAGCGATACGCCCTCAGGAATAGGGGAATATGTTCATCCTAATCATGCTGGTTATTGCTAACGACCTTGAAAGGTGTTGTTCCTAGGTCCTGTTGAATCTTTCCATCATTCCATTTGACTGTGGACGCAATGGTGTTCTTGTTTTCCGGATTCCCAACATCGTACAGATCTTCTGGAATACATTCGATTCAAAGTTACGCCCTTGGTCTGAATGTATTTGTGCCCCCCCTCAAACTCGGGAAATGGACCGGCGACATCGATGGCAATTCTCTCAACTGGGACGCCCACATTGTACTGTCGCATTCAGGACGCCCGAGTATCTAGCTATCTCGTCCCATCGTGGCCTGGGTGCCCCTCTCTTTTTAAGTGACAGGATTGGTTCAATATCTGGATCAGCCATTTGGTCTTGGATGCGCTGTTCCGTTGTCCAGTCTTCATTGGCCTGTACTCGGATCAGTCGGATGGAGATACCCTCTCGCTGTTTCGTCTTCAGACAATGTCCGCATTTTTCCCTACAGGATCTTCTTGACAGGGCTTCGGCATTATGATGCAATGACTGGCACGATGTTCAAGTTTGAAATCGTATTGCTGCAATTTTTGGCCAGTTGTCGTTCCGGTGACTTCATGTCTAGCAGCCATTTGAGGGTGGCATGATCTGTTCGGATTAGGTGGCAAATCCTTCAACAAAGCTTCTGTAGTAGGAACAGAGCCCCAAAAAGCTACGTAGTTCATACTTGTCCGGCCAATCACGGATGACTGCTATCTTGTCTTCGTTTGTGCTGATACTTGACTCCGAAACGACGTGGCCCAAAAGCTCTACTTTTTGGAACATGAAACCTACCTTTAGGTCTAGTGTGGAGAATCAACGGGAGCCTGCTAGTGTGGTCACAGTGTCATCAATTCGGGGTGGTGGATTGCTGTCTTTCTTCGTGACATCATTCAGCTTTCTGTAATCCACGCAAAATCTGGTGGTTCCATCAGTTTTTTTTTCTAGCACAACGGGAGCAGACCATAGGCTGATGGATGGCTTAATAACTCCATTTTGTAACATAGACTCGATGTTTTCCTCGACTGCCTCATGTTGCCCCAATGGTAGTCGCCTAGGTCGTATTTTGATAGGCTGAGCCGTCCCGGTATGTATTCGGTGCTGGATGTTTGTAGGACGGGTGGTTCCATCTTGACGTTTAAAAATTTGCCAGTGATTTGCGATAAATTGCCTGGCTTTCTCCTGTTCCTCTGGTGAAAGGTGTGTCAAACGGTCGGCAAACTGTTGTAGAAACTCTTTACTGGGCCCTGTCTACTTCACCGATATCTGGTACACTTCTTCGCAATTGATGATGGTCTCTACTGGCTCGGAACAAGTTATCTCTTGACCATTGGCAATTCTGGTGTCGTTGTTGGACGAATTCAGGACTCAAAACCCTGGACGTGGTAATGGACACAGCGACGCCGGTGTCGATGGTGATGGTAATTGCTCGGCCATTGATGGTGCCCCTGATGACTAAACTGCTGCTATCTCGGCAAAATCCCCGGATGGATACTCTCATGGGGGCTGGTGTAGGGTTAGTCAGCATTCGCCCGTTATGCTGATTGATTGGAGTTTACCTGGTTGGTAAGGTCGGTTTGTTGGCTACCCCTGGTTGGTGATCGTTCCGGTAGCCTTACTCTGCAGTCACGTTGAAAGTGTCCTGTCCGTCCACAACGGTAACATGCTCCTCTGATGCCAGTTCTTTATGACCTTTCTAATAGTTTATTCATACTAGCCAGCATCGCTTGAGATGGTGACTCTGACTCTTCCTGGTTGAAGGAAACTGCTCGTATACTCGGCTTGGACATGTTCATGACGACCTCTACCTCCAAAACCCGGAGCTTGTTGCACCTTGTTATCGCCCCACTCTTGTTCAGTATCACTGTCATATCGCCGCTGTGAGATATGGTCAACTTGTTTCTTTGTTCACATCGCTGGTAACACTGTGAAAAATACATTCATAAATAAAATAACATAATAAAAAATAATACGTGTTATGCAGCCATTGTGGCTGGGTGTTATTAAGGCCCGGTGCACATATACAGCAAGCAACGACTTCACAACAATAAATTTGTCTGGACACACACAGCCAGAGATCAAAACGGGCCTCTCCCAGCGGTTAACTTATCATAGGCGTGCATCCAACGATTTTTACTAATAAAAAAACCTGAATATTTTAAGATTGATTTGCTTGACTTTTTTGAATATTTTTCGTATGATTTCTTGATTCAGACAATTTTATCTGTACTCTATTCACTAATGATTTAGAAATATTCTGCTGTTTTCTGTAAAATATATTATTGATACCATGCGTCTTCTCTATGTTTATGGCATCATTTAATCCCAACTACCTGCTGAAAAGGTTTTCAATATCTAACTGAGAAAATACAATCAGTACCGTCCGTCGGTTGACAGCTGCCTGCAGGCAAAGTTGCATTCCTCATTTGATTACGCTTACCATTATTACTAGTTACCGAGTAATCTTTTGCATTTCGTGGGGAATGTATCTAAATGGATTGATAAGTTCAGAGAGGCCAACGAACTCAGCTACTGTGAGCGCAAATAACACATGTTTTGTTTTAAAGATAGTGATGATTTAAAAATTGTCTGGTATAAAATAGTCACCACTGGCGTCATGTTAAATAAACAAACACCGACTTAAAAAAAAACACAAAATAACTACACCAACAACATGCTGAACGTATTTCATTGGAAGCAGCTCCCAACCGAGTCAAATGTGAATGATTGAAATGGCCTCTTGCCCTCCCTATTGCCCTCTCTCTTGTTAGTCGTACCATGATATTTGTGCACTGCAGGCTATCTCCAGAAGGTACAAGCTCTAAGGGTTCAACAATGTCGATGTCGTAGTCGTAATAAAAAATTTTCATGTTGTACATAGTATTACCTAACTCTTAATAAATTTAAGTTTACATTATTTAGAAATAAAATATAATTTCATGTAAATAAGATGTATGTATAAAACTATTTTTACAATAAATTATAAAAGAATAGTGACATATGCATACCCCGATTTTTGTAAGAAGAGGTTACACGTCGGATGGCTAGATGCCCAAATTTGACGGCGTTTATTTACGAGATTGATTGATGATTTATTATGTGTTTTTATTTAAGTTTAGAATATGGTGAACTCTAATTTTTGGATATAATAATTAAAATCTATAATGAAGTTTGATAATAGAGAAGAAAGTAGTTTTAAAGTATTATTTTGAATAAGTAATTACTCAATGATTAAACTCGAAAAACTTAAGTTTAAATGTTAATAATATTTACTTATTCACTCTATTTCAAACAGTAGATGAATTTAATAATGATTTATGAATTAAGTTATACAGCAATAAATTTCGTGGCTTCAATTCACAGATGTGCACACTCACTTTCAATGGCTTTATTTTTAACCAAAATAAATAATTCACTGTTTACAAAAATAATTACTAATACAGCTGACCTCATTCGATTCAATCGCACGAATATAAACTCAACCAACTAACTACTCGACATGTACAACGGTCTTATTTATTATCAGTGCAGAAAAGACTGAAATGCCAAAATTAATCCTTTCTTGTGGAGTGTTCTTCAAGAACCTTCTCGAGGTCGGCGGTTTTATTCCTATCGAAATTTCAGGATTGTTCTTTTTTACTTTCTTAGCCGGTTGTATGTTTACGTGTTTTTATTGAAAAGATTACTTTAGAAAGGTTTCTTAATTTATTCTATAGTAAAAATGAATTTTATAACAATATTAATGCGAGGATATTGTTACAAGATATTAAAATTAACAGAGGATTTATGTATTTGCGTGTCAGAAGGTTGAAATGTATATAATTGAACGCAGAAAGTTAATATCATAATACCAAATACAGTTTCTATGAAATTCTGTAAGTAGTTATTTTATCACAGTTTAGAATTTCATACCACAAACAGAAACTATTTCCAGTTTTCTGGGCAATACAGAATGAAGGATATTCCTTAATAATGCATCCATCTCCTTCGAATAAGTCCAAACCAGTAATAAATACAAGTTCAGTATGTCTGGATTTATTTGGATTTTTTTTGTTAAATATTACAATTCGGTACCAGCCAGTGCCAAATCATTTTAAAAAAATGCGCTGCAGAATATATTGTACTCACGCAACCAAAAAACACTGAAATATCCAATGACAACGACAACATTAAAAATAAGAGACCCCTGCAGTTAATTAGCGCAAGAAACGACTTTTCGTCATAGCCGTAACATTTTTTAATACACCGTGACTAAACTAAATAAAATTCAAGAAATAATATTCTGCAACAAGCAAATAATTATTTTGAAGTCAGTGCCAAGTTTAACACAAAATAAGTAAGTTTTCCAATAATTACATAGGTATTTTTATGTTATGTTTTGCATGGACTTCGAAATGAGTATTCAAACGTAGAAAAAATAGTATTTGTTACTTTTTAGTTGCGTTACTTTTGGTTTTTTTTAAGTGACTTTTGTTTCATTAAAAATTTATTTGTTTTTAATTATGTCATCATGAAGCCATAAATAGGGGGAGTCCCCATTTTAATTGTCTTTTTTATTACTTTGTTCTTGTTGAATATTATTAAATATCCTTTAAAAAATCAAAGGCATCAATTAAAAAGTCATGGTAATTTGTTAGTTTTAATTTCGTCTCGAGATTTACCAATAAATAGTCTTCTGTTAGATTAATCACCAGCATAAAGTTTATCGAATGTGAATTGTGAATATTATTTTTTAGGTTATGAAGATGAGACTTATATCTCGTTGGTAAATGGTTCGTTAAGAAATGGACATTTTAAAGTGTACAAAAAAGAAGAATTTCCCGAGAGGTGGCATTACAAAAACAACAAACGTTCCCCACCAATTTTAGTTATGGCAGAAAAGGGCTACGCGTTGGATGATTTAATAGTTGCAGCTCCAAAATACGCGGAGAAATACCACTTTACTTGTAAGTATTTCTTGGGAAACTAATAAATTGTTTTCACATATTTGTGAAGTGATTCAAAGAAATAATTTGGTCAAGTGCGAGTTGGACTCGCATACTAAGGGTTCCGTACCCCCTTTAAGATTCTAATATTCCAGTTTCAGATAAGCAGGGAATGAGTGCATTTTCTTATATTTGCACTAATATCTTTTAAAGGAAGCGTTTTAAATTTGTAAAAAAATTACATTAGAGTTTAATTTTACTAATACACTTTCAGGTAAGCTTTTTATAATCTACTGTCTGAATTTTAGGCTCTATAGATTGAAATATAAAGGGGAAAGTAGGTCAAGTTCTAAATAATAAATTATTAAATCTTTTAGATAAATTATTTAAAAATACAAATAAAATATATTTTTCAAACTTCTACATAGTGTAGGTTCTAAAGTGGGAACTAAGTCGATGTTTAATATTTTTGTTAATATCTATTAAACAAATGATTTAAAAATATGATACATTTGTAATTCACATAATGAGCCTTTTATTCGATATATTACATGATGTGTTTGAAAATTTAATTTTTATTTTCCATTTAAATCTATAATTTTTCCCCAAAATTAATACTGAGGTTTTCTAGTAATTTTTTTTTATACATCTTAAGTGAGCCCCAGTACTCCTAATTATTTAGGTATCTTAGGTATTATGGTTTCGGAAATAAAACGGGAAATGAGATTTTTTTTTATATTTTTATGTTAATCTTTTGCAAACAATTAATTTTATAAATATGAAAAATATATTTTTGTATTCCTCATAATGAGCCCTTTCATTTGATGTATTGCATAATGCGTTAAAGAAATATATTTTTAATTTTCCGTTTAATTCCATAATTTAGACCCCAAAATTAATATTACGGATTTCTTCGTATTTTTCCTGTAAATAAAAAATGTTAGGTCTTATAGTTTGGGGAATAACGGGGGAATAGTTAATTTTTTTTATATTTTTGTTGATATATTTTAATATATATTTATTTTAAAAATATAAAAAATATCTTTGTATTCGTCATAATGAGCCCTTTGATTTGATATATTACTTGATCCGTTAGAAACAACTTTAATTTTTTATTTTCCTTTTAATTCTATAATTTGCCCCCAAAATCAATATTAGGGGTTTCTTCTTATTTTTCCAGTAAAGTTCAGATGAGGCGCTATACCTCTATTTTTTTTTCAAAATGTTGCAGCTTATGGTTTCGGAGATAAGGGGGGGAATGGGTAATTTTTTTATATTTTTGTTAATATCTTTTAAATAATTTATTTTAAAAAATTGAAAAAAATATATTTGTTTTCGTCATAATGAGCACTTTCATTTGATATATAACATGATGCGTTAGAAACAATTTTAATATTATGTTTTCCATTTAATTCTGTAATTTGCCCCCCAAAATTAAAAGTAGAGGTTTCTCCTTATTTTTCCAGTAAACTTCAGGTCAGACCCTACACCTCTTTTTTTTAAAAAAAACTTTACGTTTTATAGTTTTGGAGATAAGGAGGGGGGGATGGGTAAATTTTGGTATATTTGGGGGGAACGGTCGATTTTTTTAGTTTTCCCCCCTAGAAGTATCCCTAAAATCAAAATTTCTTCATTTACGATACGTACTCCTCATTGGGTCACCAAACTATACATTGATACCAAATTTCAACCATTTCCGTCTAGTAGTTTAGGAGAAAATTGCTGTGATGTGACAGAGGCAGAAATCCGGAGTGATATTATAAGGGTATCCGTATATTGTATACGGAACCCTGAAAACTAAACATATTTGATAAAAATGGTGTTGCGTTACAGAATGTTTTATAGATGTGGGAAAAATCTCTCAAGTATTAATCTTCATAAAGTGTGTCAGGTGATGTTTTGCTATTAGAATCCGATTTTTAACCTAAACTGCGACTCGGTTAGTTCTAGATCGAACTTGGTGTCTCAATCTGCATGTTACCCAAGCCTTACTAAAAGACTGATTTGAAGTACAGGTTTTAGATCGAACTGGGGGTTTCAATCTGCCCCGACTCTGACTAAAAGACTGATTTAAAAGAGTTTCAGAATCTAGATCGAATTCGGATTCTCAATCTGCCTACTCCCCAAGTGTCACCTGATAACTGAACGGAGTATGAATCTGCGGTGCTTCGATTATTTATAGTTGTCGGTAGATTAAAAGAGGATATCACTTGATGAGGAGGATGTGTGGTGATTGGTTAGGTGTTCGTGGGTGTGTCTGATGTATTTAATTTGCTATTACGGAGCTCTATGCTGTAGGACGACGGGTGCTATCATCGCGTCGGTTGAGACAGAGGGGTTGTTTCTCTATTTCTATAGCTTCGCCAATAGTGGGCACCCTCAGGGAATTGAGGGATATGATAGTCCTACTTCCCTCGAAGTTGATAGAGTGCCCTGTTTGTATATGACGATGTCGGATAGCTGAAGTCAGATGCATTTTACGGACTGGCAGAGAGTGTTAATAAACTCGATGGTTGATGCGTCTGTTGGTACGACCGATGTATCTTTGTGGGCAATCGCGACATGGAATTTCGTAAATTCCACGAACCTCGTTAGGTACACTGTCTTTCGGGTTCCCGTTTAGGTTGGTTATAGTTTGTTTGGCGTTAATTTTTGTCAGTGAATATACGGAAGGAAGGCTTTCAGGTGTTATTGGTCTTTTTCTGACCTAGTTTGTCTAGTCGGAGGCTGTTGAGATTGACGAATTGATAACCATTTTCTCTAAGAATTTGTTGAAGATTATGAAGTTTGTTTTGTCTATTGTCAATATCTGTTAATTAGATAGATATAAGAGCCAAAGATTTCATTACATAACTCAATTGGGCGGGGTGATGGTGTGATTGGGCATTTAAGTATCGATTGGTACTGGTTGGTTTCTTATGGGCGGTATGTGGGCATCTAATACTAATAGTTTTGGTTATGAGGGCTTCAACAAACGCTAGAGAAGTATCGGACTCGATTTCCATTGTAAACTGAATTTTCGGATGTATACTACTGAGGTGTTGTAGAATCTCTGCTATGAGACCAAATAACAAAAGTGTCATCAGCCACAACCAAGAGTCAATGATCGTGGCAGAGACAGATTTGTAAGAACACCGGTGAGAGAAGAAAATGTATTGAGAGTTGTGCGGGACAATAGTGTAAGAAGTGTCGCACGGACTTTTGGAAGATGTGCCTTTAATTTAATGCCAAAGCATATAGTTTATGCAAGACGGGGCGCCACCTCATTGCCTACATAATGTAAGACAACACTTATATGAGTTGTACGAAGAAAAATGGATAGGCCGAGAAGGTTCTGTTCCCTGGCCTCTACGTTCCCCTCACCTTAACCCACTGGGATATTTTTTTGTGGGGTCATCTTAAAATAAAGGATTATAAAATTCCAATTGAGACCATTCAGAAACTACAGGAGGAAATTGAAACCGCGTAAATGGAAATAAGGCAACACCTAGAATTTTCCAAAGCGTCGACCTAGATTATGCATCCAAAAGCAAGGTGGTCACTTCGAGCAGTTCTTTTAATTTAATTTATTATTGCTAATTGTAGGTCCATTATTTTCTATTTCACATTAAGCTATTGTCTGAATCAGTAATTCTTCAATTAGTAAGCATAACTCTAAATTTAAATAATAGACTTATTTTATCCCTCGATGTTTCCTTGGACTTCCATCGTCTTGAAATGAATGATCTCACAACGTTTGGATCTGCTATAGTCATCAGAATGAATCATTCACCTGATGAACTGCTAGAGTCTAAGAAAAGTTGTGGACGGTCGTCTGAGGGAGTAAGGTGATAGTGGGTTTCTGTTTTGTGATAAGTCATGTTGTTTTTGAGTGACTGTTTTCTTTTGAGCCAAGTGTACAGCTTTATCGCTAGAAATGCGATCAAAAGTGTCCAATAGAATTGGAACAGGGTTGAAAGTATGTAATGACGAATAACAGTGATACAAATTTGGTTTGGTTTGGTCAAGTTGATGTCTGATTGTATGAATGGAATTTTGTGACAGGGCGAAACTTGCTCTGTACAGAATACTGGACGTGAAGAGGTATGTTGTTTAGTTTGAAAGTGTTTGGAATGATGTTATGGCTTCTGCAAGATTTAAGGAAAGCAAGATCACACAGAATCAGGGGTTTTCGAATAAGGAGTTTTCAAGACATGAAATGAAAAAGAAAATGATAATAACGAAAATCAGATTATAGATCTTGGGGTCTCAATCTGCCTACTCTCCATCACTAAAAGACTGATTTAGAAGTAGAGGTTTTAGTGTACCTATAAACGAGTACCTTAAGAGGCATACTATTTGAAGTAACGAGGATAATGAATAATTATTAAATCAATTTTATTAAAATTATTCCCAACAGATGTCCTTTTTTGAATTGTAAACAGTTTTCGTTTATGTTTAATTTGTTCTTCAATGCAAAAACCTATTTCTTGTACAATTGTTATTTTTTCAGTGACAAATGAATCGGAATTCGGCGTACACGGCTACGACTACGACGTACCAGAAATGCATCCGTTTTTCATGGCCAGAGGTCCGAAAATCAAGAAATCCCACAGGGTATCGCCGTTCCATACTACTGATTTGTTTAATTTGTTTACATTAATATTAGAAATCCCAACGAGACCGAACAACGGTACTAAGGGCAACATCGTTGACATTTTAAATGACAACTCACGTTATAACATAGGAACTGTTCTAACCATATCAGGTAAGCTCACATTAGTGCTTTCGACTATATTATGTTATATAATATAAGTTAACTCATAGGTTGTGAATTTAACTGATACTCTTAAGGTTATGTAGCTTTAGTGCCTACATAATTCACTGAAGTCTGGAAACCTGTAATGTCTTTTCATATATATGTAGCTTGTAGGCATTAATTAAGTGATTAGCTGGTACGCAATGAGACATTAAGAATTGCTAGCGGAATACCACTTTGAGGAAGATAATAGTTTTATTTATTAAAAATTAGTCAACATAAAGATGAAGAGTTATTATGAACAAGTAATGCTGACCTAAACATTTGTTTGTAAAGCGCTCAAGTGCCTTAGAGTAATATAAGTTTTTATACAAATGTTGTACTTGCCATTTTATATTTGATAATTGAATATTTTAGCTTAGATTTTTTATTAATTGCATTTTCAGAATTGAGATTAGTTAACACTAAAATACGTTTAAACGTAAAAAAATTAAAATTACTTGAAACTATAGAAACATAGGAAAAATAATGAAAAGATATGCGGATTTTGTGCTTTTGTTAATACTTTAACAAAAACCATCACATATTCCACAGGTAATATGTGTTTAATCCTTTCAGTCTGAAAATTTGAATCTAATGCTGCTTTTCTCCATACTTGAAAATGGATTGGGCAATAAAGTTTTACATTTGGAGTTTTTGTCTGCGGCTTGGAAGTGATATTTGATTTAACGTAATCTATTGTCTGCTGTTCACACGAATTATGTTTTCAAGTATGATTGCAATTGCATATCCAGCCTTTGACCCAAGGGGAGCTCACATAGTCGAAGTCGAACATTATGTATTCACAATGAACGAATTGATGTATCTTATAATTACAATAACATTTTAGATTATTGTAACGTTTTTATTTTCACACTCGGGTTCGGTTCAGTTCTTGGATTTATTTCAAACACAGTCTAAATCACTATAATTTATTTCCACTACTTTAATTTATATTCGTTGAACTATTAACTATTTATTTTGAACATCTGATCTTTACTCGAATACTGAATGAATCCTTCCGTCATCGCTCCGTATTTGTATATTTTTTCTCGGAATTCTCCAGAAGGTCAAAGAGCCGTCGAGAGATTTCCTTCATGGCCTCTAGAATTCTTCGAGAAGTTCATCAAACCCAGCCGACGACCTCGATGCTCCAGACGAACATTTCGGATTCCACGTAATTTCGGATGAATGCCGATTCCACAAATTATTGCATGAATTCATTTCACATTATTATTAAAGGATTCTGACCCCAATGACCACCTGGAACTGCCTATGTGTGATTTAGTGTGGTGGCTTGTGTGTGTCAAATCAACCAGTTCTCTATTTGCATTTATCTTATTTTCATAAAATGTTTCCATTATTCCTGGTAAAATGTTTTCGATTCGGACCTTTAAATCTCCATTATAAAGATGAGATTTTATTAATTGTTGGTATGTTTTAAATTCCTGCCTCATTACCTTTATTACTGTCGTGCTTACACGGTTATTATCCGCAGTTTTCATTTCCTAGTGTTTAGAATTAGCTAGACAATCAGTCGTTTATATAGTCAATGTCATAGATATTTCTCACATTTCTCTGATAGTAAAACTGCTACTTTACACATGGGTCTTTTATGCTCTGGAACCTTCTGTGTATTAGGGTTTTTTGGGAGTGTATTTAGCTAGGTAGTTGCTGGTTCATTTGCATTTGGTCTCTGGTTTGCGTACAGCGTGGCCAGAATTCAATGTTTTAATACGGAACTACAATAGATATAAAAAAATGAACCTTCCATTCTCGATTTCGTTTTTAAGAAAACCTTAATGGTGACATGCAAAATTGTTTGTCGCCCTTTGTTTTTGAGTTATAAACGAAAGGTTGATTTTTCGAGTTTTAGTTATTTGGGATTATCTCGCTTATTTATGAAAATGGACAAAAAACAGTTCAACGTTCTTTAGTCACTTTTTTATAGAAATCCAGTAGCGTTGTCAGATTTTCAAAAATATTCGAAAATTTAGAGTTTCAGCAAATTTTTGTTGGAATGAATCATTGGTTTTAACATTAAAGGTTTCTTTGTCTGATTTCATTAATATAAATTATGTTGGGTCAAAAAAAAACAATGTATTACTTTTTAGCAAACACATATAATTTTTAGGTTTTTAATATGTTGTCGTTGTTATCTAGTAGGCTATGTCATGAAAAATATTCGTACAGGACAAGAAAATAGTCATTGCTTCCAGTTGGTTAATAATATTAAGGAGAAATTGCAAAATGTCTTATGAAAATAACGAGCAATTTGAAATATTGGATTGCTTTATTCAAAGTAATAGTAATTTTCAAGCTGCATGTGAATTAAATTTCACCAGTTATCCTCACAAATCTATCTATCAACGATTAAAGAAAATCTGTTTATATTAATTTTAACAAACCAAAAGTCAGGTATTATAACATTGGAGTGGTAGTTGCAAATCCTTCGATTTAAAGCCGTCAAATTGAGGCAAAGAGTTGGTAAGCATTATCCATTTTAAAGAAATATGAATTCAAATCCTACAGAATACGATCCTAAACGACGCTTGGAATTTTGTAATTGGTATCTTCAACAAATTGGGGAAAATCTGTTATTTTTTACCAAGATGAAGCTTATATTTGTAGTGCTGGAATTTTCAATAGACACAACGAGCACTGGTGGTCCGATTCAAGCCTAGGCGTACCATTGATCTCCGAAATCAGGGACGTTTTAGCTTGAGTGTTTGGTCTGCCTTATTGGGCAATCGTAATTTAACCTATCAAATTTTTGAAGGAAAATAAACGAACACAATTTCGAATTTTTTTACACCACATGTCGTTAAATGATAGACAACTCATATTTTTTCAGCAAGACGGAACATTCCCCTCACAATACTCAACATGTCTCCGAATAATTTTCTCTTCATTTTATAGACAACACGATAGGGACTAAATGACCGATTAGATGGTCACCAGTTCATCAGATTTAACGGCGCTGAGCATATATTACAGACAAATTATACAAAGAGTCATATAATAATATAAATGAAACTCACATATAAATATTCACATTTATAATGCCATGAGGCATGGCTATGTGTTGAAAATTTTTATTTTGATAAATAATCCTGTTAGTGTTTCTGAAAACATCGTTAATACTTGTATTCTTTGTTGTTAATTTGTAAATATTTTATCCTGTTTTCATTTTAATCGTTGAAAAATAGATCAATTTGGATGACTTCATCGTTCTTTTTATATTGAGTAAGCCTACTAGACAACAACATTTTAAAAAGTTTAAAATTAAACGTTTTTGCTAAAAAGTAATAATTTTTGACCCAACACAATTTATATCATAATCCATTTCTATAAAAAAGTGCATTAAGAACTCAAAAACAAAAGATGACAAGCAATTCTGGATCTCATCATTATGGTTTTCTTAAAAAAAGAGATTGATAATTCATTAATTTATCCATGTCGTTTGTAGTTACAGAGATTATCTATTAAAATATCGAATTCTACCTCCCCCTTTTTGCATATCAATATTATGTTGTCTTAACTCCAAAGAGTATTTCGTTGATTTCGTTGTCCTTTGAGACTCATGACATGATGTTCTCATTGCTTCTTTTCTGTTTAGTCATTTTTGTGCTCATATCAGATTTGACAGCTAAATTCGTCATAGATATGCTTATCCTACTTGGTTTCACGTTATACAGCTTCACCTCGTAATGCATGAGGGTTTGGGACTGACACGGTTTAGTTGAGCAATTCGATCTGATCAACTATAAATAAATACAAATAACAAAATATAACAATACTTTAAGATGAAATGGTGATAAAATGTTGCAGAAAATCACATGTTCCTTGCTACTTTAGTGTGTGCTATTGACATTTTTTCATTCTGAAAACGCCGTTGATGAAATGAATGGATTTATAAAAGTTTCAATATTGCTTAATGACCTGGACAGCGAGACCTCCAAAAATATTCTCATGTTTTTGGTCGTCAAGTTAAATATTTACGCGTATAATGCACTTTATATTATACACGAAAATTAAGGCCTCTGATTTATTGTGATATTTTAACGTAATTATTATCCATAGTAATTGATTTATTGTAATATTTTTCATGTCTCATTGCTTGTACTTGCTCTCTTCGTAAAATTCGCACTGACCTTTAACGTTTTTCTTTACAGTAGGAGCAGTTTTAGTAGTTCTTTTTGTTATTAGTTTCGTAGCAGCCTTGATATTATTTTTGATTAAGCGTCAACAAAACATCACAACTACAGCAGCTTTGAATAAACGTTTCCCGCAAACGTTTCAAAATAATATTATAGAAGCGCAGCATTTACTTGAGCCAGAAGAAGCTTGAAAACTCGTGGTACATTAATGTTAATACACATTAGAAAATCTTTAGTGATTTAAGTATTACTTCACTTTTGTGAGAAAGTGCAAATCAAGAGACAAAACATGTAATTTTTATAATTGACAATTATTAAGGTGTACAGAGAGCTCAGCTTTACTGTTTTAAGTATTTTAAAATATCAGTGCCATATAAAAAAATTAAACAAATTTAGAATTTTTGAAACACATATGTGATATTAATATTTCGTTTTAAAGTTGGTTAATTAATTATATTACGATAGTGTGTGGTTTTTGTAAGATTTAAAGAGACTTTAGTTACCATATATATTTTCTCTATTTATTTATATACACAAGCCTTTTCCTTATTAACCCTTAGTTAGAAAATCTAAAGATATCTGAAAACATTCTTAAAAATCTCGGAATTCCCACGACCGCTGTCTTGCTGCACTTTTAATAGTTTTTTCAAATTGTATATTAGGTAGTTTCTGATTGATTGAGGACGTAAATAGGTATTTTGGTTGTTCATTTGTATTTTCACTCCTCACAATGGTTTTGAAAATATAGATAAGTGATTCAAAATCAAGGTGTAGTACCTAAGGGCAATTTGTGCAAACTGCCCGGAACACTAGTTGCCGTATCCAAAAACTCTTAACGGGATTAACTGAGAGAAAGTAGGTCTATGGATTTGTCAACTAGTTTTCCTGTATAATCAGTTTCGATATAATATATTGTATTGTACTAATCTGCTTGCTGTGACGTTTCGATATAAAACTAGTTGTCAAATTCATAGACTTACTTAAGAAATGTTACATTTTAAAACTTATCTAATTGTTATATCGCATAGCAAAGACAAGAGAGAAGTGAATAAAATATAGAGTTTGGCAAATTACTGAAATTATTCGGCTACTGAAATTATTTTAGAGCGTTTTTAGCTCTTTAGGACTTTCCTGTGCCGCTTAAATCAGTACCTTCTGTCATCGAAATATAAACACAATATCGAAAATATATTTGTTTAAAGCAAATACGTTTTTATCTATGGATCTATGGACCTTAATTAAAGTACTGCTTTTCTTTTTTTGTCTATTTATTGGTTTATGTCTGAGAATATCTTATTGATAACAACCTAATATTCTTTACATGTGCAGTTTTATTATCTTTCGTTTATTTTCAGTCTAGAAACAAGGTAAGAGTTATTTAACAATATTTTTATTAGCTTAGCATTGTGGTTGTGATGTATGTTGCTTATTGTAAAGATTTATTTTCCTTATTTTATTTTTGTCATAATAGCTGCAAAATAATTCATTTTTCCTTGCACACTTTAATATTGACCACCCAAATAATTTTTTACTAATAGTTTAAAAGTTTATATGCATTTTATTTACTATTTTAACTTTAGAATAAATATTGGTAACTTTAAAATGTATGTTATCAAAAAGATATTCTGTTGATATTTTGTAGTAAATCTTAATGACATGCCGACAAATGTATGAGCTTTAATTGAATTTTTGTAAAGTTTAGCTCTCTGCCTTCCATCTAAATGATTTTGTATATATTGATAATAATTATTCAATCCTTGAAACTGTGTGATTATATCAACGTCCAATTTAATGAGTGTGAGAAAGTCCTTGAAAAGTACGTTAAGTCCATTTTCTTGCTTGTAGGTTTTGCACCGTTGAAGAACTTTTGATTTTATGTGCGTTAAAACTAACGAACACAAATTTCTACAATTAACGTTTAAAAATTGTTTAACGTGTTCCTAGCCCATACACTTTGATTATTCCAAATCAGGTACAATCAACTGAATCCCCAATGGAAAATCAATAGTCTGAGTCAATTAATAAAACCGAATGGTGTAATTCCTTTTCCCACTTTTGAAAACATGGCTGATAAAAATAGAAAAATGGTTCTGATTACCGGTTCCATTTACGAAGTAGGCCTTGTAGAAGATATTGCAAAATGAAAAGCGCCTCTTTAAAACAACAGGATGTTAAAAGATAAAACAATTAACGAATCAAAACCATCGACATCGGGAGCCAAAAAGTAATTAGGCAAAAAAAAACAATGCGTGCAAAAAAATCAAATAACTGACAGCAGCTCTCAAGATCCTCAGATGAAAAACTCATCAAATGAGTTAGATGCAAGGTGCATCTTATACCTAGGGTTGTTCTCAGGAGACTCACATAGCGAGGTGCCAGGCAAGATGTAGTAAATGTTTCCAATAGAGTTACGACTGGGGAACGGATTTAAAAAGAATGCTTAAATTTATTTCCGCTAAATGTTTTGAATGGAAAAATTATGTTTTTTAACTTTACGTCACAATTTATCATAACATTGTTTTGGGATTCTAAAGTACTTTATGTATAATAAGAAATAATGGCTTATCCTTAACCAAAATTAATTTTATACATTTAATCAGTAGTCTAGCGAGTTTTGGTGATTAGGCAGATTGAGACCCTAAGTTCGGTTTAGACTCTGTGCTATTTTATTTATATCCATTTATTATTTTTAGTCTCTTGATGGTAATAACGATTGGGGATCCTTGAACTAGAAGAATAACTATGTAAAATAAATTGGGACGTAGAAGGCGGTCTATCCGGAAGTAGAAAAAAGTAGAAAATCAAACCTTCGGCAACCAGGAAATCTACTATACTACAAAGGTAACGAAGATAACAACTTCCTAATAGTTCTTGTTATGAACAAAAAACTCATACAACATAATAGCTTATTAAATGGATATTCAGATCATAAACCGTATGGCCCGGTTGTATAAACAGTGTGAACGCCAGTTCAGTCTTCAACTGCAGATCAAAAGTAAAAATGTGTCGTATAAACGTTGAAAATCGGTAGTTTAATATCAACGTTGCATTTTGGCCGATCAACTATTTGAACCGAGTTCTGTTTTGAAATTTGATATCACGCTACTTAACTCGAAGCGGATTTTTCATTAGGCACTTATACCCATTATTGATAACTTAGTATAAGTTGAAAAATGGGTAATTTGAATGAGGTTGTAACATACGCCGAAGATTTTTTGGGTCTGGTTGATGCAGTGTTACATACCAGAATGCCGCGTAATTTTCGTGAACAGTTAAATCATTTCGATATTGGGGACGTAACTCAATTTTTACAAGATTTTGACTGACCTAAGATGTACAATATGTTATTAAAATTTTTTCTCTGGAAATAAAATGTAAAAGGTAATGCAGTTTATTATTTTGTTTATTCAAACATTTGAACATTTTATAAAAAATAAACCAAAAACCGAATGTTTTTCCAGCTGCCTTTTCTGCAAAACCAGATTTTTCAGTTTTAATTCTGGTTCCTGTGCTAAGTAATTTTGTCTGTTGTGATTCATGTCTAGCAGTTTCTAGATCCTGCTCAGGCCGTCTAATTCGACTTTGTTCAGAGGACCTCCCCCTGTACCTGTGACATACATTTTGTCATCTACAAACTATTGAAGGTACCTTTTTGAAGATGCTTTAATTCACTGTTTGTGCGAAGGTTTTCCCTCATTCGATTCTGTCCTTGTATTTGTCGACCAGGCCTATTAAAATTTGCACCTACTCTGCACTAAAATTGTTGGCTCTTTTTTTAGTTTCTAACGCACTCATTTCTGTTACTTATTTCCTTTCTTTATAAATTTGAATTCACTGTAAATAAATTATTACGCATAGTACTTCAGCGGACATAAAAGTAAAAAAAATAATCCCGACAATCGATACTGAACCGCCATATGACTCATTTATACAACAGAAAATTACTTGACTGTGGTTCATGATTTAAACGAGGTTTTATTGATCTGCGGATCAACTGATTTTTATACAACCGAGCCTATATAATAGTAAATAAAAATGAAATGAAGGGAAATCGTTAAGCATTATCCAAGCATATGTATAGGTTTATTAAAGAGTTTAAAGATTATCCAAGTACACCCAGCCTATGTTGACGATTGAAATCC
This sequence comes from Octodonta nipae, assembly GCA_034190945.1. Taxonomy (NCBI): domain Eukaryota; kingdom Metazoa; phylum Arthropoda; class Insecta; order Coleoptera; family Chrysomelidae; genus Octodonta; species Octodonta nipae. The sequence continues at coordinate 47,561,001 of CM067224.1, read as the reverse complement.
ATTGTGTTCGCACAAAGAAATGACGTAGGTGTTACGCTAAAGAGCTTTAGAGAAAAAAAAAAAAACATGTATATGCAATGAACTCGTTCCACAAAACGAAACCACAAAGAAACTGGACATGGAAGCCCTAATGAAATTACAAAAAAAAACAAGTTAGATTACATCCTCTCTACTACCAGCAGCGACCACAGAATGGGAAGAGGAAAAATTCATATCAGTGGCTGCTAAACGTGTAAAAAAATAATGGCACAACTATAAATATAATAGGACGAAAATAATACTAGACATTAAACAACTCCCTACAAAACACCAGGGTCCACACTCCAGTTACACAGAACTAACAAATATTCGGATTTCACATTTTTGATACACCTTGTCGTCTCGTGTTTAATTAAACTGGTGCAAAAATAATTTTTTAATGGAAGGTGCTCAATTCTCTTCGCTTAAAGAATCTGTTAATAAAGATTATTAATTGTATTATTATGAGTAACTGGGTATAACAGTCGTACAAATTGTAATTTAAATGTGAGTTTCCAATCCCTCCCCGTTGGAAAAAATCAACTTGTCGAAATTTTCTTGTAATTCCTAGGATGTACACGATAAAAAACAGAGATTGACTAAAACCTATCAAAGCAATTAGGGTACTATATTTTCGACAATCCATCGAACGCAAGAAAATGTATTGTTTCTAGTCGAGAACCTTTATCATTTGCGCTTTCCTTGAAAAGAGGATCAACTTATAAAGCTCAGCAGAAATTAAACGATGTATCAGACTGACTTAGGCATGTTTTGGGAAGTTTAGCTACACCAAAAGGAATAAAAAAGTACGCAGGAATTTAAGACCAAATTATTCAACCAATTCATAATCCCGGTTTTCATTTATGACTCCTAAACATTGACGCTTACAAAGGCAAATATGGATACAATTGCTAAGGAGCAGAGACAGATTGAAATACTAATGCTGCTCATAACGTTAAACAGAAACGCGTGAATCAGAAATTCAAATAAAGTTAAAAACTTTAGGAAACAAGTAGCAGGACAAATATGGAGATTGGACAAAGAGACGATTGATGGAATAACTTCATTAAAGATCATGGGAACATAAACGGAAGACAGGGCAGATGATATCTGAAAACTGTAAGACTTACGCTGAAACTTAGGGAATTTCATACAGCCCATTCCACAATTATGACTGCTGAACATATTTTCATAACTTTATTGGAGACAAAGTTTTCTGTATTCTATCTTGACATATTTTTTCAGAGACGCTCATGTTTCTTGTTTCGATAACGAAATTATCACTATTTTCCTACTTTTCTGAGGAAAATTTACATTACTGAGTGAATGAGAACCCAGCATGCTTCTGTCTTCAAAAATATTTGTGATTTAAACCAGTATTTATTCCAAATTTTCAAAATAATTTTTAAATACATCTTTCAACATCTTTATTTTTATCAAAATTAACAAATAAACTGTCTTACAAAAACACAATGACTAATACCATCAGATGGTATCGCCCACGCTGCTTTAAAACTAAACTGCCTCGCCAAAAATAGATGCTGTTATATATAACATTCAATCGTCGAGTCTTTTCGAGTGCCAGTCTGGTTGATATTCGAAATCGGAACCACGTCAACCTTAGCGTTTTTACAGTCATCGAAAGTTCGGGATCGCCATTGTTGATGTCCCTTTTTATAATCAGCCGTTTTTGTTTCATAGTCGCAATGTTTTTATCCGAACGATTCATTCATAAGATTTCGTAATTTTTTTGGCGGCGTTAAATGAATTTTATAACAATATATGTTCAAAAGGCTCTCGATAGCGGGATAAATAATCTAAAAATCGTGTCAGATGTTGCTATTGTTTTAATGTATTATTTGCCACTCAATATATCGGGTTCTACTCCAGAAACAAAAAATGAAGTGCCGAATCCAGGGTCTGGTTTTCCAGATGTTGATGTGATGTACAATGAACAGTGAAACTCGTAAACAATATTTTAAACTTTAATTATAGAAATATCTCATAAATTAGTGTTCGTTAGTGTTGATGTTGGATTTCCAAGGGGTGTAGAACGAATTAGTTCAGTATATATGTGTTGCCAAATGTTCTTGGGTAACTAGAACTAAGCAGTATATGTCCAACGAACTATTTGCACAAAATAACTCTACATTGTTTTAAAAATCTACACCGATAAAATAGCAAGCAGCATAGAGACAATTTATTGAATCTTCAGTATCTCTGATGTACTTTTATAAAAGTTGATAAATTTGTATCGAGACAATAAGGATTTAAGATACTTCAAGAGGCGTAAATGTTTTGCCAAATACTTATTATTCCAAAGTCATCCCTTTAAAGAAGCACAATAAATTATTATTATTAGTTTTATTTATATCTAAAACAAATTATTGCCATTCCATCGTGTTCAAAGGAAGCTGTTGGGACAAAAGTATTATTGGAATGTGTGCGTCTACTTAGGAAAAAATTGAAACATCATGTGTGGACACTGTTTGATGATTGAAGAAAACAAAAGTAATGCCAAAAATTATGGAGTCGAGCACAATTCTATACGACGCATCACAGATATCTTAATTTCTTACTCGGACAAAAACTCTGGGTATTTCTTTTAACAATCCTGTTACTGTTTTCAGGCACTAAAAATAGGTATTCAATACATAATGTGTACTGGAGTCTTTCAGACCTTGCATTTTCAAATTATACTTGTTTGGTTTGCTTGAGATATACATTTGAAAATTTCAGCGTCCCTGAAAATTTGCCTATGAATTCGTATTGAAATTGATATAAAGTTTGAAACTTTGAAACTGTCCATATAATTTTTTGCGTCTCTTGTGTTATGAAAGTGGAGACAAAAATTTCTACGATCACAATGAAGACAAACACATTCGAAATATTTCCCGTCTGTTGCAAATAAGGAAGATATAGATTCATCGTTTGACTTGGATGCGGCAAAACATATTAAAAGTCCTACAAACCAAAGATCACAGATCTTGTTTGGCACAGCTCTTCTGTTATTCTGAAGATAATATTTTGCTCATGATTTGACGTCAAATGATGATCAAACGTTTCTTTTGGTGTTACAACTTGTCTGAACTGGGAAGTTGAGTCAGGTAATCATGAAATTTTATGATCTCGTACACATTTATTTTTACGTTCCATTTTCACCAATTTACATCTGCTTTATCCATAGATGTAGCTGGAAGACTTCTGTGTTTCATTCTGTTCCTCGTTTGTATTCAGTTCATATTTGGTTTCCTATATTTTTTTTCTAATTCGAAAACGTCCTATCCGTCTCAGTATTTATTTCTTTTTGAGACTGCTTCAAAATTTCTATTTAGCGAATATATCCAAAAAAAACTGAAATAATTTCTAGTATTCAGTAATACATCGATCTAAAAAATACCCTATCTGTAGTTGTAGGTCCACTGAACTCAGTCGAGTGCCAGAACTAACCTTGAAGAGAGCGACAAGCGTCCTTCACCAACACAGACTTTGATCGACTATACGATGGTATTGAGTAGATAAAGGTATAGAGCCCAAGACCAATTAACAACCGTTCAAAAACTTTGTCCAATTAACGTGATAAGTTAATTAATTCTTTCTCTTATAACCACTATAGTATCTGTATTTTGAGGATTTGAGTTTTCTAATTTCTAATTTTCTTTCTACAGTTGCATTTGCAAATGGCAACACTTGGAATAAACAGGTAGTGAGTTCTAAATTTTTCAACGTATAGTGTCACGCTTCATTTTTTATAGTTACGCACTTTGCCCCATTAATGTTCAGTAGTATCATCATCTCCATTTTGAGCAAGACACCGTGAGCTCACTACTCGTCAACCAGTTTTTATATATTAACACATTTTCATATTTACACTAGATACATGAGAAAATAAAGGATATCTTAAATCGAACTTATTAGAAATGTCGGACAATAATCTAACCAAATATTGGCATTTGCTATCAAAATCTGTAATAATTTTCAAAAAAATTTACGTTATATACAGTCTTCACAACAATAAATATGTTTTCTAATTCCAGGAAATGTGTTGTATTTCTGAATTCGTCATTTAAAATATCATCAAAATAGCTCATTTCTAGGTACTCAGCAGATAGCATTTTACTGCTGACTTCGATTTGTGTAGGAGTAATATTTTTGTTTGAAATATGGTATTGAAATCTTGTGAAAATACGTCTCCTATGAATTATAAACATACCAAAGTAAATTGTGAGATTATTGTTGTTGGTCATCAGCTTTTATGCGGTAGTTTTCGAAGGACCAGAAAAGACCGATTTTGTCAAGTAGGCTTTTAATGAAATGTATTGCTTTTAAATACGATATACACAAGTTTGTATAGAAACCTATCGCGTTTGAGCCCGTGAGAGATTTTTGTCAAATTCCTGATGATTTTTTTTAGATGAATACATATTTTAACAAAATTCTGTAAAAAGACAAATTTATTAAGCATACAAATGGTTTAGCCATATAAACAATAACCTTTTTATTAAAAAGTTCATCAGGACAACATGATTTTTATTTTTTTAAATTTTTAACCCACTTCCAAAAAGGAGGAGGTTATCAATTCGTCGGCACTTTTTTTATGTATGCTCAGTGATTATTCAAAAATGCCTTGGGCAAATTTGATGATTTAAACGGCATTGTATTAAGGAATATTACAGAAAGGTACCATATAATTTTCTATAACGCGAGATTTACGGTTTTCCAGAAAATCAGAAAAAACAGTAATTAAGGGACTACATTTCAGTGAATTTCAATAAATCTACACTGTTTTCTCTAGAAAGTCTGAACCAATTTGAATATTTTAAATTTTATTCTACAAAGAGATGTTCCAGCTTGATTCCGTATAATTATCTATAACATAAACTAAACCGTATTTGCAAAAACACGGTAAACATCAATGTAAATGTCAAATTTTCATCATAGATATCTAGCTTAAATGTCAGGATATCGTACAGGGTGTTTGTAACGGTTTTCATTGCAGTCTAGCGAAATGGCACAAAATATTCCAATAGTGTATCGAAAAGAAATTTTCTTAGGTGAGCGATGTTTTCTATATGGTACACGGTGGTAGGTGTGTACGTGCATCGAAATTCAAGCAGTCTGCAATGTGCGCAGTTAGACAGGTGGGTTCAAAAAATCTTACAAATAAATGTGATATTGGGTGGTACATAACAGTTCAATATATAGGATGGTTGAAATATAAGGTGAAATAGAATTAAAGTTATACAGGGTTGTTCAAAAAATGTTTTATTGGGTGACACATAAGTAGTTGCATATACAAGGTAGTTGAAATAAGAGTGAAGTAAAACTATAGTTGTACAGTGGATAAAAAAACTTAAAAATGTTTAAATAAGTATCTGCAGTAAGGATATTCGAGTTATAGGGCGGAGGGTTACAAAAACGTTTGAAGCAGTTGCATATACAGGATGAGTGAAATATAAGGTGGAGTGGAATTATAGTAATGTAGTTAAAAAATAATATATACCTAGTATGGAACATAGTTGTTGCTTATACTTGGCATATTGGGCGAAGTAAAATTATAGGTATACAGATGATTTAAAGAATAGAACAAAAGAAACAGTCAATAGTGTGGAGAGGATTAATACTTATCGTGTAGAGTTGAATTATAGTTGTACAGGGTGATTCAGAAAATGATAGACAAATCATTTATATTGGGTGACCAATACACAGAAACATATACAGGGTGGTTGCAATATAGGGTGAATTGTCTTCTAAACGTTGTTTGTGACATATTCTTGATTACTTCAAATTTTCATTTTGCAATCTACATCAATGAATATAAAGCCATTGACAACGAAGTCAGAATAGACTTTGAAACGTTTGGTATTCCTGTAATATACGTCGTTTTATTTCTATTTTGGTGTTATTGCCCAAAAAAACATAAAAATAATAGGGTGAATTAGAATTACACTCATAGAAAGTGGGCCAAATAATAAAACAAATAAAAAAGTTAAAAAATATTTGGATAATATAAAAAAATACACAAATTAGAGAGAGACGGACATAAAATACGCTAAAATAATCAATAGAACTGTACCTTAAATCAAAAATATGTCAGAAAATAGTTATTGATTGCACACGGTTTCTAATCGGTTTTTATTTTAAGCCAGTTGAAGTCGATTCTTTTTTAAATATAAATTATTTATTAATATTAACTGGAACACATACGCAACTTTTTATCGGATACAATATATGTAAGAAATCCTTATTAAGTAAATTAACTATCTTCCAAATTTGTTAAAATGAAATATGTATTCATAGTAAGAAACATTAATGAATTTGACATGTTTTGAGTATGAGTGCTCGAGAATACAGCATTTACAACATTTTTCATAAAGGAAATGTGTGGTGAATTTTAAATTTGTTTTGTTTGAAATGAAGTAACTCACACAGTCTCAAGTATGTTCTAGGGACGAACTCCAGTGGAACGTAAAAAATCTTCGACGCATTTTATGACTTGCCTCAATCCTTTATGAGAAAAGCAAAAACTGAGCAGTATTCATCTACCATGATGGGTGTAGTGTCTGCATTATATCCAATTATATTTTCAATGGGGACGCTTTTGTTTTGATTCATTTGTTTTGCTCAGTATACAAAACAAATTCGGGGAATCTAGTATTTGGCTCAACATTTGCGTATAGCTTTTCTAATAATAAACCCTAGTCAGTAAGGCATTTTTTCTAGTCTGTATTAGGATTAGATTGGTAAATATTTTAATTTTAATATCCTTTAAGTAGCTTGTTTTATGTTTGTATTAGAAGCATCGATAAAATCAATCAGTAGGTAGTATAAATAATTTTTACAATCACAGATTTAACTGAAACTAGATTAGGATCTAGTGTAGAGTGAGAAAACTGATTATTATGTTTATATAGTGCAACTGTTAATATGTTTCAATTATTTGGTGCTTTCTGTGTCAAGAAAAATAGTGGGTATAGGATTGTATGTCGGTGCGCTTAATCTATAAATTAATTAATGTGTTTTCTGAAGTAATACGGGGTATGATTAATTACAGAATTTGAAGGGTATCGTGTACAGTTTTGTAGACCTGAATGCGTAACATTCAGTTTTATAGTCAATTTAGTGCTAGTTTAAATTTTATCTTTTAACCACTCAAAAATTATTTACTTAAAACTATAATCAAGGTGACTTGAGAAATAAAACAGTCGGGATAATGTTTATTTCTTTATTCATTTGTTTAATTACTTGATATTACAACAATGAAATTCGTCATTTGCTGAACTGTACACTTTCATCCAAATGGTTTACAAGTGAACGACAAATTGATTTGTAAATTACGTGATCTGCTTTTGGGAACAGTTTGGCGCTAAAACAGCCAAAGATAACACAAGAAATATATATCTTAAGTACCCTCTGATCAACATCAATTAATAGAGATACTTGAATATTGTAATGATAAAATATAACACCAGCCACCAAATCTTTATCACTCGAGTGCTGCAAAAAGTTTAAGTATAAAATTATTCATTGACTTAAACTTACCTACCATAAATTAAGTGAAAGTCACAAATTAAAAAGTATAATTTTGATTCGAAAACTATTGGTGAGGCTTGGGCAGTAGGCAGATTGAGGCCCCGAGTTCGAACTAGACCATATTTGTAGTTTTTCTTTGTATCTCTTGATAATAGCTCCAAAGCAGGAGCCGAAACGTCGAGTATTCAATAAATTCAGACGCGGTTCTCACCCGGAGCCTAGCTTAGTTCATATATATATATATATATATATATATATAGGCGCGTCAGCCATCGAGTATATTAACACACTCTCTCAGTTCTTAAAATAATCCAATTTCAGCTCTCGCGCATCGCAAATATCCAAACAGGACACTCTATCAATTTCAAGGACAGTAGGACTATCATATCCTTCAATTCCCTTAAGGCATCTATCATTCGCGAAGCTTTACAAATAGAGAAACGACCCCTCTGTAATAGCTAGACTAAACAAACCAGGTACACCCACCAACACCCAACCAATCACCAAACAGCCCCCTCATCACAAGACATCCCGTCCTAATCGGCCTACAACTATAAATAAACGAAGCAGAGTAGATTCACACTCAGGTCAGTTATTTAGTGAGACTTGAGGCTGTTCGCATCTCCGGAAATGCATCCGACTAGTTGATAACTAATCCCTATCGGGGTCGGGGGTAAAATGACTACATTACATTAGCTAAGTAATGTACATCGCTTGTAACTAAAAAGTGGAGATACTTGTTATTGAGCATTTTACGCATAATTCACATTTCTGACATTTTAACAATCTATTAAATGTTACAAAGAAATAAACATTCTACTAGATGTGTAATTTTCCAAGTCACATAGTTTTTATATTTGAATTATGATAATTTTTATCTAATTTATAGGACATTTAGGTGATACTCAAAAATCAGTTAAGTCTATACCTCGTAAAGATCAGGTCATGTTGGTGTGAAGGAAAAATGAATAGAAACATTATGTTTGCTTAAAAATGAAATGCTCAAATATTGAACTTGATTTTAATAAACTATTCTTGTTAACCACAGAGAAGATTAACTGATATTTTAGTTGTAAAGTTGTGATTTAAAGAGTGATCATTTCCTTGCCAAATTGTTATATGATTTATTTTTATTGTATTGATACTACGGCACATGGGTGATATTATATTTAGCATTTTAGGTGTTGTTTGTTGAATTTTCAAAAATAAAAGGTGGAGCAATGAATCCTGTTGTTTTTCTCTTGTTTCCTTATCACCATCTACAAATCCCACCTTGTGATCTCCTGGAAGTCTATATGTACCGCCGAAGCGAGTCGATATAAATTATTATAACGAAAATTCCTTTGATATAAAAAGTATGGGGCATTGTGTTCGGGATAGGGAAGTACCGTATGGTATTTCACTAAAGTGATCGCAAAGACACGAAATATTTTACATTAGAGAATTTTTTTGTGTGACTAAATAGTGTCTTGTAGCAGTGCAAGCCCAAACCATTGGCTGAGTAGTTGATGCAGTCAAGTGATGACATGATTTTTTGTCGTCGTTCGTTTTATCTCTGTCTTGCTTATGGAGTTCACTGAGGAATACACTTTATGTAATGTAGATTGAGATTGAGAGAGATGGCAAGAAAAGAACCAACTTGTCATTAAAAATTCTTGTAATTTCGCTTGCGATGTCAGAAAACGTTGATGCATGTATTGGATATTATAGTGTACATTTTCAGCACCTATACTTTGTATATAATAAACAAAAACTATTCTTGTCAGCTCCTACGCGCGATTGGAATTAACTCTTAAGTACGAAATATATAAATGCAAAAGAGCCGCAGTCATTAGAAACTGAACGATGGAAGCGAAAACTTCGTACGAAATATACTTCCCGTCTCTCGTTATCTCACTTCTCCTGTTTCTCTTTTTTTGTGTCCTTCTGAGTAATGGATATAAATTTCAGGTGAATTAAAATAATTGTCACTATTTTGTAATGACTTAAGTATTGTTTTCTTTAAATTACACTTTAGGATTAGTAATCCTAATGTGTAATGTAATACTTAATTTAAATATAGCTACAAAAGAACATATAACGTGTAACTTAATTTAAATACGTATTTTTCACATACAATTCACACAATTTCTTTTAAAACAGTAACAATTATATATCACTCTGTGTAATCCAAGAAATGTTTAATGAAGAAAGTATCATGGACAAATATTCTTTACAAACACATATGCGGCTCCTTGAAAAATATTTGTATATATTTTTCCATTCTCCTTTTAGTAATTCTGCAGCACTAACTGATCTATTCTTTTTTAATGTTAAAACTTAGCTACTGCCTATTGCCAAACCATGGTAGTTTTTCAATTACCAGAGCACAAAGTGATTTCATGTTTTATGATAAAGTTTTTTGTTAACTTGGTAAACTTACATAAAACATCTGAAGGCACAGTTATATATTGTGCGCATTTGTGCGAGCCAGTGCTGTAATTGTAACACTTAGTGGTCAGCACTGTGCCGCACTATGGGCAGTTGTGCAGTAATTGGAGAACGGCGTATATTAACTTTTAAAATAATGTTCTCTAAAAATATTGACTAATTACCCTAATGCAACCCATAACACACTAATCCATATATAGAGGGCAATTCACGTTATCTGAAATTGAATAGCATGGCTAAACGAATCAACGATAGATATCTATTATACAGTGTGAGCCAAAAGTATGGAAACCTTTGAATAACCCTTCACGAATATATATTTTTTAAATTATAAATACTAAAGTTTTATCATTTTCCCCTGCTTATCTAAAGGTGACCTTGACGGTCATATCGAGGTCAAATTCATTTTTTCAAATGAGAATTCCCATTTCTTATTCCGGTTTCGGAAAGAACGGAAAATTTTACATCCAGAATGACCTTGACCATGACCTCGTTCATGACTTTGACCGCTACCAAGGGAAAATGCCTTTTTATTGAAAAATCAATTGATTTCACCAAAATCAGTTGGGTGGGGGGTTTTGAGGTCGCTGATTACGAATCTGAGGTCAGATTTACAAAACTCATAATGGCGGATCCAAGATGGCGGACGCAAATTATTGGTCGTCGTCAAGATAATTTTCGTAAGTAAAATTATCCGCTATGTCCCAATTCGATTTGGAAGATAAGGGGTTTCTATTAAAAAAACATACTGAAATGACATTGAAGGAGAAGGTCGTGATTAGGTTGTATTTGGACGTAAAATTTCCTGCTCTCTCCGAAATCGGAATAAAAAGTGGGGTTTTTTATTTGAAAAAAGCATTTGACCTCGATATGACCGTCAAGGTCATGGTCACCTTTAGATAGCCAGGGAAAAATGTATTTACCATTTTTCAAAAAAATATATTCTTGAAGAGTTATTCAAAGGTTTCCATACTTTTGGCTCACCCTGTATGTAGATTTATTTTAAAATTATTATTTTTACTATGTATAGGGAGCCCCGAATATAAGAAACATCAATGTTGCATTTTTTCAAACCTGATTCAGTTAGTCGTGATATTCCAGGTCGCATAAGGTGAATAACTCTTTATAAGCAGTAAACGTGTAGGGATAAGACCCTTGGAGCTCTCTGCAGTTGCTTCATAAAAGTAAGCGAACTCTTCGTAAGAGCTTTAGCATTGCGACGGTATTACCGTCGTTTTACCTTTTCATTATACCGTTGTTCTAAAACGCTGGGTATACAACGCCTTGTATAAAGAATATATTTTAATATTGTAGTAAATTGCAGTTAAATACTCAGGTCGACACTACAATTCGATATCTTTAATAATACCGGAGTTTTCGAATTACTGCAAACTGGTATTATTGAGTAATACTTATTTTTTACAGAGAAATGTTATATGTGACTATTTTTGGTGACGTAGTGGCATAACCATTAGTAATGAAACCCTGTTTCGTAGCGTCGTAATTATAAATGCCTGGGGGATGACATTATACTTACTGAAGAAATAAATGCACATCCCTGCTTTTGTTCACAGTCAATGCAGTATGAAATATGACAAGTCAGAAAGGGAATCACACAGCATCTTCACGTATTTAGCGATTTACAAACGAAAATATTGGTTCTAAGAATTATAAGTAAACATGTCACGCTAGACATATATACATAGAATGTAAACAAAGCATTTTTTTCGCAAAATCAGTTATGTGGCAATGTGCAATTTGAAAGTAAAATATTTGTAATATTGTTATTTCCTTTGCCTTTGCGAAAACACAATATGTACCTTAATTTCCATTGAGAACGGGGTCTGAGTTAGACCTTGAAACGTTTAGAAGGTATGAAGTATAAAGATTTTTTCCTCAAGTGTGATGTTATTCCTAAAAATCCATAAATGCAAACACAAATATCACTCAGAAGACAAACAATGCAAGCCATTTATAATAGTTTAGAGATAGTTATAATATTCATTCGATTAAGTGGCGGAGTAGGTAGGGTCGGAGGGGGTGATGCGCCTCTGGTGCCAAGCAGCAAAGGGTGATACAACTCGGTCGCACAGCTTAGTAGCTAGTGGTGGATCTGCGATCTGCTCAAACAATCACATACTCATGTGTTTAATGTGCTGACATAACATAACAATGGCACAGCAATTGCGTCTATGTATAGTGTGATGCCAGTTATGTGTCGGCGCTGTGTGAGTGTTTGCTTACCCGAAAGGTTGTGTCGACCGTCCGGGCTTAGATCGAGTATACGCAATAACGCAATTAAATCATATAAATATAATTTTACTACGATTTTCCTTTTGCCTAATAAGTACACCGTTTTGCTCATGCTCGGCACCGTTTAAGTTTGTATTAGTTATTTATCTACTTATTAACAAATAATGTATTCATAACGTGAAAAATTAAACATCGCAAACAAACATTTATTTCTTGGTTATGTACACTGTGCCTGGTACGACAAAAAAAAAGAGTTATCGATGTCGTCAACTTTTCAATTCGTTTACTATATATGACACAACTGTGTTGGCACACCGATATGTGCGTTTGTTGTGTTAAGTGTGCACATTCAGTAGTGCTTTGCTTACCAGAAAGCAAGGCTAAGTCGAATGCGACGGTTTCATTTTGCCTAAAAAGTACACCATTTCACTCGGCATTATTTAACTCAAACTGTGTATTTTCCTAGATTTATAAGAGTAGCACGATGTTCCATTATTATGACGACAAAATAACAAATAAGATTATATTGTAGGATTTTTGATGGCCCCGAAATTAAATTTAAATATATTTAATGAAGCGTTAAGCGTTACGAAATGGAAAAAACACTGACAGTGGGTGTATAATTTCCAAAAAAAGAGATTGTTAAAACACTCATATTGCAATTGTCTTCTAAACGTTGTTTGTGGCATATTCTTGATTACTTTTATGTTTTTTGGGCAATAACACCACAATCCAAACCAAACGTTTCAAAGTCTATTCTGACTTCGTTGTTAATGGCGTGTTGGTTACTCAGCAAGTATCTGTGAGAAGCGTATCATTTACTACTTCGCACTATCATATTACATTAACAATTCTCAGTATAATCATGTAGAAGCTAAATTGCAGATTTTATCACGTCTTGAATTGTATAAATACTAAATAATTAACGGTCTCGTTTGAGATCATTTTGTAACGTAGTGTAAGACTAAACTCTGTCCATTTTGATTTGGATTTTCAGTTCTAATAATAATTTTTTTAAAAGTTAATTTTAAAAGTGTTAATCTAAAAATTGGCGCAGTCAGTAGGATTGTTTAAACACACTGTTTAGGCAATTCCTAAAAATTGTGGTGAATTCCAATTCTTTGTTAAACAAACGAACCCACGGTAAGAGACAACAACTGAAGGAACACGCACATACCGCTCACCAGTGTACCAGCCAACAGACCTCGATTGCCAGACGTAGAATTAAGGACAAAAGCTGGCGGCACCAACTGAGACCAAAGACATCCAGGAACACGCACCCTAGAGGACGCTCACCAGTGCACTAGCCACAGAACAAGTCAAATGCTTGGAAGGTACATGTAAGTACTGAAACGAATCATCATGAAATATTTTATTGATTATTTTAATAAACATTGATTTTTATTATTTTAATAATTTGCATACGTTGATTAATATTGAACAGCATATATTTTTATATCATTGATGTTGATGTTCTATCGTTATAATTTTTTAACATTTGAAATTTTCGTTTATTAAATATCTACAAATATTCCCACACATCAACAACATCTGAACGAATTATTCCATCTATAATTCTATATTTTGCAACATCTCAAAAACCAAATTTTCCTAAACACCTTTATAACAAGCTGCAATACTGCTTGCAGCATGGCCGTAGACAACCAACTCACTTTAGTAGTACTAGATATTAAAAACAAAGTTCGCGGTAGAGCCGCAAAATTAGTAAATTCGCGTAACGCAGATAATTGACTAGACATTCGTAAATTGCTAGAAAATTATTTTGGCGATTGGAGAGATCTATCTATCGGCATTAATATAAGACCTCCAGAGGATGAGACAAACAAATGAGTCATCTCTGACTTTTGCAGCTAGGCTACAACCACATTTAGCTAAAATGTTAGCCTCCGTAAACAAATAAAACGGTAAAAGAAAAACAAGCGCAAACCGACCTTATCGAAAATATGGCTCTTAATAGTTTATTGTCCGGTTTAAAACCTAAGATAGGACAAATCGTATGAGCTAGTGACCCTCGCAAAATATTGACCGCTATATCGAGAATCAAGCGCGAACTACAGCTACACCACTTAGAAAACCAAAAATTTCAAGGTACATCCCAAGAACCAGAAGAACCACAACAACACTCACCAATACAGTTACAACAACAACGTGACCATCACCAACGGAGTCAAATGAGAACGGGAACTCCACCCGCAGAAAGTGTTGCGCAGGATCAACAACCAGCGCTCACTCAAGCGGGCCTGAAAAGACGCATGAAATGGACTGACGCCATGAATGAATTTATAATGCGCACGTTTTACAAAATTACGAATCTTGGCCAGGACAAGACTGGATATCGCCAAATACTCCATCAAGAGTTTTGTCGTGAGTACCCAGAGTTTCAAGTTACTGAACAGAGAGTCGCAGATCAATATTGTTCATCTTGAGAAATGGCCTTATCTCACCTGAACAACTGGATAGAATAAAGAGCGAAGTGGAGCGCGAACTATTTGGTCGAATTACAATCGATCCAGAGCCTGAAACACCTTTGACACAAAGAGTGGATGAGACTCAACAACTACAACAGGAACAGCCAACCCACGCTGACCTGCTTGAGAAGATCCAAGCAGAAATGGAAGGAGCTCTTAGAGAGTATAGTGGAACAGGTCCACTGGCTAGACCAGCTCTTCCCAAACTAAGATCATCTAAGAAACTGGGTATCGTCTTGCAGGCTTTGAACAAATATATCTTGCCAAACTATGTTTTAGGTGCTAATACGTCGCTACACACAATCATCTACTGTGCTGCAACTTCCATCTGCAGAACAATTGGGGTCGCAGTAAGACCCTCCCCAATTTAGACAAACACCTCGAATACCACCTTGGCAAGAAGACTTGAAGGGAAAATCAATTCTCTTCGGAAAGACGTAGGAAGACTGACCGAGTACCAACGAGGAGTTAGGAACAACAGAATAGAAAGGCTTGTCAAGACTATCATGGACAATAACCGAATACACTCCCAGTGGGATGGAGAAAACATCACATCTCAGCAGTGTCTGGACAGTCTACTACAAAAGCTCTCCATCTACACAAGTCGATTGAGAAGGTACAAAACCAGTAACCAACGGAAACTAGACAACACACTCTTCCGACAATCAGAAAATGGGTTTTATAGAAAACTTAACAACAACAACAACAATAATGAAGCCCCTAGTTACCCCAATAAAACAGACATCGAGGAATTCTGGAAAACACAGCTTTCCACAACTATCTCCCATAACTCCAGAGCCAGCTGGATTAATGAGGAGGAGGCTGCATCTGAGAACTGTGAGGCCTTGCAACACCAACCATTTACAACGGAAGACAAATCCAATATAATAAAGCACCTCCATAACTGGAAAGCACCAGGACCAGATGGTGTTCAAAATTACTGGATAAAGAAACTGAACGCACGAAACACTAACAGCCTTATAAATGACGTAATTACCCACCCACACAAGATGCCTAGTTACTTCACGCATGGTGCTACATACCTCTTACCAAAGGACAACCTATGTGCACAGGACCCAGCAAAATACCGACCAATCACTTGCCTTCCAACCTTATACAAACTCATAACATCGTGCATTAATCATCGCATTTTCAAACATTGTGAGCTGAACAACATAATTACTCAACAACAAAACGAATGCGCGAAAAATTCGATGGGCAGCAAAGAACAACTGACAATTCACTCCGTTGTCTGCAATCAAGCCAACGCCAAACGACGAAATCTCTACATGGCATATGTGGACTACAAAAAGGCCTTTGATTCAGTTCCACATGATTGGCTTTAGAATATGCCATGTCCACCTGGCAAACCAAAATCTCACTGAATGAAGCCAACTGTTCGATACAAACTGACCCCATTCCAATCAGAAGGTGTATATTCCAGGGAGACTCTCTTAGCCCGCTGTGGTTCTGCCTTGCCATGAACCCTATCTCAAACAAACTGAAGTCGACTAATTTTGGGTTTAGTCTCAAACACAAGAACGTACAAGCATTAAAGATAAACCATTTGTTATACATGGACGACTTAAACTTGATGGCAGCTACGAAACAACAGCTGCATGATATGCTTAAAATAGTAGAAGGGTTCTCTAGTGACATCCATATGAAATTTGGCCTAGACAAATGCCGAATTATTAATATAGTTAAAGGCAAAATACAGCAGGGTCACTTCGAAATGGGAGATGGCACCTCAATTGAATCTATGGGGGAAGGTCATACTTATAAATACCTTGGAATAAAGCAGGCTCAACGAATTGATCACATGGCTATGAAAAAGGACCTAACAGCAGAGTTTTATAGAAGGGTAAGACGACTGTTGAAAACCAAACTAATCAGTAAAAATCTGTTTCAGGCTATTAACACCTATGCGTGTTCAGTTCTCGGTTACTCTTTCGGTATAGTTAATTGGTGCAAGACTGACATTGAAAAATTACAACGAAAAGTTCGAGTTTTACTTACAAAAGCTCAAAATCACCATCCAAAGAGCTCTGTCGAACGTACTATAAATATAAACCAGAATCTGTTTTAGAACGATCGGTCTGTTGCTCACAATAGACCAGATATAGTTTTGGTAGATAAAGTCTCCTGGAAAACAACTTTAATTGACATAGCAATTCCTAACAATAATAATATAAATATCAAGCAGGCTGAGAAAATAACCAAATATAGAGATTTGGAATTTCAAATAAAGACTCAGTGGAACATGAACAACACACGACCTGTACCAATTGTTATGTCAACTACAACGGAAGTCGGATAATTCTTTATTGCCATAAATCAATAACAGACATAGCAACGTCAAATTACAGCAGAGATTTTATCTAAAGTTACAGTATGTACACAAAAAAGAAAGACTAATAAAGTAGAAAGAACACAAACGGAACAAGTATAAATTATATCACTCATTCACTTTTATTTCGATTTTTACAATCAACCTTAAAGTACCCATTCTTCAAAATTATAATAACTTTTCTCTTTTAAGTATACAA
Source organism: Octodonta nipae (assembly GCA_034190945.1). Lineage (NCBI taxonomy): Eukaryota > Metazoa > Arthropoda > Insecta > Coleoptera > Chrysomelidae > Octodonta > Octodonta nipae. The sequence continues at coordinate 47,543,729 of CM067224.1, read as the reverse complement.
TGACAGAATTTCTGAATATTTTAATATCATGAATTTTGGAGATCTGATTTGGTAGTGACCTAAACGCTTTTATCGCTCTGTAGTGAGTACTCTTTTCAAAAAATGCTGACCTGTGCCCTGGAATTCTGAGTTCCCTTGCTTGCCTTGTCTGCATATGCATCTATCCTGTGTAAACGTCGGCATTAGTAGTAAACAGAAAATACAGTGAGGATACTGTTAATAATCATTGTTCTTTAAAATGTAGCCGGCATGAAGTATTATATTTCAACCCCAGCATGCACCTCTTTATTTTTTTTTCAGGTAAATATTTTGATTGCAGTGGAACTTGAACCCCGAGCAGAAATACCATATGTAATTATACTCTGTATGTGAGCAAAATAATAAACTTTTAATGAAGTCACAGACATTTGTTGTCTAAGGTATCTCAAAAGACCACAGATAGAAGCTAGTTTCGAGGCTAATTTATTAACATGTTCATTCCAGCACAACCTGGAATCAATTTCTAGACCGAGAAACTTTATTGACGACAATTCAGGTATTGACTTATTGTTCAGTTTTAGATAAGGAGATTCAAGATAAGTTATATTCACAGTGAAACTAAGGAGGCCCGTTTTAGAATAGTTTAATTGTAATAAGTTTTCATCACACCACTGCTTCATTTTACCAGCTATAGCTATAGCTATAGCTAGTGGAATATTGGCCCACTTTTCTCATATCTATATGAACCACAATGACTGATGTGTCATCAGCAAATTGAAATTCTCTACTATACTGAGTAGACAGCGATGAAGAAAGAGAATTTACATATAATAGAAAAAGCAGTGTACCCAAAATTGATTCTTGTGGCACCCCTTGCTGAATCAGGATTTTCTCTGAATAGTATCATGACCTATTATTAATTAGGTTTACCATTTGATAGCGATTTGTAAGATATAAGTTCAGTATTTCCAGACACACACCTCTTATTCCATAGTCTTATTCCCATAATTTCTCCTTTCAGCCTGTTTATATTTTTTACGACCACAAATTCTTCCGAATTTAATTCGTTTTGCTCTTTTAGACAATCTAAAATAAGTTGATCAGGGCAATTTACATACTCTTCTTCTACTCCTCTAATTACGATTTTAGGATTTTTTAATAATCCCTCCTCTACTTTATAATTATTTAGCTCATTTTCAACTTTTCCTTTAATTTTATCCCTAGTTTTCTTGTTACCACAGCTGATTACAACAGCACCCCCCTTGGTGTCTTCAATATTTTCTACCACAATAGCTATTTCCTTCGGATCAATTATTTGCTTCAACTCACTTCTGGTCTTGCTGCTATCTTGACTCTCTATTGGCTTGACAACCAATACATCAGTAGTTCTATTCTTTGTCTGAACAACGTTTGAGTAAGACATTTTATTTAGTGTTATCGATTGCATCCCATTATCTAACTGCTGCACAATCTCCCTTTTACTCTGTAGTAAGTGATTTCTCATTTCCTCCTGTATATTTTGTAGACCTCTAGAATATTCAGAGCTATTATCCAACCTTAATAATTGTACCTCAGAAGTTATTTTATCCACAATAAATTTTTTATGAACTTCAAATTTGGTGTGTAGATGCTTTTGTATGTTCTTCAGGTCAGCTGAAAGGTTTTTTTAGCAATTCATTGTAAAGCTTTTCAAACATTGCCTTCATGTGCTCAAGAATTATTTCATCCACATTTTTTGACATTTTTCCTTCTCTACATTGGACACACTTAAATATAAGTGTCTTTTTTTGAATTTGCATACATCTTATTTCCGAAGCCTTCACTCTCCACAAAAATATCTTCTACAAGCGTCACAGGAAATCACAGGATTTTTACTGTCCTTTAGAGTAGATTTTATTTTACACTTTATGCATTCTACTTCTGCCATTTTTATTTAACTAAAATTCTAACTATCTCCACCACTGGTGATCAACACAAAAACGTACCGGATTATAAACACCCAAAAAACAGTCTTCTTCCCGGCAGAATATATGTTAATTTGTTTATTTATCGGTTTTTCGATATATGGAATAATTGATCAACAAATTTTTTTCACAGTTTTGTAGTAGATTCTTCAGGTAATATACTGACACTAAACACAATAATTTTACAATGATAGTATAGTATACTTTTTCGGGTATTCAGCTAACATCTCGCACGCTCGACGTACACGAAGGTGCTAGACAACCACCAACCCCAAGCCGTAAACTAATGATTCCTCCCAACTATAAAACAATGCTCTTTCTGCAGACGTTCAGAACATCCGTATATTGAATGCCAGGCAAGAATCTGACAATAGAACCACTCTACTAGACAGAACTTTCGTCCACAGTTTCAAAACTTTAGAAACAATCAACAACCCATTCCTTCGAAAAGTACGCAACAAAGACCAATTAACCAACTTCCTTCAAATTCAAACCAAACCTCACATACTTCAGGTCAATATCGACCAAACCCCAATTTTTTTCAGACAACAAAGAACTCATCACGTAAATAATCTCGAATATGATGAATCATATAATCACTATGATAGCACATACGACTATCAATATGATCAATACAATTATCAATTGACTGTTGATCAATATCAATATGACTGTTCTGAAGATTACACATAAGCATTCGAACAACAAGAAACAACGACAGACGTGTCTTCCAACTATCTCTCATACGAACAAATGCTAGACGAAATACCGAAATTTTCGCGAACCTCTCGATAATTCGAAACCACCCGAATTCGAAGTACCAATACTTCAAATGAAATTCCTGAACTCACAAGAAGTTCACCCCAACTCGTTCAATGCAGAACAGCAGTTTCTGTAAGGCTCCTCCTTATTTTATATTACTTATGCTTCCAATTCTTACAAACTTTTGATCGACACAGGTGCAGGACTTTCTGTTTTCAAATCCGAAACCTGTCAACGATTCTCCAACAGATTCCCAGAAAATGTCGTAATTCAAGGAATTACAAACGAAAAAATTTTAATTATTGAATCAACTCTCGTACCTTTAATATCAACTATCCCCACAAAGTCTATTTAGATATAGAATTTAATGGACTCTTAAGATCAGACTTCCTAGAGCAAAGTAACTAATGAGACGATTCACCCTACCTCGACACTTCCTACTTCACCAAACCAACACACAAATTGACAGACGAAAAGAAATAATCAACCAACTTCTCCTCGAACATTTAAATGGCGAGGAATGCGAACTTTTTACTCAACTCTGTCTCGAATTTTCAGACATCTTTTACTTAGAAGGGGACCAGTTGACATTTACTAACGAAGTTAAACACTTCATCAATACCAACAATTCCAAACCAATCTTTACTAAGTCATATCGTTACCCCCATATTCATAAAGAAGAAGTTAAGTCACAAAATGCCTGATCAAGGCATAATCTGCTCTTCTAACTCCCCCTGGTCTTCCCCAGTCTGGGTCGTACCCAAAAAATTAGATGCTTCAGGTAAGCAAAAATGGCGTGTAGTCGTAAATTACGACCAAACGATAGGCGACAAAAACCCTCTTCCTAATATTTACCGTTGCCAATATTTGACAACTCTCGATCTTGCATCGGGATTCCATCAAATCGAAATCGACCCCAAAGATATCCAGAAAACTGCATTTACCGTAGAAAATGGACATTTCGAATTCGTCCGAATGCCTTTTGGATTAAAAAATGCCCATTCCAGTGCTTCATGGACAACATTCTTTTAGGTATACAAAACGAAAGATGTCTTGTCTACATGGACGACATCATTGTCTTCTCGCCCACAATTCATGAGCACACCCTTCGACTCACAGAAGTTTTCAAACGCCTTAGAAAATCTAACTTAAAAATCCAGCCCGAGTTCCCTTCGCAAAGAAGTGGCATATTTAGGACACCTCATCGTGGCGTAAAGCCAAATCCTAATAAAGTAGAATGTATAATAAAGTTCCCTCAACCCCAAAATCAAAAAGAAATTAAGTTATTTTTGGGATTAGCCGGTTATTACAGACGCTTTATCCCAGCAAAAATCTCACGAAACTTCTTCAAAAAGATAAACCATTTTAGAAATTCTTTCTTTTATTTTCGCAGACGTAGATATAGAATGCAAAATCTGCCAAACCCTTACACAAACTGTCGAAAAAGACCAAGTTCCCGTAATACTCGACTGATTTCACAACGGTAAAAGTAATATTCACCGCGGAATAAATGAAACAATTCGCAGAATCAAGCAAAAATTTAATTGGCCCTGTTTGACTAAAGACGTAGAAAACTTCATCAGAAATTGCGATATTTGTCAACAGACAAATCGTATCGTAAAAACTTAGATAATCCGCTTGTAATTACTGAGACTCCTAGGATACCCTTCGAAACAATCAACATCGATATCCTCGAAGTACCAACTAAAAACTATGCACTTACTATCCGTGACGAACCTACCAAATTTTCACAAGCTTACCCTATCAGGGATAAATCAGCCAAAACAGTCATCAACTCTTAATTACTTTACTTCCAGCATTACGGAACACCCCTTCGCATACACTGCGATTACGGCAGAGAATTTGATAACGCCCTACTCAAAGACCTCTGCAAACTCTTTGATATTAAACTGTCATTTTCCAGTGTAGGACTTCCACAGTCCAACGGCTCACTTGAGCGTTTTCATTCGACACTTCTAAAAATGATAAGGATTCACAAATCAGAAAACCCTTATGAACACCCGTTCAACATTTTACCTTATGCTGTGGTAGCATACAACAATTCAACAAGTAAAACCCACGGCTTCACACCGTATGAACTTGTATTTGGCCACTCATCCAGCAGACCTCCCGAAACACTCTATAATCAACAAGAGTTAATTTCCAAATATGTTCGTTATCTTAATAATCGCATATTCCATTATTACAGAATTGCACGCGAACGAATAGAAGTTCAAAAGCAAAAAGCGAAAGAAAGATTCGATAAACATGTTTCTGATAACCTTCCAAATTACCAAATCGGCGACAAAGTCTATGTCAAAGAATCGCAACTTAAAAATAAACTTGTAAAATAAATTCAACGGACCTTTTCAAATTTTGGAACTCCATAACAATTCCGCAACTCTCCTAAACTTGGCAAGTAATCAAAGAACTAAAGTTAACTTTGTTATACTGAAACCTTATTCAGAAAGCTAATTTCTCTTCCAGATTCTGTTTGCTGTTCGGCTCAGCAATATCACACTTTGAACTGAAAAAAAGTAAACAACACTCTTGGAATATATTACCATGACGAAACGAGGATCAAACTACAGATGGACTCTTCTAGCCCACCGCAACTTAACAGCACTAGAACTTGCGTTCACATCGAACAATCAGTTACTCGACATCTTAATCGAAACCGTAAGTCCTGACATACATTCCATGAACAGTTGCAGAGCTCAAATTCAAACTCATATTAGCTTTTTAACTCAAATCTATACATCCCCAAAGGAAAAAATTCTAGAAATTTACTGTGACACGAAACGAACGAAACGAGGACTTCTAAACGGAGCGGGAACCCTATTCAAAGCGATAACAGGCAATCTAGACACCCCTCAGGTGGCGAATTTTACACAAACAGCATTAACAACCTAAATCGGAAGCATTGCAAATAGAAAACCTAATGAAAAATCAAATCAGTATAACAACATCAGTTATCAGTATGCTTACCCTATAGACACCAGGTCAACACCCTATGTGAAGCCCAACGGTTGAAAAACTTAAAAAATGTGGCGGAAAATTGCAAAAGGTCCGTTATTTTCAGCTGAGGCTATAATGTGTAAACTGGAATCTAATACGTCGCTAATTATAATTTCAGAATCCATACGAATCATATTAAATTGTGCAAAAACTGATGTAAAAACTGTAAGTATAAATAAAAACTCAATTCTCAAACTTTACTCGAAATGCTTTTATCGGTATCACAAAGGTACAAGCCGAAAATCGAAAATTCATAAACATCTGTCTGACTGATAATTCAAGTTTCAGTGCTAGTTTCTGGTGAAGTATTTTTGCCACAGCATCGTGTCGTTCTTTGTATTCAGTTGCAGCGAACGCTTGACAACCTCCTGTGATATGCTGGATGCTCACTTTTCCTCAGAAAAAAAGATTTATTGGGGCTTAACAAGAAGGAAATCGAACTTGAAATTTGGTGTCATTCCTTCATTATTTCATAATCATGGTACATAATTTATTTCACAATAGTTTTTATGTCAGTACAGTACATTATTGTACAATTTCTTGGTAGAGAAAACTAAGGAGAATGGTAACCCTGATTTGGAAAGTGAATAGGATAATATTTGCTTAGATTTATCTTTTGCAGCTACTTTAAGGGAATTAGAAACACCACCTGCTGCTAATTTTGAACGTGGAAATATATCAACAGCAAAAAATAGAAGAGGTGAAAATATTACTACAGTTTAATTATATTTTTAATATATAAATATATTTTTAGATATCAGGATACCAAGAACTGTTAAAGGCAAGATCCTGAAACAATCAAAAAAGGTCGATTGGAATAAAGACAAACTATGTAACCTTCAATAAAAGTTGTTTATTATTGTATTTCCTTTTATAACATTTTAAACATAATAATTAGTCATCCTGCATTTCTGATTGTATCTTGATAAACGATGCTGACGAATTGATAACCTCCTCCTTTTTGGAACTCGGTTAAAAACGGTAAAAGTTGTGTACATAGGATGGTTGAAATATAAGTTGGAACTGAATTAGTTATACAGGGTGGTTCTAAAAGTATTGTATTGGGTGGCACATAAGTAGTTGCGTATACAAGGTGGTTGAAATAAGAGTAGAGCAAAACTATAGTTATACAGAGTGGATATTTGCGTTATAGGACGGAGAATAATTACAGTTATACAAAAGGCTTTAAACATCGTCAGAAGTAGTTGAATATACAGGATGGTTGAAATATAAGGTGGAGTAGAATTACAGTTTTACAGGGCGGTTTGATAAAGGTATATAGTTTGGAACATAAGTAGTTGCTGATATCAAGTGTTTGAAGTAAGTGTGTGGTAAAATTATTGTTATTCAGGCTATATCAAAAATTTCTTATGAGCAGTTAGGATATTAGAATTATAGGACATAGGACGGGGTATAATTATAGACATGGGTTTAAATATTTTAGAAGCAGTTGCATATACCGGTTGGTTGAAATAAATGGTAGAGTAAAACTATAGTCATAAAATGTGGTTCAAAAAGGTGAATTTTGTTATATAGGGTGGACCATGAGCCGTTGCATAAATGGAATACTCGAGATATATGGGGCGAAGTAAAATCATTGGTATACAGGAATAATTTGAACAATAGAAAAAAAGAGTCAATGGTGTGGAGAGGATTTATATTTATACAGGGTGGTTTTAAAGATATCAGGACAGTTGTAATAATGTGTTGAGTTTAATTATAGTTGTACAGGGTGATTCAGAAAATAATAGACCAATAAGTTATATAGGGGTGACCAATACACAGAAGCGTATACAGTGTGAATGCAATATAGAGTGAATTAGAGTTATACTTATAGAAAGTGTTATAAATAAAAAAAAAGAAAAAAAGTTAAAATATATTTGGAAAATATAGACAAATGATACAAATTAGAGAGGGAGAAAGAGAGAAGGAGAAAAAGAGAGAGAGAGAGATAAGAGTACGCTAAAATTTTCAATTAAAATGTACCTTAAATCAGATAAAAAATAAAATATGTATGAAAATAGTGATTGAATGTACACGGTTTCTAAACGGTTTTTATTTTAAGTGTTTTTTTAAATATAAATTATTTTCAGACAGTAATTATAAACATCTAGACTAACCCTAGAAAAATGATAAAAATCGTAGCCCTAAATTTTTTTCTTCAACATATCCCAATAGTGGAAATAAGAGATTTCCTACGCAACTGAAAAAAGTGAGGATCTTTTGAAAGAAGAGGAAGGAGAAAAATCTCAAGACCAGAAGAGCTGCAAAGAGCTGTGTTAGAATGTCTTGATACATTTTACGGAGAACTAGACCATTGTTACGGGGCAATGGATGACATTCTCATAACATTTGTTAACCCTAATACTCTGCTTACATCAATAGAAGAAGAATTTCGTAGTATAGTTCCAAATCTTGCAAAAATCTGTAATGGATTTTCTGCAGAGGAAATTATTTTGGAGATTTTACGATTGAGGCGCCAGTATTTCTTTCTTTATGAGTCCGTTTCCAGTTTAGCGCTCTGTCTAAGATTTTTTTAAACTATTTGTGTTTCGGTGACTTTTTGTAAAAGAAGATTCTCAAAATTCAAGTTGATGCAATCTTACTTAAGATCTACAATTCGCCAAGCCATATAAACTCACGAAAGCACGTTTGGTATTTATTATTTTGTTTGGGGAATGCTCAGTGGAAAAACACTTCGGGTGCCAATCCATGTTACGTCGCCACTGATTCGATTGCAACGGTGTGATATTTATATATTTGTTCCATCCCCCTAAATAACTGGTAAATAACAGGACGCAACCTGTCGTTATAAATGGTTACTCATCACGGCACAAGTTTGTAACGGGTTGTGCATGTATGATCTGTGGGGTTGTGTTATTTGTCGGGTTGGAACATAGCATCTTTATTTAATGTTCTGTGTATTGTGGAATAGAAAATGAAGTTTATTTGGTAAAAAGTTGGTAAAAAGCTGTTACATGAACATCAAAATGGAACCCTTGGTATTAAATATTCGGGGCATTGACTGTCAAATTTATTTGACGATTAAAACTTAATAAGAATTATTACAAAATTTTATTAAGAAACGAAAATTTCGTTGATCAAGCCATACATTTTATTTTCTCTTATTAGACTGAGCAAGAACCAACAAGCTAGTATTTTTTTTTAAATTATCCTACTACACTTTTTTGTAAAACCTTACGTGTTTAGAGAATTTAATTGAATGAACATATTAATAAAATTCCTTTTCAACATTCATTTTGAAATTGTATCAAACCCAAACATCTTATTTAATTGTGTTCCTTTGGCACAAAACTTCGGCTGAGTTTGTCACCACAATAACATTTTATAATTATTTTTTAATGGCCTACGTTTTAATAACAATTTATAATAATTTATAATTTACTTACTTCCGTTATTAGCGTAATATTCTATTAGATATGTTAGGAATACCTACACAATACTTGATTTATTGTTACCAAACCTCGCGGGCTATTATCTAAATCCTAGTAATCTCTTGGGGTTAAAATCATCGAGTCAACCAAGCCTGTCATTGGTGTGTTTAATGCGCCAACTCTGATAAATTTTTAATAACTATTACAAAATTAATGCGGTTTTGTTTCAAAACCAGTTTTAGTTTTTAGTGAAGTAAACTTGAAATCAAATGTTTCATGTTACTAACAATATTCCTCTTTATTAAATAAGTTTGATGCCAGTTGATGTTATATCGTTGCTGTTTGTTTATCTCAAGTCATAAAAGGTAATAAAATTTAAAAATATTTGTTCGGCTTAGACATGATAATTCTCTTTTGGTAAATAAGTAATAATTTGAAAAATGAGGACATCTAGATGATTTATTATTTTCACTGTAATTAAACCAGTAATATATGATGAAACCTGAAGATAAAATTAAAATTTAAATTAACTGAAAAAACAAGTTCTCGCTCTTCCATAAATTGAAATCATTTTACAAGTTATTTTAAACAGCATCACAATAATAACTTATTTAGCTAATGCTATCTATATCTTTCAATATTGTTGTGAGCAGTGGTGGTCTGCGAGGTATCATGGAGATCATGACCCTCCCCAAATTGTAAACGTTAAATGAAAAAAATAGAAAAATAAAATAAAAAATAGGTACCTATTCAAAATACTCACCCAAAATTTTTGGCTCTTTGTGTCATACTCATAGTAGTTTTCGTATTCAGAGCCTTTTATTAATTAGTTATTAGTTTAAATACAACTGTGGACAAATTTAATTGTGTTATAATGAAAATGAAATAATCCCGGATAAGTGTCGGATATTGCTACTACATTTGTTGTTGTTTTGGTATATTATTATTAACACAAAGCTTTTTAAACAAAGGTAAGTACACAATTTTGTGATTTTAGTTAAACAATGCTGTAAATAAAACTATTCTTACCTGTGATGAATAATTTAAACGATTACAAAAAAACTACAGCAAATCTTTGTTTATTTTTTAGTTTTCATATTATATATTTCTTGGGCTCGTAAAACTAATAACTTCCAAATAACTTCTTTACTTATGTAAAAACTACAATTTCATAATTCTCCAATCGCAAAATACTACAGTACTTCTTCTTCTCAACTTGGAAACTATATCTTGACCTAAACCCGATAAGGCAATATGAAATTAAGATTATAAAAAGTTCGAAAATAAGGTCAAAATGACCTCAATTCAATTCAAATGCTAACTACAAACATCTAACAAGACTTGCTAGGAGGAAGATTCCAGAACACTGTAAGTACTGAAGGTTCATTTTTAAAACCACCCGTCTTTATATGATACTTCCTCTTAGTCTATGTACAGTGTGGAACAGCCGAATGGAATAAATTCGATAACGAATGAAGGAGGGCTTGTAGGGAAAAACGCTTGGACACGTCGATTTCTATTTTTAAATGCGCATTTTTTCAACAAAAAGAAATATGTAGGGTGTGTCATGCGAGAGTGGTCAATACCAACTTTCTTATATTAAATGCAAGCTCCTGTATATTATTTATTTTTTGGATTGTCCAGAAAATTCTAGACACAATTCATGTACAAATCCGACACCTATTTTCAACTGTTTCGGAAATATAATGTTTTTTTTTAAGATTTATCACAAAAATTAATATTAAAATAAAAGCAAATTATTTTATTTTACAAATTCACTACATTACACTCAATACATTATTCCCATTTAGCTCTTGATATTGAAATAACAAGCAAAAACCATTCCTGCGTTAGTTTTTACTGAAATGAAAATAACATCTTGTTGTCTACCTGCATGACGGTGGTGAACAATGTCAGTGCTATTGTCGTTTGAATTTCGTTAACTGTACGTAATAATATCAGAAAAATTGTTCATTTAACAGAAAGGCACAAAATAACCATTCTGCAAATGATTGGTTATGGAGATAACACACGGACACAAATGGAAATTTCTCGCTTATTTCATGAAAAGTTTCCAAATTTGCAGCCTGTAACCCAAGGAACAATTAGCAAAATAAGCAGTTTCGCGAGCTTGGTCATGTAAGATAGATAAAAAAGTAGCTGCCAGTGCTCTAAATGATAATACGAAGTTACATTCCTCGAAGTTTCCTTGGACTTCCATCGTCTTGAAGTGGTTGATCTCACAACGTTTCAATAGCTGTGTATCTGCTATCGTCATCAGGTGAATGATAGGAAATTCAGAGTATCCGTCGTATTTATATTATATCCTTAACCGGTCGTGCGTCGCAGGTCATGGTCATTGGGTCTTATCTGGTCCAATCAGCGTCGTCCTCCCTGGAGGTTGGTTGCCGGTGATGCGTAGCGGCAGAGGCCGAAGAAGAGCTCTCCAAATATTTTTAATTTGGACGCTGGGCTCGCTAATTATATTTTCGTTCGAGATTATATAGGCTGTCTCTATGAATTTTCTTTTGTACCAGTGCTCCTCCTTGTGAATTGCTTTAGCCTAGTCCCAGTTGATATTATGCTGTTCGGTCCATGCGTGATTAGCTAGCCCAGACTTAGTTACCTCTGCCCTTTGAGTAGCTGTGCGGTGTTCCTTAATCCTGGTATCCAGCGGTCGCTTTGTCTCTCCAATGTAAAGATTGCCACAGGCACACGGTATGCTGTATATACAGTTATGTGGTATTGCTGGTACGTCGGGCCTCGTTCTTGTTATCATGCTCCTCAAGGTGTCGTTGCTTTTGAAGATCATTCTGATTCCATAGCTGTGTGCAATTCTTCTAAGTTTCTCCGACAAGCCTTTAGTATACGGTAAAAGTAGAGTTGCTACCGTGGTGTCCTCTTCCTGCCTAGGTGGTTTGTCCAGCTCTTCAAACGCCTTGGTAATGATCCTTTCCGGATATCCATTCGCCAAAAAGTCTTCTCTAAGTTTCACTTGTTCTTCTTTGAGGGCTTCTGGTGTGCTGCAGATAGTTTTGGCTCTATGGATAAGTGTTTTGATGATGCCAGTTTTCGTTGCTGATGGGTGGTTCGAATTGTAATGAAGGTATAATCCTGTATGCGTAGCCTTCCTGTAGACTGTTGTTTGGATTCCGGTCCTAGTCCTTTGACACTTTACATCAAGGAATGGTAGGCACCCACTCTCTTCCATCTCCATGGTGAATCTAATGGATGGTTGGGATTGGTTCAGGTGCTCCAGGAATGCCTGTAGTTCTGTCCTTCCATGTTGCCAAATAATAAAGGTGTCATCGACATACCTCAACCATAGCTTAGGCTGCTTCTCGAAACTCCTCAGTGCATGTTCTTCGAAGCATTCCATGTAGATGTTGGCGATGGTTGGTGATAACGGGGAACCCATAGGCAATCCATCTTCTTGCATGAAGAACCGGTCCTTCTCCTGAAAGTAGCAGTTCTTGAGGCAACATTCAAGCAAGTCCATGATTGAGTCTATTGGCAGCTCCGTCCTCTCCATCAGGGTTTCGTCTTCAGTAAGTTTTCTTCTCGCTATGTTGAGAGATTCGTCTAGTGGTACGTTCGTGAAAAGGTTTTCAACGTCGAAACTTACTAGGCGATGTTCTGGCCCAAGTTCCATGGATCCTATGATTTGGACAAAGTGCTTTGAGTTATTGACGTGCGATGATGTTTTACTGTCCATCAGGATGGTGGCATTCCCTTTGTCAGCTGGTAGAATGATGATAGATTTGTCGTCCTTAAGTGTTTTTATGATTCTCCTTTCGGATTCGTTGATGTTTTGTTTGATGTGTTGTGTTTTCTCAATTGCTGTTCTGACTTTCCATCGGAATTCCTCCAGTTGCGGTGTCTCTTTGCTGCCTATTGCTGACTCCACGGAACTGATGATATCTAGTACTGGCAACTTTTTTGGAGCTACAGCGTAGTTTAGCCCCTTAGAAAGCAATGTTTCCTCGACTGCTGTGAGAACTCTGGATGACAAGTTCACCACTGGTTTCATCTTGGTCGTATCCTTCGGCAGCTGCTTCCTGGTAAGTTTGCTAAGTTTCTCAGTGTGCACCTTTTGGCCGATTCGTCTGATGTTGTCACAGTGTTTTTGAATCGAAGCAAAAATCGGCATGTGGTCCTCCTCGTGTGTGCAACTTCTGATGTCTTGAAACCTTTCTTCTGCGTCCTGCAGAAGTTGGGATTTCTTCCAACGATGGTGGTTGATTTCTGACCTCACTAAAGCATGGCTGGCCTTGTCAAGTATCTTCTGTGCTTGTTTGCCTGGGATTGGCGACTTCAGTTGAAAACCATTTGGTATGATCTTTAGGTCTCTGGCGTAGCGTAGGAACTTGATGTGATCCTCTTCTCTGGTAATATTCTTCATAGTCTTCGCGTATCCTCTGAATTTCCCATTGATACCGGGTCCGTACCGGGCTTCCAATGTTAGTTTGAAGTTGGTAGACAATGTAACTCGTTCCTCGAAGTTTCCTTGGACTTCCATCGTCTTGAAGTGATTGATCTCACAACGTTTCAATAGCTGTGTATCTGCTATCGTCATCAGGTGAATGATAGGAAATTCAGAGTATCCGTCGTATTTATATTATATCCTTAACCGGTCGTGCGTCGCAGGTCATGGTCATTGGGTCTTATCTGGTCCAATCAGCGTCGTCCTCCCTGGAGGTTGGTTGCCGGTGATGCGTAGCAGCAGAGGCCGAAGAAGAGCTCTCCAAATATTTTTAATTTGGACGCTGGGCTCGCTAATTATATTTTCGTTCGAGATTATATAGGCTGTCTCTATGAATTTTCTTTTGTACCAGTGCTCCTCCTTGTGAATTGCTTTAGCCTGGTCCCAGTTGATATTATGCTGTTCGGTCCATGCGTGATTAGCTAGCCCAGATGGAGAGGACGGAGCTGCCAATAGACTCAATCATGGACTTGCTTGAATGTTGCCTCAAGAACTGCTACTTTCAGGAGAAGGACCGGTTCTTCATGCAAGACGATGGATTGCCTATGGGTTCCCCGTTATCACCAACCATCGCCAACATCTACATGGAATGGTTCGAAGAACATGCACTGAGGAGTTTCGAGAAGCAGCCTAAGCTATGGTTGAGGTATGTCGATGACACATTTATTATTTGGCAACATGGAAGGACAGAACTACAGGCATTCCTGGAGCACCTGAACCAATCCCAACCATCCATTAGATTCACCATGGAGATGGAAGAGAGTGGGTGCCTACCATTCCTTGATGTAAAGTGTCAAAGGACTAGGACCGGAATCCAAACAACAGTCTACAGGAAGGCTACGCATACAGGATTATACCTTCACTACAATTCGAACCACCCATCAGCAACGAAAACTGGCATCATCAAAACACTTATCCATAGAGCCAAAACTATCTGCAGCACACCAGAAGCCCTCAAAGAGGAACAAGTGAAACTTAGAGAAGACCTTTTGGCGAATGGATATCCGGAAAGGATCATTACCAAGGCGTTTGAAGAGCTAGACAAACCACCTAGGCAGGAAAAGGACACCACGGTAGCAACTCTACTTTTACCGTATACTAAAGGCTTGTCGGAGAAACTTAGAAGAATTGCACACAGCTATGGAATCAGAATGATCTTCAAAAGCAACGACACCTTGAGGAGCATGATAACAAGAACGAGGCCCGACGTACCAGCAATACCACATAACTGTATATACAGCATACCGTGTGCATGTGGCAATCGTTACATTGGAGAGACAAAGCGACCGCTGGATACCAGGATTAAGGAACACCGCACAGCTACTCAAAGGGCAGAGGTAACTAAGTCTGGGCTAGCTAATCACGCATGGACCGAACAGCATAATATCAACTGGGACCAGGCTAAAGCAATTCACAAGGAGGAGCACTGGTACAAAAGAAAATTCATAGAGACAGCCTATATAATCTCGAACGAAAATATAATTAGCGAGCCCAGCGTCCAAATTAAAAATATTTGGAGAGCTCTTCTTCGGCCTCTGCCGCTACGCATCACCGGCAACCAACCTCCAGGGAGGACGACGCTGATTGGACCAGATAAGACCCAATGACCATGACCTGCGACGCACGACCGGTTAAGGATATAATTTAAATACGACGGATACTCTGAATTTCCTATCATTCACCTGATGACGATAGCAGATACACAGCTATTGAAACGTTGTGAGATCAACCACTTCAAGACGATGGAAGTCCAAGGAAACTTCGAGGAACGAGTTACATTGTCTACCAACTTCAAACTAACGAAGTTACATATTATGCTTGAGTTTCAAGAAAACCTACACAATTCTGGTCGAAAAGCAGCCCCACAGTTCAACGTTAGTCACGCATCAATTTTTCGAGTATTAAAGGAAAGTAAAATGCATCCTTATCAAATGATGCAACTCAGGAGCTCATGGAAGACGATTTCAATAGGAGAACGTATTTCTGTGAATAAATGATGGTAATGTTAGATAACAATGTGATCCAATTAGAAGATGTTTTGTTTTCTGATGAGAGCACATTTACACTTTACGGTCATGTTAATCGCCAAAATTGCCGCTATTGGTCTAATGAGAATCCTCACTGGATGACAGAGAAACATACATAATATCCTGAAAAGTTAATGTTTGGACAGGAATTGTTGGAAATCATATCGTCGGTCACTTTTTCATTGATGACAACTTGAATGGAGATAAATATTTAGAACTGGTCCAAAATAATGTCGTGCCAACTTTGACAAACTTATATAATGATCCAGTAAATCCACAAGTTCCTGCCAATACAATATGGTTTCAGCAAGATGGAGCACAGCCCCAATACGAAATCAATGTCCGGCAGTACCTGAACCACTTTCCCATTGAGCTCGTGATATTGAGATTGCTATTGTCGTTTGAATTTCTTTAACTGTACATAATAATATCAGAAAAATGGTTCATTTAACAGAAATGCACAAAATAACCATCATACAAATGATTGGTTATGGAAATAACACCCGGACACAAATGGAAGTTTCTCGCTTACTTCACGAAAATTTTTCAAGTACGAGGTGCAACTGAGTGGGAAAACACAAAAATCTGGTGAGTCTACAGGAATTTGAAGCCGGCATTAGTCGTTTAACAGTACGTTAAAGAAAAATTGGCTACGCAATGTTTTATAAATGGTATTATGTCGAAATCCAACGGAATCTGAGACTTACTGGTATAAAGAGTAGTAATAAAGCTCTGCGACGTGCTTTGGAAGTAGAGGCTCTTATGAGCATGTTCAATCCAAAGGTAACAGCTGTCTCCTTCAGTTAAAAAGAATCAGAGTCATCCCTTTAGGAAGTGCTGCCCGTAAAATACTTGGGCAGGTACAGAAGAGTGGAATTATAGGCGCATGTTACCGTTGTGGACGTACTGGACCTTTCCAACGTAACTGTAGGGTGAGGCCACCGAATCAGTCATAAATCCATTATGACCAACGCAACTATACCACCATTAGAAACAGCCGGGCAGTCAGCGTTGTGGGCGACTGCTGACTAACTCTCAACCAGCCCCCAGGAAGTATCCATCCGGGGACTTTGCAGAGGTACCAGCAACTTATTCATCAAGGGTTGCATCTATAGCCGAGCAATCACCAGCACATTTGACGCCGGCAGCGCTGTGTCCATTGCCAGGTCCCGAGTTTTGAGATCATCTGAAATCCGGCTAGTTACCAATAACATCCAGCTAAGAACAGTCGTCGGCGAGCCTATGTCAATGCAGGGCAGGTGTAGGGCTTTAGATAACAGAATCCGGCATACAGTCCTAGTAGCGGATATTGAGGATGGTTTTTATATTAGTAATTGACCTAATTAGTCAACATGGATTCATCTTCGACCCAAGATACGACGTCTTTAGATTTTTAAATGAGGAATTTCTATTGACACAACCCCTAAACACTTCATCGACTTCCATAAAAATTGTAGCGAAATCCTTAACCAGATTACTTTACCGAATGGAACGAATTATTCATGGGCAGCCAGAAAGAACTTCTGGGAACTGCGTTAGAATGGTTGAGCCCGGCCATTTAGCTCATGATTACTGAATTGGACAGGTTCTAGTTAAAACTGGACAAGACATACCAGTTAGGATACTGAATATGTCCAGCAACTATATCCGAATGGTCAGTGTGAAGTATCATTAGATACCATAACCAATTTTGACGCATTTCACAAGACTGCAGCGAAGGAGACAGGTCCCAATAAATAATAAATGAGCATTTTACACATTTTACACCACATGAACAGCAGAAGACCAAACAATTTATCTTAAACCACTGGTAAATTTTCAATCTTAAACATGAATAAGAAGGCGGCTACCATTGTGTCAACAACAGGTAGTCAAGAAAAATGTCGGGTCCATGTTACAAAACGTAGTTATTGAGCCATCTATAAGTCCATGGTCTGTTCCCATCAACTATCCACTTTCTTGAAATGACGAGACTTTTACCACCTTAGTAGGTTCCCGTTTATTCCGTACTCTAGACCTTATGAGTTTATATTGGCCGGTTGGACATGAACAGACCAGAGAAATAACTGGCTAGATCATGGAGAAATTACAACAATACTACTTTGAGGTAGAACGCCGTTCCTGCTGATTGCATAACAAAGCAGGTACCTGATCAAGAAAACCCTGTCGAACAGATAGTGTACATTGCCGGAAGATGAATGTATCTTCATCCGTCAGATTCTAGGTTAATAAACGAGAAAATTATAATTATAATATAAATTATAAAATATCTCTCTAGCTTAAACGTTAAGACAGCGAAGTAGGTGTTATGAGGGTTGGAGATAAAAAATATTACAGTAAAAAATTAAGATTTTTTCTCGAAATGAATTTCGACATCTAGGATATTCAGGAAAACTACCTTACAGAGACCCCAAATCGGGAATCCTACTGAGTGTAACGCCGGTTCCTTGGATTCCTAGAACAGAAATTTCAAGAAAGAATTTGTAGGTTAATTTAAACGTATCAAATAAATGATGATACTCTATTTTCAAGTTTTTCAATCCATTGAACACAAGACAATATATTGTTTCTAGTCGAGAACCTTCATCAGTTGCGCTCCCCTCAGCTGATTGAAATCTCGAATAATTATTTATTATTTAATGCATATAACTGAATTTAATATTTTATCGCAAAATGAATTCCGACATCTAGGAGAGAAAAAGTAGAAAGTAGCTCAGAGACACCAAATCATGAGCCGTACTAGGTGTAACACCGTAACCATGTGATTCCTAGGATAGAAATCACATGAAAGAATTCGTAGTTTAACTTAAACCTAATCAAAAAATTATGATACTTCTTTTCAAAAATTTTCAAACCATAGCTGAATTTAATATTTATCTATAGGTTATTTTGAGTTGCCTTACACCGTCCCCGTTAGCTTAGCGGACTTAATGTTTAAGGATTTTAGGAGTTGAGGGCCGTTTTTGCGAAAACCACTATAAACCTATTAGTATTTTTCGGCTAAAAAATTATTGTGGTGGTAACTGTATTTCTCTCAAAGTTTGAGAAAATCTCGCTAGCTTAATCGTTAGATAGCGAGGTAGATGTTAAAGGGGTAGGTTTAAGAGTACAAAATTATATGGTGGTAAAAAAATAGTCAAAGTTAAGTAAAAAATTATGGCATAAGTTAATTTGAGTTCCGCTATAATGTCATCGCTAGATTAACGGACATAATTCTTAAGGGATTTTTTCTGCCCTCTTTATTTACAAATTACCCCTTATATGCAAGTACAATGCTAAAGGAAACAATGAAAATTAAAGCAACATTTATAGAAAACACAATTTAGTAGTTCGCTGAAACATGTACTTGAGTTCAAAACAATAGAAGATGCAGTTTTATTATTGGTGTAACCATTTTCCTGCAAAATAATTTTACAGCAGTGAATTATCACTTGTTCGTAAAGTTTCTTATTGGAAATAACAAAACTGGCTTTTTATTGTCATTTGATTCATACCCCCAACATACCTGTATAAAAAACATAGTACATCTCTGAAATATGCTCTGGAATTTATAACAATTCTAGATTTTGATGAGGTTTTTGATTGGAAGTGTAATGACTCTGTACAATGTTCATTGCGTTTTACTATTCTGCTGAAAAGTATCCATGAAATACTTATACGCATGAATCGTATATTTTAATATATCTATATAAGTATACTCTATTTAAAACTACCCACAGAAATTAATACAAACAAATCACTTGTAAACAAAATTATCCAACAAATTGATTATTACGAGAAAAAAAAATGCAATTTGAAAAAATAATCCCACAGCTCACCAAAATTACTTAATAAATTTCATGTTTTTTGCTTAACATAGTTAGGTATATCTCAACAAGACCCTCTGACCAGTTCATGATTAAAAAGTGAAAAATAACGTATTCAGTTGTACAACATGAATCTACAACATTATCTGAAGATAAGTCATACTAATTAATAACATAAG
The DNA here is from genome assembly GCA_034190945.1 of Octodonta nipae. Classification (NCBI taxonomy): domain Eukaryota; kingdom Metazoa; phylum Arthropoda; class Insecta; order Coleoptera; family Chrysomelidae; genus Octodonta; species Octodonta nipae. Next base: position 47,524,116 of record CM067224.1, on the reverse strand, counting down.
AGATATATCATAAGGTCGATTATATTGCTGGTTAAAACCAAAACTATGAAATTTTTTACATTCAGTTTTAACGTCCACAATTTTTCACGTGGCAACTAGTAACATAGTAAATCAGTAAACCACTTTCATCAGTTGCTAGAAAGCCCCCAAATTTATGAAGTGTTCATAAAATTACCCAAAACAGTTAGCCTTTTCGCCTGTTTAATGTCTCACGTTAAAACCGTCCATTGAAATTTTGTCTGAATCTGCAAAATGAGGTGGCAGCAAACTAACACAGAACATTTATGTGTTTGACCCTACTGATTACGAATCTGCAATTAGTTTTTGCCGCAAACGTGCAATAAGGAAGAAATCTCCATAAAACCCCCCAAAAAAGGGTTTTTTGCATTTTACTCAAAAACCACAATAAATTTTAAAAAATTAACCCCGTCATTGTATTCCTCGTAAAATTTTAAGTCGAAAACGTGTAGCAACTTATACAAAGTGAACAAACTGTTGTCTCATTAATTAATTTTAATTTAGTTTGGCATATTCAGAATACACGCGATCTGCGTGCATACACTCCGATAAATCAATAAGCATTGTCCATATGAGTTCACATAGCTGGCTTACAATATTCAATCGGAATTAGTTCTAATTTGGAATAAATTCAAGAATTAATAGATCACTTGCACTGCAATAACGAATTTGGGGTATTTCTGGATTCTGGATCATTATTTCGTATTTTTACAGAAAATTTAAAAGATTGACTTGTTATTGAAGTTAGTGGGAGAGATTGTAACTTTGCGGGATAAAAAAGTTTTTATTTTACTCAAGTTTCTAAATCGTTTCTAATTATTTTTATATCCTAATAGTCATGTGTAATGGGTTAAATATATATAATTTGTTTTTGTTTTTGTTTCCATGAGCAAATCACATGTCGCGCAGAATTTAGATCACCCGTTTTAAACCCAATTTCCCCCTCTAATTCTCTAATTTACAATTACAAATATTGGTGGTAGTGTTCCGGGAGCTAGGACTATATAAATTGTTTTCAGGAGATTCCTGAAAAACAGCACACTTCTTTTTTATTGTAGCATTTATTACTTTTGTTATTTTTTGCGAAACTTGAACACTTTGACTACAATTTTCCCTGAGCGAAGTTGAATTTATATTTCAAAATATTTGTATATACTTCATATTATACAGGGTTCCTGAAACGAGGGGGAACATTAGGAGATTTAGGGAAATCAAACTTGTTAGAGATGGAACATCAGAAAACAAACAAGAATCGCTGATATAATTCAAGAGTGGGTAAGATGAAATAGCAATGGGCTGGGCATGTGACAGGCAGAAACAAGAATAACAGTGACGTAGACAAACTAAACTAATTGTAGAACGTCCATAAAATCGTTGGGTCGACGACCTTAACTTAGTGGTAGCTGGTGGTTTAAATACTCGTTCAACAAAAAACAGAGAGACATGAAACGGGATAGGAGAGACCTATATCCAGGAGTAGATGAGTGCAGGTTGAAAAGAAGAAGAGTCTAGCTGCGGCATTTACCGTAAAATTCAAGATATGAAGGATATTTATGAATTTTTGTTTCCTTTATTTACGTGCACTTTTTTCTTAATGTTTTCATGCCCCTTTTCATCATTAAAACATTGATCACCTTACCTATATATACAAACGACAATTTGAAGCAGTGGCCGCAGCTAACCGATAGGGTCGCCAAGAAAAGTATATCTATTTTGTAAAAAAATTATCTATTTTGTAGTTTCTTGTGAAAACTTAGCAAGCTAAATCTGAGTCTAGTATAAGACTTAAGTATCACGTATCACGTGATTATTAAACATGTCTTAAATTGTTCAAATGTATACGAATTCATTCTAAAAAATTACCAATGCGTTTAATATAACAAAGTTAGAGAGAACCTTCTGTATATCCATAAAGTAACATGCCACTGACATATTGGAGTGTGTACGCGTACATTGCGTGCATTCTCAATACCTTCAAATAAAGTAAAATATTAATAATTACAGAAATACTTAATCATTATCTGAAAGTTACTATACGATTTCGATGTAAAATGTTACGAGGAATACGATGACGCGGCAATTTTTTTAAAATCTATTGTAGTTTTTGAGTAAAATTCAGAAAACGCTTTTTTGGGGGGTTTTGTGGAAATTTCTCCCTTATTGCACGTTTGCGGCAAAAACGAATTGCAGATTCGTAATCAGCACGGTCAAAAACATAAATGTTCTGTGTTAGTTTGCTGCCACCTCATTTTGCAGATTCAGGCAAAATTTCAATGACTACCTATTTTTTCTACATATCAAAGTTGCACCCGTCAATATCTTAATTCGGTTCATAAATTCATTATGAATGATATCTATGTAATTAGCTCTTATCGATTGCATGCGTATTTTTCTAAATTTGACAGGTGATAGTCAACCTCATATAAAAATTTATATATTTTAAAAACTAAAGAAAATGTAAAATAATTGTTTCGTTTACCACCATGGCAACTACCCATCCTATACTCATAATGAATAGTAGAACTGAATCCTGATTGATAGCAGTTAAAAACTATCTGGTCCTTGGTAGTTATAGAGTTTGTGTAATCGAAGACTTATATAACTCATCATATACACGAATCAATCGGTATAAGTCTGGAATACGGTGGGGTCAGAGAAATTAACTTCTATGGCCAACCAAATATTTTCTTGTCTAAATTGGTTCCCACTGGACAGTTGTAGTGTAGCGTTGTTCCCTCTTGTCCGAAGTAGCACTTTAATTGTTTGGTGCAATTAAAGATTTAACTTCGGAGCAAATATTTTCTGTGTCTTAAACATTACACAAACTACAAAATGTTCTTGACTTCATTGAAGGTTAATTTTAGCACAATAAACACTAGCCCCCTCTGGATCCACTAGTGACTGCACCAAGTTAAGATAAATATAAGTATTCTAAGTTGCCCCAACTCCACCATGTTTTTATTGGTGACTCATTTCAAGCTGCCTCTTAGGTTTATACCTAGAAGTTATCCCAGGATACCCCAGGGTATTTCTGTCAGAAATATTAAATTTAATAAACAAAAGATTTCAAAAAGGCCATAACAACAATGTAACCATATCTGGGGGCAGACATTGGATCAGACCAACGCGTTAGTTAGAACAGTTAAATTTAAGCTAAAAAAAAATAAAAGAAGAACTATCAAATATGATCTAATACAATTAAAAGATGAAGATATAAAGCAGAAGATACCACAACACATAAAAAACAAAATTACCCGGGTGAGAAGTATTACTTATATGACTAAGATACAAACGAAAGTTCAAAAATTACAGGAGATCAATGAAGAAATCCGCGGTATAAACATTTTCATACAAAAAGGATGAAAATCATGGATATGATGGAGAATTGAAGAAAATTCAAAGGTAAAGATACCGTAAGATATAAACAAAATGAAGAACAATGTCAGGAAATAGACACCTTAGGTGCCAGCCTAGACGGTATTCCACTTCTGAATCACGACACGATGTTTATATGCATAGAATTTTTGGGGTTACAGTTATTGATGGTTTTTATATGCAGCCGTTTTTATATCGTCTTCCTAATCTTTTTATCGGGAAAATTAAATTAGAATTAGCGGCGTAAAATGAATTTTATAACAATGTATATACATATATATATATATATCTATATATATATATATATATATATATATATATATATATATATATATATATATATATAACTAAGCTAGGTTCCGGGTGAGAGCTGCGTCTGAATTTATTAAATACTCGACGTTTCGACTCCTGCTTTGGAGCCATTATCAAGAGACAAAAAATAAAATAGAGTTTCAGAGTCTAGATCGAACTCGGGGCCTCAACCTGCCTGCTCCCCAAGAGTCACTAGGTAACTGAACTGAAGGTGAGTCTGCGCTGCTTCTTTTATTTATAGTTATCGGTCGATTAGGAGGGGATGTCGTGTGATGAAGGGGCTGGGCGGTGATTGGTTGGGTGTTGGTGGGCGTGTCTGATTTGTTTAATCTGGCAATTACGGAAGTCCAAGCTGTGGGAAAGCGAGTGCTGTCATCGCGTCTATTTAGACAAAGAGGTCTTTTCTCTATTTCGATGGCTTCGCGAATAGTGGATGCCCTAAGAGAATTGAGAGATATGATAGTCCTACTGTCCTCGAAGTTGTTAGAGTGCCCTGTTTGGATATGGTGATGCATGCGAGCTGAAGTCGGATCTTTTTTACGACAGAGAGTGTTCATATACTCGATTGTTAACGCGCCTGTTGGTACGACCGATGTAGCTTTGTGGGCAATCGCGACATGACATTTCGTAAACTTCTTAGGTACTTTGTCTTTGGCGTTACCAGTTAAATTGCCTATAGTTTGAGTGGTGTTGAAGACAGTCTTTATTTGATGTCGTTGTAAAATCCGTGCTATTTTGTCAGTGACAACTCGAATGTATGGAAGGACGGCTTTTCGATGTTGTTGTTCTGTTTCTGACGGGGTTGGTGTGATTGGGGGTTGTTGAGATTGATGAATTATACGCGCAATGTGATCCGGATGATAACCGTTTTGTCGAAGGATTTGTTTAAGATTATTAAGTTCGTTTGGTCTATTGTCAATATCTGTTAAACGAATAGATCTAAGAGTCAAAGATTTCATTACAGAACTCAATTGGGCAGGGTGGTGGTGTGATTGGGCATTTAAGTATCGATTGGTATGGGTTGGTTTCCTATAGACGGTATGTGAGAATCTGTCATTGTTGGTTTTTGTTATCAGTACATCAAGAAATGGGAGAGAAGAATCAGACTCGATTTCCATTGTAAATTGTATATTAGAATGTATACCATTGAGATGTTGTAGAAAGAAGACTAATGAATCTCTGCCATGAGGCCAAATGACAAAAGTATCATCTACATATCTAAGCCAACAGGAAGGTTTTAAATTAGACGATTAGGGCCTGGGTTTCGATTTGTTCCATGAAAATGTTAGCAAGCACTGGAGCACTATATATATATATATATATATATATATATATATATATATATATATATATATATATTTGTTTTTGAGTTTTCGGGGGAACAGGATACGCAGTATTCAAGTAACTAGAAGAGAAAGCAGAAGGCTACGAGAATTATGCGAACCGACCTGAAGAGGGCAGATGTGACTCTGCCGAAACGTCGTCATTTTACCATCGATCCCGGCCAGTTATCAACTATGCGGATGAATTCCCGGAAACCATCTAATACATTTAGTGCCCGCGAAAACATATATATATATATATATATATATGTTTCTGAGCAGGATGTTAGTGCCACCGGATGATATTGCTACCGCATGACAAGAAATAAGTCGTACAGTGTTGCCGGTTGTGATTTATTTCAGTAAAGTAAAATAAATTTGTAATCTAAATTGCTGAAAATTAAGCTTTCAGCTGAATATTGATGATTATTTAAGTTCAGTATTATCTAGTAATAGGGAATATATTGTCTACAGTTGACTAGGGGTTTCCAAGTCCACATAATAATATTTTCCAAGAATTCATATAAAAGTAAAATTTAACCTATTTCAGATATTTGGGGGTCGTTAGTCATATGTTATAACTCCTAAACGGCTCGGCCGATTTTGATGAAATTTTTTGTGCGTGTTTGAATAGGTCCCTGAATGATTTTGATTTAAAATTGGGCCCAGTGAGTGGCCCTGCAATGGGATTCCAGATCAGGGTAGGAAAACCGCCGATTTTGATAGAATTTTCTACTTGTGTTTGATCGAATTACAGGTGTTTGTGTGTGATCCTTGGGATGATTTAGATTCACAATTGTACCCGGTACGTTGCGCTACATTCGGGTTCCAGGGCAAGTCAGAGAGAAATAGCGGGACCGAGTTTAATGAAATTTTGTGGGTAACTGGGTAGTTTACATTCACAACTGGCCCCCAGTAGGTGACGCCTCAAACTGGTTCCATATTTTTTACAGGGCAAGAACCATTCTGCCAGACATGCTAGTTATTAATAAAGAAATTCTGGCTTGCTGACATTTCATTTGAAACTTTTCATCCGAAGTTCTTGTGTAGAAGGAATTTTAATAAAAACGAATTGATGTAATTTTTATTGAATCGTGAATTTTTAGGAACGTTCACCGAAAGTAAATATTCCATTGATTTTCACTTAATTACTAAAACTTGGCACTTATTTCGGGTAGATAACTAACTGGTTTCGTTAAAATACTATGTTAAACTATTAATACAGTTGGGAAGTTATCCATACGAATACATAAAGAGGTAAAATTTGTTTGTAGAGGGGTGTCTATTGTTTTTCTTATATCTTGGAAAAGTGATGCATGAGTGAAAATTGGTCTATATACTCTTCTCCTCAAATAAATATAAACGAGTTTAATCAGTTTGCAAAACTCATCGGGGACAGAGAGAAAATATATTATTTTTCGGGAACCTAAAATAACAGAGTCATGAGAATTAACTGGTTGACTCCTTTCTTTAAGTGAAGTAATATATGATCATTATTTTGCGAAAATTGTAATATTAAATAGGTCAAATGGGGGTCACTATTGTTTTATGAAGAATTGAAATTATTCGAAATAGATAGTAATACGGGTGTAAATCTTGATATGCACATAGTCTTCTATAATAAACATTTTATTTTAAAGAAAAATCCACTATTTCTCGAGATCAGAAAATGGATATGAGAATTTTGATATTAATTCATTAAATTAGTAGAGAATTGATGAGAAGTTTTCAGAAAATTCTAGAACTGAATTGCGGGTAGATGTGAAAGTTGGTATATATGATCTTCTCTTGAATTGACTAGAACTGAGTTTAATCACTTATAGTCTAAGAGATATAGCCGGTTTTTGCTCTTCATCGAGAAAATGGACAGAATGTATCGTATTATGTTCAATTCCTGAAATATATCACGTTGCTAGGCAGGCGCCAGTGGAAGTGATAACCGAGAATAGTTACAGGGGGTGAAAGTGGTAATTTTTTTTGGTCATGCTCATCATCGAGTATACGTTCCAAAATTGGCTGCATACAAGATTGTGATGCATTTAAGTAAATTCCCGAGAGGCGTTTACAGGGGTTTACAAGGGTAAACTTGTCAAAAATAGGGGTGAACTTCGGCACTAAGTAAAAATAACGCCATTTGCACAATTTGTTTGCTTACACAAAAGAAATCATAATGCAAAAGGACGTACAGCTAAATGACATAAATATATTTGCATGACGTCATTAATATGGTCTTTATGACGTCATACACAATTTTTTTAAATGAGAAGTCACTTTTTTCATTACTGATTTGGAAAGAGCGGAAAATTTCAGGTCCGAATATGATTTTGACCATGACCTTGAACTTGATCTCAAGGTCATTCCAAAATCAAAGTTTGTTTGAAAAATCAACCTATTATAGCCAAATTAGGTGTATGGGGGGTTTTCGACGTCGCTGATTTCGAATCTGAAATCAGTTTTTGTTTGAAACACTGGTCCGCCCTCTTGGATAGCGAAAATCTGATTTCCGATTCGTAATCAGATTTTCAAAATTGGCAATTTGAAAAAAAATCAACCAACTTACTCCCAATTTGGTATACGGAGGTTTTCGACGTCGAGGATTACGAATATGAAATCAGAAATAAGTAGTGACCAAGTTCAACGTCAAATTTGTTTTTAATTTGGAATACCCTCTTTGAATCAGTCATCTTTCGGATCAGGATTAAGAACATCGATTACCGTTAATTGGTTGTCCACCAATTTGTTGACTTTTTTCAAAAAAATTGATCCGCCATCTTGGATTGTGAATTTTGAAAAATTGATTTCAGATTCGAAATCAGCGATGTCGAAAAGCTCCGTACACCTAATTTAGCTATAATTGGTTGATTTTTCAAAAAAAATTGATCTTGGGATCACCCGGAGGATCAAGTTCAAGGTCATGATCAAAGTCATATTCGTACATGAAATTTTCGGCTCTTTCCGAATCATCCTTAATAAAAAATGTGGCTTCGCATTTAAAAAAAAATGTATGTCGTCATACAGACCACGTTAATGACGTCATGAAAAATTTTTTTGTCATTTAGTTGTACGTCCTTTTGGATTGTGATATCTTTTGTGTTAGCAAAATAATCGTGCAAATGGCGTTCTTTTTACTTAATAACGAAGTTCACCCCTATTTTTGACACGTTTACCCCTGTCCGCCACCTTGATGGTAACGCTATAGGCAGACGCCTCTCGGGAATTTGCTTAAATATATCACAATCTTGTATGCAGGAACGTTTAAAATTGCCATTTTCACACCCTGCAACAATCCTCGGTTATCACTTCCACTGGCGCCTGTCTAGAAACGTGATGTAGTTCAGGGATTGAACTTAATGCGATACATTCTGTCCATTTTCAGGATGATGAGCAAAATCCCGATCTATCTCTCCTACTTTTAGTGTAAATCTCGGACCCGATAAGTATTAAGAGGAGTATTTATTCATTGGATGAGAATTGATAAACTGACTCTTCTGTTGAAGTGAATGGACACATTATTCGTCAATTTGCCAATATTGAATTTCTGGAAGGCATGAAATGAAGCCTGAAAAGTGTTCAATATCCGATTAATCGTAAATGAACCTGAAAAGAAAAAAACAGAAAATGTGGGAAATATAAAAAATGGTAAGTGACAGACCTACGAACATTAATTCCAAAAAATGACAAAAATATTATCAACTTCCAAAGGTTAAAAATAATAATTACACCAAATATTACAAAAATATAAAAATTGGCAAAACTATCAAAATTATTTTGCCAAAAATCTAAAATGAAAAAAATCTCAAAAAAATAAAACATACAAAATGTCAAAAATATCAAGTCATCGTAAATGTGGAAAAAGTAAAAACTGTCAAAATGAGAAAAATTTCAACACTAAAAAATTTGGAAAATGTCAAAAAATATCAAAAGTGTCTAACTGTCAAATGTAAAAAATGTCAATAATATAATAATAACAAATACTTATCAAACATGTCAAACACCTCATAATATCCAAAATAATAAAATAACAATAAAACATTTGCAAGGGTGTATCCAGCGTTTGGTTTAGAGAAGGGCAAAATTAGAAAAAAAATTGTCCTAGAGGGAGGCAAATCGGAAATAATGTGTTCTAGAGAAAGGGACCAATCAGAAATTTTTGGTCCAGGGGGGGCAAGTCAGCAATTTTATGGGAAGCTTTAATGCCTTAATGGCTCTTGGCAGCTGCCCTCCCGGCCCCCTCCTCTTCGGTACGCCCACGAACATTTGTAGGAGAGTTTGTATTCATATATATATATTCAGGGTGGGTCATTTTAATCTATGCACCTAAGCATGGTATAAAAAAAGTGTATATAAAACTTATTCAAGGCGAAGGAGAACACCTTCTGGTGCAGTTAAATTTGACCTTGACATCATTTTCAAGGTCATTTGAAGTTTTTTTTTTAATGTGAATCGTTGTTTTGATATCGTATTCGGGAAGAGCGGGAAATTTTAAGTCTGAAGTGACATTAGGTAATCAATTTTTTATGACATTCAAAAATTTATTTCAAGGTCAAAAGCTTAAAAACCGGAAATGGCTATTTTTCCCTTTTTTGGGGCTAAATAACAATGATAGAGGCAACTAAGTGATAATTATCGCATCACAGTAGTAATAAAAAAATATATGTTGAAATAAATTTGCTTGTTTTCTGGATAAATCATTTAAAATGTTTTTGCAATATGTATGAATTACTGCTGATTTCGTTTAATGCTTGCGCTAATAAGGTATTCAACATGGCGTAAGATAAGAAAACAATCTCTGTACACTTGTTGTACCAAAAATATTGGTAAAATGTAAAAATCTGTAGTTTAACATATTTCTTACATCAAGGTTATATTCTCACAAAAAATGGTATCTAATTTGGTGTCAATAACACGGGTTGCCATTCCAAAAAAATACTGTGACCTTCAAATGACCTGGAAAATGAAGTTCGAGGTCAAAATTAATTGCACCAAAAGGTGTCCCCCTTCGCCTTTAACAAGTTTTGTATGAACTCTTTTTTCATATCATGCTTAGGAACGAAATGATTGGGGTGCATTGATTAAAATGACCCCCCTGGTGTATATATAGGTATATACATATATAAATATTTCGCTGGTGAATGATAATATTAAAATGGTTTTCACAAAAAATACAAACATGTAGGGGATGTGAAAATTACCAAATGAAAAAAGTTCAAGATAAGTACATCAAATACGCCCGTTTGTTTAGTCCGTGCAAAGCCAAGGTAATATTATATACATAGGAAGTTAAATTTCTAATATGATATCGGTTTTCTTAAATAAAAATTCACAGGATTAATTAGAATTAAAAAAGATATAATTAGATGTTAGAAAACCTAATGTCCCACAAAATTCACAATATTAAGTTAAACAGAACTTTGATTATTAGGAAATCAGACTAGGTCTAAATTTACTAACTTAATTTAAAACCATTCAACAATTCAATGTTCTATATATGGTCTTAAAATATAAGAGATCTTCACGATTAAGTTAAATGTATTTAGGAATTAATAATTCCTGCCTTTACAAAAGTAGATATTAGATATATTACACAATAAATTGTGATGGTGTATTGTTGGCTACATACCCTAAAGGCTAACAATAACAATGTTAAAACTGTTCATGTTCATATAATCATATACTTAGCATTAATAATAATAATAATACTCAACACCACTGCGACTGACACAACAGCATGTCCAAGTACACCACCAGACCACAGATCAGAAACTGCTGAAATGGAAAGAGAAGCCCCTTCATGGAAGACATATAAATGACGTCAACCAAGATTATGTCGACAGTGCAGCGTCGAACTACTGGTTGATCTCTGGTCATATGTTCCCTGAAACGGAAGGCTTTATATTGGCAATCCAAGATCAAGTAATTCCAACTAAGAACTACCTAAAGTACATCGTTAAAGACCCTTCTATTAACAATGACAGATGCAGGTACGGTTGCCAAACATCTGAATCTATCCAGCATATCACAGGAGGTTGTCAAGCGTTCGCTGCAACTGAATACAAAGAACGACACGATGTTGTGGCAAAAATACTTCACCAGGAACTAGCACTGAAACATGAATTATCACAGTCGGTAAGATTACCATACTATAAATATAAACCAGAATCTGTTTTAGAAAATAACAACTATAAGCTGTACTGGGACCGCACGATACTGACCGATCGATCTGTTGCTCACAACAGACCAGATATAGTTTTGGTAGATAAAGTCTCTCGGAAAACAACTTTAATTGACATAGCAATTCCTAACAACAATAATATAAATATAAAGCAGGCTGAGAAAATAACCAAATATAGAGATTTGGAATTTCAAATAAAGACTCAGTGGAACATGAACAACACACGAACTGTACCAATTGTTATGTCAACGACAGGACTAGTCCCAAAACATCTCTTAAACAATTTAAAATACCTCGGTCTGGACGAACACCTTTACAAACAATTGCAAAAAGCCGTCCTGTTAGGAACAGCCCGGACGGTCAGAAAATGTATGGGGAACTGCAGCCACGACGCCAACCACGGGCCTGATAACCTGGCAAGGGCTCCCACAGAGCTAAACCCTTTTGATATGTAGTATATCTGGGGTTTAGTGAATTTTCCCCTTTTAGAGGGAGTGTGATGCCATACATTGTATGGTCAAGTCGGGATAAATAATAATAAAGCCTTTATTACCCAACAGTAAAAACCATTTACAGAGTAATTAAAAAATAAATAAAGATGACAGAAAAAAGTATATAAAAAATTATACTAACACTAAAATTAATTGGAATACAGACATATATAAAATAAATTAAAAAATTGACCAAAGAAAAAGAAACAATTAGTTATAAAGTAAATACATACATATGCACTTAAAATTGAACAATGGGTTACAACAGATATAGAGATAATTTATAAATTGAAGAATTCGTGCACCTGGATGAAATATTCAATGAAATGTCCTCTAAAAGTACAAGCGTGCTTTATTTTTCAGTTTGTACGTTGAGCAGTTGAATAAATCACACACCTCTGAGAGTCTATTAGCATTATTACTCATCAGATATATTGGAGCTTTAAATAAGATATTAGTTCGAGCTCGTTTGCACTCAAACGGTCTCGTATGCCTAGATACAACCCTAGGAATGACAATTCCAACCTGAGACAATAGCTCTGGACAGTCAATCATGTTATTCAGTAACTTGTACAAAAACATAACTGACGCCTGATCTCTGCGACTTTTCAAGGACATCACATTGAACTCGAGTAGTAAGAGATTATATTCACATCCTCTTTGGGGATAAACTCCGCGATTTTTAAATGTTAAATATTTGAACCCTTTCTATATCCAAAATGTATCGCTCGTATATAGGATTCCAGATTATAGAACTATATTCTAATTTTGTTCTTACTAAGCAGTTGAATAGAGATATTAATACTGAAGTATTAAAATATTTGCAGTTTCGCATGATGAATCCATATTGTCTAAAGGCTGATTTTAATGTGAGGTTAATGTGGAGCTGAAATGTAAGTTTAGAATCAAAGTAAACACCGAGGTCTTTTATGGAGTCAACCCTTTCAAGAATGGTATCGCTTATACTGTACGGAAATTTTATTGTATTCGTTTTACGGCTAAATGTTAAGACCTTACACTTGGGAATGTTTAAAAAAAGTTTATTATTTATACACCATTCTTCCAACATACTGATTTCTTCTTGCAGAGCAAGACAGTCATTCCAGCTTGAGATTGTAGTATATATTTTGAGATCATCTGCAAACAATAATCTGTTACATTTTAACGTGCTGGCCAGGTCATTGATGTAAATTAAAAACAATAAAGGACCTAGATTCGACCCTTGAGGAACTCCACTTGTGACTAGAAATTTATCTGAATAAAACCCGTTGAGGTAAACGTATTGAGTTCTATTATTCAAATAGAGTTCAATAATTTTAAGGTAATTTTTAGGAACACCTAGACATGACATTTTAAGAAGGAGTCTTTTGTGACTGATTTTATCAAATGCTTTAGAGAAGTCGGTGTAGATAACATCTGTTTGACCTCCGCTATCTAGACTTGCACATAGATGTTGCCCAAGGACTGCCAGATTACTAACTGTTGAACGAGAGTTCATAAAACCATGTTGATACGTAGATATGTAATTTTCCGCAGACTGGAATTATTCAAGATAGAAATTGGTCTATAGTTATTGATAAGAGCACGGTCGCCTGACTTATATATAGGGCAGATTTTAGCTGTCTTCCAAGATTGAGGATAAGCTGAATTTGAGAGGATTAAATTGAAGATGTAACACAACGGATACATAAATGCACCGAGGCAATCTTTTACCAAAAAAAGAAGGAATTTTGTCTGGGCCAGATGTTAATTTGTTTTTCAATCTTTTAGCAGCCTGTATAATTTCTCTTTCTGTAATGGGTTCGGAGCTGACATCTAGAAATGTATTATAATTGAACTTAAAACCAATGTTGTCTTCCTCGTTAATTGGTAGCTCATAAACACTTTCAAAAAAATCACTAAATGCCTTTACTATTTGAGTAGGGTTATTATATTCGTTCCCATTGTAAAACATTTTGGGGGGAATTCTGGAATCTGTATTTTTGTTGTTAATATATGACCAAAAATGCCTCGGCTCTTCTTTTATTTTATTCTGGACATTCTGTAGATAGCTGTCGTATGCTGCTTTTATTTTCAATTTTACTAACGACCTGTATTTACTAAATTCTCTATAAAAAGTATCACTTCTTGATGTTTTGTATTTATTATGCAACTTGGCTTTTTCTTTTATTAATTTTATTATCTCGCTAGTATACCAAGCAGGATATTTACCCCTAAAATTCTTATTCCGTGGTACGTGGATATCAAATAGTTTATATACCTGGTTATAGAAGCTGTCAACAACAGTATCAACATCGGATAAACTATTCAGAAAAGTCCAGTCAGTATTTAATAATTTGTTATATAGAGATAAATAATCAGCTTTCTTAAAATTATAAGTGGTGTCGTTAGAATTGACTTTAAGGCTATTTCTTTTTATCGAGATTTCGCTTAATTCAATCCTCAAAGATGGATGATAACTATCCTCTCCAACTAGTGGTACAGAATCACGGGAAACAGTACAGTTAATGATACTAAGTACTAAGTCTAGGAGTTTACCGTTGTTGTTCAACACTGAGTTATATTGATTTATATCTAGTAATGCCATGAAGTTGGAAATAATGTTAGTTTTTCCGTCCTCTAGGCAATTTTCAGTATATTTTGGACAGTTGAAATCTCCGAGAATTAGTACTTTATTTGGGTTTAATACATGCCAGTGAGCAAGAGCATCCATGAAATTTACATATACGTCAATCGATAAAGAAGGTGGAATGTACATGACCATTATATAAAAGAAATAATATGCTACTGAACACTTACAAACTAATAAGGCAATCTGTGGAAAAGTAACATCAAATTCACGAGTGTTCACAATTTCAGTCTTTATAGATTCGTCGACCGCAAGTAAAAAAATTAAGTATGTATATGCATATAATAGTCCATAGTTGAAACAATCGGTGGTGGCTTTGACTTCTGACAATAAGCAAACTTATGATATGACCTATCTCTAGGGAGATGTTTCTCTCAAACTCCTAGATGTCGGTATTCACCTAGCGTTGAAATTTACGATCATATATAACAAGTATATACAAGTTTTTTAAATTTTGTTCATTGAAGATAACTTAACTTACAGGATTACATCTAGAAATGATAAACTGTCTTCCGTTCACAATTTTGTAAATCCTCGAAAGAGTTCTAAGGTAATTGGGTTAGAAGGTTTAGTCACGTACTTAATTATATGGGTTTAGTCCTATACTTAATACTACAGTATATGGGTTTATTTGTGATTTATAACCTCAATCAGTCCCAGGGTAACAGCGTTGCTCATAGCCTGACTCTCGACAATTTGTGTTTTTGGAAAAATATGTATATACGTGTGTTCGTTCTTAGTTCGTGTTTTGTTAAGATGTAACTTTTTAAGACTGCGCAATTTTTATGTAAAATAATATATCTTTTCTGTGTAAAAATCTTCTCAGTTGCCCTAACCTCACAAAACTAAAATCTTGAAAAAATACTTTTGGATTTCCTCCATTGAAAAATTCATTAGTTATCAAATATTCAAAATATTCGACAGCTTCTTCAATAGTAGATAAATTTAGAAATGCGAAAGAATGAATATAATAAATATAACTCTACCTTCGAATACAAAAACAACTAGTATGTAAATAACAGTTATATACGATACTTGGTCGAAACTTGGTATATTTAGCATTACTAGTAGTGTTTGCCCTATGGTCGAATTTCGACCATAATATATTATTTTTTTAATTTGCGTTATTGAATTTTTTGTATATATCTGCAAACATTGAATATATTTCTTGATTGCTTAATAAAATAAGTAAAATATATTTTGAAGTAAAACGGTTTTATTTAAACTTAATACAATATTATATTAATGATGCACTAAAAGTTAAAAAATAATTCGGTAGGTCCTAGGTACCACTCATCACACCACTCTCCTCATCATACTAGGGCATTAATCAAACAAAAAAAAATCTTTGGGCTTAACGAAACCTGCGTAAATACATTACATCTTAGAATGGTGCCTTTTTAATGCGTATTTTCTTAACCATTGACAACGGGGTCTGATCTAGACCCCGAAACGTTTGGAATATACAGCAATTTTCTTTAAACTGTGGTGTTATTTCCCAAGAAGCACTTAGACATTGAAAAATATGCCACAAGTATCATTCAGAAAACAACAAAAATTGAGTATCAACCTAAATACCAAACAAACTAGTCGGTAGTTGTTTAATCAATTTATTTAGTAAATCATTGGATAATTTGAAATATTGGATAATGTCCTTCGCTAGTTGCAATTAGCACCAAACCCAATCAGGAAGGGTTGCAACTAAAACTTTGAATTATTGTAATTCCAATTTTACATGGGTCACTGAGCCCATTTTGGCATATCTCGAAAGACTCATTCCTCTGAATGTCCTTGATGTTGCTATTCACTTCGTGTTTAAAAACACAATCATAAGTTTGAAGAAGATAAATAATGTTTCGTGATTTCGTGCCTTTGAAGACTCTCGAAGGGTCTTGCGTAGAAATTATGTCTTCCGTTCAAAGTTCTATTCAGTATCGATGGGTAGTAAAATAAGTTTATTTTTCCTTATTTATAACACTAACGGTAAACTACTTGGGACATCTATAGTAGCTACAGTTATTAATAAGTACCTACTATAACCTGAAAGGCTATAAGGCACTTTGATTTAGAAAGAGCGTAAATTACTTAATATTTTTATCAAATTTATCAGAACTTGAGTGACTGAAAATTTTAGACAACATTATGTCTTAATTTGTATGCATTTCAATGGGCGAGATGCTCTTTGAATCGACTTTTGATAGCTTTGCATGTCAATGCATAATAGTTATTTTAAAATAATTTTAAAATACAATCATTACATTCGATTTCATTTCAAAGTTGGCACATTTTTCCTGAGCATTGCTCACTGGTTTCTCTACTGTCTTCGTTGTTTTATGTACTACCGTCACATGAAATTCATTAAAAAATCCCGACAGCCTTTAGCGTAACGATTTCAACAAATTCTAGTAGTGCCTACCATATTTTAAAACTAATACATCCAAAATTATCTAAAGTTAATCGCAGAGAATTTACTATAGAAATAACTGACACAATCATTATTATTATTAAACTACTAGTATTCAATGTGACAAATATGTTAGTTACATAACTTAGCAATAACCTAGGGCAATACTTTTTTGTCTCATCTTCAAATATGGCCATAAAAAAATTGTCTGTACAATTGGGGGGTGGGGAAGTTCATAGCCGGTCTATCCTTAATTTTGGAGCAATTTTGGCTTAAGCAAATTTTATAGTGTTATAAATAGCGAAAAATTGTAAATAGAATTAATGTTGGTTACTCTATAAACATGACAAGTTAATTTTTATACATTTGTGACACACTAAAGGTTTCTCAGCATGTCCAGTAACAGTGTGACAGGCTCAAAATTCAACATTATACTTTTTAACTGTATTCTAACGTTGTTTATGTCAAACCATATTATAGTGTTGATAAAGAATAAGAATATTAATTTAATTACATCCTAAATCTACTGGATTGGTAGAAAGAATAAGTTGTTGATATTTGCAAAATAATAACAATCTGCAATGATACATATAGGAAATAACATACCTACAATACTCTATATAAAATAGAGAAAAAATTGACTACCAGCTTCAGAGTAATAATATGAAATTTCTGTAAAATTGCTGAATAACTTCAGGTGAAGACATCTCAGTTTCTTTAATCTTTTTGATACCCAAAGAAGAGATCTTCTTTTCTTTTAATTAATTCTTTTCTAAGATTGTGCATAATATTGAATACATCCCAGTTTTGTATATTATTCCCTTCTAATATTTTTTTATTAGATTATATATTTATTAAAAATATTTAAAATGTACAAATATGAAGGTTATTCAGCAACGATAAATTTTGTAAAATCATTGAGCAGCGTTCTCATAAGCTCAGACAATAATTTCTTATGGCTTTTCAGTTTAACAATATTGTATATATTCAAGATAGGAGAGACAGCAATCTAGTTCCTACATGGCGTTTGAGTTCATGAAAATCTTTATCTACAGATGCTATGATTTTTTTAAATCTTGTTTCCGTACAGTCGAATGGGAAAAATGACCATAGATTAGCATTTTCATTTATGTTAGGAAAAAAAAATTAAAATCTTAAAAAATCGAAATAGATATTTTCACGCACTTTATTGCCTTGATAAAGTACGTTTAACCGAAATAAAGTACAATACTTTAATATAAACTAAGGGTGACAACCCTACATGTACTCCAACTATGAAATTCTTCAAATTAGTCTATTTACAATAAACATCAATATACCTATTACAAGACTTAACATTTTATATACCAATTGCTCAATTTTTCAGATACATCAGTAATTTTCAAATTGTTATATACCCTAATTTCTCAAATTCCAAGCCAACCAAATATATTCAGGATTTGCTTAAATACATATTATGTCTAGCGTAAGAGTCTTTAGATTCTTCGTAATATAGGTACTTAAGTACAACGAAGCAAGACTGTCAAAAGACTCTCAAATTGTTATTTGAGTATCACATTAAAAACGTTTTTCTAATGGATTCAATTAAAAATTATAAAAAAGTATTAACGATTTTGTTGTGATATTTAATTAATTAAACAATATAATTTATATGAAGAACATTTAACACCATAAATAAATACAACACCCTTTAAAAAAAAATTTATGAAAGTGTCTCTGGTCTCGTGTATCCTGAAATTTTAGCGATCTGGCGATGACCGAGTTTTTATCTCCGCCAGACAAAACACAAGGATTGACCGCCCTTTTTTGCAATCATGTTTCATTTGAAGCCGACTTCTCTTTGTATGATCTGTGAAGCCGACAACGTTTGTTTACATTTATCATACATAGCTTAACAAACATTGTAACCCATTTAATTTTCAATTACCTATTAGTAGATAAATAAACTTTATTTGTTAAATATTTGAATTGAAGCTTTTAAAAATGTACATTTATATTTATCAGTTAATCATTTGAAAACTTTCTTTCCTACGTCGAAAAGGAACTTGTTTTTAAAATCATGTGCTATCCTGTAAGAGGTTAACACGAACTTGTAATATGTGTTGCCTAAAAATTAATATTTTACTTTTTCTTTGTACCCGGTGAAAATCTTACATCGTGCTTTGTACATACAGGTATAATGTTACATTTCCAAATGTTTTGCTTCTATAAGGGTCTAAGTTGAAACTCTCTAGAGCAACGGCGTACCCAGCTTTTGGTTTAGGGAGGGGCAAAATTAGCAAAATAATTGTCCTAGAGTGGGACAAATCGGTAAAAAAATTGTCCTAGAGAGAGGAACAAATCAGAAATTTTTTGGTCCAGGGGGGCAACTCAACATTTTATGGGAAGCTCTAATGGCTTATGGCAAGTTTTCAGGTTGGAGGGATAGCCTCCCCTAGTGCCCAGGGGGGATGATCTAGAGTAATGCTTGACTATTCAAACTATGTAATTTTCATTAATACCTTGTAAAAAACTGAATTAAACCATTAAGGATATCTTGATGTTGACATTTCCAAATTATTATTTTCAAGTGAAATTATTTTATATTATATGTGTTACTTGATATTACATGTGACAATTGAGTAGTTATGTTAGAGTTGCCAACCGTCCTTTTTTCTGAAGACATGTCTTGTCTTTGTAGTGTCCTGGATGGTTTTTAAGCAGCGACCTGTTTTTTTAAAGTGCCCTGAAGAAGTCATGTATGTTAATATTTGCGCGGAACTTTTTCAATTATTACGTTGCAGGCAGCCTCACGGTTCGGGAGTGTTTTTACTACACATTAGGTAACTATTGCAACTATATTACTGCGTCCTGTTTTTGAAGTGAATGGTTGTCCAACATCAACTCTTATTTTTTTTTTAATTTTGAGGAAATATTATAATTTACTGGAAAATTACGAAAATTGAGTGTCAGACGTAAAAACATATGTAGAATTCGAAGGCAGCTGTTAAAAAACATAACCTTAATTTTTGGGGGTAGTCACACCCCCGACCCCCTGTCCGGGGTCGGGTAAGTCAACCAAATTAAGGGTATTGTCAGTTTAGGTGGTGCACATTGCGCTGCCCGAATTTTATAATTTTATCTTAAATATAAGTAGGTTTTTTAGTCTAGCCCCAACATCCCAAATCCTCGACTTTTTGTTGAAATTTTTTCTGAGTCGATTAATCGGAGAAATTAAAAGTTACAGTAAAATTATGAAAATTGAGTGTCGGACTTAGAAATATGTGTAGAATTCGATGACAGCTATTAAAAAACATAATCTTGATTTCTGGGGGTAGTTAGCCTCCCGACCCCCCGGCCGTGGTAGGGTTGGTCGACCAAATTAAGGGTGTTGTTAGTTTAGGTGGTGCATATTGCGCTGCTCAAATTTGATAATCTTATCTTAAATATAAGTAGGTTTTTTGGTCTGGTCCCAACATCCGAAATCATCGCCTTTTTGTTGAAATTTTTTCTAAGCCTATTAATCGGAGAAATTAAAAATTACAGGAAAATTACGAAAATTGAGTGTCAGGCGTAGAAAAATGTGTAGAATTCGATGGCAGTCGTATTTGTGCACTACAGGGTATCTCCAGACTTACAGCATATACATTCTGAAGGTAGCCTGCAGTGCACAAATGTGGTGCCAATGATAGAAGAGAGGGCAAGTTCCCAATCGAGTGAAATTAGCCTCTTACCCTCTCTATCAAGGCCGTAGCCGTAGCCAGGGGGGGGTTGGATAATTTTTTTGATTGGTGGTGTACTGATTGGTACTGAAAAATCTGTATTTGTATTCATATATATCCAGAATATATAAAAATGTATAAATATAAAATTTATTCTCATGAAAAAGATGATTGGTTAAAATTGAATCTTGAAACTCAATATTCCAAAATTTCGGGGGGTTTGAACCCCGAGACCCCCCCCCCGCTGGCTACGGCCTTGCTCTCTATTGCAGTCCCGAAAGTACATGCTCTAAGTCTCCAGAAGGTACAAGCTCTAAGTGTATTAGTGTATGCTCTACGAATTGTTTAAATTTGTGGCTCATCTGTGACTTGACATTTGAGAATTGTGGTATTTACAAAGAGGTTTTATACGTAGAGTGAATTAGGTATGGGCGTTATTGTAAGTGGCAGTGTAATAACAGTAGAAAAAGAAAGACAATATCAGGGAGCGCTTGCTATGTCTCTACCCTGCCAATAGTAAGCGTCACCACTGACACTGACCAATCAGGAACGACACGCGTATTCTCTCTCTCTTTCTATTGATATGACATGAATTCCGTTACTTCACGTGCTCTACAGTATTAATCTCTTTGGGTCTTAGATCATTTACCATCTAGATATAGCCTGTCAAGCATAAAATCGTGGCAGCGCTAGAAAGAGAGGGCAATAGAGACAGTAAGAGGCTATTTCACTTAGTGGGTGGAAGCAGCGAATGAACAACATGCTGAACGTATTTCATTGGAAGCAGCTCCCAACCGAGTGAAATAGCCTCTTGCCCTCTCTCTCCTTAGCCTTACCACGGCATTTGTGCACTGCAGGCTATCTCTAGAAAGTAAATGCTCTAAGCTTTGGGTATTTAGCATCATTTAGCATTCCATGTCTCCAATCTGTATTAGGTGTGTAATCTACAATTTACTTCATTTGTTCCCGCGCAAATAATAGTTTGAGCAAGAGGAGTTGTGCAATTATGAAATTATTGAGGTAAGTACAGGTTTTCTTGCTATGATGATATTAATTACATCTAAAACTTAAGAAGCAATTAAATTTCATTTACTAGAAAAATGAATAACTTAATTATTCCTGTTCTAACACTAATAAAGTATTAAAAGTTGAAGAGTTCATAGCTTTTACTGAACCGAAGGTATTGCAAGTTTTAACTGCATATTTCGCATTGGAGTTTGCCTCTAGGAACCAGTATAAGAAATGAACTTATGTTTGATATTAAATGCTGACAGCTGACCAGACCCTATAAAATATGAGTGTTAAACTATAATGTTAATTTGGTTTTCACTTTCCATACTTAAAGGTGAGAGGTTATTTAACTTTAAAATTTATGAAAAGGAATAGATAAACTTCTGAAGCTTTAAGTTTTGCAACATTGTCTAAAATGGGGCTGACTAGCCATAAAATTTCAAAATGATTGTGTAGCAATCACCATCAAACTCTTAACAAGTATTTTATTTATGTCTTCTAATTTCCACCGTTTCATTTTTTTACCAACAAATATTTGAGATAAAATTCGCTGTTCTGAATACAACAGTATGTGTTAGTTAAGCTGTAAAATTAGTTTATTTGATTTTTGTTGTTCAATGTAGCAAATTTGCTTAATACTAGAAATTTTTATTTTTAGGTTCATATAATTTCAGCCAAACACTACATTCAATCAATTATTAATTACCCACACAGGAGCAAGAAAGAGGTCCTTCCATCAACCTCAGACGTAAATCAATTGGTAGCAATTTTGGAGCAAGGCATTGAAAATTGTGAAAAGCTATTAAGAAATGAATTCAACAAAGACATATGGGTAAACAAAGAGATGTTTATATAGATATTATGATAATGGGTGAGTTTTGATAGATGCCTCAGGATTTACCAAAACGCCACTACATATTGCTCTTCCTCATCAAAAAATATCTGAGGTATCAAGATTGTACAAGCGACTCTAGTTTATCCGAATCTGAAAATTTATCTACCAGTTGTCACCTGCAGAAAACCAAGAAACATGAATATAAAAGAACCAGAAAAGATTTATCAGTAATTTTAGAAGATTCTGAAAATTCCTTTCTGAATACTTCATCTGTTGTAAATCCAAAGCTAATAATTGCATACAATAATGATAATGAAAGTGAAAGTTCAGAAAATCGATACACCCCACATCCTTTTACAAGGACCACACCTAGGACTTGGACTACTCCCGAAAAAAAAATCTATAAGAGACAGTTTCTTCGATTATTTGGAGAAAAATGAGGTACCTAGTCTTAGAGAAATTCAAGAAAGGAAGCACCAATTAACTCGTTCTGGGTTGCAAATACAAAGTTAGATTAGAGCCGAAAATCGACGTAACTTAAGAGGTAATATTTCCAATTTCTTATTAACAATAACTCAATTACTTGCATCATTATTTATTAATTCTAGCACATTGCTTCATTTGTTTATAGCTACTTCAATTTTGCTATTTGCCCAGTCAATAGAGATTTTTAAGTGACATAAAATTCAACAGCAAACTGCATATGCCAACACATTAGTAATAGTTGATAGATAATATCTGGACTGATTTTAACAGCAAATTCATAGATAATTTACTTCTTCGAATTTGCTGTTACACAATAAAAACCCATAAAAATATGCTTTCCTCTAGTTTTTTGCATGTGTTATGAAAACTTATGGAGGAATCCTAATACTCTCAATGGAAAAGTTGTAAGGAATCGGAAAACCTTTAAAATGAACGTTTACAAATCCTGATTGGAGGATTTTTTGCTGAGAAAATCCAGAAAACCCGATAAAAAATTACTTTAATAAAATATAACTTTGTTGTAATAAAAACTGCAAAGTTAATTTTCCGCTCAATGAAGACTACAATGTTAGCATTAATTAAGCTCAATATGGATTTTGTCGGATAAGTAGTTTTTGCAGAATTGTAATTTAAACAATTAAGAGAGATATTTTGCGTATTAACTGCGTCCGTCTGAAAGCGATATACCAAATACATTTTAAATGCTCGTAACATGTACTTCAATTTGTATATCTTGGATTTTTGTTCAATTGCTGTAAAAATGGTTAAAAATGCTTGTGAATATTGCATTTGATGTGAGAGTTCGTGCCAGAGAATGTGGTGGGAATGGTAAGCTAATGCGGCCGCGGCGGGTTGCTGACTATTGGGCGCAAGTGAATTCGCGTGAATGCCGCAGGTACAACTTGAAGTTTTGATGCAGTAATTTAAAATTCTTATTCTATATTTTATTATCATATTTGTTTTATACATTTAGATAATTTATCGCAAAAATATTAACCTCAAGTGTCATGAATGGCATGTCCAATTAAGTAGTCATTATAATTAATAAATAAATATGCAATATATGTAATTATTTTTAAACATGCTAATTGGATCCTTTTAATGAACAAATAGATTGCTCAGTACAAAAATATTATAATTCTTGATTCACTTAAAAAAAAGTTTAAAAAGTACATATCTACATACATTACAAAACATCTGGTCTCATTTATTTACAAAAGTGTACATCAACTGAATAAAACTTGTGTACTCGCATTGTAAGGGTTCCGTACCACCTTCAAGATTCGCTGTATTTAGTTTTCTAATTTGGCCCCCAAAAATTAACATTAGAGTTTTATTTTACTAATAAACTTTCAGGGAAGCCTTTTATAATCTATTGTCTGAATTTTGAGGCTCTATAGATTAGAAGATAAAGGGCACAATAGGTCAAGTTTTAAATTATAAATTATTAAATCTGTTATTCCAATTATTTAAAAATACAAATAAAATATATTTTTCAAAATTTAAATAGTATAGTTTCTAAAATGGGAATTGAGTCGATGTTTAATATCTTTGCTAAACAAATGATTTAAAAATATGATATATTTGTAATTCACATAATGAGTTTTCTTTTCGTTTGAAAATTGAATTTTTATTTTCCATTTAATTGTATAATTTGTCCCTAAAATTACGAGGTTTTCTAATAATTTTTCTTATAAATTTCAAGTGAGCCCCAGTACCCCTAATTATTTTCAAAATTTTAGGTGGTTGGGTTTCGGAAATAAAGCGAGAAATGAGATTTTTTTATATCTTTATGTTAATATCTTGTAAACAATTAATTTTAAAAATATATATTTGTATTTCTCATAACGAGCCCCTTCATTTGATATATTGCATGACACGTTAAAAAAAATATTTTTTATTTTCCGTTTATTTCTATAAATTCCCCCCATTATTAATATTAAAGATTTCTTCGTATTTTTCCTGTAAATAAAAAAAATTAGGTCTTATAGTTTGGGGAATAAAGGGGGGAATGGGTATTTTTTAATATTTTTTTTTAATATATTTTAAAATATTTATTTAAAAAATATATATTTGTATTAGTCATAATGAGCCCTGTGATTTGATATATTACATGATACGTTAGAAACAAGTTTAATTTTTTATTTTCCATTTACACACAAATTATAGAATAATTTGCCCCCCAAAATGAATATTAGGGGTTTCTCCTTATTTTTCCAGTAAAGTTCAGGTGTGGCGCTATACCTCTTTTTTTCAAAATTTTACAGCTTATGGTTTCGGAGATAAGGGGGAGGAATGGGTAAATTTTTTTATATTTTTGTTAATAACTTTTAATTAATTTATTTTAAAAATATGAAAAAAATATATTTGTTTTCGTCATAATGAGCCCTTTTATTTGATATATAACATGATGGGTGAGAAATAATTTTAATTTTATATTTTCCATTTAATTCTATAATTTGCCCCCCAAAATAAATATTAGGGGTTTCTCCTTAATTTTCCAGTAAAGTTCAGGTGAGGGGCTATAACTCATTTTTTTTCAAAATTTTCCAGCTTATGGTTTCGGAGATAAGGGGGGGGAATGGGTAAATTTTTTTATATTTTTGTTAATATCTTTTAATTTATTTATTTTAAAAATATGAAAAAAATATGTTTATTTTCGTCGTTATGAGCCCTTTCATCTGATATATAACATGATGGGTTAGAAACAATTTTAATTTTATATTTTCCATTTAATTCTGTAATTTGCCCCCCAAAATAAAAAGTAGATGTTTCTCCTTATTTTTCCAGTAAAATTCAGGTCAGAATCTATAAAAGTATTTTTTTTTTCAAAACTTTACGTTTTATAGTTTCGGAGATAAGGTGGGGGGAATGGGTAAATTTTGGTATATTTTCTTTAATATCTTTTTAATTAATTTTTATTTAAATATGAAAAAAATATATTTGTATTCCTCAGCATGAGACCTTTCATTTGATATATTACATGATGAGTTTGAATTTTTTTTTATTTTTAAATTTTTATTTAATTCTATAATTTGCCCCCCAAAATTAATATTAATGGTTTCTCCTTATTTTTCCTGTAAAGTTCGGGCAAAGTTGTATATTTACTATTTTTTTCAAAATTTTAGGTTCAGTAGTTTCGGAGATCAGGGGGGGGGGGAACGGTCAATTTTTTTAGTTTTTCCCCCTAGAAGTACCCCTTAAATCAAAATGTCTTCTTTTGCGATATGTGCTCCTGATCAAGTCACCAAACTATACCTTCATACCAAATTTCAACCTCTTCCGTCCAGTAGTTTAGGAGAAAATTGCTGTGATGTGACAGAGGCAGAAATCCTGAGTGATATTATAAGGGTATCCGTATACTGTATATACGGAACCCTAACAATTAGTTGTCATAAAATTAATGGTAATATTATTACATGAGTAAATTATATAAAGTCAAATTGTGAATAAAAACAAATTTTAAAACATAAAATGATAGTTATTCATTGCTGTATAAATAATCCATTGAAGTGAGTACAAAAAACAGCATGACTTACGCTTCGCTCCCCACCTTTCATGTTATTGTTCCTATAATACAATTTTCACAACCTTTTAAAAAACCTTTACGGAATTTTAGTGGAAATTTAAGATAAACAAATTGAAATTCATATTACGGAATTGAAAAGGTCCAAGTAACACTCCAATAGAAAGAGTGTGGTTTATATGATTCAGTTTGTAAGATATCCATCTAAATTGTTTAAATTGCAATTCTGCAAAAACCTTTATTTCACAATACTTATCTTGAGAATAGTTAATTGTAACATTATAAACTGCCATTTTATGGAAGATCAATCTTTTAATTTTTAAGTTATGAATTTTTGAAAATAAGTCCTTTTTACCGAATTTTCCAACTTTTCTCGGCAGAAAATACCCCTATCAGGACCTGTAAACGCTCATTTGGAAGGCATTCCAATGCTCTACAACTTTTCCTTCATTATTTTTCTCAATACACGCCAAAAACAAATAAAGTTGATATTTTTGCTAGTTTTTATTGTTTAAATAAATTATTTCTACAAATTTGCTGTTAAACTCATCTAAAATATCACCTATGAACTCCTAAAGAGATGACATCGGCGGTTAGCGGTTTCAATTTTGCTCTATTGACTGACTTATATTAAAATCTTGTCAAATGTTGATTCAAAATATTGTGTCAGTACCATTTATTGATTTAATTTATTCTAATTTTACTATTTTGTTAGAACTATAATTTTATGTTAAAATTTGAACTCATTTTTTTTTAAATATAGTCTTATTGAACCTACATTATATTTATGATGCAAAAACTGTAATAAAACAAATTGCAAATTAAATAGCAAATATATTTTGTATGCATTAATTTAAGCTATAATATAATTAACATATTGTATGTTCTAGAGCATTTTATCTAATCAAAATTCCCTAACTTAACATTTGTTTTATAGGCAGAAGAGGCTGGACCACACCACAGAAGATAAAATGTCGGCAATATTTTTCAAATTATTATGAAGGTATTGCAGAAACCAAGTATCCTTTAAAAGTAATGGAAGAAGCCATACATACTGTAGAAGAATTCAAGAATAAGTCAGTGCCAATTTTAAGAAGTCATTTACAACATGATTTTAAATATGTGAGAACTGTAAAAACATAAAGATCTCTTAAACAGTAATGAAATACAAGTTCACATAACTTTTTTTGATGGGTTGTGCACTATCCCCACCACAAAAAAGTTAATGTGAACTTTACATTTGACATATAGTTTTCCATGCTTTTTTGCCTCCTGTACTCCATCAGTTTTGCTTCATCAACCTTCAGTTCTTACAATTCGCCATTTTTCTGAAGGCCGTTAGCTATTTGCTGAAGGTCTTTAGCGATTTTCTTAAGGTCTTTTAACAGTTTTCAAAGATTTTAAATGATTTACGGAAAACTCAAGGGCGATGAAGCAAAACTGACTATGGATTTGGGTTCAAGAGGCAAAAATATATTGAAAATCATATGTCACATAACTTTATTTTGTTGGCTGGTGCACCAACCCTACCACAGAAAAACGTTATGTGAACTTCACATCTGACATATGGTTTTCCACGTATTTTTACCTTCTGAACTCGAATCTATAGTCAGTGTTGCTCCATCACCCTTGAATTCTTACAATTCGCCATTTTTCTGAAGGTCTTTAGCGAGTTTCTGAAGGTCTCTAGCAATTTTCTAAGGTTTTCAGTGATCTACGGAAAACTGAAGGGTGATTGAGCAAAACGACTTTGGATTCGAGTTTAGAAGGCAAAATTACATGGAAAACCACATGTCATAAGTAAAGTTCTCATGACTATTTGTTTTTTGATGGCTGGTGTAGGTAATTGAAAGCTACCTACAAGTTTATAATTCTTTTGTTATCTCACTACCTACCTAAGAAAGCAGCATCCAATAAATTTGTTTAATTTTGTTTTTAATAATGCTTACAAAAAATTTCATATTGGACAATATTGATGGCTAATATATAATACTGTTCAACAAATTTTATTCTCTTGGTTATTTCTAAGAATTGGTAGAATGGATTAAAAAAATCATGTCTTACCTATAAAATGTTTTGTATGATATACCGTTAATAAAGTTAAGTTTAAATAAATCTTAATTTGTTATCAAAAAATATGTACTAGTGATTTATTTGCTGACGAAACTTCGTGATTTTGACTGTGTTTGACGTGTTATTCAGTGTCGCTTATTGAAATAATTTGGTCAAGTGCGAGTTGGACTCGCATACTACGGGTCCGTACCACCTTCAAGATTCGCTGTATTTAGTTTTCCTAATTTGGCCCTCAAAAATTAACATTAGAGTTATATTTTCCTAATAAACTTTCAGGGAAGCCTTTTATAATCTACGTCTGAATTTTGAGGCTCTATAGATTGGAAGATAAAGGGCAAAATAGGTCAAGTTTTAAATTATAAATTATTAAATCTGTTATTCAAATTATTTAAAAATACAAATAAAATATATGTTTATTATCTTTTAAATAAATGATTTAAAAATATGATATATTTGTAATTCACATAATGAGCCTTCTATTTGATATATTACATGATTCGTTTGAAAATTGAATTTTTATTTTCCATTTAATTGTATAATTTGTCCCTAAAATTACCATAGAGGTTTTCTAATAATTTTTCTTATAAATTTCAAGTGAGCCCCAGTACCTCTAATTATTTTTAAAATTTTAGGTAGTATAGTTTCGGAAATAAAGCGAGAAATGAGAATTTTTTATATCTTTATGTTAATATCTTGTAAACAATTAATTTTAAAAATATGAAAAATATATATGTATTCCTCATAATGAGCTTCTTCGTTTGATATATTGCATGACACGTTAAACAAAAATATTTTTTATTTTCCGGTTATTTCTATAATTTCGCCCCCAATATTAATATTAAAGATTTCTTCGTATTTTTCCTGTAAATAAACAAATTAGGTCTTATAGTTTGGGTAATTTTTAAATATATTTTAACATATTTATTTAAAAAAATAAAAATATATATATTTGATTATTACATGATATGTTAGAAACAAGTTAATTTTTTACTTTCCATTTAATTCTATAATTTGCCCCCCAAAATTAATATTAGGGAGTTCTCCTTATTTTGAGGCTCTATACCTATTATTTTTTTCAAAATTTTACAGCTTATGGTTTTGGAGCTAAGGGGGGGGGAATGGGTAAATTTTTTTATATTTTTGTTAATATCTTTTAATTAATTTAATTTAAAACTATGAAAAAAATATATTTGTTTTCGTCATAATGAGCCCTTTTATTTGATATATAACATGATGGGTTAGAAACAATTTTAATTTTATATTTTCCATTTAATTCTGTCATATACCCCCCAAAATTAAAAGTAGAGGTTTCTCCTTATTTTTCCAGTAAACTTCAGGTCAGACCCTATGCTTCTATTTTTTTTTCAAAACTTTACGTTTTATAGTTTCGGTGATAAGGGGGGGGGGGAATGGGTAAATTTTGGTATAGTTTCGTTAATATCTTGAATTATTTTTTTTTAAATATGAAAAAAATTTATTTGTGTTCCTCAGAATGAGACCTTTCATTTGATGTATTACATGATGCGTTTTAATTTTTAAATATTCATTTAATTCTAATTTGCCCCCCAAAATTTATATTAAGGGTTTCTCCTTATTTTTCCTATAAAGTTCGGGCAACATTCTATATTTCTTATTTTTTTCAAAATTTTAGGTTCAATAGTTTCGGAGATCAGGGGGGGAACGGTCGATTTTTTTAGTTTTTCCCCCCAGAAGTACCCCTAAAAACCAAAATTTCTGCTTTTGCGATATGTACTCCTGATCGGGTCACCAAACTATACCTTCATACCCAATTTCAACCTCTTCCGTCCAGTAGTTTAGGAGAAAATTGCTGTGATGCGACAGAGGCAGAAATTCTGAGTGATATAAGGGTATCCGTATATTGTATATACGGAACCCTAAAAACGTGTAACATTTTCGTTAATTTTTTATAAAATCGTCTTGATTTGTTTATTTACATGATATATTTCTATGTATGGTATGACATTTAAAAATACATCCAAATAATAAAAAACATTGTTAGTATTAACTGTTTCAAATTATTTCCCAAGCTGAAGTAAGAAAATGCCTGGTAAGATCCTGCAATCATTTTAATATTGGTTCTGAATCCCCAACACTATTTATTTGTAGTTGAGAACAATTGTGACATTAAATTTCATATATCTTTTTTAAAATTGCATAAATGAAGTTTTTGACGTTTGCCAAATTTCTGAGAATAATTGTATATTACCTATTGGTAATGAGACAGTGCAGTTCCTCAAAAACTTTTTCCTTCCATAGAATTGTTTTGTTAAACACATCATTTAAACGACTTATCATTATATAAATTTTCAAGCCTGTAAATCATGAATTCAGATATCTTGTATTTATTATATAATTTTCAGTCGCTGAGATTATAAATTATCTAAAAACAAGTACCTTACATGAGAAAATACAATTTTCACAAAAATATTTTCTAATTAGGTAAAGGTGAAAAATCTAGATACGAGTTTTTAAACATGTTTCACTTCAAATTCCTAAAATTCTGATTTTCCATAAAAATCTTTTGCAAATGTCCCCTTGCAAAAATTAATTTATTCGCAAAATGGAAAAACATATTTATTAACAAATAGAATCTACACCCCTTAACTCTCATGCCTCTGTCGTGCTCTCATTTCCTGTGAAGTGATATTACCCTCCTCTTCCAATCATTTAAGCAGAATGTCATTCATATCAATTTTTATGAGTATGAATTTCAGTTAAAAAGCTATGTTTAATCATTGAATTTGAAATTACTTATTAGTTTGCCTATGGTACTTATCTATAAAGAATTTTATCTTTCTATCTTTAATGGTTTCAAATGTTATACCTATTTTGAACACCTAAAGAAAACTTGACTATTTCATGTAAAATTTACATAATTTTCTTTGCATGTTAGATAATGTTAAAGCCGAATCAAAATATTCGTAAAATAAATTCTATTAAACTACAGAAATCATCTGTAATTCAAAACATTACATTTGGCAACGCTGGATGGTGTACGGTGTATTATCGGATGATAGCCGCACCGTATTTTTGTTGACCCCACCTCTTTACATATTTTGATATAAATAGGGGGTCGCAATAACATCCAGAGCCGGTGTCAGTAACATCCAACCGGTAGCTGTAAACTCCATTAGTGAATGAAACGGTACTTATATCATCCACGAAATAAACATATATATATATATATATATATATATATATATATATATATATATATATATATACATGAGGAAGTATTCATCCGAGAGTACATCCGTTCGTTATTTTGATTCTTGTTTGAATCTTGCAGACGTTTCACTAAGGTCTCACTTGGCATTATCAATGCGTTGTCAGACTCTACGTCTAGACATACATCCGTGTCTTGGTTTGTGTTCTGAAAAGAACAGTTAACGTGACGTTTTGCCAAAATCTCATTTCGCATTTTTTCAAAGGTAAAATCCGAAAACAAAATGATGAAATTTAGAAAGTGCCTTTGTATTTATAGTTTCCTATGTTGTAAATTGTATAATCGTTGTTTAGGTGCGGTGGCATTAGTGGTTTTTATTGCTTTACCTGATAATCCCCCGTGGGTTATGACCGCCTGTCGCTTTGTTTATGACTTCTTGTGACAAAGACATACAGTTATCCTACCTTATATTAGAGGTACTTCTGATAGAATTGAACGACTATTGAGAAAGCACAACATAAAGTCAATTTTCAAGAGTCACACGAACATAGGAAAAGTCCTCGGTAACCCGCAAGATAAAATCGAGTTAGAAAACCTCTGTCTGTTTGTAGTATATCTTGTGGAGACTGTCAAAAGTTATACGTGGGAAGTACTAACCGACGCATTTCCGTATGAGCAGAGGAGCATAAAGTAAGTGTTGTTCCAACACGAACTCAATACAGGACATAAAATAGAATTTAAAATGTGCAAATAATTCGCTAACGTAGAAAATCACTGAAACAGACTAATACGTGAAGCAATCGAAATTTAGAAAATCGGGGAGTTAAATAAACACTTCTACCAAAATCCCATCATAAAACTCCTACTAATAAATCTAATTTCAATGAAAAACAATCACAAGGTGCCTTAAGCAATGCGACGGGCTGTCATAACTCGATGGGATTAACAGGTAAAGCAATAAAAACCACTAATAACACGGCACCTGAACAACGATTATGCAGTTTACCACCTAGGAAACTATAAATACAAAGGCACTTTCTAAATTTCTTCATTCTGTTTTCAGATTTTCTCCTTCTTTATTGCAGTCCTCAAACCTGCCATATTGTAATAATTACATTCTTTTGTTGAATTTTTAATGTAAATTCAAACCTATTAATAGTTATTTTACTTCTAAGAACGTAAGTTTTGATTGACATCTTTTAATCAATAGAGTTTTAAATAATCACTAATATAAATACAAAAATCTATCAGCTACGCTCTCAAATTATGACCAAAATTCAAGATAAAAGCGTTAATGTACTTCACGATATAAATATTTGTATATTTCCTTAGATTTCGTAAGTCAGGTAATTTATGACACTCAGATAATAGAACCAATAAATAACAAACAAAATACAAAAGAGATAATTCTGTAAGTGTAAATAGTATACAATTTGATGTAATAACTCTGCGTTAATATCATTAAAATTAGGTTTTCTGAATGATACTTGTGGCATATTTTTCAATGTCTAAGTGCTTCTTAGGAAATAACACCACAGTTTAAAGAAAATTGCTGTATATTCCAAACGTTTCGGGGTCTAGATCAGACCCCGTTGTCAATGGTTAAGAAACTACGGATTGAAAAGGGCACAATTCTAAGATGTAAATTAAAATATTTGACAAATATTTTAATTTACCAAGAAGCACTTAGACACTAAAATTAGGATATATACAGGGAGGGTTTCTCACATATGAAGGGATAAAAAAAGAAACGGTAAGAAATACACACGAGAAAAACTTGCGTATTTCAGGGCCCATTTGACTAGTTAAAGCAAAAATCGGTTACCATTCTCAAGTTATCCGAGGAAAACCAACAATTTAATTTTTTTTTTATTTTTTGCTCCTAGTACTTTTATTTTATCAAAAAATGCAAAAGAGAAAAGTTTTGGGACACATACTTCTACATAATAGGGCGCCATCAAATCTTCACTGCTACGTTTTTTTCTTCTGGGCCATCATCAATTTTGTTTAAATACGGACCTGCGCTTTTTTGTTAGAATATCGATAAAACATTAAATTGATATATCATATGTTAGGTTTTATACGACGTTTTGAGAGAAAAAAATAATCATCAGAGTAAAAATTTTTAGTATAATCCTGCTTAAAAAAAAATAGCATAAATAGTCCCATCAGTTTTTTCGTAAATTAAGTACAAATTGATGAAATCAGCACAATCAAAGTTTCTTGTTGATGACTTTTTATAGGTAGTTAAAATATATGCTTATGAAAGTTGTAGGTATGTTGAATGATAGCGTCAAAGTTCTAGAATATTTTTTTTCTGTGCAAATTGTAAAAAAGCATTGACCATTGAAACCGGGTGATCATTTTGAGTTGCAAAATTATGCAAGTTTTGTCTCTAATAATTTCTTTAGTTTTAACTATTACTTTTTTCGATGCCATTTTGTAAGCGTGTGCGATAGTAAATTTAATGATCCAGAATATAACAATCGCAGATGAGCTATTCACAAACCCGCTGTCACCAGACACTTCCCCGGTGTAAAATCAATTATGCAACATTATACTTTTTTGTTGTAAATTGAATTGTTGCTAAAATACTGAATATTTTATCACGAGAATTTGTTTACGTTAATTTAACAAGTAAAGAGCTATTTATTTAAAAAATATATTAAGCACTTGTTGCTTTTCCATCTTCTTCTTAGCCGGATTCTCATATCTGAGAAATCGTGATCTCATTAAATCAGGTACATTTATTTATTTCAGTTTACCATATTTGTCGGTTGGTTGCTTTCCCATAGAAGTAATTAATTATTGCATAAATTATGCTCCTTTGCAAATCAAAAAAAGAAAATTTATCGATTGGATTCCATATTATCTAGACTATTTAGGCTCTAAGCAGGACTACAATTTTTTACTCTGATGATTATTTTTCCCCAAAGCGTCGTATAAAACTTAACATACCAATGTATTGGTCTTTCAAGGTTTTATCTATATTCTAACAAAAATTGCAGGTCCATATTTAAAAAAATAGTTGATGATGGCCCAGAAGAAACGAAATGTAGCAGTGAAGATTTGATGAGGTCCCGTTCTGGGGAAGTATGTGTCAAAAAAATTGTTCTATATTCTTTAAAATAAAAGTACTAGAGGCAAAAACAAAAAAATACATTTTTGGTTTTCCTCAAATAAATTGAGAACACTACGCGTATTTTTGCTTTAAGTAGTCGAATGGGCTCTAAAATAGGCAATTTTTTCTCTATTTAATTAATTTAATTAGAAAGCAATGTTATCCCTTCTTATGTGAGACACCCTGTATATACATCTGTCATGACTTACTTATTGATTTAGTCATAATGAACGCAGAGCCAAAACTATTGTAGATGCTTGAGATTTACAGGGCGACAGTGTAGAGGTTCACTAAGACAGGATTTTGCATGAACAACAACCGTTTTACAGAACATCGAAAAAATAGATGCAAAAATCCGCAATCGTTTAGAAATATCACTTAAATTTTTTACACACATTTGTAAATTTAAATGTCAAGTTATATTATACAGGGTATCCACTGGCGGATCCAGGGGGGTTACCATCAGCGGTGTCAAGCCCCCCTTCCAAACGAGGCCAAGCCCACCCCAAACAATAATCCTGGATCCGCCACTGTGGGTATCTGTTACTGTTTTCTTTTTAAAGTGACTTCACGGAGAGCTCGACATACCCACGAATCGCAAATTGTGATATACTTTAAGGAAGTTGGTATTTTCAATTGCAAAAATATTCCACAGGTGTTTGATTAGTTTTTCTTGAAGAAACATAACACATAAAATCTTAAAAAATGTTTTCGCTTAATTAATATTGCAACTCTAAACACTCCAGTTTAGAGTTGCAAAAATCTCAATTTTAGCAGTTTTTGTAACTTTTTCGCAACTCAGTGAAAAGTTTTAGTGTCAAAATAAATTTCTTTTATAATCAGTTTCAATAGCTACTAAACGATAGGTTCATCTAGCGTTTTGGATAACTAATATTAATTAGTTATTGAGTTATTTCCAAAAACTGTAAAAAGTTCCCATTTTTCAGTCGCTCATAGTTATTGTTTAAAACACGTTAGAACTCTGAAACTTGCCAAAAAGTTTCAATTTCATGAGGTAAATAACTGATAACAATCTTAACTTCACTGCTTAGAAGGTTTTCTCGCAAATGTGATTTTCTTTTGAGGGCGTATTATTTTACGTGAAGTTTACAAGTTTTTGCGACAAGTTAATTTTTCATCCATCTGAAATAAACATATTAATTATCAAAAAAAAACCTTTTAATATTGTTTAATTGCATACACATTTAGTTTGAAAACCTGCATTTTGGTGTTCGGAGTCAGATAAAATATATTGGTAGGGAGAAATTTCCTCCACTAAATTTTCTACTGCTTATCGAAATGACATTTCTTCTAAAACGTTTTTCACATTGTAAAATATTTTTGTAGTTTTTATAGAGTTTTATGTACCTACACCTTATTTTCAATTAGATGATTGTAATAAGGTATTGATAATAATAATTCACATGCAATTACATAAATAAATGGGAAAACTCCTACTGGCTTTTAATCTTTCCCTAATATACTCGTAAATGCCATGCCAACTGAACATGTTGTATGTTAATGTGTTTTTAAAATTTATATTCCTATTATATAAATTATGTAGGCAAGTAAACATTTGAATTTGTTTAATATTTGACGATGCTGTTTTCTAAAGGTTCTAACTATTAGTACAATTTAAGACTCATTCACTTATGAAACTTTGGTCATATGTTCATTTTGGATGTAGGATTAAAGATCTATTTAGTCCACAAGATTTCAAGGGGTTGAATACTATTTCTGAGACAGAGGAGGCGGACAATTTTGAAAATAGAAAATTTAAGATTACGCTAGGGATCATTTTACAGATTTTTGTACACATTGAATCAAACAAAAGTATGTCCAGGTCGAATGGCCCAGTTCTAAATTCACTAATCACATGAAAATGGAATCAAATGTCGAGCGTTATAATGATGGTATGGTACCGAACAAATGATAAGTATTAGCTTGTGTAGGTATTGTCAATTTTTCATTGTAATCATCCAATTAATAATGTGAATATAGAAATCTATACGGCAAACTACTAATACATATTTCAAGGCGAAAAACACTTAATAAACGTCAGTTAGATAAATTTAGGGGAAGTGATGGCTCCCCTTCAATAAGGTTTATTTGTAGCTCAACGTTGAAGTACAGACTTTTGAGAAGTGAATTTACATACAGTAAAGCGAAGCTAAAAGAAAATTAGTCGACGAAGGAATGTACTCCAAGATTCACCTAAAATAATATCTCTCGGAAGAAATTCACATTTGCTAAATAACCTTTTAAGTCATGAAGTTATGATTCTGATCAGTTAAATACCTCATAAAGATGAAACTTTTTGCCAAGTTTCAGAGTTCTAACGTGTTTTAAACAAGAGTTTTTGTGCAAATAACTCAATAACTAATTATCCAGTCAGGTAGGTCAATCTATCATTTAGTAGCTATTGAAAATACGCATAAAACAACATTTGACACCAAAGGTTTCTACTCAGTTGCTGAAAAGTTACAAAAACTGCCAAAACTGCGTTTTTTTACTTTATAAACACCCTGTATTTTTGTGCAAAAATAGGCTTAAATAATTCTAAGTTCTCTAGTCTTATAAGAGAGTCGCTTGTAGTAGTTTCAACACTAAATTTAAACGTCCGTTACGGCATCGTTAATAATATATCGGCAGACAATTGAACTCAATACTTTAGCTTCGGATATTTCATTAGCTTCTTCTTTTTTGGATGATGCTGAAGTGATCAAAATAGCTTCTAACTACTGTTCATATTGGCCAGCTACAAGTTTAGGACTTCTAGCGTATACTAACACTATGTATTTGTTTGATGAACTAATTACTTCTAGAGCGTCTTTATATAAGTATTCACTTATGAGTGTCTTTAACTGTTTATGATGCTTGCACTTTCATGTCATGATAGAGAGTCTTTAAATTATTCACTAGTTTACTGTAACACTATCTCTTTCCCATAAACACTAATATTTTATACACTAATTATTTTTTTTAAAGAATTAACACTAACATCTATATACAGATATGGTTGCCTCTCCATTTTCACCGGAATAGCTAACGAAAAGAAGTAGCTAATTCTTTTCGTTAGCTATTTTTTGATTTATTAAATTTCCTATTATGGTGATGAATCTGTTGATAGTTTGTTTGTTTAAGAAGGTAATCAGGTTCCCTCTACCTTTAGATTTAACTTTTTCTATACAATAAATCTAAAAGAGTTTTAACCACTTCGTCTTATTTGGATACTAGAAATACTAATTCTAAGAAATTTCCTTTAACTTTTATTGAAGTGTCATATAAATTATAAAGTCCTTGATTAATGCCTCTGAAACCTGTTCCTTGTTTAGCAATAAATATAAAGTTATCACTGTTGTTAAAATTTTTGACAAACAAGAAAATTAGCATCAAAGCGAACAATTTAGAATAAACCTCGAACTACTATACTCAGCGAATGACAATGACTTCGAAGTTGGAGTTAAAACGTCAGAAACTGAATTATATAAGATATTGTCTAATGTAGTTTCTGAGAGAATTAATCCTGTCAAAATATGAGTTAAGCCAAAATTTTCAATCAATTGAGATTGATATTTTTATTTCTGAATTGGAACAATAGTTTTTGTAAAAAATTACCCCAAACGAATTTACAATATTTTTTGTAACAGATTCATTTTATTTACAGAGACGATTCGCTGAAATAATAATGGATGTCGGCAATTCAGCTGAAACAATTATATTTGTAAGTTTCATATTCCGGAAAATTTAATTATAAATAATATTTATATTAAAACACTATAAAGCCTATAAATAAAAATAGGCTATTCAAGTCACTAAATTTTGAAACTTTAGTATCAAAGGTTATCGACGCTCTTTCATAAGCTTTACCTGAATCTATCAATGTGTGTCTTTTACCGTATAACATTTACAATTTAAGAATTGGATTATAGATGTCATTTTTCTGATACAGTATACTTTTTGGAATCGTGGGTTTTAAAGAACTGTCGCAAATTAACTATAAATATCAAGTTTTGATGACCAGCGTCAGCATTTCATAATCAAGTTTTTGTAAACAGTTGTTACAGATTGGATCATCATGAGGCGTTTTCCAATGGCGGTAAGTAACACAATTAAAAGAAAAAAAACAGGAATAAATCGAAATTGGAATTGCAAGATCACTAAGCACACTTGATTGAATGTGAATATCGATGTTAATGAAGATCATGGTGCCCGAAACGTTTGGCTTGTTACATTGTTTAAAAACACGAAGCAACATCTAAAGGAATCCCTAGAAGTATTATGGCGTGATTCTCAAATGTCATTGATGTATGTGTTGTCTTGGCTGCCATTTGAGTGATTGAAATATTAATTTATTTATAGTCCACTGAAATTTTGCCTGAATCTGGAAAATGAAGTGGCAGATAATTAACACAGAACATTTATGTTTCCGAGGGCGTAGATTACGAATCTGCAATTACTTTTTACCCCAAGCTTGCAATAAGGGGAGAAAGCCCCAAAAACACCCCAAATCAAGGTTTTTTGCATTATTCCCGTAACCTACAATGATTATGACAAAAGTAACTCTATTCTCGTGTTCCTTGTAAAATTTCACATCGAAATCATGTAGTAAGTTATACAAAATCAACGCATTGTGGCAATTATTTAAATTTTCAGTTCAGTTCATTACTTGTTGTTTCTATTCATAATAATAAGGGATCGCCTATAGTATTTTAATAACGTGTTTGAGGTAACGTGAATTATGAAGTTATTATTATTTGAATATTTTTCTAACTAAACTTTTTTATATTCATTTGTTATCGAAGATAGTCGACGAAATTATAAATTTACGGTCCAAATGAAAACATTTTATTTCAACGAATTATATATTAATATTATTGCTATAGAAAAAAATATATATCAATATTACTTTTTGAATTTGAAATATGTATTAAATAGAATAATATTAAAGGAGTAGAACGAAATTAACTGAATCATTTCAGTAGTATCAACTGATAGTCAGATATATATATATATATATATATATATATATATATATATATATATATATATATATATATATATATATTAATAATGGTTTCTCGTGGAACAAAAATTTTTCATTGCTTCAGGATCATTATTGTGAATGTATCTTTTAACAAAATTTGTATTATTTATAAAATTTTAAAGAGAACCCCATTAACAATTTCTAAAAGTGTAAGTTACCTACTTGTTCAGTTGGATTCAGGTAAAAACCAAAAGAAAACTCCAATATTATTTATGATGAATCTCTATATCAAATGGTTAACTTAAAATTATAAATATTGGTGATAGAGTTCCTTTAGATAGGGCTTGTTGTAGGAAGTTTCCTGCTTCTTTTCTAGAAAAACAACTATACTCCTTTTTATGTAAATTGTTTATAATATTTGCAGGAATTGGGGATTTTTTCAAAACCTTTCGAGATTAAATTACGAACCCAATAACACTTTGTTAATAACTTTACTTATATAATAAATATGTATGTATTAATATGTATGAAGCGTAACTCCTATATTCCATAATATGTGTGAAAGTTTTTTTGTATTGTATTTAATCTATGGTTACACAGCCCCATTGTTACAATCACAACTGCATCAACCTGCACTTAAGAGAAGTATATTAAGTATGTATATAACAAAAATGTATTCAATTTCATATCAGTTTTTCATTTATATTCAATTTGAATTGCAATTAAGGGTAAGGTCAAATATTAATTTTGATGAAACCTTTCTACATTCGTACTTCGCCATATGTAAAAGCTAATCCCCTTAAATAAACTTGCAACTATTTCTACTATCCTTAAGACAAACGTAATTATTACTTAACATTAAATTAATATTAATTTCACAACTCCGACAATCCAGATGTACTACTATAAGCTACCTTTCTATAGTCCGATTTTTTTCCAAATACAAAAAAACAATTCCGAAAATTTTTCATAAACAGACAGTTCTGTCAATCATTAGACGTTGCATATTTACATAATGGAGTGTCTGTGCACACACTGCGTGCAATCCAAAAATTAAATTAAATTGAAAACTTAAATAATTGCACAACAATTTTGTATAACTTACTACATGATTTCGATGTGAAATTTAACAAGGAACACGATGGTCGAGTTATTTTTTTCATAATCATTGTAGTTTTCGTGAATAATGTAAACAAATCTGTTTTGGGGGTCTTTTTGGGGCTTTCCCCACTTATTGCCAGCTTGCGGAAAAAGTAATTGCAGATTCGTAATATGTGCCCTCGAAAACATTAATTTTCTGTGTTAATTATCTGCCACCTCATTTTGCAGATTGAGGTAAAATTTCAATGGACTATTAAAAAATTGATGGTGGAAACCGTTGCTTTGTGATACTCAATCATGATTATAGTTAATGAAACAAATTAACTTATATTAGTATTATATTAATTATATTTACACTTTTGATGTGACTAGTTTAAGCTATGCCCCTATTAAAGAGAAGCAAACTGATGAATGAATTACAGATTATTGAAATTAACAATATTTAGACAAACATACAATAGGTATTACTTAAATATAATGCTGCATAATATTATAATTACCTGAAATCTTGGGAAAAACCCACACAAGTATTATTTAAATACATGGAAAATTTCTATTGATTCTAAAAGGGTGATTATAGGTTTAAAATTGTGTATGAGAATAATTTCTGCATCTGCTAATTTTGGGAATGAATGGTCAGTTTTTAAATAATGGTTAGCGAATGTTGAATTTGTTTTGTTAGATTTAAATGAACGAAAATTTTTCTCGTAACAGGTGGTAAAATTTCTGAATGTCATGCCAGCATAGAAACTATTGCATTCCAAACAACAAAGTTTATATACTCCAGAATTTAGATGTTTGTTAATTGTTCTGTCTTTAGCATTAAATAGAAGATTACTAAGTTTGTGTTGTGACATGAAATTGACTTTGATGTTCTGCTTGGAGAGTATTTTGGCAATTGTTGTTCTTTTTGGTGGATTAATCAACTTTTGATCATACCCATTGTTATGAGCTATTAATTTTATAGTTTCTAGTTAATTTTTAAAAGATTCTCTGAGAGGGGCAATTTGTAAGCTCTGTAAATCATGAATTTATACCTGCCAGTTTGTGGGGGTAGGGAGTGTAAGATGAGTATGGGACTGTGGTATCCGTGAAAGTGGATTTTCTGTAGATTTTGACATCTATGCTATTATTTTGGAGTATTAGGGCAAATGTTATACTGGGATGTAAGTTGTTAAGGAATGATAGGAAAGAATCTAATTGTCTTTTAGTACCTGTGAAAAAAAGCTAAAACATCATCCACATACCTATACCAGAACTTTATGTATTTATGAGAGATGGAAGAGGACATGACAGTTTCTTCTAAGTGTGCCCTAAAAATCTCTGCCAGCAGTGGACTCACGGGAGAGCCCATTGTTAAACCAGTATCTTGAGTGTAAAATTTATTGTTAAATGTGCAATAGTTGTGGCTAAGGCACAACTCGAAGGCCTTCCTATGTCTCTTTGTATGTTAGGGTTAACGTGGCTGTTGGTAAGGATATTGGAAATTAAAGGCATACATTCTGCTGTTGGGATACTGGGGTATATGTTTGAGATGTCAAAAGATATTAGGATGCCGTTGTTTGGAATTTCCTGTTTACTAAATAATTGAATGAGTTCTATTGAGCTTTTGAATGAATATTGAGCTTTAAATTGAGTTAAAAACTTCGGAATTTAGTTAGTGACCAGATATCTAGTTTCGCTATTTATATATGACACCACTGGTCTCACTGGGGCATTTGTTTTCTGGTTTTTAACAAGCCCATATAGTTTAGGTGGATACGGGTTCGGATTAATGAGTTTATATCTGTCATGCTCTTGAATGAAGGAAGGGTTGTTGTTCAAGAATGTTTTGAGGCGGTTTCGGAAGCCTTGGATGGGGTCTGAATCAATGAAGGAGTGCATTTTGTTGTGATAGTCGAATTGATAACTATATCAATCGATTTGTCTGCTTTTGTGACAGTGAGATTGTTATTTTTAATTTTTTGTTTAAGTGATTTTAGGGTGGATTTATTTTTATGATTCACAGGGACATCGTTGGAAGAGATGGATTTTAGGATGTTTAAATTAGTAATGTTGGGGTTATCAATGTTTTTTAGAGTGTATTGAACCTCTGACACCACAGTCTCTACATATGTTTTTTTTATTTAAAAAATGGGGTATATTTCGTACCATTACTTAGAAAAGAAATTTCATTTGAGTTAAAGGGGATATCTGAATAGGAGGGATGGATGATGTGTAGGATATTCTCATTCATGTAACTATTGGGAGGTTTTTTAAATTTCAGTATTATTTAGCGTTCGTATAATATAATGTCTTAATGAAGCAATACCCTCATTTACTAATTTGATTATACGATATGCTGAAGCTATAGATACGCCCACAAAGTCAGATACAGTCACGAAAAACACTACCGATTTCTTAATATAACAATATTGGTTTGAACGCTCCACCTCTAAAAAATTGTTTTTTTTTCAGAAAAATTAAAGATTGTACACTGTTATGTTACTCAACTAGTTGGAGATAATTTATCACTAACATGATTTAATGGTATCAATGCTTAAACAGAATCGGCAAAAAAATATTTCTGAGCACATTTCTACTGAATCAAGACTTTTATTGTAAATCTTTGGTTT
This sequence comes from Octodonta nipae, assembly GCA_034190945.1. Classification (NCBI taxonomy): domain Eukaryota; kingdom Metazoa; phylum Arthropoda; class Insecta; order Coleoptera; family Chrysomelidae; genus Octodonta; species Octodonta nipae. Next base: position 47,480,750 of record CM067224.1, on the reverse strand, counting down.
ACGAATTAGTATAAATATACAAGCAGACAAGATAATACAGACAATGAAGGCCTATGCTTCCGAAATCTTTCAACCTTCGTCGATTTGCGTGGGGGAGTGTTTCATCCCTTTTCGAGAATAAAAAAAATTCCGAAAATATCCCCTGGAGTCGAAAGATTTTTATTTTATTAAACACCTTAGATAAAAAGTATCAATTAGAATCCTTATAAAGTTCCAAACGTATATCTTTGACAACGATATTCAAGTACAGCGTCATCGATATACAAGTTCGAGAGATTGCCCTTTATAACATGAGACTCATGCTCCGGGACAGCAATACTTTGTATGCCAGTATGCCAAACAACAGCGTCACTAACAAAAACAACATTGTTACCTCAATTTACTGTAAACTAATTTACAATTTTGATTATATTTTATTGTTGTTGTATAGTAAAATAGTGTTACGTTAATAACGAAGTTAATTTTTTTTTAAAATTGTACTGTTTTCGCATGAAAGGTGTAGTTTACCAAAAGGGATAAGTTTTTAGGCATCAAAAAAGATAAATAATTGTTCAAGAATTCAATCAGTTGAGGGGAGCGCAACTGATGAAGGTTCTCGACTAGAAACAAGATATTGTTGAACAGTAGTCGAAAGAGAACCTAATTCTTAGAAAGAAATGTTCTATGAAGTTTTTTCATTAAAAAATGATACTTTTTTGAAAGTTTTTTTACACATAACTCCAAAACTATGCGTTTAATGAAAAAAAAAAAATGTAGCTTAGAAAAAACAAAAAGATTTGTTTTTTTAGAAATATCTTAGGTGCAATATAAAGTGAGATATGGTTGACGAAAGGAAACATTCCGTTAATTTTAATTTGAACATATTTTTTGAATTTTTCTAAAAATAAATTTCAAAGGGTGATACATACCAAAAATTTAGTACAGCATAAAAATACAGCTTTTTTTTTTCTATACGATGAAAAATAAAGAAGATATAGGCGAATGAAGTTGATACCGACGTGTTAGTAACAGCTGTTTTGAGCCCTTTAACCCTCTAGCTTCAAAAATCTAAATTACTTGAAGTCAGTCAGTAAAAATTTCGTTGAAAGATTCCGTTATATTAAACATTTATAGATAGATACAGGTGAAGTTAATAAATGCGTGCTAAACTAGTGTCACTTGATGATTGCTATTGATGAGAAATATCTTAAATTAATTAGCAATATATTTTTTCAGAATGAGCCTCAACAAGCCGAAAAGGTTAATACAATCGAAGAAATGGGAGTTAAGAAACACAAATGTGTTCAGGCAATTCAAAATATGAAAAAAGAATTAATTTATTTCTGCATTTTTACAGTTATAACTGCTTACTTTATATGGGCAACACAGTTTTATCTTGAGACGACAGGTAAGTAATAAATAAACATAATGTTTTCTACCCTAACATCAAACAGGTGTTATTAGTGAAGGTCTAGTGATAAGGTATAAAACACTGTATATGTGTTTAAATAACAACTATAGTGTTGTGAATTAGTTATTCAGATGTTATTAATAAAATTATAGTCATAAGGTATAAAACACTGTGTATGAGTTTAAATAACAACAATAGTGTTGTGCAATAGTAATTCCCTTCGAACACAGATAAATATGTGACAAAAAACAAAATATGATATTCCTCTAAAACGTTTTTTTTTGTCTCATTTGGCAGACAAACCAACAAACAAACAAACAATAAAATGTCAGTAACTGTCATCATTCACTCATCTTATTAAATTTTACTGAAAAGTAAACACTGGTTAATTGTAAAATAAAATGTCCGTTTTAAACTTTCATTTAAATACTATGAACTGTCATTTGGAAATTTCACTCAAAATCTCTAAATTTAACGTGCGTTCATGAGGGATGATGGCCGGTCATTTGGCACGTTCTAAAATCTTGTTGTTAAGGAACTAAATTTCTGTTAGTAGTAATTCTTATTTATTGACTATGACGAAAAAAATTAAGTTTGCCAATATTTCATGTTAAAACATTTAGTTATTCCCTTGTTTCATATTCAATGTAATTGATATTGAAACTAAGGCAGGAGGAAGAACCCATGATAGCTATTTTAATATAATACTATATCAGAGCCTTGCCTGAAAACACACAAAGGGGTATCTATAGTACCCTTTTGTGCGTCTGGAATTTTCTACATCGGGGAGACAATATGACCTTTGGACACCAGAGTTAGGAGCAAGTATGGCTACTTAAAAGGCAGCGATAACAAAATGCGGATTAGCAAATGACGCATGGACCGAATACTACAACATAAATTGGCATCAGGCCAGGTTGTTCACAGGTACAGGAGAATATTTAAAGAAACGTTATTTGTAAGTATCATCATTAGCGAACCATGTCCAAGCCAGAAACACGAGACGACCACTCATTGAGTCATTAGCCCGTTAAGCATCCGGAGAATAAAAATCACACGGTGATATTAATTAAGCTACATACGGGGACGCTGAATAGTCCACGTAAGGGAGTCTCAGTGAGCATGATTAGGGTCTTAAGACCGGTTTCAAATATAATTACGGCAGATCTTTTGAATCCGACATTATTTCCCTGGTTACGATAGGATATCCAAAGCTATCGAAACGTTGTGAGGTCAACCAGATTCAAAATGATGGAAGTTACATATTATTTTAATCTAAAACACAAAGATGTGAATGGCCGTTTGTTTTTCCTATTAAAATTAAATTTAAATCTCCCATTTAAATTTAATTAAATTAAAGTTGTGTCTTAATATCCGTACAAGCGATCGTTTTTTAGTAGTTATCAAAACAAATTTTTGCCACAAAATAAACAATTGTCTGGTCATTTGGGATCCTTCGTACTTTTTTTGTATGGCACAGAAATAAATTCATGATTTTAAGTGTAAGCGGGTTGCCTTGACCATAGGTAGCTCGATGTATGAATGAGTAAATGTTGGCAATTGGCATTATCAGTTTGGAATAGTGGTAAACGGTTAGAACACGTCTGTAGTATTTTTGGTTGGTTTATTTGTTTGTGTAATAATTATAAGAAACTTCAATAGGGGAGTGCTAGTATTTGGCTATTTGGAAATGGGCAATCAGATATTTAGAACTGGACCTGAACGAAAATTTGATGATGAGTAGTTAAATATTTGATAATAAACACAAAACATGGTATTTATTATGTTGCATATATCAATGTGAGTCTAAATAATTGTCTTTAGTTGTGTGATGTCATAAAACTTCTGATTGTCTCAGATAAATTTTGGGTATACACTCAAGCATGGCCGGATCCTAGGGGGCGATGGGTGAGCCTCAAAATTAGTAAATATAATATTAAAAAAATAATTTGGTCAAGTGCGAGTTGGACTCGCATACTTAGGGTTCCGTACCACTTTCAAGATTCGAATATTCAAGTTTTAGACAAGCAGGGAATGAGTGCATTTTCTTATATTTACCCTTATATCTTTTAAAGGAAGCGTTTTAAATTTACAAAAAATATACACTTTTATTTTCCACACATAGACTTTTTATTTTATCTGCTTTAGGATTCGCTTGATTTTTATCTCAATACATATGTATTTAATTTTCTAATTAAAAAAGTAACATTAGAGTTTTATTTTACTAATGAACTTTCAGAGATGCCTTTTATAATCTACTGTCTGAGTTTTGAGGCTCTGTAGATTGGAAGAAAAAGGGGAAAATAGGTCAGTAGAATAACAACGGGGTTTCTAGCGCGGAAGTGACTTAGGGCTGCGCATCTAGGTGTTTTGGGTGTGGTGTGCCCCCGTAGGGCTCCTCTGGGGGCTCCGTTGGGGCCCCCGTGTTGTGTGTATGTCGGTGGCGGGCCTCCGTGTAAGGTTATGTGAGTATAGGTTATGTGTAATTGGTGTGGGGGCTGATGTATGGTGTAAGGTTATGTGTTTATAGGTTATGTGTGTTGTCTTTGTGTGTGTTACCGTGGGGGGCTCCGCTGGGGCCCCCGTGTAAGGTTATGTGAATATAGGTTATGTGTCGTTGGTGTGGGGGCCTGGGGGCTGATGTATGGTGTAAGGTTATGTGTTTATAGGTTATGTGTGTTGTCTTTGGGTGTGTTTCCGTGGGGGGCTCCGCTGTGGCCCCCGTGTAATGTGTCATTGGTGTGGGGGCTGATGTTTGGTGTCCTATGTGTGTATAGGTTATGTGTTTATAGGTTATGTGTGTTGTCTTTGGGTGTGCTTTCGTGGGGGCCCCCGGTGTGTGTGTTGGTGGTGTCTGGATGGGGTGATGTGTAATTGTGAGGTTATGTGTGTTGTCTTGCGGGTGTCGTTCTTTAGGGGGGACCTGATGGCTGTTATGGGGGCTGAGTGGTGTGTTTGATGAAAAGTGAGGTTATGTTTGTGGGTGTTGAGATGTTGTGTGAGAAGTTATGGGGGCTGATTGTGTGTGTGTGTGTGTGTGTATAGGTTATGTAAAGGAGGCTGAAATGATGATGTTATGTTGAAAGGTGTTTCGTGGTTGACGTTGTGTTTTGTGTGGTGACAGGTTGTAACGTCGTGTGTTCTGTGGTTCTTTGCAAAGTCCGTGTGAGACTGTGATAGGTGAAGAGTGTTTTTGTGGGAAAATGCGTTCAAGAAAATAAAAGATGCTTATGGAATATATATTTTTAAATAACTAAGTATATCTTTTCTACAAATACAGCATTGTTTAACCTTAAATGAACAATCAGTACAACAAACAGTATGCTTGCATGGTAAAAAAACTATACTAAGATCTTTTTTAAGACAGATTCTGCAGTGTGGTGTTTGAGAGTTTTGTTCATCACTTTCTTCACGTAATAGGATGCATGTACTGAACATCTTAGAATGTCTTTCCTTAATGTCATCTGTAGGTAGTATGTCCTTTAGTTCGATACCACAATTGAAACAAATAATTAGGTCCCCATGTCCAGTATAAAAAACCCAGCTTTTGCTAATTCATGAGGTCTTTGAACTAATGCTTTTGGCCAGGTGTTGTATGTTTCTAATCTGCTTTCAAATGTACACTTATTATTGTATACAGGTAATTTTGATATGGTGTCGTCAATATGAAGGAAAGGACACAATGGACTCCATCGTAAGTGATCTATAAGAGGATCGTCATTAGGCATCGATTTATGTCCCTCAGTTTTGCAAAAGGGACATATAACTACATCGTCTCTTCCAGAGTAAATGAACCCTGCTGCAGCCAAACTGGTTTTCGGAAAAGAACTTGGCCATTTTTCAAATGTTGCCAGTCTCATTTCAAAAGATTCAAAAATATTATATGTTTGTTCTTCCATTATTGTTAACTCTTAGAACTTAGAAAGTGAAGTGAAGGAAAATGTTTAGAATTTGAATTTAAATGTCTTTTACGATTTTTGTAAATGAAATGAAAAAACTGTTTATAAAAATATATAAGTTTATTAAATAGTTGAATATAAATGTAATTATATATATAATCTATAATTAAAAAATAAAATAAGTGGGCTGTCGCAGGTGAGCTCCGCCGTTTCTGTTTTTGACACTGTAACAACAAAAAATATATAAGGTTTTCTGGATAGCAATAAATAAAAGGAAAAATAAAAGAAACATTAATAATGTAACAAAATATATATATTAATTAATAAATAAGAGAAAAAAAATTTGTATATTTACCTTTCACTTGCTTGTCCCCCTGTGGGTGCAATGGGTGAATCAGGCATTGTTTCTGGACACGTTATATTACTATAAAAATAAAAGAAAATATTTAAGATCAGGAAGCAAGAATTAAATTTTATAAATTTACCTTGTACTGGAATCCATCTTGTGAATTTTTATGGATTCTTCACAGAAACAAAAGTGCAGATCACACCCATTTTGGCAGTCCTGACTACCTATAGGGGAGCTCAGCTTTAATCCACTGTAATAAACAAAGATATATTTGAACATATACATAACGAGAGAAATGCTTTGTAAAAACTTCATTTCTTCCACCGAAGAGATATATGGATTTATTGACAAGTCCATTTTTATGAATTCATTCCGTGGATTTTTAGCTGCCTCTCTTTCGACCTCTTCTAAAAATCGAACAGAGGTACTATCATTTAATCCACTGTAACAAAATAAAAAGAGATTTGAGAATTATTCAAAAACAGAAAATTGTTTGAAAAAATTATATGTATGAGGATTAAAAACTTACTTTTCGTCGAAATACCTCTCAATATACACGGGAGGAGTTAATCTATTTGTCAAAAGCTGCAGTTGGGTATATTCACTCCTGTCCCATGGTATTTCGTTAGCTGCCCTCTCTCGATTTTGCATCATTGCAATTTCTTCTTCAATCTCATCAAAAAAACTTTCACTGGCCATTTTAACTCACTTCTTATAACGATTTACACGAAACTAAACTTATTATTGTTAATATATTTCTTATATATCCTGCGAGATTTCCGTTTATAAAATTTATCTACCAGTATAATTCTTCTATAAACATTCATTGTACTCCCAATCGCAGTTAAGTGGTAAAAATTATATTTCCTAAGGAAAATCATGTTGATATTAGAAAACCCAATAAATTTACTGTTTAAAAATTATATAAATAATAAAAACCTTAGAAAATAGATTGATTAAAAATTGTCGTAAAAATGTATATGTTATCTTAGTAAACCGGAACTGAACAACCGCGAAAAGATCGCAAACACTCACGTCATGGTTTTTATCAATTTCCGGTAAAATATCATTATTTACAATTTAATTAAAAAAAGCGGAAGTTAACGACCACATCCCAACCACAAAAAGTTGTGTTATATCTTTATCAGTTTCCGTTGAAATTCCAATGTTTATATCATATCTTAGTAAGGCGGAACTAAACAACCACAAGTTTGTTGAAAACAATTAGCTCATTGTTTTATCAGTTTCCGGTGAAATACCATTATTTATATTTTATCTTAGTAAAGCGGATTTGAATGTTTACATGTTAGCCGCAAACTTGATGTAAGTTTATTTTAGAAATCAGGAATTTAAAGACCGCAAACATTTATGTCCCCAGTTTATGTGTTTTTAAATGTGGTATTAGTGGTGATGATAATCGTATAAATAAGGAAATTCAACCGCGTTTTTTATTCAGAGTTCAAATTGCTTTGACTGTATCAACTTATACAAAGTTTTTGTGATAAAGTACAATTCTTCGACAGTCTTCGACGACATATTACTACTTTCTTGGTACAAAGAGTGCTGATAAAAAGTAAGTTTTTTTTTGTTTGTATTACATTTTTTGATTATTTCATTTCCATTTTTAGTAAACATGAATTTACAAGCTATCAATGTTTCTGCAGTTGCGGAACGCAAGCCCCTGATCAAACTGAAGGACCTACCAGAGGGACAAAAATTTAAAATATTGGCAGCAAGGGTTGTAAATGGCAAATACGGAGAGGCAATTCTATTAGATTTAGAAGAAAATAGCTGTTTTTTGCCACAACGAGTGACAGCAGCCTTTAAGCCCCAACTTAAACACTGTGTTCCAGGGAAATACGCAGTAGTTTTCCGAGGACTTGAGGAAGCAACTGGAAAATACCAACCCATTACAAAGTTCGAAATAACCGAAATTTAGAGGATTCAAAGCTACTCCAAAAATGCAGGTTAGTACTGACATTAAATCTATTTTTCATAAGGCTTTTGGGTTATTACAAAATTCAAATGATGAAATGAAAAATACATGGTTAAAACATATTAATAGCCAAATTCGTCTTCATAATAGGACAATAAAGAAAAGTAAATGTGATCTTGGGCTTTCAAATAAATTGCAAAGTGATTTATGTTATTTAAAAAATTTGCGAACTCAAATTAAAACTTTATTAAATCCAATTGTTAATGGTGATAGAAAACGTAGTACAAGGGTTCAGTGGGAAGATGTAGAGTCAGCTTTCATGGGTAGAATTAGGACTGGGGTAATTATAAATTTAAAACATAAAGATATTATTCAATTCTTAGACGATGCATTTTATCTTATCAAATCACGTATTTCAAATATTTTGAAATCTTATCCAACAGTTAAAGAAAACACTAAATTTTGCGGTGAATTCATAAAAACTTCACAGGGCGAGGAAATATGTGAGTTTAAATATTTTAACACAAAAAATGTTCTAGTAGATCATGGAACAGTACTTCATAGTTGGTTTCTGGAATTTGTTAAGGATAAAATTCTATCAAAATTACAAGAATTTTCTGAAAAAGATAGCGGATTTTCACTGAGTAGGATTGTAAATTTAGAAGTGAACATAAACAAATTTTATTTTAGTAATAATGCAGGGTCTTCTTATATTAGATTACCGGAGGAAATTTCTAGAAAACATGCATGTGTCAATGTGAAAAATTATAATGATAATGCCTGTTTTGCATGGGCTGTAATGTCAGCTTTATTTCCAGTTGAAAAAAATTCTGACAGACTATCATCTTATCCAAATTATAAAGACATTTTAAATTTTGATGGTATTGAATTCCCTATAACTTTGGATCAAATTTCTAAATTTGAAAAATTAAATAATATTTCAATTAATGTTTTTGTTTTAAGTTTAGAGGAAATCAGAAATAGTTTGCAATATGTTACTGTACCAGCACGACTTTGTAAAAATAAGTTAGAAAAACACATAAACCTATTAATGGTTCAAAATAAATATTTTCGAAAAATTAATGACTATGATGCAATTCCTGTAGACAATGATACCTCAGAAATATCTTTTCATTTTTGTTGGATTAAAAATTTATCTCGATTAGTATCAACTCAATTAAATAAACATAAAGAGACAAAATTCATTTGCGATATTTGTTTAAATTATTTTTCTAGTGAAGATCAATTGGTAAATCATACTGAGTATTGCTCTGTAATAAATAAATGTAAAGTGTCTTTTCCAAAAGAAAATTATGTTGAATTTAATAATTATAAAAGCAAACAAAAATTACCATTTGTTTTATACGCTGATTTTGAATCAATTCTTGTTCCCTATAAAGACAATGAAGCTTTAAATAAAAAAACCAATAAGTATCAAAACCATATTCCTTTCAGTGCAGGGTATTATTTGAAATGTTCATAAGATGATAGTTTGTCCTATTTTAAGTTATACAGGGGAAAAGATTGTATGGAATGGTTTTCACAAGAGTTGCAGGAGGTTGCTAAATTTATTCAGTTAAAAAATAAAAATATTGTTCCTATGAGAATTCAGCCTAATCTTATATCCGATAATGGTTTTTGTCACATATGTGAAAAACCTTTTGACAAAAATTCTGTTATAGTAAAAGACCATGACCATTTTACAGGGGATTTTAGGGGATATGCCCATAATATTTGTAACTTAAATTTTCAAAAGGGTGTTGTCATACCAGTTGTATTTCATAACCTCACCGGATACGACAGTCATTTTATCATAAAGTGTTTGGGTAAAACAAGTCAAATTTCACTATTACCAATTAATAAAGAGAAATACATCTCATTTACTCAGTATGATAATGATACAAACATAAAATTTCGATTTATAGACTCATTTAGGTTTTTAGGGGCATCTTTAGAAGAACTAGTTTCAACACTGTCGCAAGATAGATTCCAAAATTTGAAATCTGTTTTCAATTATTTGAATGATTACTCTTTAAATCTTCTTACTCGTAAAGGTGTTTTCTGTTACGACTATATTGATTCTTGGGAAAAATTAGAAGAACCTACCCTTCCTTCAATTAATCACTTCTATAACAAACTCTGTGACACTGAACTTTCTGCATACAATTATCAGCATGCCCAAACTGTTTTCTCTCATTTTCAATTGAAATCTCTAGGTGAATATTCTGACTTATATTTAAAAACTGATGTACTGCTTTTAGCAGATGTATTTGAAAATTTTCGTACTAAGGCGCATTCCACATATGGGTTAGATCCAGCTTGGTTCTATACTATGCCAGGTTATACGTGGACATGCATGCTAAAGTATACCAAATGCAAATTGGAAACAATTCAGGACGTAGATGTTCTTCTTTTTATTGAGAAAGGAATTCGAGGTGGAATAAGTCAATGCTGTAATCGCTATGCTGAAGCTAACAATCAGCACTTACCCAATTATGATTCCAAAAAGGAATCTTCCTATATCCTTTATCTAGATGTCAATAATTTATATGGGTGGGCAATGAGTCAGCCACTACCACATGGGAATTTTCAATGGGTGGAAAATGTGGAAATTTTTGATGTTAATTCCATATCTGATGATTCTCCAGAGGGTTATATATTAGAAGTTGATTTGGAATACTGTGCAAGTCTTCATAAAACGCACAAGGATTTGCCATTCTGTGCTGAACATTCTATCCCACCAGGGTCTAAATTACCCAAATTGATGACAACACTTTATGATAAACAAAAATATATTATCTATTATAGAAATTTAAAGCAAGCTCTACAGTATGGGTTGAAACTTAAAAAGATTCACCGCATATTGAAATTCAGTCAAAGTCCATGGTTAAAACCATATATTGATTTAAATACCAAACTGCGAACTAAAGCTACTACTAATTTTGAAAAAAACCTTTACAAATTGGCAAATAACGCAGTTTTTGGTAAAACAATGGAAAATATAAGAAAACATCGGGTTGTGAAATTAGTGAATAAATGGGAGGGACGGTATGGTGCAAAAAATTTAATATCGAATCCAGCGTTTCATAATCGCACTATTTTTAGTGATAACTTAATGGCAATAGAGTTGAACAAATTAAATATTGTATTTAATAAACCTCTATATGTAGGGATGGCAATTTTAGAAATTTCAAAAACATGTGTGTACGATTTCCATTATGGATATATGCTTAAAAAATTCCCTGGTAGATGCAAACTGTTATATACAGACACAGATAGCTTAATATATGAAATAAAGTCTGATAATGTATATGAAGAAATTATTAAAGCTGACATATGCAAGTTTGACACAAGTGATTATCCTCCAGATAATTAATACAATATACCTCTTGTAAATAAAAAAGTTCCTGGCCTCATGAAAGATGAGGTTAATGGTAAAATCATTAAAGTGTTCATTGGTTTGAGATCAAAGATGTATACATTCAAAATATACGATACTAATGAGGATAAATGCACAAAAAAGTCTAAGGGGATCAAATCTAGCATTGTTAAAAATAAAATATCTTTTCAAGACTACCTTAATTGTTTAACGGATCACAAAGAAAAGTTGATTTCTCAAAGAACAATTCAATCGTTTGCCCATAACATTTACAGTATAGAACAAACCAAAATAGCCCTTAATCCTTATGACGATAAGCGTCAGTTACTACCTGCTTTAACAGATACCCTTCCTTGGGGGTATAAGGAGTAGCTTTGAATCGTATTTATTATATATTAAATAAAAACATATTGTGAAATTTATATTTTTAGGATTATATATTAAATAAAAACATATTGTAAAATTTATATTTTTAGGATTATATACTAAATAAAATCATATTGTAAAATTTATATTTTATTTTTATTAATTACAATAAATATTGTTCTATTCATATATTTGTATTATTCTCATTAACAAAGTTCTCAACTGCTCTAATACCCCCTCATGTGGACATGGAACATTGAATAAACTCCAATTAAAAACTCCTGCTTGAACAACTCTTCTAGAAAATTTATTATATTTGTAATAAGTGTTTTGACGAAAAAAATACATATGTCCATCAATGTAACGGAAAGCTGATGTAATATCTTCTGGGACACCTGGAAACATATCCTTCACACGTCCTCTGTTGGATATTTTATTATCTCCATTAATTTCATAAAATGAGACATTGTTGTACCAAATGTAAAGTTTTCCTGAATATGAACTAAATACTGTGTTAATTCTACTATTCTTGGGTAAAACAATGTCAATATTTTTTTGAATTTGTTAACTGGGAAAGGATACCTCATAAAAATGATTACCACTAACAGCAATCAAATTACCGAAGGAATTCTGGACAACATGTGAAATATGTGTAAGCTCTCTAGGTAAGTAATCTGCTAGAGTTTCTGGTTCTGACGGAATTTTTGGGTCATTTATATTTATCTTCCACAGTAATATATATATATAATATAATATAGAGTCTATAACTTGTAAAATCTGAGGCATATGCTAAAAACATAGATTCAAGACACTTAACGTCACACAAATTCTTTGTTCCATTTACTGTTTTCATCTTTTCAGTAGTATACTGCTTCTTTATTGATGGTGTTGTAGGGTGAGGTTTATTAACGGAACCATACAAAGTTTCAAGTGCTAATTTATCATCATCATTTATTTCTGTTATTTGTTCTTGGTACCAGGGATACATAACAGCGGTTTGAACTTTGCTATGAGCTAAACCCAGGGTATGACCAATTTCGTGAGTTAGAACCATTAAAAAACTAACTTGACCTTCAGGCACATTACCATCAAGACCAAAATACCAATTCTCTTCACTATCAAAATGAATTTCTCGGCAAATATCGTTTTCAGGAACATATGCATGTGCTAGCACACTCCCCTTACCATCAAAATTGTTAGGACATTGTGTATTTCCCTGACAATTGTACCGGAAACTATGTACTTTAGGCATAACAGTAATTGTTATATCAGGATTAGGTCTAGGAATTTTAAGCTGTTTAAAATATATATTTGATTTTTCTTCCCACATTTTAAATGCTTTTTCGGCAACACGAAGATGTTCACTTTGTGCTTGGGGAAAATACCAGTTCAAATACGTCTTATTCCATTTGGATACCAATGCAAAATTATTTTCACCAACTGTACATCTTGGTCTGTTCATTAAATTAATTGTTTCTTCATTTAATGTTCCATCTACAGGTAAATTATACTGTTCTTGGAAGTTTACTAGTACAGAATTAAAGTCAGTTTGCGTGTTATTCTCAATGTAACCATAATGTTCTAAATACTGCTTTGCATCATGTTCATCTATAACTGTTGCCGCTAAGGGCGGTAAAAACAATGGTACTAACCACAGGAAGTTCATTGTAGGACTAACTGAAATCTAATTGGGCTTCAGTAATTATACTGATTTAAAGTCTTAAAAAGTGCTGATGTCATATGGCTTAGATAAGAAACTAGCTTTAAATATAATTAAATCTTATTGAGAGAGTTTAGTTTATCTATGTATTCGCCACAGTGCAAACCTAAAATTACAACCGATAAAAGTAATAAGAAAATAGTTTGGTTGAACCAAAATTGGAATAAGTTGTTTGAGAAGAGAAAACTTCCACCTGTACAGTACCCATTAAATAGAATTCAGCCATGGCAGTCTTGAAGGAAAGTTTCATAATTTTAACTGCAATTATAAACAATATCTTATACATTAATTCTCCACATGGGGTTAAAGATGCTGCAATATGTTTTTCGGTTTGTGATAACAGGTCTCAGTTTACACTAATGAGGAAAACTCTTGTAAATGATGGGAATCTACCTGTATATTATTCCGAACTGCCTCAATCCACTAATCTATCATATAAACTAAAGTTATTATTTCCTGATGGAACAGAAGGAGACACACAATCTTTTATTAAGATTAAGGAATCAACGTCACCTAGTGACTCATCAGCAACAACAAATACTTATGAGACAGCAGAAACCATTACAAATTATGAAACCTCAACAGCTTCATGCATGTGTAATGAAACTTCATCGCTAAAAAATACTAAAAGTAGTGACTTTCCAATGGACTTGCAAAGTGATATTAAAAATACATTTATTCTTGTGTGTTTGATAATTTGTTCATTTCTCATTCTCATTTTAAATTTTTTTATAAAATATCTTAAAAAAATGTCTGTAAATGTATAGTGATAATAAATGAAACAATTTTTCAAAAATACATTTTTTATTTCAGTGATACTGTACATTCAACATTAGTATTGTTATAAACCCAATCATGTATAAGATTAACACAGTTTATAGCACATGTAAATTGTCCTTGTTTATGATTTAAACAGATTGGATTACCACCATTTTCCATTTTAGGGGTCGGCTCCTGTGCCCATCCGTCCAGTGTTTCGATGTTGACAACTTTTATCTCCTCCAAATTCATTTCTTCCAATTTCTTAACAAGTAAATCATATTTTTGATGACCTTTAACGAAAATACAATTTATATCTGTCAAATGGGTCCTTATGATGTTGTTTATTTCTATATATTCAATATAACCACTGGAATATCTCAATCCATGACATTTACGTTCACAATAATTCACTGTCTGCCTTTCTTCCTTCGATAATGAAAAATATGTCGTTGGGGGTTTGAATAAATAATGATTGAGTTGCATCCCAATTCTAATAGCCATTTCTTTGAAAATAAATTCATTATTCTGAAGATTAAATCCTTGTATATCTGCTGTTGCTGTCTTCATGATGGCCAACAATCAACTACTACTACTACTGGATTGGTACTGACTTAATATATATGTTTAACAATCTCACTGAGGGGGAGAAATTCCATAATAGTATCATGAATAATGATACATACCACTCTAGTATTATCAGGAAAACCGGTTTTCGATTCAATATCTAACTTAATATCAACTGTTGTTGATTTCATAGTTTCATCCCTCCTTGAACAATCTATCACGAATAGAGGTCGTGATTTAAACGCAACGTAATCAACAAGAGGATGTTTTTCACCAGCATAATTCAAATAAAAATCTGTATAGTTCTTATATATTTCACTGTACTCGTTATTGGTAAAGTCTATCATCATTCTCTCATTCGGCCAATATTCACTGTTTAATGTTAAGCGAATATTGCTAATATCAATATGATCAAACTCTGTGGGATTTGCTGAAATTTTACCATACTTGTTTGTTTGGAAAGCTACAATTACGTAACGTGGGCTTTCTTCTGCTGAGGATGTTTTTACACTCCATATTTCTCTACTACCGCTAGCTTTCAAAGCAGGTAATTCATGCAATTCCCATTTTCTAAATGGTATTATAATAGGAGTATCCTGTTTAATTGATTGTAAAAGTTTATACTTTAAATCATCATTGGGAAAGACATGTTTGACTTTTAATTCTATGCTTTCAATCACAATTTTGCCGGTTGTATTCGCATCTCTAATGATAAGACAGTCGTTATCATTTCGAGACCTTACTAACCGAAGTGTTTGTTTTCCATACATTACCATATTGTAGTCGTTGAAAATACTAAGTAAATGCTTCAAAGGAATCATCAGTCGGAAAGATTTGTCTGTATTAATAATGGGGTTGTGAGGGTAATTCCATCCAGCTACTGTTAAGTCCTTGGAATTATTTGGATCATAGCACAAATATGATCTGATAGTACTAACACGTCCTGGATCTCGAACTGAATCCACTTCTTTTCCGCACTGTTCGTAGGTAATGCTATCAAAGGAAAAGGCCCCAGCATTAGGTGCCAATAAAATATCACCATTACCATTATTGGTTTTTTCAATTTTTCCTTTTATGTCAATGGCAGACTCTGCCATTAAAAACCAGCAGTCTGCCTGGTTAATTGTAATTTCAACAATATCATTATTACTAAATGATTTCACATACGGATAATAAGTTCGCACTTCTACCCTTCGAATGGAATCATCAAAATTTGGTTTGCGGAATACGTCAAACATTTGAGTTGACATGATATCCTAGTGATTGTAGAAAGAGCTTGTTAGAAGAAGTAAGTTTCCTCTTTGCTCGTTTCGTTGGTACTGAATTCTCTTTTTGGGGATTTATGATTTTATACTTGTTGACAACCAACATCCTAAAATTGTTTAAGCTCTAACCTTACTATTATATCTTCACCTCGAAAATTAACACAATCAAAATTTTGGTTGAGAACTCTTAATGTGATATTGTTAATTTCAAAACGATTTACTGGTAAATAAATAAGATGTTGCGGTGTTTCGTCAATGGCAAAACCAGGATCAACCCTAACAGCAAATTCGTAAATTGTATGTGAAGGTTTTTCGTTGTAGAATGCCCCAGAAGTAATGTTGGTGTCTATATGAATCGTTCTTGTTTTTATTATATTGACAGGTATATCAGATGCGTGACGAGCTTTTGGTTTAAGAATACGTTTAGAAAATCCCAATATGGGTCCTATACTATTTTCTGGTTGAAGGTCAATAGTATACTTGGTACTGTATATTTCACACTTTAATGTATTATTATTTGGTTTCAAAGAAAAAATATCTTCTGGTTGATTCTGTAGAGAAAGAGCCTGTCGAATATATGATTCAATGTCACTTATCTATCTATCTATATATCGTGTTGACGACAAGCGTTATCCAATTTATTGACACCAGTCTGACCCTTTGCAAGACGTTCTTCGAGTTTTGTACCTGGTCCACAAAACTGATAACCAGGTATGTGTAATTCAACAGGTAATTTATTAATTAGAGTGTTAACTATGCCAGAACCTCCGTGTTTGTCGGCAACTAGCATAATACTAACCAAATAATTAAGGAACTGAAATTTTATATATATTTTTTGGTAATTAAAAATTACTCTATATATAACTGAGATTTCTACACCCCCTAACTTAGTCTATGTAATGTATGCATTAACACAACAAGACACAACTCTGCCAATTGTGAATTTGGATTTCGTAGAAGGAAGTGGGGGTGATAAGAAACATGGAGAACTGTTACCAATATGGGTCCTATACTATCTTCTGGTTGAAAGTCAATAGTATACTTGGTACTGTATATTTCACACTTTAATGTATTATTATTTGGTTTCAAAGAAAAAAATATCTTCTGGTTGATTCTGTAGAGAAAGAGCCTGTCGAATATATGATTCAATGTCACTTATCTCGTACGAACCGTCAGGAATGTCTATTTCAATCTTCTTTTGGCCACTGGTATACAGATAAAATTTTGCACCTTTTTCAATATTAGGAATACTATTGTATGAATGAAAGCTTAATAAAGCTAATCCGTAATTATAGTCAGGATTTAACAGTATTGGTGGTTCGAAATCAATTGAAAGTATAGAAGTGTGACCCTTCAACGTTAGGATCACAGACATGACTGAACATTTTCATACCAATCATCCCTTATTATACAGAAATCCCAAACACAAATGTCCACAGTTTGTTTGTTCATAAGTTTGGTAAGGATAACTGTTATATTGAATTTTTACGTGGGGTCCGATATATGACACCAACTCTTTAGGTGGTTTCAAATCTCCAAAACTGTCAAAATATTCTACAGAAGCACCATTTTTTATATAAGCTACCCAATGCGTACCGGGGTTTCTATTTATGTCTAAGTTAACAATGGCTGTTTCTTTTCTATGTGGTTTGCGTGGTAATGTGTCTCGCATAAATACACCCCGGAATTTTGATATATTTAATCTTTTAGCGTATTTTTCAAGCTCATGATTAAATAATGCTCGTTTGGGTAGCTTTATTGGAAGTTTTTTTGTTTCTTTAGGAAAAGACCGTACCCACCTTTCCGATACTTATTCAAATAAAGACCAGAACCTTTGCGCCCAACTTCTTCCATGGCACTATTATGACGATGATTTTCCTCCAAAGTCTTTTTGGCATTTTTAGCGTCAATAACAGTTTTCGCTATAGCACTCGCACCCCCCGCCAATGAACCTAGTGCAGAAAGTCCTGCAAAGATTGGTATTAATGGTAAAATACCTCCCGTTTTTGAATTAAATGGTATTATTCTGGGTACCCGAATCCTTTTGCGACCGCCAGCTTTTTTTATTCTCATTCTTAATGCCTGTAATGATGGTTTGAAAATATCTTTCCGGGTTTGAAATCCTTTCCCTGATGATTCAAAAGATTTCTTAAGCGCTTCTAAAATGGGTACGAGAACATGTTGTCGAAACGAAAGAGCACCTCCACTACACTTCTTTTTAACACCAAGTCCAAGTTTTCTTTTTGCCTTCATTGTATTAGTTGTAAACCAAGCAGCGGTTTTTTCTCCTAAACTGGCGTCTTTGGCTTTAACTCTTTCCCAAGCCCTATTCTCTAGTTCCAAATCTGCTTTATGACGTTCACTGAGAGATTTATGGTGACTGTAAGATATATCGTGTTGACGACAAGCGTTATCCAATTTATTGACACCAGTCTGACCCTTTGCAAGACGTTCTTCGAGTTTTGTACCTGGTCCACAAAACTGATAACCAGGTATGTGTAATTCAACAGGTAATTTATTAATTAGAGTGTTAACTATGCCAGAACCTCCGTGTTTGTCGGCAACTAGCATAATACTAACCAAATAATTAAGGAACTGAAATTTTATATATATTTTTTGGTAATTAAAAATTACTCTATATATAACTGAGATTTCTACACCCCCTAACTTAGTCTATGTAATGTATGCATTAACACAACAAGACACAACTCTGCCAATTGTGAATTTGGATTTCGTAGAAGGAAGTGGGGGTGATAAGAAACATGGAGAACTGTTACCAAATTCGTTTCGAGCCATTTTCTGTGGTCCCAGCGGTTGTGGTAAAACAAATGCACTATTATCTCTCATATTCAACGAGAATGGGTTAAGATTCAAGAATGTGTATGTTTATTCAAGGTCATTATATCAACCAAAATATCAGCTATTACAAGATGTGTTAAAAAAAGTCAAAGGTCTCTCATATTTTCCATTTAACGATAATGAAACAGTAATAGATTTAAGCAACGCAAGGGAATGTTCCATTTTCATATTTGATGATGTTGCATGTGACAACCAAGCCAAAATACGAGAATATTTTTCTATGTGTCGTCATAAATCCATAGATGTTGCTTACTTATGCCAAACTTATAGCAAGATACCTAAACAACTGATAAGAGATAACGCAAATTCTATCATTCTATTTAAACAAGACGAAACGAATCTTAAACATGTCTTTGATGAGCATGTTTCACCAGACATGTCATATGAAAATTTTAAAACACTCTGTGCCGAATGCTGGAATAGTCCATTTGGATTTTTAGTGATCATTAAGGAATTTAATCTCAATGATGGAAGATATCGAAAAGGTTTTGACAAATATATAAAACTTACAAATCTCAATACACCGTAGTATACAGAATGTCAGCGATCGATAAACAAGTTGCTGATACTCTTCGCAAGAAAAAAGTAAAACAACTTGCAAAATCAATTCGAAAAAAGTATCTCAGTTTAAAATTGGGGAAATCTGAACATGATGAGACATTAAATAAACTCTTTCAACCAGTAGGAAAACCGCTGAAGGAATTAGTCAATAGTCAGTTATTGGCTTCAAAGAATAAAGACCCACAACCATCGAAACCCATTAAACGCGAATCATTGGAGACTCATACTGTTGTGGACAACGAAGACGATGATGACGTGTTTCATGATACATCAGAAGCAACGAATCCTTACATTATTGATTACTTGAATAAAAGTTACAAAATTGATAAAATATACGGTCCTCAGTATGCCAATGATAGATGGGTATTAGGGTCAAAAGAAGTAGCTTTTGATAGAAATGGTAATATTAATATTGATAACACATTGTATAAAGGAACCCCAGGACTCTATGAACTTATTTTTTATCAGCAACCGCAAAATTATAATGAGGATGATTTAAAAGTCTATAAAACTCTATTAGAAACCACTAATGTTCACCGCAATACTAAAGGAAACCTTAAGGCATCCAAACAATACAAATACCGGAATATCATTAAACCATTTTACAATATCTCAGATCACGCTGTCCCAAGTAATTCAACAAGAGGTTACGGTCTTTCAACCAACAAAATGATTTTTAATCGATACCCTATTGAATACCGATATTGGGATGATCCTAATGAATTGTGTGAACGTCTAAAACTACTAACAGCGGCTAAAGAAGCCGGAAATACTTCAGTTGATAACGAAATTATTGCGCTAATTAATGAACTAAAAGAAGGTAATATAATACGGTAAATCTGTTAAATTTAAACAGTTTTACCATGAGTGTGGACAAGTTTGGTCGAACATCTGTATCACCTTCATCACATACACCATTACCCACATTGAGATTACCATTCAGAATTGAACCTGATGGGAATTTTGACTTTGGAAATATATCAATTTATAATATTAAGGAACCTAAAAACAATTCAGATGCTGCAAATAAGAAATACGTTGATGAAGCAATTCAAAACGTTAAGCAGCAAAATGACGTAATTAGTAAATCTAGTCAGCAATTACAAAATAATATTAATGATTTTATGGAATCTGCAACAAACTATATAAATGAGAGAAAGGATGCTCTGCAAGAGGCATTAAATAATATAAATCAAACATTTAGTGAAGTTAAAAGCTCTATTCAAAAACTGGAACAGAAACATGATAATTCAATTACTTCCATTACCTCAAATATAAATGAGAAAAAGGATGCTCTGCAACAGGCATTAAATAATATAAATCAAACAATTAGTGAAATTGAAGAGCTGAAAAAGAGAAATGATAGTTCAATAATCTCCATTAATCAAGCATTTACCGAACTTAAAAGCTCTATTGATGTGCTGGAACAGAAACATATAACTTCTATTAACCAACAACTGAATGCACACCAAAACGTTATTAATGATGTGCGAGCTGATATGAGTAAGTATTCTACTGAATTGCATGGCGTAAAACAATTAGAAATAACATTAAAAAGACTTAAAAGACCTTAAACATAAGATTGACCTTCAAACCAATGGACAAACTATAAAGTAATCGCATTTTAGTTGATGGTGATCCTTCTTAGGAACAACATGAAATGCAGCACTCTAAAGAAAAAATACAAATTATCAAGGAACTTCATCGGTCAGTGAGAAAAAATTTTCCTCGACGTCAAACCATTATTAAAGGGTTTGATGAAACATGGCAAAGTGACTTAGCTCAATTAAACTTATTTGCCAAAGAAAATAAAAATTATAATTTTATTCTAGTTGTAATCGATTGTTTCTCTAAGTACATGTGGGCAAAGCCCCTAAAAACAAAATCTGGTGAAGAAGTAACACGAACGTTTGAAGAAATCCTCAGAAATGGGAGGCAGCCAAAACATATTCAGACTGACCAGGGACGAGAATACTTCAATATTCACTTTAAAAAATTAATGCAGAAATATGGAATAAACCATTATAGTACATTTAGTAACAAAAAGGCGTCAATTGCAGAGAGATCCATACGAACTTTGAAAGAGAACTTATTTAAATATTTCAGCTTAAATGGTACCTACAAGTGGATTGACATATTACCTTCCCTCGTTGACAACTACAACAATAGGATTCATAGTACAACAAAAATGCGCCCTAGTGATGTAACAAAAGATACAATTATTAATTCATTTAGAAATATGACAGTTGTAGGTAAGAGAAAGTTCAAAGTTGTAGATATAGTTAGAATAAGTAAAACAAAACACGTTTTTGCAAAAGGGTATACCCCCAACTGGACCACAGAACTATTTAAAATCACTAAAATTCAATTGAATAACCCAATTACGTATCTTCTAGAAAACATGTTTGGTCAGCCCATTCAAGGCGGTTTCTATGAAGCTGAACTTCAGAAAACAACACACCCTAACATTTATTTGGTAGAAAAAATTTTACAGCGCAAATCTGGTAAAGTTAAAGTACGTTGGTTGGGTTTCAATGAGTCACATGATAGTTTGATTGATGAGAAAAACATCTTATAAGTGGGGGAGATATTCATTTACCATAACCTGTATACCAGACGACAGTTCCAGTTTAACTATCAAACGATTAAAATGTCGAGTGAAGAGCCTACTTTTAGTGATGATGATGATATGGAAACTGTTAATAGTGTTTTGAATCAATATGAAGAAGAAGCAAAATCAGAAAAAGTGTTACTATTATCCCAGTGCTTTCGACTTTATAGTTCTTTTTGTACAGTGTCCTGTGGCTTGAGTCCTGCTAGATGCTTTGACCCAGTAATAGTTCTACAGCGAGAAGATGATGAAAAAGTTATCTTTAATAAATCTGAATGGTTCAAAGTTACAGAAACATTACGAAAGTCTCTGGATATATTTTTCACAGAAGATGATGAAGAGAACGACTTTTTACATAATCCTATACTATGTGGACAATTCCTTACTGTAAGCCTGTCGTCAACCAGCGATCTTGATAAGTCAATAAAGGTGCAGAAATTTCACAACACTTTGTGGTTGAGTCAATTTGATATTGAAGAAATTTTAAACATAGACACTCATTTACTATCACACAGGGTAAAATTACTTGAAAGTATTAATTTTTATACATATTATTTAAATGTAATAATTACTGTTAATAAATGGTTGAATTCTACATGTAAAATAATAACAACCGATACTAAATGTTGTAGTTTTAATGTTTATAATTTCATGTATGGAATATGTGATTCTAGCGATAATACATTATTAGCCAATGCTCTTAGAGAATACATATTTTTTATTCACATGAAATTTATAATAAATTAGGTATTTACTAATTGTTTTTTATTTTCATTCATTTTCCTTTATACATTATATCCCTCAACATTATTCATCATACAATATAACCATACCTTTTCCTAACATATGACAGAAAGTGGAGGGAGGTATGGCTCAACCAACCAATGAGGGTGTAGTTTATGACGTCATGGTAAAGTAGTGGGAGGCACTCCGTAGAGTGCGTTGAAGCTAAAGAGATAACAAAGTTCGCTATACACATTCATTCTAATAGGAAGTAAAACAATGTTCTGTATTTAAAATTTTATTTCAAAGCTACCCCTCACAAAACACAACGTCAACCACGGAACAAGAAACTAACCTAACCCTTCACCTATCACAGTCTCACACGGACTTTGCAAAGAACCACAGAACACACGACGTTACAACCTGTCACCACACAAAACACAACGTCAATCACGAAACACCTTTCAAAATAACATCATCATTTCAGCCCCCTTTACATAACCTATACACACACACACACAATCAGCCCCCATAACTTCTCACACAACATCTCAACACCCACAAACATAACCTCACTTTTCATCAAACACACCACTCAGCCCCCATAACAGCCATCAGGTCCCCCCTAAAGAACGACACCCGCAAGACAACACACATAACCTCACAATTACACATCACCCCATCCAGACACCACCAACACACACACCGGGGGCCCCCACGAAAGCACACCCAAAGACAACACACATAACCTATAAACACATAACCTATACACACATAGGACACCAAACATCAGCCCCCACACCAATGACACATTACACGGGGGCCACAGCGGAGCCCCCCACAGAAACACACCCAAAGACAACACACATAACCTATAAACACATAACCTTACACCATACATCAGCCCCCAGGCCCCCACACCAACGACACATAACCTATATTCACATAACCTTACACGGGGGCCCCAGCGGAGCCCCCCACGATAACACACACAAAGACAACACACATAACCTATAAACACATAACCTTACACCATACATCAGCCCCCACACCAATTACACATAACCTATACTCACATAACCTTACACGGAGGCCCGCCACCGACATACACACAACACGGGGGCCCCAACGGAGCCCCCAGAGGAGCCCTACGGGGGCACACCACACCCAAAACACCTAGATGCGCAGCCCTAAGTCACTTCCGCGCTAGAAACCCCGTTGTTATTCTACTTAGGTCAAAGTTTAAATTATAAATTATTAAATCTGTTATTCAAATTATTTAAAAATATAAATAAAATATATTTTTCAAAATTTAAATAGTGTAGTTTCTAAAGTGGGAATTAAGTCGATGTTTAATATTTTTGATAATATCTTTTATACAAATGATTTAAAAATATGATATATTTTTATTTCACATAATGAGCCTTTTATCTGATATATTACATGATGCGTTTGAAAATGGAATCTTTATTTTCCATTTAATTGTATAATTTGTCACTAAAATTACTATGGGGGTTTTCTAATATTTTATTTTCCGTTTAATTCTATTATTTGGGGGTTAAATAATAGAATTAGGGATTTTTTTCATATTTTTCCTATAAACAAAAAAAAATGAGGTCTTAGAGTTTAGGGAATAAGGGGGAGAATGGGTAATTTTTTTAAAATATTTTTTAATATATTTTAAAATATTCATTTAAAAAAAATAAAAAAATATTGCAATATACTTCGTGGGTTCAATTGAAAATTATAACAACTAATATTTACTTTCATTTTTCTAGAACTTTATTTACATTTAAAACAGCTGATTCACAATACATTCTCATATACGCTAGTCGTCGCGGTATAACTATCCCTGCGATCGTGGCGTGCTTCCTTTAATACCAGCGTAGAATTCTCCAGTAGAAATCATCATCGCTCCTTCCGCTGCCGAGTCTTTTCGAGAATCGTATTTTTTATCTTAAAGCGTTTGTTGCGTGCTGAAAGGACACAGGGTCGGCTTTGGGTAAATTTCGTAACACTGCCCCCCCTTTAATTCTGATCGTCCCGATCAGAAACATTCTCCCCATGGTAGGGAGCTAGTCGATCTAAATGAACCACCTTCAATTTAGCCTTGGGGTTTCGACGGATCCGGTAGACGACGTCATTAAGCCTCTTGACCACCTCGTATGGACCATCCCAGGCGGGTGTAAGCTTTGGGGATTTACCCTTGCTCCGTTGGGGTTTGTACAACCAGACTTTGTCCCTCTCCTGGAATCCGACTGAATTGGCCTTGAGGTCGTATCGCGTCTTCATCCGGTCACTGGTGGCCAACATCTGCGTTCGGGCTAATTCGTGTATTGCCAGCATGTTATGTCGGAGCTGGTCGGCATAATCGTCGATGTCTTGGGGAGGTTATTCGGGGGAGCCAAATGCCAAGTCGCATGGTAATCCCGAATAGGACCCTGGTTGGGGTCAGGCCTGTACTATTATGTACAGCAGAGCGATATGACAACAGGAATAGGGGAATATGCTCATCCCAATCACGCTGGTTATTGCTGACGACCTTGGATAGGTGTTGTTCCAAGGTCCTGTTGAATCTTTCCACCATTCCGTCTGACTGTGGGTGTAATGGTGTTGTTCTCGTTTTCCTGATCCCCAACATCGTGCAGACCTTCTGGAATACATTCGATTCGAAGTTACGCCCCTGGTCTGAATGTAATTCCATCGGGACGCCAAACCGGCTGAATAGTTGTTCTACTAGCACCGTCACTACCGTGGTTGCCTCTTGGTTGGGTATCGCATATGCCTCAGGCCTATTGCTGAAGTTATCCATTGCGACCAGAATGTATTTGTTCCCCCTCTCAGACTCGGGAAACGGACCGGCGACATCGATGGCAATTCTCTCAAATGGGACGCCCACATTGTACTGCTGCATTCTGCCCTTGGTCCGGGTCTTCGGGCCCTTACTGGCGGCACATGTGGCACATTTGCGGCACCAAGCTCTGACGTCTTCGAAGTAATTCACCCAGTAGTACCGCTGGCGAACTTTGTCTAGGGTTTTATTCATGCCCAGGTGGCCTCCGGTAATTCCATCATGCACTTCGGTCAGGATGGCTGGTACCTTTTTCTTCGGAACTACCAGTTGGGACTTGGTTTTTCGTCCATCAGCGCTTTCCCAAACTCGCTTGAGCATTCCATTGTCTACTCTTAGAGAGTCCCACTGAGCCCATAACGATTTCAGCACGCCGGAGTATCTAGCTACCTCGTTCCATCGGGGCCTAGGTGCCCCTCTCATTTTGAGTGACAAGATTGGTTCGATGTCTGGATCAGCCATTTGGTCCTGGATGCACTGTTCCGTTGTCCAGTCTTCATTGGCCTGCACTCGGATCTGCCTGATGGGGATACCTTCTCGCCGTTCCATCCTCAGACAATGTCCGCATTCCGCTCTACAGGGTCTTCTGGATAGGGCATCGGCGTTATTGTGCAAACGGCCGGCACGGTGTTCCACCTTGAAGTCGTATTGCTGTAATTTCTCCACTCACCTGGCCAGTTGTCCTTCCGGTGTCTTCATGTCCAGCAGCCATTTGAGTGCGGCATGATCTGTTCGGATTAAGAAATGGCGACCATAGAGGTATTTGTGGAAATGGTCTACAGCTCTTATTATTGCAAGAAGTTCTTTTCTGGTGACGCAATAATTTCTTTCTGGTTTCGAGAATCCACGGCTGTAGTACTCGATCACCCTCTCTTCACCATCTTGCACCTGGGATAGGACGGCCCCCAAACCGGCGTTGCTGGCGTCGGTGTCTAAGATGAACTTGCCGGACTGTGTAGGAAAGGCTAGGATTGGGCTGGAACATAGTGCTGCCTTCAGTCGTCTGAATGATGTTTCGCAATCCTGATTCCAACGGAAAGTCTCCTTCTCTGTGGTCTGCCGATGTAGAGGAGCGGCAATGGTGGCAAATCCCTCAACAAAACGCCGGTAGTATGAACAGAGGCCCAAGAAGCTTCGGAGTTCATGCTTATCCCTCGGGACTGGCCAGTCACGGATCGCTTCTATCTTGTCCTCGTTAGTGCGGATTCCTGACTCGGAAACGACGTGGCGCAAAAACTCTACTTCTTGTTGGAACAAGGAACACTTCTTCGGATTGAGTCTGGGGTTGGCGTTATTAATTCTGGAGAATACTTCGCCCAGGTTCTTCAGATGGTCGTCGAATGTCTGGCCCATGACTAGAATGTCGTCGAGGTATACTAAGCACGTCCTCCATGTTAACCCGCTCAGTACATACTCCATTAGCCTCTCAAATGTAGCGGGTGCATTACATAACCCAAAGGGCATGACCGTGAACTGAAACAGCCCTTTACTGGTGGAGAACGCTGTCTTCTCTCTGTCGTTTGCGTGTAGACCAACCTGACAATATCCACTTTTTAGGTCTAGTGTGGAGAACCAACGGGAGCCTGCTAGTGTGGTCAAAGTGTCATCGATTCGGGGTAGTGGATAGCTGTCTTTCTTCGTGACATCATTCAGCTTTCTGTAATCCACGCAAAATCGGGTGGTTCCATCCTTCTTTTTAACTAACACGACGGGAGCAGACCATGGACTGATGGATGGCTCAATAACTCCATTTTGTAACATGGACTCGATGTTTTCGTCGACTGCCTGTTGTTGCCCCAATGGTAGTGGTCTAGGTGGTATTCTGATGGGTTGAGCCTTCCCGGTATCTATTCGATGCTGGATGATGTTGGTGCGACCGGTGGTTCCATTTTTACTGTTAAAAATTTGCCAGTGTTTTGTGATAAATTGCTTGGCTTTCTTCTGGTTCTCTGGCATCAAGTGTGTCAAATGGTCAGCAAACTGTTGTAGGAACTCTTTATCGGGCCCTGGCTCCTTCACCGACGTCTGGTACTCTTCTTCGCAATTGATGATGGTCTCTACTGTCTCGAAACAAGCTATCTCTTGACCATTGGTAATTCTGATGTCGTTGTTGGACAGATTCAGGACTCTGATTGGTATATCTCGTCCGGTTTTAACTATAGCCCGTCCAACTAAGTAGTCATGAGCTGAGTGTACGGGCTCCACCATTCCAACGCAGCTCCCAGGATTGCTGTCTAACTGCCCATGAATATTCTGTTCCGTTCGACCGGGAATTCTAGCCGAAGACTTTGCCACAATTTTTTTGGGGGTGACTGATGTGTTGATGGGCCGTGTCAATACAAATTCCTCATTTAGGAACCGAAGAACATCATATCTCGGGTCAAACATAAATCCATGCTGGCTAATTAGGTCCATTCCCAGTATAAAATCGTCCTCAATATTCGCTACCAGGACCCTATGCCGGATCATGTTGTCCCCTATCTGTAGCACGACATCTGCCTCACCCTTTATTGACATGGACTCGCCGGTGACCGTTCTGAGCTGGATGTTATTGCTAACTGGCCGAATTTCTGATGCTCTCAAGACCCTGGACTTGGCAATGGACACAGCGGCGCCGGTGTCGATGGTGATGGTAACTGCTCGCCCATTGATGGTGCCTCTGATGACTAGGCTGCCGCTATCTCGGCAAAATCCCCGGATGGATAACGTTTTGGGGGCTGGTGGAGGGACAGTCAGCATTCGTTCCCCTATGCTGACTGGCTGACGGTCCCTGGACATGTGGCTGTTCTGTTGGTTACCCCTGGTCGGTGATCGTTCCGGTGGCCTTACTCGGCAGTCACGTTGGAAGTGCCCTGTCCGTCCACAGCGGTAACATGCCCCTCTGGTGCCAGTTCTTTGTGACCGGTCTAATATTTTGTTCAGACCAGCCAGCAGCGCTTGAAATTGTGACTCTGACTCTGCCTGGTTGAAGGAAACGGCTCGGACCCTTGGCTTGGACATGTTCATGACGGCCTCTACTTCCAAAGCCCGAAGTAGAGCTTCACTACTTTTCTTGACGCCACTCAGTCTTAAATTTCTTTGTACTTCCACATCTCTGATGCCGTTTATGAAACTCTGTGTGGCCAACTGGTCTTTCGTTTCCTCTGGCAGGTCTGGGTAGGACAAGTGTACTAACCGTCTAATCTCTGCTTCGAATTCTTGAAGGCTTTCACCGGATCTTTGCGTTTTTCCACTGAGTTGGACTTGGTATACCTGGCTCAAGGATTGATTGTCGTAGCGTTTGTCTAGGATGGCGATGATCTTGTCGAAATTGCCTTGTTCATCGACTGGAATGCTTTGGAGGAGTTCTAGGGCCGGACCTCTTAACGAAATTACCAGAGAAGTAGATTTTTCTTGATTATCCCATCCATTAGCTGTAGCCACGGCCTCAAATTGCCGTTTATACATGGGCCAAGATGAACTGCCGTCGAATATGGGTGGTTTACTAAAGGAACCTTTGGTACTCACGGTGTTCTGGTATTTTCCTCGCTGTAAGTCCTGTTGCATTTTTTTGATTTCTGTTTCTACCTTGTTTTGAATAGCACTGATTTCAAATTTCACCCGGCTCTGTATGGAATCGATGTCATCTACTTTGGTTTCAAGGGCCTCCACATTATTTTTTAGGATCTTTATGTCGTCGTTTATCTCTTTTATATCTGATTCTACTATTTGCATTCTTTCATTAACTGTTTCGTTAACTTGTGATACTATTTGCATTAGTTGTTCAAACTGCATTTGTCTTTTTTCTTCAGTTATTTTAAATTCATTTTGTCATTTTTCTTCAGTTTGATCTTGTTTTTCTACAAATTTCGAGAATAATCCTTCTATGGCAGTGACAAGATTTTGTTTTTCTTCCATGGCAGTGACAAGATTTTGTTGTTCGCTTTTCATTGTAGAAACAAGATTTTCTAATTCTATTTTACGTTTTTCATCGATATTAGTGACAAGATTTCCTAACTCAATTTTAAGTTTATCATCAAAAGATTTCACTAACCTTTGTTGAATTTCTTCTTGATGTTGTTTCTCCTTCTTGTCACGTTTTTCTAGAATCTGTGCAATTTTTTCGTCTATCTTTTCCATACTACGAGTTTCCATAAATCAATTTTCACTACACTTAATCCTTTACTTCTGACATCAAATTGCAATATACTTCGTGGGTTCATTTGAAAATTATAACAACTAATATTTACTTTCACTTTTCTAGAACTTTATTTACATTTAAAACAGCTGATTCACAATACATTCTCATATACGCTAGTCGTCGCGGTATAACTATACCTGCGATCGTGGCGTGCTTCCTTTAATACCATCGTAGAATTCTCCAGTAGAAATCATCATCGCTCCTTCCGCTGCCGAGTCTTTTCGAGAATCGTATTTTTTATCTTAAAGCGTTTGTTGTCGTGCTGAAAGGACACAGGGTCGGCTTTGGGTAAATTTCGTAACAATATATTTGTATTCGTCATAATGAGCCCTGGGATTTGATATATTACATGACCCGTTAGAAACAATTATTTTTTTTTATTTTCCATTTAATTCTATAATTTGCCCCCAAAATGAATATTAGGGGTTTCTCCCTATTTTTTCAGTAAAGTTCAGATGTAGGGCTATACCTCCATTTTTTTCAAAATTTTCTAGCTTATGGTTTCGGAGACAAGGTGGGGGGATGCGTAAATTTTTTTATATTTTTGTTAATATCTTTTAATTAATTTATTTTAAAAATATGAAAAAAAATATATTTGTTTTCTTCATCATGAGCCCTTTTATTTGATATATAACAGTCTGGGTTAGAAACAGTTTTAATTTTATATTTTCCATTTAATTCTATAATTTGCCCCCCAAAAAAATATTAGGGGTTTTTCCTTATTTTTTCAGTAAAGTTCAGGTGAGGGGCTATACCTCCATTTTTTTTCAAAATTTTCCAGCTTATGGTTTCGGAGATAAGGGAGGGGAATGGGTAATTTTTTTTATATTTTTGTTAATATCTTTTAATTAATTTATTTTAAAAATATGAAAAAAATATATTTGTTTTCGTCATAATGAGCCCTTTCATTTGATATATAACACGATGTGTTAGAAACAATTTTAATTTTAATTTTCCATTTAATTTCATAATTTGCCCCCCAAAATAAATATTAGGGGTTTCTCCTTATTTTTCCAGTAAAGTTCAGGTAAGGGGCTATACCTCCATTTTTTTTCAAAATTTTCCAGCTTATGGTTTCGGAGATAAGGGAGGGGAATGGGTAATTTTTTTTTATATTTTTGTTAATATCTTTTAATTAATTTATTTTAAAAATATGAAAAAAATATATTTGTTTTCGTCATAATGAGCCCTTTCATTTGATATATAACACGATGTGTTAGAAACAATTTTAATTTTATATTTTCCATTTTCCATTTAATTCTGTAATTTGCCTCCCAAAATTAAAAGTAGAGGTTTCTCCTTATTTTTCCAGTAAACTTCAGGTCAGAACCTATAAATCTATTTTTTTTTCAAAACTTTACGTTTTATAGTTTCGGAGATAAGGGGAGGGGAATGGGTAAATTTTGGTATATTTTCGTTTTTTTAATTATTTTTTTTAAATATGAAAAAAATAAAATTTTTTTACTTTTAAATTTTTATTTAATTCTATAATTTGCCCCCAAAATTAGTATTAATGGTTTCTCCTTATTTTTCCTGTAAAGTTCGGGCAACGTTCTATATTTCCTATTTTTTTTTCAAAATTTTAGGCTCAGTAGTTTCGAAGATCAGAAGGGGGGAACCGTCGATTTTTTTAGTTTTCCCCCAGAAGTACCCCTAAAATCAAATTTTTTTCTTTTACGATATGTACTCCTGATTGGGTCACCAAACTCTACATTGATACCAAATTTCAACCTCTTCCGTCCAGTAGTTTAGGAGAAAATGGCTGTGATGTGAGACAGGCAGAAATCCTGAGTGATATTATAAGGGGTATATTGTATATACGGAACCCTAACAAGGCAATCTTAACTCCAACAGCATAGAAGAAGGTCCCTGCACTCAATGATTTTGAGACGGCCGGACAAGTTTAATGACGAATGGTGCAATTGTAAGGAAAATTTGTGATTTTTACACTAATGTTGAAAAATATGTTATACGTCAACATGCAATATGGAACAAAGAAAATGGTCTTCATTGTGTGTACCAAACAAATCCGAGTAGGTATTTAATAATATCCTGTATTTCATGCCTATCTACTAACTAAATGGTACTCAACATTACAAGGTCAAGTTCGCAATTTCGGACAATAGGGAATGCGTCACAGGCTGGTTTTCAGCAGCGGCAGCATCTTGTGTGGTTTGCCCTCGACTTGCCTGAGATTCAAAAGGAGTTTAATATATTACTAATTCTGTTATGTACTATCTTGTCTGCTATTATTGTACTGTTCCTTAAAGTTATATGCATGTTTTTATTAATGCAAATTATGTTTCAATTGCTAATTATGCAGAGAGGTTTTCAGTAGCGCAAATGGTACCAAATGAAATGTGTTTTATTTCTGACAGCTTCGTATATTCCTGAGTGCAGTTTGTATGCAGATGTATTTCCAATATGTTGAAGTCAAGGATGTGTATCTTTCCATAAAATTTTCGCCCAAATAACTTTGCACTTTGGTCTTCTGGTTCAGAAATGATATAAACCCTTGAAGAGGTTTCGAAGAAATTCACTGAAATGAAGGTATTCCACTAGGCAATTGTGATTAATTATGCAGAATGCTTATGTAACTGTTAACTCATATAACAACAGTGAAGGATTTTATGGTATCTTAAACGCCATGTAATATTAAAGAAGATGCTTTGCAACGGCAAAATTGCTTTGTGAAATGTGTGTTCGCTTCTCAGTTCTTACTCTTGGAGAAATCCAATGCCATTCATTCGTTGGACCAGTAGTCTCCATTCAAAGTTTTGCGTTGAGGTTTTAGTTTAGGTTAGCTTCACTTTGCCAGCTTGCAATATACCGAGTTTAACTTAACGTTGAAGGACATGTTCTTTGAGTTTAATGCTGTCAATTGTCACTTTGGCTTTGTTAATTGCATAACATATGGCAATGATAATAACTACGCCATCTTACTAATCGAATTGTTTCTTTTCTCAAGGTAACTAAGTGGTAGTCGTTGAATATGGAAATAATTCCAATCAGCTATAAATAATTTCTTGGGACCGGTTGGATCATAGCAAAAGTACCCTCGAATGATGACGCTATCAAAAAAGAATGTCGTCACAATTGGTAATAAGAAACATCTCCATTGTTTACTGTTCTAACTACTTGTTTAGGTGTAGAATGCCGCCATAGAAATCCCAGCAATCTTATTGAACGACAAGAATCTCCATAATACGATTCCAAAATGACTAGATGTACAGGTATTAGGTTCGCATTCTCACCATCAATCATCAACATTTGGCCTTTGGAAGATATCGATTAGTTAAGTTTTATAGTAAAGCTTTTGTAGAAACAGTGTGTTGAAAGACAAGACTGATTTCTTTAAATAGTGTTCCTTGCCCAATACGCGTTTCTATTGCAGTTAAGTACGATTATGTCTTCGGTTTAAATTCACACAGTCTTCATTCAAAATTCAGAAAGTGTGGTTATGTATATCGTTTCTGTGGTTGAAAGTCCACCAAATGCTTGCTGTTGAAGATTTCACACTTGGACGTATTATTGTTGGGTTTCAAGGAATAAATCGTTGCGTCTTTGATAAGGGAAGACTGAACACTTTTTGAATGCGTACTTCAATATCGCTAATCTTGTAGAAATCGTCGGATAATTTGAAGTCATATGCATATGCTTGTTTTGGCCGTCAAACAGGTAAATCTTATAGCCTTCGTCGATGTCTGGAATGCTGTTGTAGGAGTAAAAACTCAGTAAATATAGTCCTTAATTATGGGTGTCGTCCAATTGGATTGATGGTGACTGAGAATCGATCGGTTGTATTGCAGTACAATGTTTCTACGTGATGATCACAGATATATGTACTTGCTACCTGCTAATTTAAGGAATTTGGGCGGTGGAAACCAAAAATAAAAAAAAATGGTTTTATTATTTATTATTATAGACTGTAATTGTAGAGCAATTTCAAACACAATTTGCCGGAATTTGACTGATTGCTTATTTGATAAAATAAACTGTTGTAGGGAATTATCACATCACTGCCAAAGTAGTCGACTAATTTTCGGGGCGCTGTCAATACTGAACGGTGTTTTCAAATCGCACATTTGCTATCTAATGTATTTATTGATTGCTGCTAATATAAAGGTTCTGATCGCAAAATCTTGTGCTAATGACAGGAAGATTTTTATATTATTTGGCGTACTGCACGAGCTCATGGTGATAAAGTGCTCGCTCGAGTAACTGTATTAGTATTTTTTCATAGAAATCGGATCTCAATCAAAAAAGTTCGAAGGTAATAACTTGTTACTGTCAACGACTGGACTGTAAAACTTGCAGTAACGTACATCTGATATATAAATTAATACAATACAATACAATACAATATTTTGACAGACAAACCAACATAAATGTGTTACCTACCCTATTAGTAATTATCTATTAAAATTTCGTTTCAATTTATTAACAGATGATAGAAATTTGAAGTCTACGTCATAAAACTAAAATAATAGAATATCGTTGGTTTCCTTTCAAAATTAAACGGCTATATTTGACTGTGCTTGGTATTTGCGATTTATCATAGCAATAGTTTTTCACTTGATTAAATATTTCCGCATCCATTGTTCACCTTCGACGTTAAAGCAAGAATACTGTTCCAAAAACTATTCGTTTCAAAATCTCAACCGCATCGTTGCAACTCAAAAATAAAACAATGCTTGTTTTGTAATAATCAATTATTTTATATGCTCAAAAAACAAAGAAAGCCATGTCCCATAAAAAAAGTTTATAATAATTTCTTTCAATTTCCTGTAGAACGTCAACTAATTGTGACTCATTCAGTTAAATATTTTAATACTTAGTTTGCTAATCTGTCATTTCGCTATAATTTCTATACTGTGTAACAAAATCCATGTTTGAATCAGTTTCTTGAAATACTATTGCCTTATTTATTTTCTTAGTTTTGAAGCATTTGACAGAGACTTAATTATTTCAGATTAAATGATCATTACTAATGAGGCCAGGAGAATATTTTACTCGCAAGTCAGCGCCATTCTTTAACTGAATTCTCCCTTTGTTAGTTAAAATATCAACTAAATGTAATTACATATGCTGAATAAAATACAATTTTTATATGTAGTGCATAAATTTAAGCAGATGTATAAAATTTTACAATTGGCTAGGACTAGGATAGTCAACAGAGAACCAATCTTGTGAAAAATTTTTGCGTACATTTTGCATCTAAGCACGTTTAAACCTGAAACAGCTCTGTATCTGCCGGTTTTATAGTGATACTCCAATATTGCTTAATACTTCACAAATTTACAATTGAAATTTTAGTATAATGTCTGACATTTCGATAATAATATTTTTATTTTTAACAGGATACAGTTTTAAAGACTTTAATGCCTCAACATGTACTGGATATGGATTTTTGGTGATATTATACTGTTTCTTTGTCTATTACTTTTTATATAAGTACATTCTTGGCCCCTTTATGTTGCCTACTTTTTATAAGCGTGTATGGCTACCAACAGCAATTCACTTAAATTCGATAAGGTAAGTATATATTTTTTACCTTCAAGTCAAGTATTACTGGTATATGTCATTTGTGCATATGTACATATATTATTTTTTGGAAAATTCTAATAAAAAAGTCTAGTACTGAGGTTGAAGTATGAGATAAAGGTTAGTGAGTCGACACTTTCATGTAGCTCACCTTCATCAATAATTTGATTTTAAATTGGACTAATTAGGGATAAACATCTGACGAATTATCCAATGAACATTTAACTCTAATGCAAATGTTTCATACATATCCATACATGGGCGGATCTAAGGAGGTGCGATGGGGTAATTTTAACTCTAGTAGCCTAGAAGGTCACTTCTATGGGTTTAAACCTCAGAACGACTATTTTTAATGTAGTAGCCCAAGAAATCTGGGTTTAAAATTATATTTAGGTAAATTTAGTACAAGATTGCCCCCCCCCCTGAAACATAAAATCCCCGCGGAAGCTCGGGTGTCTGGATCCGCTCCTGGATCCATATTAATACATGTGTGATTTTCTACCTTAAGTGAAAATCAAATCAAAAATGCTATACAGAATATCAGTATGAACAAATTACGTGTACATAAAAGAGCTGACAGTTTAGGTAAGTACATACATCAGTATTGGATATCCGGGCTACATGTTTATAATGAATATCTACTGTTTTAAAGTAAGTACTCAGAGATAAGATAAAAATATTTTATTTACTAAACATTAATGTTTATTTGCTAAACATTATGTTAAACAATTATCAGGACAACGTAAGTATTATTTTAGTGAAAGCAGCATTAAGTTGACCAAACTATTTTTAATTGAACGTAAGCAGTCTTTAGGTACTCATCACAGTTGTAAAATATTTTAGCGCTTAATGAATTTCGACATCCAGGAGTTTCAGGAAAATCTAGCTCACAGAGACTCCAAATCGCGAATCGTACTGTGTGTAACGCCGTTTCCCTGTGATTCCCAGGATAGAAATCATACGAAAAAATTCTTAGGTTTACTAAAACCTGTCAAACCTGTAGAAATTCGGATGTTCCAGAGATTAAAGTCATAAAACCTACGGAAAACCTTATGAACTATCCCGATGCAGGGTTTGTCAATAGGGCATTACCATTATTAATTTCATCCTTGATTATTGATAACCAGGAACTCTAGAGAAATACTAGCCATGCAATCGCTTTCATTTAATAAAATTAAACAAAAACTTTTAGCTTTCCTTGCTTATTTTGTTCTTCTTTGTGTATTATGGTTGAATTTTGAAATTGCATGTTATGACCAAGGTTCCAGGCATGTTCACACAAATTTTTGACTTTTCGAATTGTCGTTTCTTTATATAATTTTTGTGTTCTTTTATCTGAAAACTTATAGGTCTAGAGGCTTCTCCTATATAAAATTTGTTTCATTAGCAAGGAATTTTATAGATGTAATTTTTTGAGTTTCGTGTTGTTTGCCTTAGTTTTTGATACAATTGATTTCAGTGTATTTCTTGTTTTGAATGTTGTTTTAATAAATTTGTTGTTGATTGTTGCAGTAATGTGATTATCAAGGGTATTGGTATTATTTGGTGCAACTTGGTGTTGAATGTTAGTGATTGTTTTCTATTCAATTTTATCCTATTCTATTGGTTTTAGGATAATTGTTAGCAGATAGTACATTTTTTATAAATGTTTTTTCTATATTAAATTTAATAATGATATCATAACAGTTGTATTTCACTCTATCATATAAAGTATTAATGATGCTCTTTTTAGGGTATTTGGATGATTAGAATTGAAAAATG
The DNA here is from genome assembly GCA_034190945.1 of Octodonta nipae. Classification (NCBI taxonomy): domain Eukaryota; kingdom Metazoa; phylum Arthropoda; class Insecta; order Coleoptera; family Chrysomelidae; genus Octodonta; species Octodonta nipae. The sequence goes on along the minus strand of CM067224.1, from coordinate 47,444,030 downwards.
ATCTTATAGTGTGAGTCCGCTTTCTGTAGACTTCTGTATCAAATGACTATTGTGTTTTTGTTATTAAGATATTAAAAAAGGTAGTGTGTTATTCTGCTCAATTTCTAATGTGAATTGTATAGTTTCTTCTTTGTAATTGATGTCGTTTAATAATTTATATATATATATATATATATATATATATATATATATATATATATATATGTGTGTGTGTTTTTAAGTTTTCGCGGCCAATAAATGTGTTAGGTGGTTTCCGGAAATTCATCCGCGTAGTTGATAACTGATCCCTGCCGGTTCGCATAATTCTCGTAGCCTTCTGCTTTCGCTTGTACTTACTCGAATACTAACATTTTCAGGAGCGCTCGCGCTGTTATATAGTCGCGGCTCGGCGACTATCGGTTGGCACCGTGAACGGCTGCGTGTGATTGGCCCTTGGCGGTCAGTGGGCACGCCTCCCGCCTGCTGATTTGTTATTTCCGGTTGAGTTGTTATTGGACGGGTCCGGGCCGGTACGGTGTTTAATAGAATTTTCCAACAATTCGATAAGTTCTGAATTTCATTGCGTGCGTTTAGACTGTGAGGCCTCTTCGCTATTTCAATTGCCTCTCTTACGAGTCTTGATTTCGGGTGTTCTATATTTGCCAGTACTCTGGTATTCTCAAAGTCTATTCGGTCTGACATCGTGGTGGCGTGTTCCGCAATGGATGTTGTTTTTTCCTGCTTTCTCACAGCGTTCTGTTGTTAATCACGTCTAGCTTGAATTCTTTTATTAGTTTGCCCCACATAGGTTTTATGACAGTCTGCACATGGAATCTCGTACACTCCCTGTTGTTCTAAAGGGATCCTCGTCTTCGGCGTCCTCAACACCGTGCTTATTTTTTCTGTCTGTATTGAAAATAGTATCGATATTGTGTCTCCGTAGAATTCTTGCAATACTGTCCGTGGTACCCTTAACATACGGTAAATAAGCTTGGTAATTGGTGTCTCATGCTCCTCGTCTGTTTGTCTTGGTTTTGACTTTAGGGCTCTTTGAATATTTCGGTCTGTAAATCCGTTTTGTCTCAGAGCTGATTTTAAACTGTCCATTTCCTGTTTGATGTTGTCCTGGTCAGCTAGTCTTTGTCATCTGGTTACTAAAGTCTTAACGACGGCTTGTAGTTGGGCTGGGTGGTGATGAGAATTAGCATGAAGGTATCTGTTGGTGTGAGTTGCTTTCCTATATACCGTATGGCCAAGGGTTCCATCTTCCTTCCTTTTATGAGAACATCTAGGAATGGCAGTTGATTGTTGGCTTCAACCTCCATGGAAAATTTTATTTTCTCATGGATGCCATTAAGGTGGTCTAAAAATGTGTTGAGGTGTTCCCTCCCATGAGGCCAAATCACAAATGTATCATCCACATATCGCAACCATAAACTGGGTTTAAGAGTTGCTGTTCTTAGTGCCAACTCCTCAGAGTTCTCCATAAAAAGATTCGCTATAACTGGTGAGAGTGGCGAACCCATTGGAGCTCCTTCCACTTGTTTGTATCGTTGGTTCTCGTAAACAAAATAGGTGTTCATCAGACAGTGCTTTGTTAAGTCTACAAGGTGTTGAGGTGGTTTGTATTTTTCTATTATGATATCCAAGGCTTTTTTGATAGGGATGTTGGTGAGAAGGGACACTACTTCAAAACTTACAAGCAATAGCGTAATTGAATCCCTTTCCCAACACGCCAATCGAGGAACAGTTCAATTGGACCGAAGATAAGTTATAAATGGTTTTATTCGTTTCCAATTGCCGTGAGGTTAGACCGTGACCGTTATTTTCCGAGAAAAAATCGTTTTTGGGCTTCTGTTGGATCTTCAATTTGTTAAATTTTCCCTATTGTTGCATTGTTGTCAACTCTGCATTCGTTTCGGCCCTAAATTCGCTAATCTCATCGAATTTATCCCATATTATCGGATGGAGTGTATTGCTTACCTGTAGGTGGATATCTAGGCGTTTAGTATTAAGAACATCCAAATCTCTTCTGACATCACGTATGGCTTCCCTAAGTAGGGCACAACTAGCTTTTCATAAGATATTCTGTGTTTTTCTGTTGTTCTTACAGAACTTTACCGTCATGTTTTTCGGAATCACTCCTTTATCGCGGCATCGTTGTGAAAAATGTAGATCGCACAAAATTTTGCTTCTTTTCGCGCGTAATGTTTTACACAAATGAAAAGTATTCTCCCCGTAGAGATTCACTATATTTGTTTTTAAGTTTTCGCGGACACTAAATATTTTAGGTGGTTTCCTGGAATTCACCCGCGTAATTGATAACTGATCCCTGCCGGGATCGATGGTAAAATGACGACGTTTCGGCAGAGTCACATCTGCCATCTTCAAGTCGGTTCGCATAATTCTCGTAGGCTTTCGCTTCTAGTTACTCGATTACTAAGATTTTCAGAAGCGCTCGCGCTGTTATATAGTCGCGGCTCGGCGCCTATTGGTTGTCACCGTGAACGGCTGCGTGTGATTGGCCATTGGCGCTCAGTAGGCACGCCTCCCGCCTGCTGATTTGTTATTTCCGGTTGAGTTGTTATTGGACGGGTCCGGGCCGGTACGTTGTTTAATAGAATTTTCCAACAATTCGATAAGTTCTGAATTTCTTTGCGTGCGTTTAGACTGTGAGGCCTCTTCGCTATTTCAATTGCCTCTCTTACGAGTCTTGATTTCGGGTGTTCTATATTTGCCAGTACTCTGGTATTCTCAGTCTATTCGGTCTGACATCGTGGTGGCGTGTTCCGCAATGGATGTTGTTTTTTCCTGCTTTCTCACAGCATTCTGTTGTTCATCACGTCTAGCTTGAATTCTTCTATTAGTTTGCCCCACATAGGTTTTATGACAGTCTGCAGATGGAATCGCGTACACTCCCTGTTGTTCTAAAGGGATCCTCGTCTTCGGCGTCCTCAACACCGTGCTTATTTTTTCTGTCTGTATTGAAAATAGTATCGATATTGTGTCTCCGTAGATACAGTATATAGGAAAACAACTCACACCAACAGATACCTTCATGCTAATTCTCATCACCACCCAGCCCAACTACAAGCCGTCGTCAAGACTTTAGTAACCAGATCACAAAGGCTAGCTGACCAGGATAACATCAAATAGGAAATGAACAGTTTAAAAATTTACAAAGAGCTCTAAAGTCAAAACCGAGACAAACAGACGAGGAGCATGAGACACCAATAACCAAGGCTTATTTACCGTATGTCAAGGGGATCACGGACAGTATTGCAAGAATTCTACGGAGACACAATATCGATACTATTTTCAATAGACAGAAAAATAAGGACGGTGTTGAGGATTCCGAAGAAGAGGATCCCTTTAGAACAACAGGGAACGTACTAGATCGTCTAAACGCACGCAATGAAATTAAGAACTTATCGAATTTTTGGAAAATTCTATTATACACCGTACTGGCCCGGACCCGTCCAATAACAACTCAACCGGAAATAACAAATCAGCAGGCGCCAAGGGCCAATCACACGCAGCCGTTCACGGTGCCAACCAATAGGCGCCGAGCCGCGACTATATAACAGCGCGAGCGCTTCTGAAAATCTTGCTATTTGAGTAACTAGAAGCGAAAGCAGAAGGCTACGAGAATTATGCGAACCGACCTGAAGAGGGCAGATGTGACTCTGCCGAAACGTCGTCATTTTACCATCAATCCCGGCGGGGATCAGTTATCAACTACGCGGATGGATTCCCGGAAACCACCTATATATATATATATATATATATATATATATATATATATATATATATATATATATATATGAATAAAGCTAAATAAATAAAGCTTTATTGCCCAGCGGTAATAAACTATTAACAGGACAATATTAAGGAATCCACAAAAAAAAGCTAGCAAACAGTACTAAAAAATAACAAAAAAATGAACAAAATAAACAAATACTCGATAACTGTGATATCAAAAATAAAGTAAACTAAAAAACTATAAACTAAATAAAGTGTTGGCCCTACTCAAAATAAAAGGCAAAGAGTCTGCATGAATATCACATTCCCTGCAAATGAGGTTAAAGTTTTGTGTCATACAAAAAATAGGAGAGTTTATGCCTAAGTTACATTTGTAACGACTACGTCTAAAAACCACTGGATCTCTGAGAAAAACAGAAGGTACATTGAAATGAAGCTGTGATAACAGGTTCACTGCGTCTATTTTATTATGCAGAAGCTTGTATAGAAAAGTGAGCGAAAATATTATTCGCCTGAGCTCCAAAATTTCCACATTAAATCTCTTACACATAAGTTGCTCATTAACTCCTCTACTGGGATAAACTCGATCAATTTTAAAACATAGATACTTAAGAAACTTTCGCTGTACACTTTCTAATGCTAACTTCTGATAATTGTAAAGTGGTTTCCACACGATCGAGGCATATTCTAGCCTGGAGCGTACGAAAGAATAATAAAGTACTTTCAGAGCATCTATACTACTAAACGATTTACAGTTTCTGACAATAAAGCCATATAATTTACTAGCTTCGGCAATTTTAAGGTAAATGTGCTCGTAAAAATTCAACCTAGTATCAAACCACACACCAAGATCCTTAATTAAAGTCGCGCGTGGAAGGCAATCATCTCTTACAATATAATTAAAATCTAGAGAAGCATTCTTCTTGGTAAAAGACATTATTTTGCACTTAAGACACATTCAAATGTAAATTATTCTGCAAGCACCAGTCACTAACAACATTAAGATTCTCTTGTAGAAAATAGCAATCATCAATACCTGTAATCTCAACAAAGATTTTTAAGTCGTCAGCATATAATAAATTGTTACACTTTAGCCTACTTGTTAAGTCATCAATGAAAAGAAGAAACAGCAGAGGTCCCTGATTTGATCCCTGAGGAACCCCTGATGTAGCAACATATTCGTTTGATTTAAAACCATTATAGAAAACAGACTGGATTCTGTTGTCAAAATAAGAATTTAAGAAAGTAATGAGTTGACTACCGAATCCAAATTTAGCCAATTTACCAAGTAGAATACCGTGATCCAATTTATCAAAGGCCTTTGCAAAGTCGGTGTAAATAACATCCACTTGACTTTTATTATCTAGACATTCCGCCAGGTACTACTGAGTTATAATAGTGAGGTTGGTAACAGTCGATCTTTTCTTCAGAAATCCGTGCTGTGAATCAGAAATTTGATGACATATATAAGGATAAATGTGATCGTACAAAATCATCTCAAAAACCTTGGAGAAGTCCGACAATATAGATATTGGCCTATAGTTCTCGATAGCAGATTTGTCTCCGGATTTAAATACCGGACATATTTTAGCTGATTTCCAAGTAGAGGGAAACGTTAAGGATCTTAATGAGAGGTTGTATACGATACTGAGAGGAACGTCCAGAACTCCAGCACAATCTTTAATAAGAAAGGACGGAACACCGTCATATCCAGATGTAAACTTATTTTTCAGCTTCTTCATAGACTGAAACACAGTTAGCTCGGAAATAGTTGGTAATTCCAAATTTACGTGCGTGATGATTGGCCCAACAGAGTTAATGTTTAGACTGGACTGCCCAAACGCACTCTGAAAGAAATCAGCAAAAGCATTAACAATTTCCTGCGGATCCGAAAGAATCCCATTATTAAATGTGATGTTGCCAGGAATTCTGGATATACCCTTTTTATCACGTATAAACGACCAGAATTCTTTCGAGTCAACTCGTATCAAAGACTGGATACTTACAATATATTCCTTATATGCTGTGGTAATTTGTCTTTTCACCACTGCTCTTAAATGTTTGAATTCTTCGAAATGAGTAATATTATGAGACTTCTTAAATTTCTTATGCAACCTAGCCTTTCTTTTAATATTTTTGATTACGTCAGAGGTAAACCACTTAGGAAATATACGTTTGTGTGAATTAAACCGAGGAATATGCGTATCAAAGATATTATACAAAGTTGTATAAAAAGCCTCTAAGCAAGCATCTACGTTAGTAAAAGATCTTAAGAAAGACCAATCTACACAAGAAAGAGAGTAATATAGCGAAGCAAAGTCTGCTTTTCTGAAGTTATATGAATTAGGACATCGATTAGACCGAAAGTTAAAATGAGGTTCTGGAGTCGTAAAGTTAATAACTAATGCTGGATGATAATTATCTTCGGGAACTAACAGATTACAATCATGTGAGACAGTAATATTACCTAAATTGGAGCAAACCAAATCCAATAACCTCATCATGGAATTTCTAACATCGTTAAACTGGTGTAAATTGTAAATTGCTAAAAAGTTATTCATAATTGAAGACTTTTTGTTATTTGGATCATGATGTACAAAGGCAGGTATATTAAAATCACCTAAAATAATAACCTCATCCTTACACATAAAATCTAGTTGATCAAAAGATTCAAAGAATTGCTCAAAAGAATTCAGGTCAACATCAGGTGGAATATATACAACTACAACATATGATGATTTATGCCAAAAATTACATCTAACCACAAGAAGATCGATCTCAGGAAAGCTGGTATCCATATACGTACAGTTCACAACACTTGAGATAAATCTGCTATTCACTGCTAAAATTATGCCACCGCCACTTACACGATCAACAATATCAAGCTTCCGATCTTTCCTGTAAACATTGTACTGCGTCGAAAAGAGTTCACTGTTGTTCACGCTTGAATTTAAGTTGGTTTCAGAAAGAGCAATCAAATCAAATTCGCAATCCGAGACCGACGCGTAAATTGTATCAATTTTTGTTTTGAGGCCGCGAACATTCTGGTAGTAACCCACCAAGAATTGCGGACTGTTGGGCATCGTTAGTTTCCCACAATCTGAGGAACGCCCTTGATGTATTTAATTCGTAAATTGGTTTCCCCAGACTGTTCACGGACCTTCAGCTCTTCCTTTAGTATACGAAAGGCATCCTGTTGTCGAGGTGTACGATCAAAGGTAATTGATATAGGCTTGTTCCTATATTCTCTATGATTCCTTAGTCCTTTGACTTTCCGGATTATACTGTGAACAGCATCTTCGCTATCTAATTTAACTCTCACAGGGCGACGTTTACGCTGATCAAACTGACCAAGCCTAACAGGCTTAATTTCTGAAAGTAAGTAATCGGGTGCAATCGCTTGAATAATACTATCAACAGCAGACTTATCAGCATGTAAGCGAACTTGCGAAGATTCCCGCTGATCTTTTTCTTCAATACCAAAAATGATTATGTTGCACTTTCGCTTATTTCTCTGGTTAATTTCCTCAATAATTTGTTCGAACGGAACAGGTTCCACGGCAGATGAACCATGGCTAGTTTTTAGTTGCTGAATGTCATTCTGCAACTGCAAAATGAGGGCTTTCAATCCTTTTATCTCGTTACCGAATTCTCTACACATGGAACATGACCACTCTAAACCTTTATCAGTGTTATCAATAATGACTTTCACTTCCTCTAGGGCGATGCCCACACATGAGTGCTTATATGATTTATTGCAGACACAGCAGACTATGAGGCTATTTTTAAAGTATTTATTGCAGCAAGCACATTGGGTAGTAGATGACATCCCTAATTTGTTCTCGTTATTTGTACTTCAAATTTCTTTACTCAATAATAAGCTTAATTCTATTTTAATAGCTTCCCTAACGAGCCTTGTTTTATAATTTTCACTTTTTGCTAACATCTTCAAGTGGTTGAAATCTATTTTGTGGCCGGTATTTAGATTGTGAGGTGACAATGCAGACGTCCTGTTTTTTTTTTATTATTGCATTACTCTACGGGCAGTAAGTTTGCAGTCTTGGCACGGTATCTCATACACGTTTCAATCTTTCTATATGGCTTGAAAACTGTTTTTATATTTGTACTCCGTATAAAAGGACGAAATCTAGATGTTTTCATCTTCTGTATTGGGTTTGGGTTTCTGTGTAATGGCTTTCTATATTATGTTAAAATGTTCATCTCGACATTGCTTTTTTCGTTGTGGGCCATTTCTTCCTATCCAAGAGTTTGGATAGATATTATCTAAGTGTTGTCTTACTAATAACGAGTTATGAGCAGGTGCTCCATCATGTTGGAACCACTCAATTTCTAAACGAGTACTCAAATTCAAATTATACAACACGTCTTGAAAAGTGTATTGCAAGAATTGCAAGTAGCGCTCCCCAGTAAGTGATTCGTCATATATAAAAGGCCCCAGAATAATAGACCCTATGATACCACACCAAACATTAAAACCAAATTTTATCTGGGGCCGTCTTTGTTCTACATCGAAAGGGTTTTCTTTAGCCCAGATGTGCTCATTGTGTCTGTTGAACATAGCGCAGTTAGTAAATCTAGTTTCATCTGACCATAACACCTTTAATGGAAACTGTGGATTGTAAAGGCACATGTCTCTAAACCACGTACAAAACAAAATACGTCGATGTTCGTCACCAGCATGCAAAGTTTGAGAAACTGAAAGTTTGAACTGGTGGAACTTCTGCGCTTTCACTACCTCAACTACAGTTCGTTGAGATGTGCCAGCTTCTGCCGCAATCTCACGAGTTGATGTAGATGGATTTTCATTTACCATTGCCAAAACATTTATTTGTGCTGCTTCGTTAATTTGATTACGTTCCTTTGGTGGTTTAGTAAAGATCCATATCTGCGTAAACTATCTTAAAGCCTCTTAAATGTACATACCATTAAAATATCTATTATTTTTATGAATAACTGTATCGAGTATTATATCGTTGACAAGCTCTAAAAATGTCTGATTTTTTGAGGTCATAGGTTTCTATTCAAAAAATGATAAGTTTGTGTCATATCTTGAAAACAAGAGCTGTCACGCAAACGAGGACATGATAATCATATTCGGGATACAATTCCCTTCAATTTGATATTTACACTTTTTTATAAAATCAAAAACAAAGGAGCTAGACTAAATCGACAAAATTTCGTTTTTTCAAAACATGTAGTAAGCCCTGACTTTTTACAAAAATCCGAAAGTGTCATTAAATTGAGCCAGTAAAACTACAAATCTTTCCCAATTTAACCATTGCTCTATCTCCGCTAGTTTCCGAGATCCCCATACTGATCATCAAAAAAAACTCACATGTATATATATACTTTATATGTGAGAATTATACTCATTCTTATTTCGCAGTATCACATTACGACAACGGTATAACAATGCCTAGTAACTATTTTGTGGACATATATTTACACATTTTGTCACGTATTCATATGTATAATTAAGAGTTCATAATAGTAACTTGTGTAATGCGGAACTTTGCCAGTTTAAATTTTGAATTTGTATTTAGAGAAAATAATTTATTTTAAAAGTTAAATTTAATTGAGATAATATAAAAACTAGCGTAGTCAGTAAGATTGTTTAGACACACTATTTAGGCAATATCTAAAAAGTGTGGTGAATTCCAATTCTCTACTAAGCAAACAGTAAGAGACAGCAACTGAAGACCAAGGACACCAGGAACACGCACCATACCTTATCGAAAATATAAATAGTTTATTATCCTCCATCAAACTCGAACCAAACCCCACACAACTCCCCGAATTTTTTCAGACTGCAAAGAACTCATCATGTAAACAATCTCGAATACTATGAACCATATGACCATTACGATACCGCATATGAACAACAATATGACCGATATCATTATTAATTGACTGTTGACCATTATCAATACAACTTTTCAGAAAACTACGTATACGTACCCGACGAACAATACGAAACAGTAACTGACGAATCTACATTAGACGAACCAAGACACCGAAATTTTAGCGAACCCCTTCAGAATATGAAACCACCCGAACTCGATGCACCAGTTCTTCAAATGAAATCTATGAATTTGAAAGTAACTCACCCGAGTTCATTCAACACAGAACAGCAGTTTCTCTAAGACCCTTTCTTTCCGTCAACTCCAAAAACTTATTCTACATAACTGATTCTTCTAATTCTTAAAAGCTCTTGATAGATACAGGTGCAGGACTTTCGATTTTCCAACCCGAAACCTTCCAACGAGTCCCAAATAGATTCCCAGATTCCCATGAATTTAATGAATCAACTCTCATACCCTTCTTTATAAACGATCCCCACTAAGTCTATATTTACAATTTAGATATAGAATTTGATAGAGACTTAGGATCAGACTTCTGAGAGCATTACGATGGCGTAATCGATTTCAAGAATAAACAGCTTATAACCAATTTCAAATCACTACCCCTATACTAAGTAACTAATGAAACTATTCACCCTAACTCGACACTTCCTACTTCACCAAACTAAAATTTCACGAACTCTTCAATAACTCTAATTAATATGGTAGATAACTAAAGAAACACGAACCGAAAAAATCTGCAAATTCAGAAACAACCTGAGATATACTGACGCTGTACTAATAGGAACTGAACAGGACAAAGTTCACATCCCAAACGCCATTGTAAAAATTGATAATAACGGCGAGTTTTAACATCCGTTCTAAATGCGAACGCCATTCCGAAAACATTCATTAAAAAAAATATATATTACAAACAAAATAATCAATCAACACTTGAATAAGGATGACATTTACTAACGAAGTTAAACAGTCCATCTATATAAATAATTCCAAACTAATCTGTACTAAGTCATATCGTTACCTCCATATACATAAAGAAGAAGTTAAGTGACACATTTCTAAAATGCTTGATCCGCCCTTGTGACTCCCACTTGTTTTCTCCAGTCTGGGTCTTACCCAAAAAATTAGATGCTTCAGGTAGGCAAAAATGGCGTATAGTTGTAGATTACCGCAAATTCAACGACCAAACCATAGGCGACAAATACCCTCTTCCTAATATTTCCGATCTATTAGATCAACTTGGACGTTGCCAATACTTCATAACTCTCGATCTTGCATCGGGCTTCCATCAAATTGAATTCGACCCCAAAGATATCCAGAAAACTGCATTTACCGTAGAAAATGGACATTTCAAATTCGTTCGAATGCCTTTTGGATTAAAAAATGCCCCTTCCACTTTCCAGGGCGTCTAGGTATAAAAAATAAAAGATGTCTCGTCTACGTGGACGAAATCATTGTCTTCTCTCCCACAATTCACGAACACACCCTTTGATTCACAGAAGTTTTAGAAAATCTAACTTAAAAATAAAGCCGGATAAATGAGAGTTCCTTCGCAAAGAAGTGGCATATTTAAGACACCTTATCAGTCCCGATGGCGTAAAGCCAAATCTTAATAAAGTGGAATCATAAAGCTCCATGAACCCCAAAATCAAAAAGAGATTAAGTCATTTTTGGGATTAGCCGGTTATTACAGACGCTTTATCCTAAACTTTGCAAAAATCTCTAAACCTCTCACGAGACTTCTTCAAAAAAAACACCATTCCTATTTGATTCAGAAATAAATCCTTTAACAAGTTAAAACAGGCATTGACTTCAACACCAATACCAATACTAATATACCCAAACTTCAATGAACCAGTCATCTTAACTACAGACGCAACCGCTTTTGCAATCGGTGCTGTATTGTCTGTCACAAGTACAGATAGGCAAAGACCTATTGCGTATGCCTCCAGAACTTTATGCAAAGCGGAGACTAGATACTCAACGATTAAACGAGAACTCTTAGCTATTGTATGGGCCGTCAAATCATACAGACCGCTAATTTTTGGCCGCAAGTTGTGAAAGTCTTGGAGGTTCGAACTCCAAGATTTTCACAACAAATATTTGATGATATTCTACTCAAGTAAAACTGTACGAAAAAGAGTATACTTTATCATACCGATTCCATCTGATCCCGAAATTATTAATTAGGTATTGTTTGCCTTTCTCTACAAAACCAAAAAAACTAGACAACCCGCTAGTAATTACGGAAACTCCTAGGACTCCTTTTGAGAGAATTAACATTGATATTCTCGAAGTACCAAACAAGATCTATGTATGCATTTACTGTTCGCAACGAACTTACCAAATTTTCACATGCATACCAGATTGACGATAAAACTACCAAAACAGTTGACAATACCCAATTGCTTTACTTCCAGGACTATGGAACACCCCTTCGCATACACTGCGATTACGGCAGATAATTTGAAAATACCCTTCTCAAAGACCTCTGCAAACTGTTTGACATTAAGTTTTCATTTTTTGCGTGGATCCACCCACAATCCAATGGTCCTCTTGGACGGTTTTATTCCACACTTCTAGAAATGATAAGGATTGATAAATCAGAACAGCCTGTTCAGCACCCATTCAACATATTACCTTATGCTGTGAAAGCATACAGTAAGTACATAAGTAGAACCCACGGATTCATACTGTATGAACTTGTGTCTGGCCATACAGCCCCCCTGAAACATTGTATAACTAACAGGAGCTGATTTCTAAATATGTTCGAGACCAAAACAACGGCATATTTCATTATTACAGAATAGCACGCGAACGAACAGAAGTTCAAAAGCAAAAAGTAAAAGAACGATTCGACAAACATGTTTCTGAAAACATTCGAAATTTTCAAATCGGCGATAAAGTCTATGTCAAAGAATCGCAGCTTAAAAATAAACTTGTAAATAAATTCAATGGACAGTTCTGCAACTCTCTTAAACTTAGCAACTAATCAAGGGACTAAAGTTAACTTTGATAGAATGAAGTTTTATTCAGAAAGCTAATTTCTGTTCCAAATTCTTCTTGCCGTTCGGATCAGCACTATCACACTTCAATCTAAAACCAATAAACAACACACTTGGGATATATTATCATGATGAAACAAGGTTCATCGTATCCAACCGCAACTTAACAGCACTAGAACACAGTTTACACCCAATAACCGAATACTTGACATTTTAACTAAAATAGTAACTATTGGTGTACATTCTAACGCAAATCAGAATTATACTCCGACACAAAACGAGTAAATCGTGTCATTCTTTCGTACAAAAGAATGACATCTCGAAGAGAGTATTCAATATCTCTGACAGGTGAAGGTAACCTGAAAATTTCATCGTGACATCCTAACCTAGGAATTGTAGGTAACAGCAATTACATGGAACGTCTGCAGATTCGGAACCTCTATGGGCTAGTTTCCCCGAAAATCCTAGATGTCGGTCTTCAAATTTAACGAAATATATCAAATACATAAAGAAGTGTTCGAGAGGACATTCACTTGTGGGAAGCGCAACTGATGAAGGTTCCCTAACCAGAAACAATATATATTATATATATTGTCTTGCGTACAAAAGAATGACACCTCGAAGAGAGTATATAAACGTTTCACGAAAACTACACTTATAAACTAGGCTGCAGAATGTAAACAAAACAACATTACAAAAATTACCACTATCCACCCACGTTATGTTTGTTGGAATGAACAGCGAACAGAGTTATCGCGATGTTACCATATCGTTCAGTCAGGTTTGCGGTTTAAGATCAATTAATATTTAATGATCAAAAAAGAGGTTTGGCCATATCAAAGTGATTAGTAAAACTACTTGATGTGTTTAGTAGCTACATTTTAAGTTCAAGAAGCGTTTTCAAAGTAAAATTATTTGTTTGTAACTGTAAACATGAGTGTGAAATTCCTACCATTTTCATTTTTTTACCAAACTATATTTCGTTTTAAAAAACTTTATAAGGTTTTTGATTTATTTTCACCTGAACTGTTATTCCTCAAAATCTTTACACTCATACCGTTTACACCCTGTTTATATGTATCTTTGGGAGTGCTGGCTGGCACAATTAGACCAATTTTTGGCTCTAGACCCGTAAGTAGGCTGCTAGTTAGACCGCTTGACTCGATTTAAACTTGGACTTGTTTGCCCTTGGCGCTTAGAATTTGTTTACTTACAGCTACTAACATTTTAGCTTGGTTTGCCTGAAGCCTAGAAGAATGGGTCTTGTTTTGTAATTGCTCCATTCTTGGGAGGTCCTGAATATGAGCAGAGAGATCCTTTGGATCACCAAAATTATTTTGTAATAATCTTTGATTATCCACTAATTGACTGGGATAACGTGAATTTACTAACTCAGCTGCTCGTCATCGGATTTTGTTTTTAATGTGGAGAATTGACAGAACTTGTTGATGCGGTATTTCCAGAACGGATGATTAAAAATATTGGGTTTCCATCATATTCGGGAAAAATTGCAAAAATTTCTGAGAGCTTATGTGGCTCTACGTTTTGTGTCACAGCTCTTGTTTCTGGCAAATTGTAATGTTACTCAAAGGCATAAAAAACTGAATAAATATTAGTGGGCACAAATATAACAAATACATTTTAGTCACAGGTTTGAAATAAGTATAAACACAACAAATTACTTGAAAATTATTGAAATTAAATCAAAACAAAATTTCAAAATTAGGTAAATATTTAGATTTTTCAATTAAAATTATATAACAATTATTAAATCTTATAACTTTTTAATGCTTACGTTATTATTTTTATCATATGACTTGTTCTAGCCACTGAACACTATTTAGCCGTTGCTTGTTCCCCTGTTGAACTCGGTAGTTGGTATCCAAGTAGGTTCCTGCTATTCGTAAATGTTAAGAAACCACCGTAATTAGGTACAATGTTTCTTGTTCTAATTACGCCTTGAACAATCTACTGACTGCCCCAAATTTTGAGATTTGGTTTCACTAAATTCACTAATGCACTTTTTAATAGATTTATTTCACACTAAAAAAAAATCAAGGTAAATAAACTTTAAGTTACAATAAGTTACAATATTATAATGTTTGAAATTATGTGAAGATTATGAACACAGTAAACAGTTTGTGGTTACATTTATAACAAAAAAATGCTGATGCAGCTTCATCAATTCTCATGTAAAAAAACATATATGTGATTCCTAAGTATTTATATTATTAATTGCAGGTATATTTATGTAATATTTTACGTTTGTTTACTGGCCGTAACAATTGCCTATTTAGTTCTTGACACGGCAGATAACAGAAAGAGGCTCATTCCTCTATCCGGATTGGTACTATTTTTATTGTTTGGATTTGCAACATCTGTAAATAGAAAAGCGGTAAGTTTTTGCAACATTATTATTTTCCTAAATAGTCTGTTATAGTTTATCCATTATACTTGAACTGAAATCCAAAATGCAGTTGGATCGTACAGACTTTTGTTAGGTTCGCATATTGAGATAGTTAAAATGTAATTCACCGGGTGTGTATTTTTATAAGAAACTAGGTGAGCTATACATTTTTTCATGGTAATTTTCACATCCCATACATTATTATATGGCTACAGTGACATCTAAAAATACACTATTTTGGTATGTTAAATGGACAGCAACACATATATGACGTGTTTGAGATTTTTGATGTTTGATATTACAGTTCTCCTGTTTTAGATCTCACTGACATTTTAAATATTTTTGGAGTTCTTAATATTTTTGACAATTTCAACGTTTGGCAGAAAATGGCGAACTGTCTAAGTTTGGCATTTTCTAGGTTTATAATATTTTTAATGGAAATGCTGTGGAACCTTTGGTGTATCACAAATGTAAAAACATTTTACATTTACATTACATTTAGTTTTTGTCACTTTTTTATATTTCCGACATTTTCTATTTTTTTCTTAAGATTCACCTGCGAGTAATCAGATGTTCATTACTTTTCAGTCCCCATCCCTTATCCCTTCTATAAATTCAATATTGGCAGAATGACGAATAATGTCTTCAATCATTTCAAGAAAAAGTCAGTTTATCTATTCTCATCTAATGAAAAATTACTGAAACCCGTCTCCCTATTGAGTAATAAAAATTTTCCCTATTAATTTTAGATTTTAATTCATAATTCTCATATCCGTATAATTTTCGGTTCCCCACAAATTTACAACTTACACCTATCGGAAACCAGAATTATCACAAAATGGTAAAACCCGCTAGAATATATTTTAGAAGGCTATACATATATATATATATATATATATATATATATATATATATATATATATATATTGTAATGAAATATAGAGTGAGACTAATGGTATAGGTTCCAGGAATCAAAATTTAACTACTAATACTATATAACCAGACATGAAATTTAAGGTATTTGTAATAGCAAAGCGAGCATGTTTGTTCACAAGGAAAACATATCATTGTGATGAAGTATATGAATAAAAATATTGTAAAAATCCTAAATATCATAGATCTAGCAGGAAAAATATAAGGTATATTTACAATTGAGTGCTACAGTCCAAAACGATGACCATAAGTTCCAACATTCTTTAGTATCAAGTAAATCAGTAAAACTCTTCAATTTGTACAGTAAATACACATCTTCATATCACATTCATAGTAGCTAAAAATACAAATGCATATTAGAATCTAATTTAAACAAGAATTAAAGCTAATTTTGGGAGACAGGATTAAAAATATCTAAACTTGAAAGTCAGGTACCATGTATAAAAAGTTAAAGGTCAAACAGAAAATTAATCACATAAATGGGGAAAAATATATAAAATAGACAACAATTTGAACAGATGAATAGAGTTATAGTTAAATTGATAATGATTAAGGGGGTGAAACATACAAAAGTAAATCTTAGAGTAAAATGGTTATCAGGTATTAGCAAATTGTAACAATATAAGAGCAGGGAGAAAGGAAACTAGTTAAAAATACTTGCAGAGATTCAAATAGTATAATGTAAATAAGAATAGGTCAAGAACAGTCCAATAAACTAAAAATTTTGGGAAAATAAAGAAAGGTATCAAAGATCAGAATTTATTTAGAGCCCAGAACTAATTAAAAACATTTCAAAAAGTGCTAAAGTACATCAAAAGGTACAGAAAGATTTAAAGAATGCATTTCATAAAGAAAATATCCAGGGGAATCATGTTAGAGAAAAATATTCAAGTTCAAAGAAAAATATATCATAATCTAGATTTCAATTGCAAAATACAAGACTAAAACTGAATTGTAAGACAAGTTATATATATATATATATATATATATATATATATATATATATATATATATATCAATAGAACCAGATTTTTCCTAGATTTTAATGATACAAAATACAAAGGGTTTAATTAAAAAATTTATTTCATTAATTATGTTGATATCAATTGTCAAAAAGATTCAAATGTTTACCAAATTTTCTATAAATTATCTGTCATCTTGTGACAATTGTCCAGTATTTTTCCATCGATGCTGCAATGCACATGAGCCCACATTTGTTTAAAATATCAAGTAAACTGTATTTTCAAACAAAAGTGCAACGAGTTTCTTGGCATCAATCGCCATATTGAATAAACTGAAGTGAAGTCACAATTCAAAACCGAGAGTAAACGGAGCCGAACCAAATCATGTGAACAATAATTCTTAAACTCGGACCTATACCAGGAGAGTTCTAGATAATATATGACAAAGAATGTGTAAAGTTCATTAATTCACTGCGAAAACAAATGCGGGTATTACTTATTTATAATTAATTAACAGCAAGTGTATTCTATTTCTTTATATTTTCCATACAAAACAGAAATAGTCATTGCTTACTGTGTGTGTTTCATTTAAGTTAATGGAATTATATTGAATGTTAAGATTGTGGTTGAAGGTTTATTAATATATCCTAGATGTCGGTCTTTACATCTCGCGTCTTCAAATTTAACGATATGTCTTATATTGTGTAGTTATTTGGAATATAATAGTAGGTATAACACCTTCATACTAACTTTTGCTTTCATTTTCTGCTTACGAGTTGAAATCGTTAATTGTGAAATGCCAGAATAAAGATTATTTCTTACTTTAATACTATTGAAATATTTCAATCTCAAATCACAAAATATTTAAAAAAAACGTATGTATTAATGTTTTAAATATTATATTTAATATTAATTTATTTTTTAATATAATGTTAATCTTTTAAAGGAATTTATTTTTTAGGTTAAACTTTATAACTAGATATTTTAATATATTTAGAGGCCGAATCTCTCAATTATTTTTAGGTAGGGAATGAGTTAGTAACTGTTTTGCGTTCATGCATTTTCTTTTACAAACTATTTATTTTATGGTTCCATTCCTGCAAAATCCCGGTTTTATTACAACGTAACTAACTTTTACCTAAAATAAACGTCATGGACATTTTAAGATGTGCATTTAAAATATAAAGAAATTCAATCCATTTGCTGATTTTTTGTGATAAGTTAGGTACATACGTATATTCTAGAATGAAATATATTTTTAATTAACATATTTCTACTTCGAAAACGGTGAAACTGCTGTGAAATTATATATGGAAGGAGCGTTACCTGCTGTAAAATTGGTTGACAACCATGTGAAGATCATCTTTGATAGTTCAGTGTCATACGTTGTTTATTGTTTAGTAGAAAAATAGTCAATGTAATAGATCAGTATTGATTTTTCGGCCAAGTGGGAGTAACTTCCGTTTTAATTTTGTGTTGTGAATTTAATTATTTTATTACCATATTAGTTTCATAATCTTCCGAAGGTGTGAAGTAACAAATTGACAATCAGTGGACAACAGAAAATATACTAAAGATTGTAGTTTTATAAGGTTGTTGGTCATCTTTTATTTCATGAACTCGATTGAAACTGCATTTTACAAAATTATTTGGAATATCTATATTTGATTAAATTCTTATATTTTTTTTATTTCAATGGATTTGTCAATATGATACCAACGATTTGGGGGGAAGGGTGTTTCATAACGCCAACTTCTCCGCCACTGGGCGACTACTAGTTATTATTAACAACCAATGCTGGCTGTTATGACAGACAATTATCTGAATAATGTAATTTTTTATCTTTGAACATGCTTGTCACCAAAAATGAATTCGCGTGTTAGCACTGAGACGCGAGTCATAGGTTCGCCTTAACTGTCTTAGTGACTGCCGCATCACATCTCTCCCGGTTTACTGTCAAAATGTTTCGCACCTCACATTTAACAGTTGTTAGTTGTTACTAACCTGCTTTCGACAAATACCTCCAATCACACAAGATGATGAAGTACAGAATATGAGAAGCATATGTATTTGTTACAAGATTAATTAATTATAAGAATTCAGTCTAAGCAACTGCTATTTTGTATTTTTGTATTTTGTAAAATATCATTTTTCCACTGTCCGCTTGTTGTGATAGAAATTTTCACACTTTCGTTTTTTTATTAAATTGTAAATATCTCCGAAATCAAAATGAAAGAACATAAAGTATGTTTTTAGTTTCAAATAAAATGCTGTGTGATTTGTTAAAAAAACAGAAAATCATAAGCTCGTGTTTTGACTCTTCCTGTTGTTAAAAAAATTCTTTAACGGCGTAAAAAATTACGAAACCTTCTAAATTAATCGTTCCGATAAGAACATTTAGAAAACGAAATAAAAACGGCTGTACATAAAAACTATCAACAACGGTACTATCCGAAATTTCCATGACTGTAAGAAGGTTGAGGTTGAAGTGAGTCCGATTTCGAATCCCAACTAGACTGACACCCGAAAAGATTGCAGCACTCTTTGGACGATTGAATGTTATATACAGGGTGTAAACAGTATGAGTGCATATATTTTAGGTGGAGATAGTCCAAATTAAATCAAACAAAAAACTCTTATAAATCAATGGTCTATGGGCTTTAATAACCAAGTTATGATAACATGTTTATTAAGTAAATTATTGTCAATGCGACAGCATCGCTTATCGGCCGATACCCTCATGTTTGCTTACTAATAAAAAATGACCTGCAGAGTTTTGTATTGAATAATTATGTTTTGTCCACGATTTGCTAGATTTGGGTAAATGAAACATTTAAGAAATAAATGTTTTTTAAAACATTATCGTTCTTAAAACTAATGTTTGGAGGTAACCTTTAAAATTTGCGTAATTCTTTTATGTATTAAGTTGAAGAAGAATAAAAAGCATTTTACTTATAATTTAGAAATAACTTTTCACAAACTACTTTAAAAGATATCTCGAGTACTTATTTTAACTTGCATATTTTCAAGCTAATTAATAATATTATTATTTATATTGGATAATAAAGTATCTACTTACACAATAAATAAATTCCAAAATTATAACAACATATATTCAAACATATAACTGCACAAATGCACAAACTACATCTACAGTTTTTCTACATAAAACTTAGGAAACAAACATGACGTTGAAAAATAAAAAACAACGGTTAAAGTTTATAAACATGTGGCGCATAGTGTAGGCGGCTGGCCGCGATGTGCCACGTTACCATATCTTCTCGATATATTTATGTCGAGTTTTCATTAAATTTGAAAACTGAAAAAAATGGTTTCTTAATGAAATTGGAATTAGTGAAAGCATAGAAACTGTCTAGAATTTATATATCAAGCTTTACAAGCATTATGCAAGCAAAATTATGTGTGGGTGACTGAAAAAATAAGGCCAAAATTTGTGACCTTTCCATTTTTTTGGACAAAACTATAGCATTTGCACTCAAACCGTTTACACCCTTTATAACAGCGCTTACTTTATGCGAGGCAGTTTGGTTTTGAGGCAGTTGGTTTAGAGGCAGCATGTACGATACCAGTTGATATTATTAGTCATTATGTTTTTAAAAGAGTTTATTTGTTTAGATAAAAATAAAGAGGTTGAAAGTGAACCTGAATATATGTGAATTTTTGAAACCATAGA
Source organism: Octodonta nipae (assembly GCA_034190945.1). NCBI lineage: Eukaryota > Metazoa > Arthropoda > Insecta > Coleoptera > Chrysomelidae > Octodonta > Octodonta nipae. The sequence goes on along the minus strand of CM067224.1, from coordinate 47,423,406 downwards.
ATCTATTGCAATATCAATATGGCAGAAGTGAGGAAATCGGAGAAAAATATCTTTTTTAGGAGAATGGAAAACGAGGTTTTCCTATGTTAGGCACAAAGTTCAAAATTTTTGGTGATAGAAAATAATTAAATGATGTCAAACACAAGCGAACGAAGGTAAATAACTGTTTAAGAACCTATTTTTAGAATAGTAGAATAATAGTGTATGTTAAAATAATAGAATAATTAACTGATACTACAATTGCAATTTCCACAATTTACGTTTTTTTAAAAAAAAACTGTCCGACGCGTTTCGACTAATGCCTTTGTCAAGGAACTAGACTAACTGGGTATTTCTTGAGGAAGTTGTATTTATATTCAAGGAGTGATATAATTACCAGGTACTTAATTTTGAACAGGATTATTTCATTTTATTATGGGTAAAAGGATTAACTAAAGAGGTTTATTAAGGGGGAATTATTTATTTCTGTCTGGTCGTTATAATGAATTTCCAACAAGTATCGGCCGAATCAATTCAGTATTTAAAATAATAGAGGAAAATATGCATGAAAAAACGTATTAATAAAATCAGTAAAGAATCAATAAATTGATAATTGTAATGGTACATACCCTAAAAACTCCTGAGAAACTGAGGGCTGGTTAGCTGTTGGTTGCGTATTCCTGGTTCTCGCTGCCACAGTTGTTGTTGTGTGGGGGTTCTGCCCACAAGGATTTGGAAATCGTCACAGTGTCAACGTGTTCTAACTGCGTCGGATAATGTTACTGACTTAAACAATTTTATTTCTTGTAAATCACTTTTGAGTTAAAAAATTAATTTGCATACTTTTAACCGACTTCCAGAAAGGAGGAGGTTATCAATTCGTGGCGTATTTTTTTTTGTATGTATGTTACCTGATTTCTTCTCCTGTGGTGAGCCATTTTGAATGAATATGGTCTTGTTTAATTGAATATATATCCGGATTGGTGAAACTTCAAATTGGGAACAGAATTCTGTTGGTAAAGTGATGAAATTTGTGAATAAACACATGTGTGCATGGAAATCGACCAATATCCCTAACATATGTCTATTTTTCGAAAACTCCTTATGAATGTGTATAGTTTTTTAACGTTTAATCTATTAAGGAAGATCCCTAGGTGATCTCATATACTACTCTCCGACGTGTAACTTGCAGTTTTGCAGAAAATCGCCGAACATTCCAAAATTATTATCAAAAATTTCATCGAAATGACATAACAGACATTTCCTCATAAATATTTTAATTCCAACGTAATAGTGCGGGAATTTTAGGCACTGGAAGTTTTAATTGCGAATTTGAAAATTTTCTATGTACATATCAAGCACATAGTAGTAAAGCATAGTATTTTCGGCCCCTTAAATCAATGAGTACAAAGCTCGTTTTGTTTGTATACCAGGCAAATACCTATTTAAATGAAAATTGGTGCTTTTGGTTGTCACATTCTTCCGGCCTAATAGAAAATTCAGTGACAACACATGTCAAACTCTAAACTGCCATTTGGTGAGTTTATACACAGAGTGTTTAGTTATAGCAAACAAAATCACAAAGTAAAGTGATAGAAGGAGTTGCATTTATATGATGATTGAAATATAGGTCGGAGTAGAATTATAGTGGTCCATAGGCAGCCGTATATACAGGATGGTTGGAATATAGAGTGTAGTGGACGTTTGGTGGTATAAAAATGTTGGAAAAAATGTGAAATTAAAATTATATAGGGTGATTATAAAACTGTTATACGATGTGGACGTAAACAAATCATATATAGGATGGTTGAAATATATGCTGGAGTTGAATTATATTTATACAGTGTAAAAAAATATTGATTTTATAGCCCATAAGAAGTTGCATAAAGTGTGGAGAGGAATTAATGTTACACAGGGCGATAATATAAAATGTTAAAAATGAAATAATTTATGGGGTAGCCCACAAGGAGGTATATACTAGGGATATAACGAATATGCGCATTCGTATTCGCGGTTATTCATGCGAATTTTTTGCGAATGTGTTTGACAATGAAAAGCGTAAATATTATGATGTTACTCATTAGGTACATTGCACACTGTATAACTTACTTGTGATTTCAAAAGTTAAGTGATACAGGAAGGACAGGTAGGTTAACTTGTACTTGCAATGAGAAATAACAGTTGTATGATGACATAAATTTCTTTATAACTTTAATGAAAAATACAGTAGTTGTCTGTCAACTACATATATACATTTCTTCTGGAATCCTTACATGTATATGTAATTAGGCAACAATTTAATTGCTAAATAAAATTACCAAGGTATGTCACTTTCATAACATGATATAGAGTTTAATGGCAAAATGAATTTCGAGATTTGGAAGTTTCAGGGAAAACTAGCTCACAGAGATTCAAAATCAGGAGTCATACTGCATATAACGCCGTTTCCTTGTGTTTTCTAAGACAAAGAATTCGTAGGTTAACGAAAACCTGTCAAAGGAATTATGATACAACCTTCTGGAGATTCAATAAGTTGAGAAGAGCGCAACTGATAAAGGTTCTCAACAACTGATCGTGTCAGAGTGCTGCCTTTATTTTTTAAATGAGTTTTAAAATATGCTGGTACTTTCTTGGGTCACACTTCTAGTTTTAAAAATAAGTGTAAAGCTTGAGTATTTCTAGATACAACCTCCTGTTGTATCTGCTCAAGTATCTGTCAAAAAATAATTGTTCTATTACACTATAAAGATCTCCTGATAATAAATTTTGCTTCGTTGGTATTGCTAAATCCACAGACATCATTATATAGTTACTGAACTTGCCTCTTTGTCTAAAAAAACGGATTATGGTGTTTCAGGTTTTTTTTTGGTTGGTAGGCAAATAAGCAATCGTGTTTGTGGAACGCTCAGACTAGCTCCAGGCCTTTTGTCAGAGCTGTAAACGAGCTCTGTGCGGTTCGGGCCATGAGTTGCGTCAAAGTGACAGGCACACTCTGAAATTGGGGGCGAAAACAAACCACTGAACTATCGGGCAATATAAAATCGCTACAGAAGCCCTAATTTAATTTCCAGTAAGGACACAATGAATTTTTTGTATGTGTTTACATGGGACACACCCTATAAAACCCTATTAGTTAGATAAATTTAAATAAACGCACCATAACTGTCGTACTTGCGTTCTTACACTCCTTGGGCCTACTTTGCGCCCACCTGGCTATTGTGTTAGGTGAAATTTCTTAACAAAATCGTAAGTTATGCTTTATTATTATATCGCCTAGCAACAAATTATGGCAGAACTCGCCATGTATCATTCCCTAATTTAAAGTAGCCATGCAAATTTTATCGTCATTAGCTAGTTCATTTTCACAGCTGTCAATTCAAATTAGTAGCGATAGCCAACAAAGCGAAATTTGTGTTTACGCCTAGATAATTTTGAAAAATAAGAGAAATTAACTGTCAGGATGTTAAAACATACCTTGTCATAAGTCAGTTATTTTTTGACCGGTTCTCATGCATTCAATCTCATTTTACTCAGAAATATACAAGCTTTCAGAATTTTACTTTTGGGTGGGCCATCTAATTTTTTTTTAAACTAGCGGTCATTTTCAACACGGTAACATTTATGTCAGATCTGTTTTGACAGAAAATTAGTTTTTTAGTTTAGTGTTGTTGCCGAATTTATGCGAAAATGCCGTACTTCTATGGGCCGAAAAGAAGCGCCGTCCGCTCCGTATGTGAGAGTATTTGTGAAAAAAGTGCGTGAAACTGGTTTGCTCATTGACAAACCAACACGTCAACGTGCTCCTACTGTGCGTACACGGGGGAATATTGATGCTGTAGCACAAAGTGTGGCCGATACTCCGAGCACATCAACTCGCCATCGATCGCAAGATTTGCACATTTCGCGCACTTTTTTGAGGAGAATTTTGCATAAAGACCTCGGAATGACACCGTATAAAGTTCAATTGGTACAGGAGTTGAAGCCAACAGACCATCCAATGCATAGCGCATTGGATGGTCTTCGCACAATGGGCCAATGAGCACTTGAACGAAGACCCGGAATTTTACCGAAAAATCATCTTTTCGGACGAAGATCATTTCCACCTCGGTGGATATGTTAACAAGCAAAATTGCCAAATTTGGGGAACGGAAAATCCACATGTGGTCGTTGAGAAGCCAATGCACTCCCAAAGAGTGACTGTTTGGTGTGGATTTTGGTCTGGCGGCATCATCGGCCCATTTTTCTTTGAAAATGAGGAAGGAGCAGCTGTTACTGTGAATGGCGAACGCTACCGTGCCATGTTGAACGATTTTTTTTTCACGGAAATTGATGAATTGGACATGGACGGCATCTGGTTTCAACAAGATGGTGCCACGTGCCACACATCGCGCCCATCAATTGAGTTATGTCACACTCGATTTGAAAATCGTATAATTAGCCGTTTTGGAGATGTGAATTGGCCATCAAGAAGCTGCGATTTGACACCGCTGGACTATTATTTGTGGGGCGCTGATAAAGACAAGTGTTATGCCGATAATCCACAAACAATTGACGCGCTCAAAAACAGCCGCATACAATTGAAAATGTATTGAAAAATTGGACCGGCCGAATTAGCTACTGCGAGGCCAGCCGTGGAAGCCATTTGAATGAAATTGTTTTCGATAAATAACCGGAAGGATTGTATTTTCGAATAAAAAAAAACAAATTGAAAAATATTCATTAGTTTTTTTTATAGCATTTTCAAAAAAAAAAGTTAGATGGCCCACCCGTTACAAAGGTTAGACTAGTTCGTCACTTTGTTTTTGAAATTGATTTTAAAAATATGTAAATGAGTCCATAAATAAGATTTTTTTGACAATCCTATATAATTTTAGTCTTTATTTGACTCCATAAATTTAATTATACAATTTTTCTGTTTAATTAAAAATCATAAGAACTTCTTATAACTTCTCTTATAAATAAAAAAAAAACTTTTTTGGTTCACTCCAATATGATGACAGCTTAACTGTTGAAAGAGCGTTAAGTGTAAGGGTTTTGGTGTTTAGATACAAAATTTTGTGCTTATACATCTGTGAGACAACAAAGATTCCACAGCTATTTCCATTTTTGTAAAAATAGAAGAGTGGCTTTCTATAATGATTACGAAGCACAATTTAGGTTATAATTTTTGATCAAACCAAAATAAGTAAAGTTTGATCTGATATTCGCATTCGCATTCGTATTCGCGAATATTGGAAGAGAAAATTTGCATTCGCATTCGTATTCGCGAATATCGAAAATCGGACATTCATTACATCCCAATATATACTATGGTTTAAATATAGGACGGATCTGACTCCGTAAATATGGAATGGATTCTACTCCGTTTACAGAAGACAGCTAACAAATTTATGCTTGTCCGTGGACAGTCGCATGTACAGGATGGTTGGTACATAGGGTGGAGTGGAATTATCTATAGTTATACAGAGTTGTCAAAAAAGCTGAAAAAAGGTCACATGGCGTGATCCATAAGGCAAAAATATATTTTGGGCTTATTAAGTCAACACGTACTAGTACATTTTGTTCGTAAACATTTATGTGTCAATTTAAATGAAAATGAATCATTGTTGATGTTGAGGCTTTCGATGTTACCTGTTCCTGTCTATTAAGGTGATACATACAAAATAAAAAATAAAGAATGAAAACTACCTGAGTTCAAAAAAACTAAAAAAAACTAAAAAAAAATATATAACCGACTTCCACCTATAACTAAAAACGTAAAAATAATTATAACAAAATACAACTCTACAGATAATAATACATTCAATGTTGTTAGGTACCTACCCAGGAAGTAAAAAATGTAAACATTAAAAGCTGCTCGCTCTGTGCAAATTAATTACCTACCAATCTAGTATATTTTTGAAGTAGGTACCAAGCAACAATCAAGTTTGACGAAGTAGTAGATAAGTACGCAATGAAGAATTTTAGATTTGCTTGGCACCGACTTCAAAATGTTTACATTTTTTACTTCCTGTATAGGTACCTAACAACATTGAATGTGTTATTTATTTGCTAGAGTTGTATTTTGTTATAATTATATTTAGCTTTTTAGTTATAGGTGGAAGTCGGTTATATATATATTAAATGTTTTATAAATTGTATTATTCTGACTTGATTCCTTATATTTTTCAATAGCTATCTGAAATTCGGAAAAAATATGAGTAAAATATAATAAACGTCAAAGTAAATCTCAAATAAATGTTCTATACAAATCTTTAAAATTAAAGTCAAGAAATGTGACACAAGAATATTGATCGTACAGTTTTCATTTTGATTCATTTTAAATTGTTTATTTGTTACCTCATTACGTAAGAACTACTGAACTGATTTTGCTGAATCTTTTTTTGTTGCAAAGCTTATAGTGTGACTTAAAATCTGGTATGTTCTATATATAGGATAGGTAGGATTAAATGGATTTAAAAATCTTGAAAAAAAGATATATTAGGTGGCCCGTAAGTAAGCAGATATACAATGTGGTTGAAAAAAGATTTATTGAGTGGACCATAAACAGTTGTATATACCAGGTGGTTAAAAAACGGCTGGAGTTGAATTACATGTATACAGGGCGGATAATAAATGTTATATTGTTAGGGTCATAAGTAGTGGCATATACAATATAGGTGAAATAAGGGCAAAATAGAATTATATTTATACAGGGTGGATAAAAAAATGTAAGTAGTTAGGATATTTGAATTTTCTTGAGCTATTATTATAGTTATGAAATGGGTTGAAAAAAATGTTATAAGCAGTTGTTTATACAGGGTGGTTGAAATATAAGATGGAGTGGAATTATAGTTTATAGAATAGTTAAAAATTTATAACCACAAGTAGTTCACAAGTTCACAAGTAGCATATTATAGGATGGTTGAAATATGTAGCAGAGAATAATTACAGGTATATCTACTGGTGGGTTTAAAAAATATAAAGATGTTATGATATACAGCCTGTTTCATATACCGGATTATAGGGTGGACTAGAATTCTAAGTATACAGGGTGGTGAAAAAATGTTATATAGGGTGGCTCATAAGTAGCTGCATATACAAGGTTGTTGAAATATAGCGTGGAGTAGAACAATAATTATACATTGTGGATAAAAAAAGTTAGAAAAATTTTGGAGTACCTAAATTACCTAAATTATGGGGCAACGTCAAGTTATCATTACACAGTGTGCAGTTTTGGTGAATTTTATTGGAAATTAATGGATTTATATTTATACAAGGTGGTACACTGACAGGAAAGGTAGATATAGCGAAAAAAAAACTACTACCATGTTCGATAACACACCATTAGTCAATTGGTTTCACCGCATGCACCAAATATTAGATACTTGCATAGCTTAGCTTTTATTCAAAATTTGGAATATGCCGACATGTTTCCAAAAAAATACAGATACATCAAGTGCAATTTTACAGGGTGTTCCATATATAGGTTATGTGAAAGTTAGAACGGAGTATAATTACATGTATTTAAAAAATCTTGAAAAAAGATATATTAGGTGGTCTGTAAGCAGCTGCATATATATAATGTGGGTGAAATATGGAGGTGGTTCAAAAAAGGTATATTGAGTAGATCATAAATAGTTGCATATAGCAGGTGGAGTTGGATTATATTTATACAGGGTGGATAACAAAATGTTATATTGTTAGGTTAGAGAAATGGAGTACTTGAAATATGGGGCGAAGTTATAGTTACACAGGGTGATTCAAACAAGGTTAGAAAAAGTTGCAAATTAAGAGTGAATTAAATGAAGTGTGGAGAGAAATTATACTTTATACTGTGGTTAAAAAAATATGAGGAAAAATTGTGAAATAGCGTAGCTCATAATCAGTTACACAGATTGAATATTTGAAACATAGGGAGGGGTAGAGTTAACTAGTGGAGTATATAAAAATTGTTATGTTGGGTGCCCAATAAGAAGTTGCAGTTTGGTGAAAATTATTGAGAAGTGATGGATTTATATTTATACAGGGTGGTAGAATAGTACATGAGCTGTTGCATATATGCAATATCTGAAACATGGGGTGAAGTAAAATTATAGTTATACAGTGGGATTAAAACAATGTTAAAAAAGTTGAACATTCGAGGTGGTTAACATATAAGGTGGAGACAAAATATATTTTCCAGAGTGGTTAAAAAATGTCAGAAAAATGGTTATTTAGCGTAGTCCATAAGCAGTTGCATAGATAAGAAAGTTGAAATATAGAGGGGATCAGAGTTATAGTGTTTAAAAATGTTATATATGGTAAAAAATGTCAGAAAAATGGTTATTTAGCGTAGTCCATAAGCAGTTGCATAGATAAGACAGTTGAAATATGAGGGGTTCAGAGTTATAGTGTTTAAAAAATGTTATATATGGTGAAGCAAGATGCATATACAGCGTGGTTGAAATATCTTGTAGAATAAAAGTATGGTTATACATAATGGTTCAAAAAATGATAGACAAATAACTAAATAGTGGTTGAGTTATAGCTACAGGAGGCAGTTCAAAAAATATTGATTAAAATTATTACATAGGGTGACCATATAAAGTTGCGGTTTGGGTAAAATATGTTGGGGATTGGTGGACTTATAGTTATACAGAGTGGTACAAAAAAAGTAATATTGGGTGGCCTATAACTATAAGTATAAAGTAGACCATGAACAGTTGCGCACTGATATATGGAATACCTGACATATGTTGCGAAGCAAAATTATAATTATATATTGTGTTTAACACAATGTTAGAAAAAGGAGCATATAAAGTGTGAAGACGCGAGATGTAAGACCGACATCTAGGATTTTGAGAGATTTAGTACACAGAGGTTCCGAATCTGGAGCCGTTCCGTGTAATTGCTGTTCCTCCTTAACTCCCAGTACAGAATATCACGATAAAATTTTCAGGTTACTTCATCTGTCAGAGATATTGAATCCTCTCTTCGGGATGTCATTCCTTTGCACGCAAAACAATATATATATTATATATAACATATATTGTTTCTGGTCAGGGAACCTTCATCAGTTGCGCTTCACACAATTGAATGTCCTCTCGAACACTTCTTTATGTATTTGATACATTTCGTTAAATTTGAAGACGCGAGATGTCAGACAGGCATCTAGGATTTGCGAGAGAATTAGTACACAGAGATTCCAAATCTGGAGCCGTTCCGTGTAATTGCTGTTCTCCCTTACAAAGGAATGACACCTCGAAGAGAGTATTCAATATCTCTGACAGGTGAAGTAACCTGAAAATTTTATCGTGACATTCTGTCCTAGGAGTTAATGCAAGTCTAGAGAAAGGCCCAAATATCACGATACACACATTTATATGTCTATATAATTATTTTAGTGAACTTCGTATCTTATGCGCATGTTCGAAAATGCGTGATTATTCGCTTCTGTCATTGAGAACTCAGTTGAGGTTATGTTTTCTCTCTGTTTGGTCCATATACTTAATACTAAGTATGTTGTTTGATCTGTGATTACTGATTTCCCACCACGATTGAACTGACTCACCACAGTTACATTATCTCAACCGACACAAGTCAAGTACTTTAAAACTGTAAATCTACTCTTAGTCGGTGACCCTTTCATTTACGGGCGATAGCAGTACCAATATTAGTATTAAGTATATATTGAGCACTCAGCTATATAGTATTAAGTATATTTGGTCACCAACCATAAACATTGCGATTGTTAGGCGTGACGTCATAACATAGAGATCCGTGGGCAAACAACAATATACCGGCTGTTAGGCATGACATTACAACATAGCGGTCTGTGGGCTGACTAGAAGTTGACTGCTGCCAAAATAAATCCAGCGCAGTTGAGAAAATTAGAATAAAGTAGCGTTATGGAGACGGGTGGATTATATGTCTTTAGAATGAATACATCTGAAAGTAGAGAGGAGGGTTACAGCCGTTGTCTGTTACTGTTTTAGTCTTGCTGTCGTGGATTGCGATAGTTAGCAGATGTTTTTCGCCGCCGCTACTGGGTGCGTGCTTGGGTGCGGTTTGGATGCCGGGGATGTTTGTAATTGGTGTATATAACCAGACAGGTTTGTGTGTGTGTGCCAATATAATTAATTATGAAAATATTTTGGTTATAAAGTGCATATATAGATATGTAATTTTTAGATAAAATGGAGAACAGTTCTCTGGGGCATAATTCTTCAGTTTTTATTTGGATTGTTGACTATAAGATGGGAAGTTGGAAGAAACATTCTTCAATGTTTCGGCGACAAAATAAACAACTTTTTAAACCACGCATTTGCTGGTGCCGCATTTACCTATGGGGATTTTCTTGTCAATGAACAAGCAGTTTTTGCTTTCAGAGTGTGTAACCTTACCATTATTTTTTTTTCTAAAATAATGGTTTCTTCTTTCAGGCATTATCTACAATATATTTTGTTAGCCTTATGGTCAACGTTCTTTATTACTACGGTATAATGCAAAAACTTATTTCAATTATAGGGATTTTTCTGAGTTGGGCGATGGACACAACCATATGTGAGAGTTTGAACAGTGCAGCCAATATATTTTTAGGTCAAGTAAGTATTATTTTATTATATTATGGTACATTTTTATTTTAGTAAATACTTTTATAAATTCATGTAAGTTTTTACTGGTTGCTGTGATCGTAAAACGTCCTTATCGTTCGGTAAAATATGCACCATTATCACCTTGCCCCAGTATAAGGAATCAACATATCGGTCACTTACAAATTGTTTGTATTTTTAGTGTTCTGTACAGTGTACAGTCTGTACCATTTTGGTTGAGATTGCCAGGTTACTCGGTTGTTATTGAAGATAGAGTCTCGCGGTTCTCACATATCTGTTCTACTTTTTTGTGAAACTCAGGATGGCCATATTAGATTTTGCATAAGTGTTTCCATTTATAAGATACAGGGCGATTTTGATAATTTATACTTTTTGGACCCCTTCTATATCTACGAAGTTATTAGAAATACTCTTGCGCTAAGAACTACGTCTAATAGAAAATTTTGCATAGAATCCAGTGGAGTACTCAATTTTTTTTCCGAGTATGGTTTTAAAGATACTAAACAACATTATATATTTTTAAATGGAACACCCGGTATTTTATTATTTCATTGAATTCGTTATTTTTTCCCTTTAAAATAATGTATAATACAATACACATGGTATTATTAGAAATGCTAAAAAACACTAAAAAGCTGAGTTTTTTGCTAGTAGGCCGTGTATTTTCCATTTAAAAGGAGAATCAAACAAATAATTCCTTTTGAGATTTTTTATAGGAGTTTATCAGCAAAAAAAAATAATGTTAACAATAATTCAATAACATAAAACACGAAATTTAGGTACCTAAAAGCAACTAATAAATAGTTATACATCGTTCATTATGTATAACAAACAGAACAAGTATTACAAATCAAATATCTATCTTAAAATTAATTTTGGACATTATTTATTACCTTATTGATTTAACTGTTCAAATTGTTGTCCATTTTCCCTAACACATAATTGGCAAACCTTTCCATCTCGCATGAATCCATTTAAAATTATTATAGAATTCCGCCTTTCGGAACAATATTTTATCTAGTGAGCGCTGGAGAGAAAAACGCAAATCTGATCAAGCTGTCATTGTTAGTAACTATTGTGTTTTATCGTGTTTGAGTTTACAAGATCATTATATAAATAATTATTCGTGAGTTTGCTGGTTGATAATTGATAATGGCTGGAAGAGAATTCGAAAAATACTATATGATACAATGTTTAAATCAATGTTATGAGAATGTTGAAAAAGCTTTAGAACTATATTTCCACAGGTATAAAGTACGAGTATTTTACCATAAGATATTTCATGAAATCGCGTTTTTTAAACTTTCAGATATCCAGAGAGGCATCAACCTAGTCGAGCAACTATATTTAGACTAATGAATAATTTACTAAGTTTTGGTGCATATTCTAAACCTCGATCAAAGGTGTATAACAAAGAAAATCGAGAAATGAATTAAATAAATGTGTTAGCTAGCGTTCATGCCTATCCCCAGACTTCTTGTGCGAAATTAAAAAAATTACACTGGAGTTTCTCAATCACGGGTTCAAAGAATTTTAAAAAAATATAAATTTAAACCTTACAAAGTCAATATTGCCCAGCACTTATACCCTGGTGATGCAGCAAGACGGTTAAATTTTTGCAATTGGTTTTTAGACCAAACCCGAAGGACAATGATTTTGTAAGGAAAGTTATTTGGTCAGACGAATCTCATATAAGCAGTGCCGGTATATTTAACAGGCAGAATACAAGATACTGGTATGATGAAAACCCGCACTTAATTTTTGAGCGACAACAGCAGGGTCTATTTGGTTTTAATGTAGCCTGTTTCATACTGGGGAAAAAAATAAAGTACCGCTTTTTTGAAGGAACCCTTACCGCCAATAGGTACTTGACAATCCTAGAAGACTTATTACCCGAAATATTGGAAGATGTTCCCCTCGGCTTTTGCAATTCTATACACTTTCAACAAGATGGCGCCCCTGCCCACAATTCTAGATTAATTGGGCGCTTTTTAGAAAATAATTTTCAAGGATGTTGGATAGGAACACATGGATCAATTAGGTGGCCTCCAAGATTACCTGATTTATCTATATGGGACTTTTTTTGTGGGGTTATTTGAAAAATAAAATATATACCAACAGACACAACAGTCGCGAAGAACTTCGTGCCGCAACGGAGGCAGCTTTTCGGGATTTACAAAGGCGACCTGTTATAATTTTAAATGCACTCAGGCCTATTGGAAAGGTTTGCCAATTATGTGTTAGGGAAAATGGAAAACAATTTGAACAGTTAAATCAATAAGGTAATAAATAATGTCCAAAATTAGTTTTAAGATAGATATTTGAATTGTAATACTTGTTCTGTTTGTTATACATAATGAAAGATGTATAACTATTTATTAGTTGCTTTTAGGTACCTAAATTTCGTGTTTCATGTTATTGAATTATTGTTAACATTATTTTTATTTGCTGATAAACTCCTATAAAAAATCTCAAATGGAATTATTTGTTTAATTCTCCTTTTAAATGGAAAATACATGGCCTACTAGCAAAAAACTCAGCTTTTTAGTGTTTTTTAGCATTTCTTATAATACCATGTGTATTGTATTATACATTATTTTAAAGGGAAAAAAATAACGAATTCTATGAAATAATAAAATACAGGGTGTTCCATTTAAAAATATATAATGTTGTGTAGTATCTTCAAAACCATACTCGGAAAAAAAATTGAGTACTCCACTGGATTCTATGCAAAATTTTCTATTAAACGTAGTTCTTAGCGCAAGAGTATTTCTAATAACTTCGTAGATATAGAAGGGGTCCAAAAAGTATGAATTATCAAAATCGCCCTGTATCTTATAAATGGAAACACTTATGCAAAATCTGATATGGCCATCCTGAGTTTCACAAAAAGTAGAACAGGTATGTGAAAACCGCAAGACTCTATCTTCAATAACAACCGAGTAACCTGGCAATCTCAACCAAAATGGGATTCACTGTACATTCATTATACGGAAACCCTTATATAATGACCCCTTAGTCTGTCACAGTCAGTTTTCTTATAAACTACTGGCGGAAAATGTTCGAAATTGGGTATCGGCATCATTTAAGAACCTGATTAGAAGTACATAGCGCAAATGAAAAAACAATAATCTTGGCGAGTGATGACAATAGTTTGAAGATTGACACAAGTATGTTCGAAAAGTAGCAGTAAAAATAAAAACATATGGCCCAAGAACCAAGAAACCAATGGTCAAAGAATTTTTGCAAGTAAACATTATATATGTTAGATTGCAGTCCATCGCGAATGGAACAATGTGGTTTCCCATGTTGTATCCGGTGTACATCTGTTTCATGTTTTGAGCTCTGAAAAGAACAGTTAACCTGACGTTCGCCAAACTCTCATTATGCATTTTCAAAGGTAAAAATCTGATAATAATCATTTAGACCCCTACAGACATATCGCTAATATCCGTAACTTCCTGAAAGAGATGCCCATATTTATTATATTTTCTAAATTTAGTGATGATTTTGAATAATTGCCGGATAATTTCTATAATGACGGAATTATTCACATTTACCGTAACATAATGTTATAAAATTTATCCACTCAATCCCTGGTGAAAGCAACGTAAAACAGTATTCGTTCCAAAGCACATAAAAACATAAATTTCTACAGTTTTCTAAATGGGCAAGAATCAATCTAGACGCTGTGAACGAATCAGAAAATTCGGCGTACCCTATATAAGATGATATTAATTTCAGTAGTTAGTTAGTAAAGCTTACCTATTGTTATGATTTCAATGTTATTGTACTAGAATCAGCTGTTGAGAATAATTTAATGTTTACGTGTGAATAAAAGTTCTAGAAAGTGAAGTGAGTGTCATTTTTTAACATTAATTAATTGAAACCACGGAGTTTATTGCATTTTGGTGATCAGAAGTGAAGGATTAAGTGAAGATAAAATAAATTGATTGATGGCCACAACTCGTAGTATGGAAAAAGAAAAAATGGACGAGACTACAAAAAAAATTCAAACAGGTTACGGACGGACTAGATGAAAAAATAACTCAGATCCTGGAAAAACATGACAAGAAGGAGTAACAACATCAAGAAGAAACCCAACAAAGGTTAGGGAAATCTTTTGATGATAAACTTAAAGTTGAGTTAGAGAACCTTGTAATTAATAAAGATGAAAAGCAACAAAATCTTGTTTCCACGATGAAAGGTGAACAAGAAAATCTTGTCACTGCCATGAAAAAAAAAAACAACAAAATTTAATTGAAGGATTATTCTCGAAATTTGAAGAAAAACAGGAACAAATTGAATTAAAAAGACAAAATGATTTTAATGTATTTCAAGAGAAACAGGATCAAGTTGAATTATCCAGGAAAAAAGGTATCTCAAATATTAGAAGAAAAAAGACAACTGCAATTTGAACAATTAATGCAAATAATATCTCAAGTTAATGAAAGAATGCTAATAGTGGAATCAGACCTTAAAGAAATGAAGGACGACATAAAGATTCTAAAAAGTAATGTGGAGATTTTTTAAATCAAAGTAGATGACATCGATTCCATCCAGAGCCAGGTGAAATTGGAAATCAGTTCAATTCAAGACACAGTACAAGATAAAATCAGTGCCATCTAAAACAAGGTAGAAACAGAAATTAAAAAAATGCAACAGGACTTACAGCGATGAAAATACCAGAGCACCATGAGTATCAAAGGTTTCGTTAGCAAACCACCCACACTTGATTGCAGCTCATCTTGGCCCATGTACAAACGGCAATTTGAAGCCGCGGCTACAGCTAATGGATGGGATAATCAGGAAAAATCTACGTCTCTTGTAATTTCCTTAAGAGGTCCGTCCTTAGAACTCCTCCAAAGCATTCCAGGCGATGGATAAGTCAATTTCGACAAGATCATCGCCATCTTGTACAAAAGATACGACAATCAATCCTAGAGTCAAGTATACCAGGTAGAACTAAGTGGAAAAATGCAAAAATCCGGAGAGAGCTTTCAAGAATTCGAAGTGGAGATTAGACGGTTAGTACACTTGTCCTACCCAGACCTGCCAGAGGAAGCGAAAGACCAGTTGGTCACACAGAGTTTCATAACCGGTATCAGAGATGTGTAAGTATAAAGAAAATAAGACTTAGTGGCATCAAGAAAAGTAATTAAGATTTACTTCGGGCCTTGGAAGTAGAGGCAGTCATGAACATGACCAAACCGAGGGTGCGAGCAGTTTCCTTCAGCCAGGAAGAACCAGAACCATCCCTCCAGGCAGTGTTGTCCGGAATCCATAAACTACTAGAACTGTCACAAAGAACTGGCACCAGAAGAGTATATTACCGTTGTGGGCGGACAGAACACTTCCAGACTGCAGAGTGAGGCTACCTGAACAGTCACCGACCAGGGGTAACCAACAAAACAACCACCTGTCCAGGGACCGTCAGCCAGTCAGTATAAGGGGGCGAATGCTGACTGACCCTCTACCAGCCCCCAAAACATTATCCATCCGGGAATATTGCCGAGATAGCAGCAGCCTAGTCATCACGGGCACCATCAATGGCCGAGCAATTACCATCACCATCGACACCGGCGCCGCTGTGTGCATTACCAAGTCCACAGTTTTTAAGGCATCGGAAATCCGGCCATTTACTAACAACATCCAGCTCAGAACAGTCCATGTCAATACAGGATGAGGCAAATATAGTACTGCAGATAGGGCACAACAGAATCCGGCATAGGGTGCTGGTAGCAGATATTGAGGATGATTTTATACTTGGTTGGACCTAATCAGCCAACATGGATTTATGTTCGACCAGCGATACGATGTTCTTGGATTCCTAAATGAGGAATTTGTATTGACACGGCTCGTCAACAGCTCAGCAACGTCGATAAAAATTGTAGCACAATCTTTAACTAGAATTCTCGGTGGAACGGAACATATTATTCATGGGCAGTAAGAAAGCAATCATGGGAGCTGCGTTGGAATGTTGGAGTCTGTATATTCAGCTCATGACCACTTAGTTGGATGGGCTATAGTTAAAACCGGACGAGACATACCGACTGAGTCCTTAATTTGACCAACATCGACATGGTCAAGAGTTTCTACAACAGTTTGCCGATCATTTGAAACACCTTACACCAGAGGAACCGAAGAAAGGCAAGCAATTTATTGCAAATCACTGGCAACTTTTTAACAGCAAAGATGGAATCACTGGTCACACCAAGATCATCTAGCACCGAATAGATACCGGAAAGGCTCGACCCATCAGAATACCACCTAGGCGACTACTCTTGGGGCAACAACAGGCAGTCGAGGAAAACATCGAGCCCATGTTGCAAAATGGAGTTATTGAGCCATTCCATCAGCCCATGGTTCGCTCCCGTCGTGCTAGTTAAAAAAAAGGATGAAACCACCCGATTTTACGTGTATTACAGAAAGCTGAATAACGAATAACGAATAAAGACAGCTATCCACTACCTCGAATAAATGACACTCTGACCACAGTAGTAGGCTCCCGTTGGTTGTCCATGCTAGACCTAAAGAGTGCCTACTGGCAGGTTGGTCTACACGGAAACGACAGAGAAAAGACAGCGTTCTCCACCAGTAAAGGGCTGTTTCAGTTCACGGGCATGCCCTTTAGGTTATGTAATACTCCCGCTACATCTGAGAGGCTAATCTGGATTGCGAAACATCATTCAGACGACTGGTGGCACTATGTTCCAGCCCAATCCTAGCATTTCCTACATAGGTTTGGGGGCCGTTCTATCCCAGGTGCAAGATGGTGAAGAGAGGGTGATTGTTTACTACAGCCGTGGATTCTCGAAGCCGGAAAAAAAATATTGCAATAATAAGGGCTGTAGACCATTTTCGCAAATACCTCTATGGTCGTCATTTCCTAATCCGAACAGATCATGCTGCCTTCAAATGACTGTTGGACATGAAAACACTGGAAGAACTACTAGCCAGGTGGATGGGGAAATTACAGCAATACCATTTCAAGGTTGAACATCGTGCCGGTCGTTTGCATAATAATGCCGATGTTCTATCAAGAAGACCCTGTAGAGCAGAAAGCGGACATTGTCTTAAGACGGAACAGCGAGAGGATATCTCTATCAGACAGATCCGAGTGCAGGCCAATGACGACTCAACAATGGAATACTGCATTCAGGACCAAATGGCTGATCCAGGGATAGAACCAATCCTGTCACTCAAAGAGAGAGGGGCACCTAGGTCAGCGAGATACTAGGGCGTCCTGAAATCGTTATCGGCCCAATGGGACTCTCTAAGAGTGGAGAACAGAATGCTCAAGCGAGTTTGGGAAAGCACTGATGGCCGAGAAAGCAAGAAAAAAGAAAAAGGTACCAGTCATCCTGACCGAGGTACATGATGGGGTTACCGGGGGTCATATGGGCATGAATAAAACCCTAGACAAAATTCGTCAGTGGTACTACTGGGTAAATTACTTCGAAGACGTCAGAGCTTGGTTCCGGAAATGTGACACCTGTGCAGCCAGTAAGGGCCCGAAGACCCGGACCAAGGCCAGAATGCAGCAGTACAATGTGGGCGTCCCATTTGAGAGAATTGCCATCGATGTCGCCGGTTCGTTTCCCGAGTCTGAGAGGGGGAACAAATACATTCTGGTCGCAATGGATTACTTCAACAAATGGCCTGAGGCATATGTGATACCCAATCAAGAGGCAACCACGGTAGCGACGGTGCTAGTAGAATAGCTATTCAGCAGGTTTGGCGTTCCGTTGGAACTACATTCAGACTAGGGGCGTAACTTCGAATCGAATGTATTTCAGAAGGTCTGCACGATGTTGGCGATCAGGAAAAGGAGAACAACACCATTGCACCCACAGTCAGACGGAATGGTGGAAAGATTCAACAGGACCTTGGAACAACACCTATACAAAGTCGTCAGCAATAACCAGCGTGATTAGGATGAGCAAATTCCCCTATTCCTGTTGGCATATCGCTCAGCCGTACATAATAGTACAGGCCTGACTTCAGCCAGGGTCCTATTCGGAAAACAGCTGCGAGTACCCTGCGATTTGGCTCCCCCGAAGAACCTTGCCAAGACATCAACGATTATGCCGATCAGCTCTGACATAACATGCTGGCAATACATGAATTAGCCCGAACGCAGAAGTTGGCCACCAGTGACCGGATGAAGACACGTTATGACCTCAAGCCCAATTCAGTCGGGTTCCAAGAGAGGGACAATGTCTGGCTGTACAACCCCCAATGGAACAAGAGTAAATCTCCAAGGTTTACACCAGCCTGGGATTGTCCATACGAGGTGGTCATTAATCCAATGACGTCGTCTACCGTATCCGTCGAAACCCCAGGGCTAAGTTGAAGGTGGTCCATTTAGATCGACTTGCTCCCTACCATGGAGAGGATGTTTTTGATCGGGATGATCAGAATTAAAGGGAAGGCAGTGTTATAAAATTTTTCCCACTCCGTCCCTGGCGAAAGCAACGTAAAAGGTAAAACAGTATTCATTCCAAAGAACATAAAAACATCAATTTCTGGAATCTTCAAAATGACAAGAATATCAATCTGGATGCCGTGCGAACAAAGGTAGAACAACCAGAAAATTTGGCGTAAGAGGATATTAATTTCAGTAGTTAGTTAGTAGAGCTTACCTATTGTTATGATTTCGATGTTATTGTATTAGAATCAGCTTTTGAGAATAATTTGATATTTACGTGTGAATAAACCCACGGAGTTTATTGCAATATATATTACTGTACCAAATAAATAATATAACAATAATGTAGTTCAATAAGTCGGTAAAAAGTAATACTGCATATATGAGGTCTGATAATTATTTAGTATGTGTACAAGGTAGGAAAACCGGTGGGAAATTGTAATTGCAGGGTACGGTAAATAGAAAAATGCACACGGCGTCTTCAAAATAACGCTAAAATTTCACTAAGATCTTGATTGTGGCAAAAAGCAGTTGATTTAGAAATTACAAAATAATCCTAAAATCATCATCGCAGATGCAGTATTTGGAGATTTTACATGAAAATCAGTAAGAAAGTAATTACTATAAGATTGTATATTGTGTATAATATGAAAGAAAGTAACATAATGCAAATATCAAAGATATCGCTAGTGTGACTATACTGTAACATATATGAGATGGTTTGAATAGAATTCTATGGAGTCTTGGTTGCTTAATTGGTTGAAGATGATATATTTAATTTTATTAATTAATTGTTTTTTTTTTATAAAAAATATAAAGTTGATATAGGACTTGGAATTACGTACTTATTTGTTTTGTAATTTGTTGTTAGGGGTTAGAGGTTCGTTTATAAATAACTATAGTTTAAAAAACTAAAAAATACGCTTTAATAGCAAACCGAACTAAAAAGCAGAAAATAATTTGAACAGTTTATATTACAGCAGTAGAAAGTCGAACAATCAATCATGATTAATTACCTTAAAATAAAAGTATAATAAAATTTAGTTATCAACAGAATAATTCGATTCATAGTAAAAAGCGTGGGGTGCATTATATTATAGTTGCATAACTCAGTTTTTAGTTTATAATTAAAAAGTTTGCTTCATATTTGCGTAACCTTTCCATTTCATTACCGCATGTTCCACTACTGCCAACTAGATGGCAGTAGTTAATAGACAATGACAAAAAGACAACAAATGGGAAAATTCAACTTAAAGAATTCTATTGTCATCGGCCCTTGACACGTGCCAAATTTCAACTTAATCAGAATTGTGTGAAAATTACGTTGAAAGTTTCCGTTACATAGATACATACAAGTCGACCTAATAAAAGCGTATTAAAAAGCGTTTTAATATTCCATCTAGGCTAAATCATGGAGAGTTTTTCTAGAGTATTTTTTTGGCAGTCTACATCATTAACTTCTTCGTTTTCTGTGATGAAAACCCCACGGTAATATTTGTGTTCATGTTTATTGAATGACTGAACGAGATGAGAAAAGTCGATTGTCAGCTCCACATCCACATCGATAAACGTAACCTGATGATGCAACTGCCATCATGTTTTCATTGTTTTTCTCTGGTATCCCCTGCAACTTAATATTTTTAATTTTTTTAAGAATTATATTTGAATTTTTTTATTCCTCAATAATTACTTTGTTGAATCAAAATTCTGCAGATACGAACCTATTCGTCTTGTTTGGTGTTTAGGTAATTTAATTGCTGGCGTATATCACTCATAAAATATGACAAGTTAGCGTGAGTTTTTACATCCGGTTTGTTAAAATACACGGATGTTTAATTTTCGTTTCCACCCTCGGTACTGCTTTTTGTTTTGTGAAGTTTGTTGTTACACCCATAAATCGAGCGTAGGCGAACCGTTCGTGACATTGCAAAATTTGTAATTTTACATGAACAAGTGCCTCTCTGTCTATGGCACAAGGCCATTTGCTTTTGTTTTTTAACTGTATAAATCGAACGGAGGCTTGTCCAAACGAACCGTTCGTTATATTGCAAAATTTGTCATTTTACATGAGCAAGTGCTTCCATAATTACAGTCAAGTACAATCACTAAGAAACTGTACTCCGAACAGTATATTCATGTATTAGAGGGACATATAAATGTAAAACTAGGCTTTCCTGCACAAGAGCACTTAATGAATATCTCTTTTTATCAGAACTAACAATTTTGCGTCTCAGACAATCGTTCAGATAGAAATGTTAATCTTTACTAAAATAAACCACATTATGCATAACCTTTTTGGTCGATTGCAAATTAGAAGTGATTGTTACAGACCAGTATTCTGTTTCTTAAATGTCTCGATAAATCTCATCATTACAATAAAGGATATAAAAATTATTTTTACGTTCCAGAGTGAAGCTCCACTTCTGCTAACACCATATTTGAAAAATCTTACAGATTCTGAAATACATTCCTTGATGACATCTGGATTTGCTACTGTTGCTGGTAAATAACTTTTTATTTTGAGGCTTTTAAAATTATTTTGATAATAACTTTTTCTTAAGGATCCGTTATGGCGGCTTACATATCATTTGGTGCTAGACCACAAGACTTAATTACTTCAAGTATTATGTCTGCTCCAGCTGCACTTTGCTACAGCAAGCTCATATATCCAGAAACGGAGGAAATTAAGGTCCGTAAGGAAAATATTAAAGACGTAACAATGTAAGTATGTTAATGGGCTTAGAGTGATTAATTTGAAATTACTATTACAGGAATTCTCTAGAAATTAATAATCTTAATAAAAAGTAATTAACCGAAAAACAAACGTTTAACACAAAAACCTATTCTCCTAAATGAACGATTATATAAAAAATGCCAGAAATTTCTAGTATGAATGGGAGTCCTCTAGAAGAACTGAGAGAGATTGTCCCGAAACACCAGCACCATGCAGTAGTGTAGAAATAAAGACAATTATTTGATAAGTAAAAATTGTGTTGCAACTTATATCTGTGGTGTCAGAAGTGAGATTAAGTGGATTTTAAAATATGAATTTACGATGAAGTAAGGAAATGTTCAAAATTTTATGAGGAATTAAATAAAATTAAGGAAAAGGGTATAAAAATAAGATTCAGATACGAGAAGAAGATCTTTTGATGTGAAACGAAAAATTGATTTAGAAAATCTCGTAACCGGAATAGATCAAAAACAGTAAGCTCATATTAGAATTAAAAAGGCGAGTTGAACTTAAAACATTTGAACTAGAAAGGTAAAATTTCTTAAAAATTCAAAAAGAAGAATTTGAACAATTAATGAAATTAGTAATACGAATCAATAAGGTAGTTAATCCGAAATTACAGTTTATGAAATCTTATACAAATGAGATAAACGACGAATTACATATTCTAAAAACTTCAAATTAAAAAGTGTAGTGCGAACTAGACAAAAAATCAATTGAGAAGTGCAATTAATAACATTCAACAAGATTTGCAGATTGAAAAATATCAGTAAACCCTAAGTACCAAAGGTTCCTTTATCAAATCACACGCATTTGATAGTAGTTAGTTTTGGCCAGGGTGTATTAAGGAGGTGGGCCAACGTCAATACCTTTTTACATTGATTTTGCAGTGACACTATTTTTTTTACTTCAGTGATTATGTGAAAGAGGGCGCTACCAATAGGGTAAATGCCGTTTTGATGTTTTACAGGGTGTTCGTAACCGTTTTCACTTTGATTAATTTGTAGTCAGTTTCTGAGAGAATTTAATTTATAGGAAAAGATTCCAATGCAACCACAACTATTAAATCATAAAATTTCGAAATTCTTTCAGCTATATTTGAGACTGAAGGCTATTTTTTCTTCTTTATCTGGGAAACTGTGAGTCGTAGACATACGAAGTGATTATAAAAAATACCTTATATTTTTGAGTTTTAAACGAATTCAATTTACAATAACAAAGTTATAGTCAACCTTAGTATAAATGGAAGTGGCCAACAGTTTGAAATTAATTTAGTGAAAAAGAGCATTCTGGAAAACACCCTTAACAAAAAATTTTAAATCTCAAACATTTCTTTATCCAAGAAGTAGCTGAGCTTCCCACATGATTTCAATGTTACGCCAATTTGGTGCTGACAAATATACATATGAAACTAGTTTCATCAAAATCAATTTCGTTTCTTTATTGCCACTAAAAACTATGATTTATCCACCAGTGTTGTGCAGTGGTACAAATAATTATTTATTTGTAATTATTAAATTATTTATTTAATAATAATACAGACAAAACCTAAAACCAACTTTTCATTTTATCTGCCACTAATATATTTTTATAAACAACATTCCACTTTTTTTTATCAAAAAAAAAGAATATCAGATTAATACAGCATCTGTAATTAGTTTAAAATTGATTACTAGATGTCATTACCCAACAACCAGAGAATGAACCTATCAAGTGGTGAGTCATTTATTTTTAAAGTTCATATATACAATCAATACATAAAAACCGCTGAAGTTTATAACTAGCTTGAGTAACAAAAGACAATTACTGATGTCATTTTCATCTGTACCAGGGTGTACACCCTGATATGTACCTACTTGCTTGAAAATTTCTCTATCAATTATATCTATAGTGTTTGTTCCCAATTAAAATATATTAGATTTAAACCTTTTAGCCTGATTCATTGTAAATTTTTATATTTGAATAAACTATGACTTTTGTAAAACAAAATACATCTCTATGTTCAAAGATTTAAGCTTTTTTAAATTCTGTTGAGCTGTGTCTAATGTAATACACCGCTGTGACTTGAAGCTTCTCACAATTTCAATCATTATTTGGGCATGTTCAACCTAAAATTATAAACAATCATAACTTTTGTAATTATTTGGTGATTATTTAACTTGCCTATTTCTTCTGAACCTGTATTAATGTATTTCTTAGTTAACAGCTCATTTTTTACATATAAACTGCCTGTTAACACCAAATATGTCAAATAATTTTAA
The DNA here is from genome assembly GCA_034190945.1 of Octodonta nipae. Classification (NCBI taxonomy): domain Eukaryota; kingdom Metazoa; phylum Arthropoda; class Insecta; order Coleoptera; family Chrysomelidae; genus Octodonta; species Octodonta nipae. Next base: position 47,399,427 of record CM067224.1, on the reverse strand, counting down.
CATGTAAAGACATTGTGACACTTTGATTCTCAATATGTTGTGCTTGACAGTATTTTTCTCTCCCGCGAATACAACTTGTTTAACAATAATTCATTTGAACCCACATGACAGATCTGTTCAATCATTTCTAGTGAATCAACGTGAGTGAGTGAAATTTACGAGCTCAATACCGCCGTAGCTTACGGTTACTATGACGTTAATGTCAGCCGTCAGGCAACGATTTCCGTGAAATTGTCAATCTAATAAATGTATTTTTTTGGGTTCTGAGGGGCGAATCCGAATTACCTAAAGTTATCTGACCAAATAGATAATCATTATTATAAATATAATGTCTCAAATCCCCCTGTGACATTCACTTCATACTGCTTTATAATATTAATTTAAATCAACCCTCGTCCGTCATTACCGTATTCGGAGCGGCATCTCTTGGTCGTTTACGAAAATCGTCACAATTAGTGTTCGCTTTTAAAAGCCTTGTTGGCCCACCTCCTTAATACACGCTGATCTTGGCCTATGTACAAACGACTATTTGAAGCATTCGCTGCAATTAACAGTTGGGATAGATAGCCAAGAAAATACTACATTTTTGGTTATTTCTTTAAGAGGTCCAGTGTTGGAGTTTCTGCAGTGCATTCCAAGGGATGAACTGGGTAACTTCGAAAAGATGATTTCAATATTAGATAAGAGAAATGACAATCATTCACTGATCCAAATAAACCAAGTGCGCGTGAGATGGAAAACACAAAAAGCTGGACAGAGTTTACTAGAGTTGGAGGCCGATATTAGCCGTTTAACATACTTAGCGTCTCCAGATTTACCAGAGGATGATAAAAACCAATGTGCTATCCAAAGTTTTATCAGCAGTATTAGAGGAAAACTGAGACTTGGTAGGTGAAAGAATAATATTAAAGCTCTGCATCGTGTCTTGAGGCTATCATGAATATTTTTAAAGCAAGAGTACAAGCAGTTTCCGGCAATCAGGAAATACTGTCTAAAATTACCAAAATAATTGTAATAAAGCAGTGCAGTGGCGTATGTTATCGCTGTAAACGCACAGGGCATTTCTAATACCTAAGGCTCGTATACAGGTGAATAAAGACTTGACAAGAAAGCTATGTATAAGATATTGAACCACTCCTGTCACTCAAGAAGAGAGGGGCACTCAGACCACGATGGGACGAGGTAGCTAACTACTCGGGCATCCTGCAATCATTGTGCCTTCAATGGGACTCCATTGTAGAGAACAGACTATTAAAGAGAGTTTGGAAAATCAGTGATGGTAGAGAAACCAAGTCCCAACTGGTAGTCCCAAAGAAACAGGTACTCGTCCCGACCGAAGTACATAATGCAATTACCGGAGGTCATCTGGGCATGAACAAAACACTGGATAAAATTCACTAACGATATTATTGGGTAGGGGTACTAAGTACATCCTGGTCGCTACGGATTATTTCAGTAAATGTCCTGTGGCATTTGCCATACCCAATCAGGAGGCAGCCTTGCTGGTGAAACAGTCATTCGGCATGTATAAACAAGATAAATAAACCTATCTTATGAAACTGCATAAAGGGAGAACAAATGAACGATGTGTGAATTGTGTAAAATGTTTTGAGTGTTGCTATTTATTTAATTCGTTAAATGATCCTATAACTTTTGAAATATTTAATCAATTTAATCGTATTATTACAATTATTATTAAGTTACCTATTCCGTATTATCCGTCACATAAAATGTTAATTTTCTATATTTGAAATAGTATTTTCGATGTTTAGTAACCTTCTTTTATGTTTTGATTTTCGTTTTAGCTATCTCCTATAATGAAAATATTGATTTTTCGTGCGCATTTTTCTTGTAGACATTATTTTTTAGGGAATATGATTCATTACTGGATGCTGCTGCTAAGGGTGTTTCCAGTGCCGTTCAAATGGTTCTGGGAATAATCGCTAGTGTAATTGCATTCCTAGCTTTCGTCTATTGGATAAATGGTATTTTAGCATTTATGGGTGAATTGGTTGGTAAGTTGCCATTATTTATCAGTTACAAAACAATATATAAGAAATGTAATAAGAGATGGACATAAGTGATTTCTCACAACTTAACCATTTTACAGGCAACTAATGAAATATCTAGCAGCTGAAATTCTGTAGGAGAAATATTTGTAAGGGAACTGAAATATTGATTCAAAACGCATTTATACGACTAAATAAATGCGTTTTGAATCAATATTTAAATACGCAAATGTAAGCCACGGTCTCTTGCCATTTTTATGTTTTTATAACCCACCGAAAATATAACATTTTTCTCCCTTGAAGAATTTTCGTATTTTACATCCTTGTCGTAAGAAAATATAAAATCCACATTAATGCATGAACATTGAGAAAGCATATTTTCGCACATTTGTAATGTTTGTGAAAGAAATAAGTAGCCTTTGAAATACTATTGACAGATTCCGATTTATGAAATAAATTTGATATAACTGGTAAGTTGGAAGTTAAATTGAATGTTACAGTTGAGCAAAAAATGACTTCACAAGAACTGGTTAACATGCTCTTAGTTTATGGTGAAGTAGAGTAAAATGCACAAAATCAGTAAGAATTTTAGAACGAATGAAACATTGCTGTTAAAACCATATTTGAAGATCTACTTGGTTCTTTACTGCAAACCGGTTCTCCAAAACCTTCAAATTTAATTCTGGTCGAAGAAGATACCGGCTTAGCGTTTAAGATAAACAAGCTATTTTGAAGTATGTTCAAAACGTTCTAAGGACAAGTACAACAATTGTTGCAAATGCTTTGGGAATATCAGTCTCTTCTGCGGTAAGAACCTCATATGAGCAACAATAGTTGTTGTCTGGGATTTTTGATCAAAGGAAAGTGTTTTGCCAATGGTTTTTAAGGAGATTAAGCCACGATAGCAGTTTTTCACATATTGTACTATTCACAGATGTAGCATCACTTGCCAGAAAAGATATTATTATAAATTCCGTGTGAGTGCTAAACATTTTTTACATCAAATCGAGTCGTCATTATCCACACCGAAATAAATTCACAAAAAGTTCCACTATAAAAATATTTACTTTCTAACTGCTGATTCACACCGAACAGTTGATCGCTACGTTTCTATTTAATCAACTGTTTTCTCATCGTATGTCAGTAAATTTTATACTAATGCTACAATCTCGAATCTTCCAGTCACGATCTTGACCTGCTAACGTAAAATTCTAATTCCGGAATAGCATCGAATTATTTTTTATACCAGCAAATTTTACGTTCGGAAATCACCTCTTTTTGTCGAATGGTATTTACTATCCGTTTATTTATTCGTTGTTATTGAGCATTAATAATTTATAGAAGGAATCCAATTTTTGGTAGCATGTAATAAAATATTGTAACTCTGCACCCTTTAAGTCTGGTCGTCCCGATAGGAATTATCGTGTCCATGATAGGGAGCCAATCGATGGGAATGAACCACCTTCCTCTTAGTTCTGGGATTCTGACGAGTGCAATAAACGACGTCATTGATCCTCTTGACCACTTCGATTGGACCATCCCAGGCTGGCGTGAGATTTGCACACTTGCCTTTACTCCTCTGTGGGTTGTATAACCAAATTTTATCTTCCTATAGGAAGCTGACAGAATTCGCTGTCAAAATGTGTTTTCATCTGATTACTGGTAGCCAGAATCTGGGTTTGTCATATTCGTGTGTGATCAGCATGCTTTGTCGAAGGTGGTCGGCATAATCGCTAACTTCATGGGACGGTTCTTCTGGTGTGCCAAAGGCCAAATCACATGGTAGTTTGAGCTTTTTCCGAATAATATTCTGACTGGAGTCAGCCCTGTGCTGTTGTGGATGGCTGATCGATAGGTTTACAGGAATAGGAGAATATGCTCAATTCTAAGGTCCTGTTGAATCTTTCCACCATTTCGTCCGATTCTTGATGCAAGGTGTGTTTCCCGTTTTCTTGATAGCCAGCATCGTACACACTTTCTGGAATACATTGGATTCAGATACGCTCTTGGTCTTAATGTAACTCCAACGGGACACCAAACCTGCACCAAAGCACGACGCCGAGCTGCAGTACTATTATATAACTCACTAAGTCTACCACCAAGTGATTAATTATCATATCTCTTGTCTAATACTGAAATCATCGAAATCAATCATTTCGAAGTTACCCTATTTATCTATTGGAATGCACTGAAGAAGTTCTAACGCTGGGCCTCTTAAAAAATACTAAAAATATAGACTGTTCTCAGCTATTTTTTACACCAAGGATATGTATTCACATTGAAATAAATTCACACTACGTTCCACCACAAAAATATTTACTTTTAACAAGATACATACTCGAACAGATGATTGCTGTGTTGCTATCTACTCAAATGAAATAAATCCTTTGAATTTCTATTTGTGGGGCATCTGAAAAAAATTGCTTATAAATGGAATATGCGAAGGATTTACAAGAATAAAAAAAAGCTATGCTTGTAATGACAACAATTTCAACACATTTGTTCCATGAGAGATTTCTTACAAAAGACCACAATTAGTGGTTATTTTGTTGTTAATTAATTACAACTTCTTTTTTAACCAATAGAGAAATAAGAGTAATAAAAATTCTGATAGCGCAAATTAGTTACAATGAAAATAATTCTATACCTCGAATGGATTTCCAAAACAATGGGCCGGAGACCGTAGCTGTAACATTTTAACAACTAAAGATAGCAAAACATTCTGGAAGTGGCAAAATTTGTTTCTAATTGTGACCCTAAACAGTAATTTGTAGCTCTAATCGATACAGAGAAAAACTGGCCTCAGTAGCTTAAATTTAAGTAATTAAAACCACTGTATCTCGAATTCGGCAAGAGCTTCAAAATTGCTTTTAGCGTATCGAATTAACAAACAAAATAGACACATTATTAAATTAAGGTTAACGTGTCGGAAGGTTCTTTTCTTCTTTTAACTGGATAGATTTTATTTGGTATGTTCCATACTTTACTTGCACGCTGCATATGGCCTTATATAACCCACTGTTGTTCCGAATCTAAGAGTTTCAAAATTGCTTTTGGCGTAACCAGTTAGCCACAGAATAGTTACATAATCTGCTCCGTTAAATGTATTGTCTGAAGTTCCTCGAAGTTTCGATGACGGTGGAAGTCCAAGGAACGAGGGACATTGTCTACCAGATTCAGACTAACATATTCCCTGAAGTGCTTTCCTCCACCAAGATACCGTACCCCTCACATACTATAAAACTGATATAGGGTTAATTATAAGCACGAAAATTCAGGAAAATATTAATTTGGTATTACCACGGTGACATGCCATATTGAAATGCGTACAAATTGATACCATAATGCGCCTCTACGAATATCTTCAAGCAGTCTTATATAATGGAGCTCTGAAGCAAAAATCATACATTGGGTCATAAACTAGTAAAACAATACTTAATACCTTGACACTTGAGGTGTGAAAATGCTCATTATACCATTTCTGTTCTTTGAATAATTTATTTTCAAAAAAGTACCGACTTCAGTTGACTTAAAATAAAAACAGTTTAGAAAATGTGTGCAATCAATCACTATTTTCAGACATATTTTCTTTTTTATCTCATTTAATTAAACTATAATTCAATTGAAAATTTTAGCCTATTCTTATCTCTCTATCTCTTTTTCTCCCTCTGTCTTTCTTCCTCTCTATATTTTAACTTTTTTATTTGTTTTATTATTTGGACCAGTTTCTATAAATGTTATTCACTTTATATTGCATCCACACTCTATATACTTCGGTGTAATGGTCACTCCTATATAACTTATTGGTCTATCATTTTCTGAATCACTCTGTACAACTATAAGTCAACTCAACACAATATTACAACGGTCTTGATATCTTTAAAATCACCCTGTATAAGTACAAATCCTCTCCACACTATTGAATCTTTCTATTTTTCTATTGTTTAAATTATTCCTGTTTACCAATGATTTTACTTCGCCCCATATGTCTAGTATTTCCATTTATGCTACTGCTCATGGTCTACCCTATATAACAAAATTCACCATTATGAACCACATTTTATGACTATAAATTTACTCTACCATTTATTTCTATCACCTGGTATATGCAACTGCTTCTAAATTTTTTTTAATCTATGTCTATAATTATACCCCGTCCTACGTCCTATAATTCAAATATCCTAAAAGTTTTGCTTATATAACAAATTTTTGATACACCCTCAATAACAAGAATTTTACTTCAAAAACTTTGTCTAAGCAACTATTTATGTTCCAAACTATATAACTTTTTTAAACCGCCCTGTATAACAGTAATTATACCCCACCTTATATTTTAACCATCCTGTATACTCAACTGCTTCTGAGAATTTTTAAAGCCTTTTGTATAACTGTAATTATTCTCCGTTCTATAACGCAAATATCCACTCTGTGTAACTATAGTTTTGCTCCATTCTTATTTCAACCACCTTATATATATATATATATATATATATATATATATATACATATATATATATATATATATATATATATATATATATATATATATATATATATATATATATATATATATATATATATATATATATATATATATATATATTTGGAACTACTCTGTATAACTAATTCAATTCCAACTTATATTTCAACCATCCTATGTATACCACTGCTTATGTACCACCTAATATTACATGCACACACGCACACACCTTCAAACAACCCTATTCCACACAGAAGAGATCGTCGGAAAACAAATTTTAGATTTAATAAGCTAATGGAATATTTTCTACATTTTCACGCGACTGTAACTTAACTTCGTCTCTAAAATAAACTGACATCAAAAGTCAGTGTATTGAACCTAATAGATGTCGGTGACATCTACCGTCTAGTGAGTAATTTAAGTATATGAAGGCATACTATGCTATAACATATGCAGATGGTTCGAGTGTTTTATATAAAAACACAAAAGTAATTATATATACAGATATATATCCACATAATTAGAACTATATCATTCAACGTATAACAGCCGTTTCGAACCAGGAGTTCTCGTCTATTAGGTTCAATAGTCTGACTGTTGTCTTAGTGATGTGTATTACATCCAAGTATTTCACTTTAAAACTTGCCATTCAAGGAAGCGTATCTGACGAGAACTCCTGGTTCGAAACGGGTGTTATACATTGAATGATATAGTTCTAAATATGTGGATATATATCTCTATATATATTGACTTCAAAAGCATCAAAATGAAAATCATTACAAACACCCTGTACGACATACTTTCATGGAAAATCTTGACATTTAAACTAGATATTTATGATGAAAATTTTACATTTACCATGATGTTTACAGTTTTTGTGCATATATTTTTCCGATTTCAAAAAAATGGTATGTTTTACGTTATAGAAAAATATACGGAATGAAGCTGGAACATATCTTTGTATAATACAATGTATAATATTCAAATTGCGTGAGCAGTTTTAGAGAAAACAGTGAAGATGATGAAACTCGCTGAAATCTAGTCCCTTATTTACTTTTTTCTGATTTTCTAGAAAACCGTAAATCTCATGATATGGACAATTATATGGGACCTTTCTGTACCGTTCCTTAATATAATGTAGTTTAAATCATTAAAATTGTCCAAGCCGTTTCTGAATAATCGCTCGTCATACATAAAAAATAAGTTGTGGATGAATTGATAACCTCCTCCTTTTTGGAAGTCGGTTAAAAAAGTAATTACTATATGGCGCCTGGAAAGTCGACTGTCAGCAAGAAATTGATTGAAAAATGAAACATATTTTCCATTACCTTCGAAAAAAAAATACAGTAAAAGTGTACTGTGGGATAACTAAGTATAAGTTCATCATTAAAATCACGAAATTCAAAATGGCAGATTCAAAATGGGGGATGTAACCCCTAAAACCAAATTTCATCCAACAAAAAAGCTTAGAATTTGTGTTTAATATTGATCAGTTTCTGATTAGTTTGACTCAATATATTTTTCGTGTTCGATATGAAAGTTGTACGTTGAAGTGTCACCGTTAGATATAATCATATCATAAAAAAGATTGCATAAAAAAATTAGTACGTTACCTATCTCTGACTGCACTACACTATGCTACTGTAGTATATTGCATGCAAAAAATGTTATACATTTCAAAAATTCTATTTAAATGTGTAATTATATGAATCTCAAAAAAGACTTTGGTATAAATGCTGACTGGCACTGCCCATCTTACTGCCTATGGAAAGAGTGCTATAGATGGTATTGGCGCACTATTGAAAAGAGAAGCAACAAGAGTGAGCTTACAAGGTTCAAACAGGTAAATTGTTACAAAAAAGATTCAAAGGATGCCTTCCTGTCACAGGAATACAGGATAATATTTTATCAGTGATGAAATAATGTTATGCAAGAAAGTTTAAAATTTTTTAATGATAGCAATTTGTCACAATCAGTAGTCCACAATCAATGAGCAAAAGGACATAAATCTGTATTTACTAATTTTTTAACATTTGCTAGAGTCTGTACACTATCGAGTTTCGGGGATTAGTTTTTAATCAATTTCGTGCTGATTTCAAAGGCAGCAATGGTTTAAAAGTACATCACTTAAATGAATGTTTTGAAGCATCAAGATCCGCCAACATAAATGTTGGGTCTGCATATTATCTGTTTGGTATGAAACGTTCTATATATATATATATATATATGAAGAAATATTTATCCGGGAATACATCCGTTCGTTATATTGATTCATGTTTGAAACATGAATCAATATAATGAACGGATGTTTGCCGGATGAATATTTCTTCATATTGTTCCCTCCGTGAAAGCCTACGACTAGACATATATATATATATATATATATATATATATATATATATATATATATATATATATATATATATATTATTATTTTATATGTTACTTCTGATGTTCTCACGAGTATGAAATGTAATTAATTGACTGTTCTCGGGAATCTCGTGTGTTTCTCTTGTTTGTCTTAGAAAAGACACTTTTTCGACGTTTCAATGAGATCTCACTCATCTTCTTCGGGATTAATGATGTTGTGTAGTACAAATTGATCTGCTGCTGCTTAGCGTCTTTGCTTTTATGCTATTGACCGGGGGGGGGGGGCGTAGTCTTGTTCGCTTGTTCGCTCTGGCGAACCTTTGACGGGTTATGGGTTCGCTTGTCATTGCGCTATTTTTGGGTCTAGGAAGAGTATTCGCTTTATTTGTTCTTTTTTCTTCTGGAGATTTTATTTTAATGCTAATATAGCGGTCTGTTAGTGCAAGTCTCCAAGTGGGTGGGAGGAGTTGCGTATCGTCCCGTTTATTAAGGTTTGTTTTACGTTTTTCTATTTCAATAGATTCCCTGACGACCCTTGTTCTATAATTTTCGCTTTTTGCTAACATCTTCATCTGGTCGAAATCTATTTCATGACCGATATTTAGATGGTGTTGTGATAATGCAGACGTCGTTGTTTTTTAGGGGAATTTTCTCTTTAGGTGACCGTATGATCTCTCCAATCTTTCTGTGTGCCTTGAAAACTGTTTTATATTGTGTTTTGCTAGTACTTTTTCAATTTTGTCAGTTGTGCCCCGTTCGAAGGGTAGAAAGGCTGTCGACATGTTTTCATCTTCTGTTGTGGGTTTTGGTTTTTGTGTAAGTGCTTTCTGTAATATGTGGTGGTTATAGCCATTTGATGTTAATGCCTCCTTTAGAATGTTCAACTCGGCCTTACTGTTTTCGTTGTCTGTTAGAGTTTGAGATCTGTGGGTTAGGGTTTTAACTACTGAGAATACCTGAGCGGGGTGGTGGTGCGAGTTTGCGTTGAGGTATCTGTTTGTGTGCGTGGTTTTTGGTATACTGTGTGTCCAATGGTTCCGACGGGTTTCTTTTTTTATTAACAGGTCGAGGAATGGCAGTTGGTTGTTTTGTTCTGTTTCCTTGGTGAATGTCATTTTCGGGTGTGTTTTGTTTAGATGATCCAGAAACTTATGGAGTTCTTCTCTACCATGTGGCCATATTATAAAAGTGTCATCGACGTACCGTAACCATAGCTTAGGCTGGTATTCCGTGGTCTGTAGAGCCTGCCTTTCGATCTTTTCCATAAAAAGATTTGCTAGGACTGGGGACAAAGGGGACCCCATTGGCGCGCCTTCAATTTGCTTGTAACGTTGTTCTGCGTAAGTAAAATACGTGTTTGTTAACCACCACATATTACAGAACTTACACAAAAACCGAAACCCACAACAGAAGATGAAAACATTTCGACAGCCTTTCTCCCCATCGTACGGGGCACAACTGACAAAATTGGAAAAGTACTAGCAAAACACAATATAAAAACAGTTTTCAAGGCACACAGAAAGATTGGAGAGATCATACTGTCACCTAAAGAGAAAATTCCTCTCGAAGATCAGGGTGTATATGAGATACCGTGCAAGGACTGCAACCTCGCGTACGTCGGCCAAACGAACAGAAAAGCAAGTGCTCGGAGAGAAGAACACAGAAACGCATTAAAACAAAAAACAACGACGTCTGCATTATCACAACACCATCTAAATTCCGGTCAAATAGATTTCGACCAGATGAAGATGTTAGAAAAAAGCGAAAATTATATAACAAGGGTCGTCAGGGAATCTATTGAAATAGAAAAACGTAAAACAAACCTTAATAAATGGAATGATGCGCTGCCTCCCACCCACTTGGAGAGCTGTACTAACAGACCGCTATATTAGCATTAAAATAAAATCTCCAGAAGAAAAAAGAACAAATAACGCGAATACTCTTCCTAGACCCAACAAAATCGCAATGACAAGCGGATCCATAACCCGTCAAAGGGCAAGAGCTCTCATTGGCCAGAGAGAACAAGACCACGCCCCTCGGTCAATAGCATAAAAGCAAAGACGCTAAGCAGCAGCAGATCAATTTGTTGTACGCTTAGTTGGTGACAACATCATTAATTCCGAAGAAGATGAGTGAGATCTCATTGAAACGCGAAAAAGTGTCTTTTCTAAGAGAAACACACGAGATTCCCGAGAACAGTCATACATATATATATATATATATATATATATATATATATATATATATATATATATATATATATATATATATATATATATATATATCCATTTTAATTCATATGAAAGAAGAACCAACATTAAAGTGTCTGAATAGTTTTTATATTATTTTGTTTTAATAATTTATTCACTAGGATTCACCGACCCCATTTGGTCCTTGGATTTAATATTAGGCAAAATATTTATTCCAATAAGCTACTTAATGGGAGTTCCTTGGGTTGAGTGTGAAAAAGTTGGCACCCTTATAGGTTTAAAAACAATGATTAACGAGTTTGTGGCTTTTGAGAAAATGTCAACCATGCAACTAACGGTGAGTATTATGTTATAAAAACCTTTGGGCAAGAGAAGCGCTATTTCTTTTATTTCCTTGCAAGTGCAATTTCTAGCGGAAATTTATATATTCATGGTTGTTCGTACTCTAACAAAAAAATACTAACCTCCGAGTAAAAGGAGTGCTGTTAAGTGTTTGAATGACTTTGTAACTGTTTTATTTCAAGTTATAACATGCTTCTATTTTTCTGACATAGGATATTATATATATATATATATTCAAACATCAATCGAAATAACGATCTACATTGTACTTGTACAACACTGTTCTTCTAACACCCCCAGTGCTTGCTTACATTATTGTGGAACAAATCGAAACCCTGGCCCTAATAACTAGTCTATTGTAAAACCTGCCTGTTGGCTTGAATATGTTGATGACATTTGTCATTTGACCTCATGGCAGAGATTCATTAGAGTGCATTCTGTAACACCTCAGTAGTATACATCCTAACATTCAATTCACATTGGAAATCGACTCTGATTCTTTCTTCTCGTTTCTTGAATGTCTTCATAACAAAAACTAACAGCCATAGATACTCACATGCCGTCTATAGAGAATCAACCCATACCAATCGATATTTAAATGCCCAAACACAACATCACCCTGCCTAATTGAGTTCTGTAATGAAATTTTTGGCTCTTTCATCTATCCGATTAACAGATATTGACAATAGACAAAACAAACTTAATAATTGTCGAAAAATTCTTAGATATAACGTTTGACATCCGGACCACATTCGTCAATCTCAACAACCCGCGAATACATCAATTCTATCACAAACATGCAACATCGGAAAGCCTACCTTCCGTACATTCGAGGAGTCACTGACAAAATAGCACGGATTCTAAACCGACATAAAATATAGACAGTTTTTAACATCAATCAACCACCCAGTATATGAACACTCTCTGGCAGTTTGAGGGCAGTAGGACTATCATATCCCTCAATTCCCTTAGGGCATTCACTATTCGCGAATCTATAGAAATAGAGAAACGACCCCTCTGTCTAAACCGACGACATGACTGCACCCACTTTCTTACAGTATGAAGCTCCGTAATTCCAGACTAAACAAACCAGACAAACCGACCAACACCCAATTAATTATCACACAGCCCCCTCATCATGTGGCCCCTTCTTCCAATTGACCGATAACTATAAATATAAGAAGCAGAACATATTTAGGATACATTCTTATACATTTAAATGCTGATAATAAATAAATAAATAAATTTGTGTATATTTTAGGCTCGTACTAAAGTTATTGCAACCTATGCAATTTGTGGTTTCTCAAACCCTGGATCAATTGGAATAATGATATCAGCTCTAAGTGCCCTAATACCAACTAAACGTGAAGTTATTACAAGACTGGTTTTTAAGGCCTTTACTGGAGGAGCCATAGTGTGTTTTATGACAGCATGTATTGCTGGAGTGGTGATGCCTGATGATGCGTTGTGATATTATATTTTACACAGATTTTTTATATATTGTTCCATTGTGCCTCAAGCACGTATGTTATATATATATACACAATTTTAAATATAAATGTAGTAAATTATTTTAAACAACGTGTTACAATTATACAGTAATTAATTAAACTAGTTTCAGTAATGTGTATTTCAACTAATTATAAACAAATTTCAGTCCGCACATGCGCTAATCACATATCATAGTTAAAATACGTTGCAAACTCACTGGCTTTCTTAATTCGTCTAGAGACGAGATTTTTAGTATTTCAGTGACTTTTCTCAATAAAACAGCTGATTATTTGACCTTCGACTTTACATCCAAATATACCAAATCCTAAATATGATTGGCCCAAGCGCAGATTGCAACTTATCTATAGTTTTATATATTAATATTTTATTATTATTAATAGGTGAACAGAAAAATGCACCTTTGTTCTTATACAAGCTGTCCCAGCAGTCTGTCTTAGCTAAACATCTCGTTTAGCTAAACTGTGACATTAAAGTTATGTACATTGAAATGTAACATAAACTGACTTAAAAAATAAAATAAAATATCTAATAACAAATTATTAAAATTTAGGAAAAACGATTTATGCCTATCTAGTATATTATCAAAAGGTATGTATATATTTTTTTTATTTATCTTTACGAAATTTACAAATTGAAATTGAATAAGTATTATTAATAAAATAAAACAATTTATTTTGCAGTTTTATTTGAAATTTGAACAAGGCAATATTTTTACTTATAAAATCACTCCTGATCTTTCTCCCTGTCACATCAAAGCCAATTTTCTCCGAAATTACTGGATTGAAAACGTTGAAATTTAGTATTAGTATATAATTTGATGACTGGATTAGGAGCATATATGGTAAATGAAGAAATTCCGATTTTAGGGGTACTTCTGGGGGTACATTTTTTAATCGAACAGACCCCCTAATTTGGCTCTCAAATAATTGAGTTTAAAATTTTGATAAAATATGGAATATAAGTCGTTGCTCATCTCTATCTCTGAAACTATAAGATCTAAAATAGTGAAAAAATTCAGATATTGGGCCTCACTTGAACTTTACAGGAAAAATAAGGAGAAAACCCTAATATCAATATTGTAGAGCAAATAATAGAATTAAGCGGAAAAAATCAAACTTTTTTCAAATACATCATATCAATATTCTGAGGAATACCAATATAATTTTATCGTATTTAAGTGGTTTAAAATATATTAATAAAAATATCAAAAAAACTATCCATCCCCCTTTATTTACAAAACTGTAATACCCAAAATTTTGAAAAAAATAGGGATCAGGGGGCTACTTGAGCTTTACAGGAAAAATAATCATAAAATCATAATACTAATTTTGTGTGGATTATAAAATTAAACGGAAAATAAAAAGTTAAACTTTTTTCAAACGCATCATCTAACATCAATTGCAAAGTCTCATTATGAGAAATACAAACATGTTTTTTTCATATTTATTGTTTAAAGATATTAACAAAAATGTAAAATAATCGACTGATTCCTCCCTTTATCTCTGAAACTCTAGGCCTTAAAATTTAGAAAAAGATTAAAAATACAGGCTTTACTGGAACTTTACAGGAAAAATAAGGAATCATGCCTAACATTAATTTTAGAGGCCATTTTACAGAATTAAATGAAAAATATATATTTTTCAAACGCATTATATAATAATATAAGAGTTTATTATGAAGAAAACAAGTATTTTTCATATTTTTAAAATAATTTGTTAAAAATTTATCAAAAATATATTCAAAATTCGACCCAATCCCTTCTATATCTGTGAACTAATGGCCTAAAGTTTCGAAGAAATATAGATCATCACCCAAAATTTACAAAAATAGTAAAACACAAATTCTAATATTAACTGATAGACTTAAACAGAAAATAAAAGATTATTTTTTAAAAGAGCATCTGTAATATATAAAATGAAAGTAATTGTCATAAAAATACAAATATATTTTATTCGTATTTGTAAAATAATTTATTTAAAATACTTAATCATTTATTATTTAAAATTTAACCCATTCTCTGCTTTATCTCCCAAACTACAGAGCCCAAATTTCAGACAAAATATTATATAGGGCTGCACTGACAGTTTATTGGCAAAATAAAGCGATTAGAATTTAATCTTAATTTTGAGGGTCAAATAGGGTGAAATAGAAACCTATATATATATTTTTATAAAAATCAAACGGATTATGTAGTATATATGAAATAAAAAGGCTTGTTGTAAGAAATAAGAGTGTATATTTGTGATACATTTAAAAGGTTTAGTTAACAACAGAAGTTAAGGAAAAAATAAGAAAATCCACTCATTCCCTGCTTGTCTGAAACTGGAAAATTAGAAAAATATATGTAATTATTTATTTATAACAAATCTCGAAGGTGGTACGGAACCCTTAGTATGCGAGTTCAACTCGCACTTGACCAAATTACTTTAGAATTTATTACTTTGACACAATATGAGCAATAACAATTAATATGCGTTATACGCATTCTGATATAAGTTTACATGAGGCATCTTCTATGAACTCGAATTATTAGTTTGTGCTATGTGCTATGTGCAGTGTATTTATTTTGAAATTTTCTGCTGTAAGGAATAAAAAATTAAAGCAAATATTTATTTTATAATGTTTCCAGTAATTGCTCGCAATGTCCGCACCCCGCTCGTTTTAGAGAGCGTTTGGTTAATGTGGTTTCGGCTTGTATTTTCCTTGCATATATTGGTCATTGACATTTTTTATGTATTCTAAATTTTGTTTTTTTGTAATTTGTTTATTCATCCAACTTAAATCTCAGATATTAACGCTGCTTTTGTTGTTTGTTCATTCACCTATTTCTATAGAGGTTAAAAACGCTGAAACGCTGGTGATGTGTGCTCCTAAATATTTGCTCTCATTACTTGGTTCACACTTTGATTATAGGTATATGTACATTGATTATATTGTATACGCAACTATTTATGTTCCACCCAATATCACATTAATTTTTAAGATATTTTGAACCCATCACGCCTACCACCGTATACCGTAGAAAAGATCGGTCACCTAACAATTTTTCTTTTCGATACACTAATGAAATATTTTGTGCTATTTCACTCGCCTGTACGCCCCGTAAAATGAAAACCGTTACAAACAGCCTGTACGATATACTTTCATGGCATATCTTGACATTTAAGCTAGATATTTATGACGAAAATTTGACATTTACGTTTTTTACATATATTTTTCCGATTTTCAGAAAAACAGGTGTTTTATGTTACAGAAAATTATATGGAATCAAGCTGGAACAACAATACAATATAAAATATTCAAATTGATTGAACCGTTTTAGAGCAAACAGTGTAGATTCATTGAAATTCACTGAAGTGTAGTCCCTTAATTACTGTTTTTTTCTGAATTTATGGAAAACCGTAAATCTCATGTTGTAGAAAATTATAAGGTATCTTTCTGTAATATTTCTTAATACAATGTCTTTTAAATCATCAAAATTGCCCAAGCTGTTTTTGAATAATCATTTAGCATACACAAAAAAAGATGCCGACGAATTGATAACCTCCTTCTTTTTGAAAGTCGGTTAAAATTTTTTTGGAAATCGTCACGTAGTAAATCAAAACAAAGGGTTGTGAGGAATACAAATATACTTTTTTTATATTATTAAAATAATTTGTTTAAAAGATATACAAAATTCTTCAACTTTTCAAGGAATAGAAAGTGTCTGTTGAAACACAAACTAGTAATATGTTTCGTGTCGGATAATGCAAAATAATTTACACAAAAGAGTTTTTTGAGTTTCTGGAGAAAAATGGAATTACCGACGTTTAACTGTCCCCCATAAGCCCCAACAAATAAGTCACGAATTTTGGGCTGAAGCTGTTGCTACTTCAAATTATTTGATAAATAGGTGCCCAACGTCTAGTGTAGATGGTCATTCACCATTTGAAGCTTGGAAAAAAAGAAGTTAAGCAAATTAAAAGTATTTGGTGCAAGGTTATCGAGTATGGAGTCCAACTGAAAAGAATTTTTTTCTCACTAGAGATGTACGATTCCTGGAAGATCAATTTTCAAATGTAGAAAATGAAAATCAAACAGTGACAGTAATGAAGACAATATTGAATGTATTCGTATACCATTTAAAATTCAAGAAGAAAATGAAGAGCAAATAAATAAAGAAGAGTATGTGCTAAATCAAGAGAAGAAATCAGAGGATTGATTAAAAACAATACATGGAAAATAGTGGATCGTCCTAAAAATAGAGCCGTTATTGCATGCAAAATTGTTTTTAGAAATAATCTAAAACACGATGGAACGCTTGAACGAAGAAAAGCTCGAGTTGTAGCTCGTTGGTTTACACAACGACAAGAAATAGAGTTTACTGAGACATTTGCACCTGTGGTAAGATTGGACTCTGTCAGAGTTTTAATGGCATTAGTTGACCGTGAAAACTTGTTAATTTATCAAATAGGTGTTTGCAGCTTATCTAAACGGAGATATAGAATAAGAGATATTTATGGAACTTCCTGAGTATATTTGAGAAGCATTCCTGAGTATATTTGAGAAGCATTACTGCAGTGGAGTTTTCATCCCTTGGTGGCTTCTTGGCGTGTTTTACGATTTTAACTGAAACGTATGCAACAAAATTGATTATGATTATTGTAATCGTAGCGTATGTAAACCAGGATATGTTTCTGTTTACAAATGGCTGGTTAATAAGGTCGTCCAGGTCCTTGGAGTATTGATCCAATTTATGGCTCGCTATGGATAGTTCGTCCATATTCCAGTCATCCAGCTTTAGGGGCTTGAGTTCTGGAATATCTAGTTTTTCGGGGTGAGAACTGCAAAAGTTGTAAGGGATTAATACAGGGTATGAATTATCGGAAATGTTATAAGTTTTCGAGGTTCGGCTTGTATTTTTGTGATCCCCACGAAAGCACTGCAGTCTGATTGAAAGCGAATAATGGAATTGTTTGTTAAAACTATTGTCTTAGTATCTATTCCCGCACAATTAATTGTCACATGTAAGGGCTCGAACACTATAACAATCCACGTGTTAGTTTCTAGTCTCTGGACATTGTATCCTTCACTGAATACAACGGAGCTTTGGCAACTCTCCGGTACACTACCGATGTTCTTCAGAAGTTGAGCTTCGCAGGGGGCATTGAAGTCGATGGGGTAGGCATATATCAGAACACAGTTTGTGGCTTGCATATACTCAAGTCCTTAATGGGTATGTACATTAGAGAATCATCATTTCGCGCAATATATTTTTGTGTGAATGAAAGAATATGATGAAAACCAGTTCTATCATAAAAATTGGGATAGGATATAAGTGGTAGGCGGTGTAGAGTTGTTGCTCTACAAGAGGAATTTTCAAAATAAAGACTAAATCTGAATTAGTTTGAAACGCTTCTAATTCGATTACTTCCAAATATTGGGCGACACTTGAATATCTGACAGGTAACGGTAGATTGTTTTTGACAAGAGTTTGCGAAATTTCCTGTAGTAACTGTATCAAATTATCAGGTCTGATTATTGAGGAATAAATTATTTTTAAGCGAGCAAATGTTATGGAATTTAAAATATCATTGAGGTTATCCTCAAGAAATAAATAGCTTGCCATTAATTTTTCTCATATTCCCAAAAATGACTGTTTTGCTTGGATAAGGGCTATTTTGTCGTTTAGCGTATGTATTGCTAAATTGATGGCGTCTATGTTTTCGTTAAAGTTTGCTTCAATTTGGAGTTTCTGAATGGTTTCATTGAAAGTTTTGATAATAGAAGTGGTTACGCTTATTTGATTTTTAAGAAGATTCTCTACTTGTAATTGTCCCTGGTTAAGTTTATTGATGCTATCTGTGAAGAATGCGCCATCCGTTGCGTGAAGGTTTCCAGTGATGGCTTTAAAGATAGTTCCTACACCGTTAATTAGTCCTCGTTTGGATCTTTTAGTGTCCATGAATATTTCTGAAAATTTAATTTAATTGAATCTGAAATTTGGCATAAGAGACTGATGTGAGTTTGTACATCAATTCGGAATGCACTTGTGTCATGAAATTTGAAACCTGGGACGGGATCGACAGTGTTTTTTAATGTTTTGAGGATTCTGTTGTTGTTTTCAAAGATTTCTTTAAGTATCGTCAAGTTATGATAAACTAGTAATGTCCATTTATAGTTGGAGTTGACTATCCTAGTTTCGTCGTGATAGTAAATACCAAGAGTGTTGTTTATTGGTTTAATGTTGAACTGTGAGACTGCTGATCCGAACAGCAGCAGTAGTATCCTGAAAAGAAAGTTAGTTATCAGAATAGAGTTTCATTCTGTCAAAGTTAACTTTCGTTCGTTGGTTTGTTTTGAGATTTAAGAGTGTGGCTGATTTATTATGAATATCTAAAATTTGGAATGGACCGTTGAATTTGTTATGAAGTTTGTCTTTAATTTGGGATTCCTTGACGTAAACTTTGTCACCAATTTTAAATTCGGGAAGTTTATCGGAAACGTGTTTATCAAAACGTTCTTTAGCCTTTTGCTTTTCTATGTCAGTTTTTTCGCGGGCTACTTTGTAGTAATAAGAAATCCCATTGTTCAAGTCTCGTATATATTTACTAATCAGTTCTTTATGGTTGTAAGTGGTTTCAGGTGGTCTGCTGGAGGTATGTCCAAACACTAGTTCGTAAGGCGAAAAGCCATGGGTTTTGTTTGTCGAGTTATTGTAAGCAATAACCGCATACGGGAGTACATTTAGGGGATGTTCATCTGGATTTTCGTCTTTATGGATTCGAATTATTTCTAACAAAGTAGTTAGTTTGATGTCGTACAGTTTACACAACTCTTTGAATATGGCGTTGTCAAATTCCCTACCATAGTCACAATGGATACGCAATGGCGTACCAAAATGTTGGAAGTATAACATCATAGTACTGACAACTGATTTGGCTGATTTGTCTGCCAAAGCATAAGCTTGTGAGTATTTTGTCAGTTCGTCTCTTACAAATAAGATATAGTTCCTGTTAGGTATTTTTAGTAGGTCAATATCAATTCGCTCAAACGGTGTTTTAGGCGTTTCCGTAATGACGACGGGATTGTCTAGGTTTTTGCGACACGCCTTAGTTTTTTGCCAAATTTCGCAGTTCTTAGCGAAATTTTCAATGTCTTTTGTGAAACTTGGCCAGGTGTACATTTCCTTAATACGGCGGACGGTTTCGTTAATGCCGCGGTACAAGTTATTTTTCCCGTTATGATATCGTTCAAGGATCAGCGGTATTTCGTCTTTTTCGGGGGTTTTTGTAACATTTTGGGAAATTTTCCATTTGATTTCTTTTTCAGCGAAAATCAAAGGGAGCATCTCCAAAATTGGAAGATCGAGATTGTTTTCGACACAGTATGTTTTAGATGGAGATGTTTGTATATTGATGCAAAAAGAAATTCGTTTACAATGTCAGGATCATTTGGAAGTGGGATTATGAATTATTGCCTTCTGCTTACGGTTTTGCTGGCGAATATATTAATTTTAAAGGTTTCCAAGTCAGCGACTTCTTCAAAAATATCTTCGAAGATGTCATGATGAAATTCCTGAAGATTGGATGATTGGGGGAAAATTAAAATGTTTTTATTTGTTTTGTCTAGTAGTTGACAGTTGGAGAATTTAATTTTGATGTAGTCAATTAAAGAAGTAGTTTTATAACGTTCTATAAAGGTTTTAAATTCTCCGGACATAGTTTCAAGAGATATTTCATTTTGTTCGGGTTCAAGACTGTCCTCTTGGGATTCGTCGTTTAGAGGTAGGTAGGACTTTGAAGGGTGTTAGTTTCGATTTTGATTGAAATGATAAACATTCGTCAAGATGGTTGATGTTAATCCGTGATAAAGCATCAGCGTTCTTGTTAACTTTACCAGGCTTGTAATTAATTTCATAGTCGTATTCTTCTAGTTTGAGTCTCGGGCAAGTCTACTACCGGGATCTTTTATAGAAATAGCCAAGTTAACGGGCGATGATCGGTTAGTAGTAGGAAATTACGGCCATATATTATCGGACGAAAATGCTTAACCGCCCAGACAATGGCTAAGAGCTCTCGCTCAATGGTAGAGTACCGGGTTTCGGCTTTACAAAGGATCCTAGAAGCATATCCAATCGGTAAATCCTTACCTATTGGCCCTTGAGATAATACGGCGCCAATAGCAAAAGCACTGGCGTCTGTAGTCGGTACAAACGGTTCGTCAAAATTTGGGTAAATGAGTATAGGGGTGGAAGTCAATGTTTGTTTTAATTCATTGAAGGATTTTATGCACTCTTCGTTAAAATTGAACGGTTGGTCTTTTTGTAATAGTTTTGTCAGTGGTTTGGAGATCTTTGCAAAGTTAGAAATGAACCTACGGTAGTAACCAGCAAGCCCTAAGAAAGATTTTGTGTCTTTAGGGTTCTTCGGTTGTGGAAAGTTTAAAATACAGTCTACCTTTGATGGATTGGGTTTCACACCGTCTTTAGTTATAGTTATGAGATGTCCTAAGTAAGCGACCTCCTTGCGGAGAAATTCGCATTCGTCAGGCTGTATTTTAAGGTTAGTCTTTCTGAGTCTTTTAAATACGTCTGTAAGTCGTGATAGGTGGTCATGTATTGTAGGCGAGTAAATAATTATTTCATCCATGTAAACCAGGCATCTTTTATTCTGGATTCCCATAAGAATGTTATATATCACCCTTTGAAAGGTAGACGGAGCATTCTTCAATCCAAAGGGCATGCGAACGAACTCAAAATGTCCGTTCTCGACAGTGAATGCAGTTTTCGCGATGTCCTTTGGGACTATCTCTATTTGGTGGAAACCAGAGGCGAGGTCAAGAGTCGTAAAGTACTGGCATTTGCCTAGTTGGTCTAGTAGGTCTGAGATGTTCGGTAAAGGGTACTTGTCATTGACTGTAAGTTCGTTAAGTTTGCGGTAGTCTACTACAACACGCTACTTCTGTTTTCCAGAGGCGTCTAATTTGTTTGGCACCACCCAGACGGGAGAGGACCAAGGCGAATTAGAGGGTCGTATAATGCCTTCGTCGAGCATTTTTGCTACCTGGGACTTAACTTCTTGTTTGTGAACTTGGGGATAACGGTAGGATTTTGTATAAACGGGTTTCGCGTTGTTAGTATCGATACTATGTTTGATTTCGTTTGTGAATGATAAATGATCGCCTTCGAGGTAGAATATGTCTGAAAAGTCAAGGCATAATTGTAAGATTAAGTCTGACTCTTCCTCGTTTAAATGTTCTAGTCGGAGTTGTTTAACGATTTCTTCTTGTTTGCCGGGTTCGTTATAGTTCAGAGAAGTAGTTTGTGAGAGAGAATTCACAGAAAAGCTTTGTAACGTTTCGAGTTTTAGATTTGAAAAATTTACTATTTTAGGGATGGCATTCGCATTTAGAATGGATGTGAGAAATTGACATTTGCTGTCTACTGTAACAACAGCGTTAGGGAGATGGATTTTTTCAATTTCCATACCTGTTAGTAAGGCTTCGGTGTTTCTTAGTTCACAGCTAAGTTTAAAGATTTGTTCCGTACGAGGTTCAATTGTAACAGAATTAATGAAAGTGTAGGAAGGCGGACATTGTATAGATTCAGTGGCATTGATTGTATCGTTTGTCACTTTGTACAGCGGAAGTGTCTTAAAGTTGGCTGTTAATTGTTTTTTGTCAAAGTAATAATGCAGTTGTAGTGCTCGAGAAAGTCAGAGCCTAACAAACCGTCCAATTCAATATCGAGGTTACAGATATATACTTTATGTGGATCTTGTATGTTGAAAGGGACAAGGGTCGATTCATTTATAAGAATTTTCTGGTTGGTAATTCCCTGATTTACTACGTTTTCCTGAAATCTATCTCTGAAACGGGTGTAGTTCTCTGGTTTGAAAATAGAAAGACCAGCACCGCTGTCTATTAGGAGTTTATATGTGTTAGAGGAATCTGTGATGTAGTATAGATTTTTAGAATTTACGGTCAGAAGCGGTCTTACAGAAAGCTCTGTTCGGGGAAGTTCAAATTCGGGTCGAAACTGTCTAGATTTAGCGTTTGAATTTGGGTCTGAAGTTCTGTGATTTCCGGAGGTTCCGTTTGGAAAGGAAGGTTCTGAAAATTTACGGAGGAAAATTCGTGTTCATTTCAACATAGTTGTCACATTCTATGTTATCTGTTTTTGAGTAATAGTCGTAATCAGTTTGTGTCGAGTCGCAATAGTCTTGGTCGTAACTTTCAAAATCGGTATTTTGGTATTGATTTTCGTATACGTTAGTATTGGGTTGATCGTACCCATAATTATAAGAATTGTTTAAGTGGTATGTTCGTTGTTGCCGGAAAAAGTTTTGATTAGGTTTATATTGTCCTGAACTTTGGGGTTGTGTATTGGTCGAAGGACGAGTTTGTTGAAAGTTTCTGTTCTGCTGGAAATTCTGAGTACTGGGTTGGAATTGTGGCCGATTCTGGAATTGGCTCGGTTGTTGTGAAAATGGGTTAGGACGCACATTCGAAAAGTTTGGTCCGTAAGTTTGGTTTTTTTGCATTTGTCTCGATTTGGTGAGACACTCGTTAACAGTATGCCCCATTCTTTTACAGAATGAACATTGTTTTTGTACTGGAAACTGGTTGGGCTTTCGAGGAGGTGGACCTTGGTATCTAAAATTTGAAAATTTTTTGGATTCTAGATGATGGAGTTGGAGTTCCCGTTTTATGCGTGAAACTGCGGTCAGAATATCTTTAGGATCGCTAGCACGAACTAGTTGTCCTATCTTCGGCTCTAAGCCAGTTAGTAGGCTATTTAGTGCCATGGATTCGATCAAGTCGATTTTTGCCTGTTTTTCTTTTTGAGTCAAATTTTGTTTGTTAACCTCAGCAAGCATTTTTGCTTGGTGGGTTTGTAGTCTGGCTAAAAATGTAATGGGTGATTCGGTATTTAATTGCCTCATTCTTTGAAGATCCTGAATCAAGGCTGAGAGATCTCTAGGATCTTCAAAATGGTTCTCTAAGAGTGTCTGAATTTCGGTTAATTGCGTCGGGTTGCGAGAATTTATTAGTTCGGCTGTTCTGCCGCGAAGTTTATTTTTTATGTGCAATATTAAAAGCACTTGTTGATAGTCAGTTGCCATATTATACGCAGTTTGGCATGAAGAGATGAAGGTGTTCAAGAATATAGGGTTTCCGTCATATTCCGGATTTATTGCGAAAATTTCAGATATTTTGTATGGCTCTACAGTAGGAGTCGCAGCACCTTGTCTTGTAGTTGCCATTTCAAATATTCAAGTGTTACTAGAAATAAAAATTAAATAAAGCAGTAAAATGGAAGTGAAGTAGCAAAGTCACACAAAAATATTAAAATTCAAAATTATGGTATGAGTAAATTGATTAAATAAATTTAGCAGTTTGTGAATATAAAATAAAGCGAGGTAAAATAATAATAAATTGGCTTCAAAAATTATTCAATAGCTTAAAATGTGGTTCAAAGGAATAAGAAATATATGGGAATTTTTAAACGAGAGAACTGATAATAATAATAATATAACAATAAATATAAAAATCGTTTAAATTGATAAATAATTAAACCAAAAATGAGATGTTTCTACATACGTTATTAGTACCCCAGGCATAGGACTTGTTCTGCGGAAGCATCGACTGGTTAGCTGTATCGTTGCGTGTTCCTGGTCTTCGCTGCTACAGTTGTTGTCTCACACAGGTAGGTATTGTCCACGATGATTGGGAAATCTCCACAGTCAGTTAGTATGAACGTGTACACTCACTAGTTGTGTCGATTTCGAAATCCTTGTGGAGAAGAACTTCCAGACCGAGACAACAACTGTGGCAGCGAGAACCCGGAACAAGCAACATTACAGCTAACCAGTCCTCAGCTTCTCCAGAACAGTCTCATGCCAGAAGTTTTAACGTATGTACTGTTGTATACTTCGTGGGTTCAATTTAAAAATTATAACAACTAATATTTACTTTCACTTTTCTAGAACTTTATTTACATTTAAAACAGCTGATTCACAATACATTTTCATATAAGCTAGTCGTCGCGGTATATCTGCTTGGCGATCGTGGTGTGCTTCTTTTATAATCCCCGTGGAATTCTCCAGTAGAAAATAATCATCGCTCCTTCCGCTGCCGAGTCTTTTCGAGAATCGTATTTTTTATCGTAAAGCGTTTGTTGTCGTGCTCAAAGGACACAGGGTCGGCTTTGGGAAAATTTCGTAACACTGCCCCCCCCCCTTAATTCTGATCGTCCCGATCAGAAACATCCTCTCCATGGTAGGGAGCTAGTCGATCTAAGTGAACCACCTTCAATTTAGCCTTGGGGTTTCGACGGATCCGGTAGACGACGTCATTCCGCCTCTTGACCACTTCGTATGGACCATCCCAGGCGGGCGTAAGCTTTGGGGATTTACCCTTGCTCCGTTGGGGGTTGTACAACCAGACTTTGTCCCTCTCCTGGAACCCGACTGAATTGGCCTTGAGGTCGTATCGCGTCTTCATCCGGTCACTGGTGGCCAACATCTGCGTTCGGGCTAATTCGTGTATTGCCAGCATGTTATGTCGGAGCTGGTCGGCATAATCGTCGATGTCTTGGGGAGGTTCTTCAGGGGAGCCAAATGCCAAGTCGCATGGTAGTCGCAGCTCCTTTCCGAATAAGACCCTGGCTGGGGTCAGGCCTGTACTATTATGTACAGCAGAGCGATATGACAACAGGAATAGGGGAATATGCTCATCCCAATCACGCTGGTTATTGCTGACGACCTTGGATAGGTGTTGTTCCAAGGTCCTGTTGAATCTTTCCACCATTCCGTCTGACTGTGGGTGTAATGGTGTTGTTCTCGCTTTCCTGATCCCCAACATCGTGCAGACCTTCTGGAATACATTCGATTCGAAGTTACGCCCCTGGTCTGAATGTAATTCCATCGGGACGCCAAACCGGCTGAATAGTTGTTCTACTAGCACCGTCGCTACCGTGGTTGCCTCTTGGTTGGGTATCGCATATGCCTCAGGCCATTTGCTGAAGTAATCCATTGCGACCAGAATGTATTTGTTCCCCCTCTCAGACTCGGGAAACGGACCGGCGACATCGATGGCAATTCTCTCAAATGGGACGCCCACATTGTACTGCTGCATTCTGCCCTTGGTTCGGGTTTTCGGGCCCTTACTGGCGGCACATGTGGCACATTTGCGGCACCAAGCTCTGACGTCTTCGAAGTAATTCACCCAGTAGTACCGCTGGCGAACTTTGTCTAGGGTTTTATTCATGCCCAGGTGGCCTCCGGTAATTCCATCATGTACTTCGGTCAGGATGGCTGGTACCTTTTTCTTCGGAACTACCAGTTGGGACTTGGTTTCTCGTCTATCAGCGCTTTCCCAAACTCGCTTGAGCATTCCATTGTCTACTCTTAGAGAGTCCCACTGAGCCCATAACGATTTCAGCACGCCGGAGTATCTAGCTACCTCGTCCCATCGTGGCCTGGGTGCCCCTCTCATTTTGAGTGACAAGATTGGTTCGATGTCTGGATCAGCCATTTGGTCCTGGATGCACTGTTCCGTTGTCCAGTCTTCATTGGCCTGCACTCGGATCTGCCTGATGGAGATACCCTCTCGCTGTTCCGTCTTCAGACAATGCTTGCATTCCGCTCTACAGGGTCTTCTGGATAGGGCATCGGCATTATTGTGCAACCGACCGGCACGGTGTTCCACCTTGAAGTCGTATTGCTGTAATTTCTCCATCCATCTGGCCAGTTGTCCTTCCGGTGTCTTCATGTCCAGCAGCCATTTGAGTGCGGCATGATCTGTTCGGATTAAGAAATGGCGACCATACAGGTATTTATGGAAATGGTCCACAGCCCTTATTATTGCAAGAAGTTCTTTTCTGGTGACGCAATAATTTCTTTCTGGCTTCGAGAATCCACGGCTGTAGTACTCGATCACCCTCTCTTCACCATCTTGCACCTGGGATAGGACGGCCCCCAAACCTGTGTTGCTGGCGTCGGTGTCTAAGATGAAATTGCCGGACTGTGTAGGAAAGGCTAGGATTGGGCTGGAACATAGTGCTGCCTTCAGTCGCCTGAATGATGTTTCGCAATCCTGATTCCAATGAAAGGTCTCTTTATCAGTGGTCTGCCGATGTAGAGGGGCGGCGATGGTGGCAAATCCCTCAACAAAACGCCGGTAGTATGAACAGAGGCCCAAGAAGCTTCGGAGTTCATGTTTGTCTCTTGGAACTGGCCAATCACGGATGGCTTCTATCTTGTCCTCGTTGGTGCGGATTCCTGACTCGGACACTACGTGGCCCAAAAACTCTACTTCTTTTTGAAACAAGGAACACTTCTTCGGATTGAGTCTCAGGTTGGCGTTATTAATTCTGGAGAATACTTCGCCCAGGTTCTTCAGATGGTCGTCGAATGTCTGGCCCATGACTAGAATATCGTCGAGGTATACTAAGCACGTCCTCCATGTTAACCCGCTCAGTACATACTCCATTAGCCTCTAAAATGTAGCGGGTGCATTACATAACCCAAAGGGCATGACCGTGAACTGAAACAGCCTTTACTGGTGGAAAACGCAGTCTTCTCTCTGTCGTTTGCGTGTAGACCAACCTGCCAATATCCACTTTTTAGGTCTAGTCTGGAGAACCAACGGGAGCCTGCTAGTGTGGTCAGAGTGTCATCGATTCGGGGTAGTGGATAGCTGTCTTTCTTCGTGAAATCATTCAGCTTTCTGTAATCCACGCAAAATCGGGTGGTTCCATACTTCTTTTTAACTAGCACGACGGGAGCTGACCATGGGCTTATGGATGGCTCAATAACTCCATTTTGTAACGTGGACTCGATGTTTTCCTCGGCTGCCTGTTGTTGTTCCAATGGTAGTCGTCTAGGTGGTATTCTGATGGGTTGAGCCTTTCCGGTATCTATTCGATGCTGGATGATGTTGGTGCGACCGGTAGTTCCATTTTTACTGTTAAAAATTTGCCAGTGTTTTGTGATAAATTGCTTGGCTTTCTTCTGGTTCTCTGGTGTCAAGTGTGTCAAGTGGTCAGCAAACTGTTGTAGGAACTCTTTATCGGGCCCTGTTTCCTTCACCGACGTCTGGTACTCTTCTTCGCAATTGATGATGGTCTCTACTGGCTCGAAACAAGCTATCTCTTGACCATTGGTAATTCTGATGTCGTTGTTGGACAGATTCAGGACTCTGATTGGTATATCTCGTCCGATTTTAACTATAGCCCGTCCAACTAAGTAGTCATGAGGTGAGTGTACGGGCTCCACCATTCCAACGCAGCTCCCAGGATTGCTGTCTAGCTGCCCATGAATAATCTGTTCCGTTCGACCGGGAATTCTAGCTGAAGACTTTGCCACAATTTTTATGGGCGTGACTGATGTGTTGACGGGCCGTGTCAATACAAATTCCTCATTTAGGAACCGAAGAACATCATATCTCGGGTCGAACATAAATCCATGCTGGCTAATTAGGTCCATTCCCAGTATAAAATCGTCCTCAATATTCGCTACCAGGACCCTATGCCGGATCATGTTGTCCCCTATCTGTAGCACGACATCTGCCTCACCCTGTATTGACATGGACTCGCCGGTTACCGTTCTGAGCTGGATGTTATTGCTAACTGGCCGAATTTCTGATGCTCTCAAGACCCTGGACTTGGCAATGGACACAGCGGCGCCGGTATCGATGGTGATGGTAACTGCTCGCCCATTGATGGTGCCTCTGATGACTAGGCTGCCGCTATCTCGGCAAAATCCCCGGATGGATAACGTTTTGGGGGCTGGTGGAGGGACAGTCAGCATTCGCCCCTCTATGCTGACTGACTGACGGTCCCTGGACATGTGGCTGTTCTGTTGGTTACCCCTGGTCGGTGATCGTTCAGGTGGCCTCACTCGACAATTACGTTGGAAGTGCCCTGTCCGTCCGCAGCCGTAACATGCCCCTCTGGTGCCAGTTCTTTGTGACCGGTCTAATATTTTGTTCAGACCAGCCAGCAGCGCTTGAAGTGGTGACTCTGACTCTTCCTGGTTGAAGGAAACTGCTCGGACCCTCGGCTTGGACATGTTCATGACGGCCTCTACTTCCAAAGCCCGAAGTAGAGCTTCTTTACTCTTCTTGACGCCACTCAGTCTCACATTTCTTTGAACTTCCACATCTCTGATGCCGTTTATGAAACTTTGTGTGGCCAACTGGTCTTTCGTTTCCTCTGGCAGGTCTGGATAGGACAAATGAACTAACCGTCTAATCTCTGCTTCGAATTCTTGAAGACTTTCACCGGATTTTTGCGTTTTTCCACTCAGTTGGACTTGGTATACCTGGCTAAAGGATTGATTGTCGTATCGTTTGTCTAGGATGGCGATGATCTTGTCGAAATTGCCTTGTTCATCGACTGGAATGCTTTGGAGGAGTTCTAGGGCCGGACCTCTTAAGGAAATTACCAGAGATGTGGATTTTTCATGATTATCCCATCCATTAGCTGTAGCCACGGCCTCAAATTGCCGTTTATACATGGGTCAAGATGAACTGCCGTCGAATGTGGGTGGTTTACTAAAGGAACCTTTGGTACTCACGGTGTTCTGGTATTTTCCTCGCTGTAAGTCCTGTTGCATTTTTTTGATTTCTGTTTCTACCTTGTTTTGAATAGCACTGATTTCAAATTTCACCTGGCTCTGTATGGAATCGATGTCATCTACTTTGGTTTCAAGGGCCTCCACATTATTTTTTAGGATCTTTATGTCGTCGTTTATCTCTTTTATATCTGATTCTACTATTTGCATTCTTTCATTAACTGTTTCGTTAACTTGTGACACTATTTGCATTAGTTGTTCAAATTGCATTTGTCTTTTTTCTTCAGTTTGATCTTGTTTTTGTTCAAATATTTTAAAATCATTTTGTCTCTGTTCATTCAATTTCGAGAATAATCCTTCCATTAAATTTTGTTGTTTTTCTTCCATTGTAGTGACAAGATTTTCTAATTCTATTTTACGTTTTTCATCAAAAGATTTTACTAACCTTTGTTGAATTTCTTCTTGATGTTGTTTCTCCTTCTTGTCACGTTTTTCTAGAATCTGTGCTATTTTTTCGTCTAGTCCCTCCGTAACCTGTTTGATAATTTTTCTGGTAGTTTCGTCGGTTTTTTCTATACTTCGAGTTTCCATAAATCAAATTACGCTTTTAACTACACTTAATCCTTCACTTCTAACACCAAATGTTGTATACTTCGTGGGTTCAATTTAAAAATTATAACAACTAATATTTACTTTCACTTTTCTAGAACTATATTTACATTTAAAACAGCTGATTCACAATACATTTTCATATAAGCTAGTCGTCGCGGTATATCTGCTTGGCGATCGTGGTGTGCTTCTTTTATAATCCCCGTGGAATTCTCCAGTAGAAAATAATCATCGCTCCTTCCGCTGCCGAGTCTTTTCGAGAATCGTATTTTTTATCGTAAAGCGTTTGTTGTCGTGCTGAAAGGACACAGGGTCGGCTTTGGGAAAATTTCGTAACAGTACTATTACAATCATCACGTTATTGATTTTTATTATTTTATCTTGAACATACACTTGTATCATTTAATATTCTCAGGCATTCATTTCTATTTTAAAACAATTCTTGAAACATATATTTAAATACTTAGAGGCCTTCTGTGCTTTTGTGTTTGATATTACTTTAATTGTTTCTAATACTGAAAATATATCTCATTTATTTTATTGCATTTACCTTTTACCTTCATATTATTACATTTATGTTGACTTGTTTATTATTTCTATAACAAATTTAACTACAAAAAAATACCAATGCACTAATTTTTCTAGTTTCATATTTAATTTGATCTATTTATTAATATAAACTAGTTAACAATATTTCTAAATATGGTTGAAACACGCCAAGGTACGGTAGAACCATACAAACTCGCGGAAATTTTTGCTATCATCCCCGAATATGACGGCAATCCAATTTTCTTAAATACTTTCATCAGCTCCTCTTCGAAACCACAAAATATGGCTGTCGCAAATCAAATAACTCTTTTAGTTTTGCACATTAAAAACAAACTAAGAAGCCGTGTTAATTTAAGAAATGCTTCAAGTTGGGATGAAATAAAAACACTTTTAACATTTCGGTGACTCACGCGACTTGTCTGCTTTAATCCAAGATTTACAAAGAATGCGACAACTACCAACTGAATCCCCACTAACTTTCTCAGCGAGACTACAAAGCTACGAAAAAAAATTCACGCGGATGTTAATAAACACAATCTAACAACCAAAGAAAAAGACGCCCAAATTTGTCTTATCGACTCCATGGCCCTAAATGGAACCCAAAATAGGCCAAATGGTCCGGGCTAGTAACCCTCCTGATATAATTACCGCTGTTTACCCCTCAACAACATCAACCACAAAGGCGACCACCTCATCAAACTTTTGCAAACGTACCGGACATTTGTATAACGAATGTCTAACACGACAACGACAACAACAACCACACCAAAACTTTAACAATAACAACCCGCAACAAATTAAACCAAATCCTTCTTACTCTCAAAATAACTATCCTGAAACTTTGGTAAGCAATTACTCTGAATTCCTCCCTGAATTATCCGACGACCGACAACAAAATTTTCAAGAGGTACTTACAGTACAGCAATCTTCAAACCCAGCTCGAAACCATGGGTTTACTAGACGAATTAAACTCCAATCTGAATTTTCCGGAACAAGCTCTCCTAAAAGCCACTCACTTTCGGTAAATTCTAAGAACCTTTTCTACATTGACGATGCATCTAATATTTATAAACTACTAATAGACACAGGTGCTGGTTTATCCATTTTTAAATCAAAGACACTGATATCCAGAAAATGCTGTGATACAAGGTATCACTAATCAAAAAATCCTGATTAACGAATCGACCTTAGTTCCATTTAATCTCGACGGCCCACACAAAGTTTACATATGTAACTTAGACATTGAATTCGATGGTCTACTAGGTTCTGAATTTTTAGAACATTACAATTGTGTGATTGACTTTAACAAAAAACTTCTTATTACCAACTTCAAAACTATTCCGCTTATAAAAGTAACAGACGAAACAATATCTTCAAACAGGCAATCTCCAGCAATTTCAAACACGAACAGAACGGATTGGCAAACTTAAATGTGACTTACGCAAAACGGAAGCTATTGTAACCACTACTATCTTAGAAAATATGAGACTCCCAAATACTTTAGTCCAAGTTAACGACAAAGGCGAATTTTTGACATCCATCTTAAATGCTAATGCCTGTCCAAAAACTGTAAATTTCGACATTATCATAGTAGAACCGATTGAAAATTTCTCTGTAAATCACTGCCAAAGAAATTTCGTTTGCAATTAATTCTAACTTCGACAGGCAAACGGAGATTAACAATCAACTCCGACTCGAACGAGGAAGAAGCCGAAATAACATAACATCTTTGTCTTGACTTCTTCGACATTTTGTACTTAGAATGCGACCATCTTAGTTTCACGAATCAAATTAAACATTCCATCGACACGAACAACGCCAAACCCATATACACTAAATCGTACCCCTATCCCCAAATTCACAAAGAGAAATTCCGTAACGAAGTTTCGAAAATGTTAGAACAGGGCATCATTCGTCCTTCAAACTCTCCTTGGTCTTCCCCTGTATGGGTTGTGCCGACGCCTCCGGAAAACAAAAATGGCGCGTAGTCGTGGACTATAGAAAGCTTAATGAACTGACAATAAACGACAAATATCCTTTACCCAACATATCCGATCTGCTAGACCAACTACTTTACCACCCTTGATCTAGCTTCTGGTTTCCACCAAATTGAAATCGAGTCCAATGACATTCAAAAAACCACTTTCACCGTAGAGAAGGGTCATTTTGAATTTGTTCGCATGCCTTTCGGGTTGAAAAATGCCCTCTCCACATTCCAAAGGGTGATGTACAATATTCTGATAGGTATCCAGAACGAATTATTTATTCGCCCACCATTCACGAATACTTTGCACGACTAACTGAAGTTTTTAAAAGACTTAGGAAGGCAACCTCAAAGTACAGACAAATGCGAGTTTCTCCGCAAGGAAGGCGTTTAATTGGGACACTTAATAACTAGAGACGGGGTAAAACCCAACCCGTCGAAAGTCAACTGTGTCTTAAATTTTCTTCAACCGCAGAACCCCAAAGATATTGTTATAAACTCCGTGGGTTCAATTAAAATTGAAAAACTAATTTTCACTCTCACTTTCTGGAAACTTTTATTTACATCAAATATACAGAACAGTTCATTCGAATATCACAAATATAATACAACGTAAGCTCTTCGCCGCACTAACTGCCTGCTGCGATGATGGGCTGCTTCTTTTAAAATCAGCATCGAATTCTCTCGTACAATCGTGTCAATTTTACAGTTGTCGAGTTATTTCGATATTTTTTTTTGTCCTCTCAGCGATTGATGTCTTGGAATGAAACCATGGCCGGCTTAGGTAAATTTCGCAATACTGCCCCCCCCTTTAATTCTGATCGTCCCGGTCAGAAACATCCTCTCCATGGTAGGGAGCGAGTCGATCTAAATGGACCACCTTCAACTTAGCCCTGGGGTTTCGACGGATCCGGTAGACCACGTCATTAAGCCTCTTGACCGCCTCGTATGGACCATCCCAGGCGGGTGTTAGCTTTGGGGATTTACTCTTGCTCCGTTGGGGGTTGTACAGCCAGACTTTGTCCCTCTATTGGAACCCGACTGAATTGGCCTTGAGGTCGTATCGCGTCTTCATCTGGTCACTGGTGGCCAACATCTGCGTTCGGGCTAATTCGTGTATTGCCAGCATGTTATGTCGGAGCTGGTCGGCATAATCGTTGATGTCTTGGGAAGGTTCTTCGGGGGAGCCAAAAGCCAAATCGCAGGGTAATCGCAGCTCTTTTCCGAATAGGACCCTGGCTGGAGTCAGGCCTGTACTATTGTTTACGGCTGAGCGATATGCCAACAGGAATAGAGGAATATCTTCATCTCAATCACTCTGGTTATTGCTGACGACCTTGGACAGGTGTTGTTCCAAGGTCCTGTTGAATCTTTCCACCATTCCATCTGTGGGTGCAATGGTGTTGTTCTCGTTTTCCTGATCCCCAACATCGTGCAGACCTTTTGGAATACATTCGATTCGAAGTTACGCCCCTGGTCTGAATGTAGTTCCATCGGGACGCCAAACCTGCTGAATAGCTGTTCTTAGCACCGTCGCTACCGTGGTTCCCTCTTGGTTGGGTATCGCATATGCCTCAGGCCATTTGCTGAAGTAATCCATTGCGACCAGAATGTATTCGTTCCCCCTCTTAGACTCGGGAAACGAATCGGCGACATCGATGGCAATTCTCTCAAATGGGACGCCCACATTGTACTGCTGCATTCTGCCCTTGGTCCGGGTCTTCGGGCCCTTACTGGCTGCACAGGTGTCACATTTCCGGCAGCAAGCTCTGACGTCTTCGAAGTAATTTACTCAGTAGTATCGCTGGCGAACTTTGTCTAGGGTTTTATTCATACCCAGATGGCCCCCGGTAATCCCATCATGTACTTCGGTCAGGATGGCTGGTACCTGTTTCTTCGGAACTACCAGTTGGGACTTGGTTTCTCGGCCATCAGCGCTTTCCCAAACTCGCTTGAGCATTCCATTGTCTACGCTTAGAGAGTCCCATTGGGCCCATAATGATTTCAGCACGCCCGAGTATCTAGCCACCTCGTCCCATTGTGACCTGGGTGCCTCTCTCGCTTTAAGTGACAAGATTGGTTCGATGTCTGGATCAGCCATTTGGTCCTGGATGCACTGTTCCGTTGTCTAATCTTCATTGGCCTTCACTAAGATCTGCCTGATGGAGATACCCTCTCGCTGTTCCGTCTTCAGACAATGTCCGCATTCCGCTCTACTGGGTCTTCTGGATAGGGCATCGGCATTATTGTGCAAACGGCCGGCACGGTGCTCCACCTTGAAATCGTATTGCTGTAACTTCTCCATCCATTTGGCCAGTTGTCCTTTCAGTGTCTTCATGTCCAGCAGCCATTTGAGTGCGGCATGATCTGTTCGGATTAAGAAATGGCGACCATAGAGGTATTTGCGGAAATGGTCTACAGCCTTTATTATTGCAAGAAGTTCTTTTCTGGTGACGCAATTGTTTCTTTCTGGTTTCGAGAATCCACGGCTGTAGTACTCGATCACCCTCTCTTCACCATCTTGCACCTGGGATAGGACGGCCCCCAAACCGGTGTTGCTGGCGATGAACTTGCCGGACTGTGTAGGAAAGGCTAGGATTGGGCTAGAACATAGTGCTGCCTTCAGTCGCCTGAATGATGTTTCGCAATCCTGATTCCAACGGAAGGTCTCTTTCTCAGTGGTCTGCCGATGTAGAGGCGCAGCAATGGTGGCAAATCCTTCAACAAATCGCCTGTAGTAGGAACAGACGCCCAAGAAGCTTCGAAGTTCATGCTTTTCTCTCGAGACTGGCCAATCACGGATCGCTTATATCTTGTGCTCGTTGGTGCGGATTCCTGACTCGCAAACGACGTAGCCCAAAAAATCTACTTCTTTTTGGAACAAGGAACACTTCTTCGGGTTTAGTCTCAGGTTGGCGTTATTAATTCCGGAGAACACTTCGCCCAGGTTCTTCAGATGGTCGTCGAATGTCTGACCCATGACTAGAATGTCGTCGAGGTATACTAAGCACGTCCTCCATGTTAACCCGCTCAGTACATACTCCATTAGTCTCTCAAATGTAGCGGGTGCATTACATAACCCAAAGGGCATGACGGTGAACTGAAACAGCCGTTTACTGGTGGAGAACGCTGTCTTCTCTCTGTCGTTTGCGTGTAGGCCAACCTGCCAATATCCACATTTTAGGTCTAGTATGGAGAACCAACGGGAGCCTGCTAGTGTGGTCAAAGTGTCATCGATTCGGGGTAGTGGATAGCTGTCTTTCTTCGTGACGTCATTCAGCTTTCTGTAATCCACGCAAAATCGGGTGGTTCCATCCTTCTTTTTAACTAGCGCGACGGGAGCAGACCATGGGCTGATGGATGACTCAATAACTCCATGTTGTAACATGGACTCGATGTTTTCCTCGACTGCCTGTTGTTGCCCCAACGGTAGTCGTCTAGGTGGTATTCTGATGGGTTGAGCCTTTCCGGTATCTATTCGATGCTGGATGATGTTGATGCGACCGGTGGTTCCATCTTGACTGTTAAAAATTTGCCAGTGCTTTGTGATAAATTGGTTGACTTTCGTCTGGTTCTCTGGTTTCAGGTGTGTCAAATGGTCAGCAAACTGTTGTAGGAACTCTTTACTGGGCCCTGTCTCCTTCACCGACGTCTGGTACTCTTCTTCGCAATTGATGATGGTCTCTACTGGCTCGAAACAAGCTATCTCTTGACCACTGGCAATTCTGATATCGTTGTTGGACAAATTCAGGATTCTGATTGGTATATCTCGTCCGGTTTTAATTATAGCCCGTCCAACTAAGTAGTCATGAGCTGAGTGTACGGGCTCCACCATTCCAACGCAGCTCCCAGGATTGCTGTCTAGCTGCCCATAAATAATCTGTTCCGTTCGACCGGGAATTCTAGCTGAAGACTTTGCCACAATTTTTATGGAGGTCACTGAACTGTTGACGGGCCGTGTCAATACAAATTCCTCATTTAGGAACCGATGAACATCATATCTCGGGTCGAACATATATCCATGCTGGCTAATTAGATCCATACCCAGTATAAAATCGTCCTCAATATTCGCTACCAGGACCCTATGCCGGATCATGTTGTCCCCTATCTGTAGCACGGCATCTGCCTCGCCCTGTATTGACATGGACTCGCCGGTGACTGTTCTGAGCTGGATGTTATTGGTAACTGGCCGAATTTCTGATGCTCGCAAAACCCTGGACTTGGCAATGGACACAGCGGCGCCGGTATCGATGGTGATGGTAACTGCTCGCCCATTGATGGTGCCTCTGATGACTAGGCTGCCGCTATCTCGGCAAAATACCCGGATGGATACTGTCCTGGGGGCTGGTGGAGGGTGAGTCAGCATTCGCCCCCTTATGCTGACTGGTTGGAGTTTCCCTGGTTGGTAAGGTCGGTTTGTTGGCTACCCCTGGTTGGTGATCGTTCCGGTAGCCTTACTCGGCAGTCACGTTGGAAGTGTCCTGTCCGTCTGCAGCCCCTCTGGTGCCAGTTCTTTGTGACCGTTCTAATATTTTGTTCAGACCAGCCAGCAGCATTTGAAATGGTGACTCTGACTCTTCCTAGTTGAAGGAAACTGCTCGGACCCTCGGCTTGGACATGTTCATTCCAAAGCCCGAAGTAGAACTTCATTACTCTTCTTGACGCCACTCAGTCTTAGATTTCGTTGTACTTCCACATCTCTGATGCCGTTTATGAAGCTCTGTGTGGCCAACTGGTCTTTCGTTTCCTCTGGCAGGTCTGGGTAGGACAAGTGGACTAACCGTCTAATCTCTACTTCGAATTCTTGGAGGCTTTCACCGGATTTTTGCGTTTTTCCACTCAGTTGGACTTAATATACCTGGCACAAGGATTGATTGTCGTATCGTTTGTCCAGGATGGCGATGACCTTGTCGAAATTGCCTTGTTCATCGACTGGAA
Source organism: Octodonta nipae (assembly GCA_034190945.1). Classification (NCBI taxonomy): domain Eukaryota; kingdom Metazoa; phylum Arthropoda; class Insecta; order Coleoptera; family Chrysomelidae; genus Octodonta; species Octodonta nipae. The sequence continues at coordinate 47,361,865 of CM067224.1, read as the reverse complement.
TGCTGTGGAGGAGTTCTAGGGCCGAACCTCTTAACGAAATTACCAGAGAAGTAGATTTTTCTTGATTATTCCATCCATTAGCTGTGGCCACGGCCTCAAATTGCCGTTTATACATGGGCCAAGATGAGTTGCCGTCGAATGTGGGTGGTTTACTAAAGGAACCTTTGGTACTCACGGTGTGCTGATATTTACCTCGCTGTAAGTCCTGTTGCATTTTTTTAATTTCTGTTTCTACTTTGTTTTGGATGTCACTGATTTTATCTTGTACTTCACTTACTTCACTTTGTACCGTGTTTTTAATGGAACTGATTTCAAATTTCATCTGGCTCTGGATGGAATCGATGTCATCTACTTTGATTTCAAGATTCTCCACATTACTTTTTAGGATCTTTATGTCGTCGTTTATTTCTTTTATGTCTGATTCCACTATTTGCATTCTTTCATTATTTTTAATTCATTTTGTCGTTTTAATTCAACTTGTTCTTGTTTTTGTTCAAATTTCGAGAACAATCCTTGAATTAATTTATGTTGTTCACTTTTCATCGTGGAAACTAGATTTTGTAGTTTTTCTTCCATCGTGGAAACAAGATTTTGTTGTTCACTTTTCATAGTGGATCAAGATTTTCTAATTCTATTTTACGTTCTTCTTATTAGTGACAAGATTTCTTAACTCAACTTTAAATTTATCATCAAAAGATTTCACTAATCTTTGTTGATTTTCTTCTTTTTTCGTCTAATCCCTCCGTAACCTGCTTGACTATTTTTTGGTAGTTTCGTCCATTTTTTTCATGCTACGGGTTTCCATAAATCAAATTAGGATTTTAACTGCACTTAATCCCACTTCTGACACCAAATTGCAATATAGTCCGTGGGTTCAATTTAAAATTATAAAACTAATATTCACTTTCACTTTTCTAGAACTTTATTTACATCAAAATTATACAGCTGATTCACAATAACATTACAATATACACTCGTCGTCCTGTCTAACTGACTTGCGATCGTGGCCTGCTTTCTTTTTAAAACCAGCACCGAAAAATCTCGCAAAAATCAATCATCAATCCTACAGCTGCCGAGCCATTTCGAGAACATTTTTTATTTCAAAGCGATCGTTGTCGTACTTAAATGAAACAGGTTCGGCTTTGATAAATTTCGTAACAGTATATATATATATATATATATATATATATATATATATATATATATGTTTTAGGTGGTTTCCGGGATTCATCCGCTTAGTTGATAACTGATCCCTGCCGGGATCGATGGTAAAATGACGACGTTTCGGCAGAGTCACATCTGCCCTCTTCCGGTCGGTTCGCATACTTCTCGTAGCCTTCTGCTTTCGCTTCTAGTTACTCGAATACCCTGGAAACCACCTAAACATTTAGTGCCCCCGAAAACTTAAAAACAAATATATTTAAATAGATTTGTCAATATGACATGGCATGGTTTATGACGTTTTCTTCTCCGGTTTCTCCTCGACTTGATTTCTGATAGATATATACCTTTGACAAACGAACCTCAATAATGTTCAGAGTTTGTTGAAATAGGGTCGAATTTCACTAGGCTACCACTAGTATAATTAAGTTTTGCATAATTAGTAATTTATAAAAATAAAATTTAGTTCTCAAATATAATTTAGTCAATAGTATTTTAGTATAATTGTTTATATTCTATATTTTATATTTTAGTTTTATATAATTTTGTCGAGGTACTACAAACAGGTTTCATTTCCTTTATAGGATTTATTGTAAATTTTGAACTAAAATGAATAAAGAATAAAGTATATTCTGCTGACGAAAGCCTGTTACACCTATAAACAAATTTAAGCTGCATTTGGTTTGTAGATTGAGTTGATTTCGAAACAAACTAATTAAATGAGTTTTTCTCTGTTAGAATTATTATAAATACAGCATAATTAAAAATAGAGATACAAATAAACCAGAATTATATATTTGAAATAGAATATTATTTATACTGGGGACCCACCCCGAGTTCTCAGACCAGAGAAAAGATTTCACGATTGATTGATTAGTTTCTCTTCCCGAAGTTGCATCACAAAACCCATAAAAGTATTGCTAACAAATTTTTATTTCTTAATTATTCCTAGTGAGTACTTGAACCTGCAAGATTCATGATTTACATAATTTTTATGATTTCTGAGCTACAGAAGTACGTTTTAAGACCTACAACATGTGATGTTGATCGATCTGACTGGGTGTCAATGAATTTCGGACCATTACACCAGAAATACCTCGTGATGTACATACGGGAGTAGATAAGATGGGGCGTTCCTGTGACAACTCGATGGCATGTCCCTCAAACTGTCCACCGTAATAGGGGGGTCCCCAGTTCTTGTAGAATGGCATCGCCAATGTCCAGAGGGTAGTTTGTCACTTTGTCATCAAGAAATTGTCTCAAACAATGGATTAGGCGACAAAAGGACATCTAAGGTGTGACAAAGTTGACAAAAAGTGACAATTTGGCTAGACGTAGATGGTGAAGAGATCGCCAATAACCAGAAGGGTTTGCTGGGAAAAGCGTATCGCTTATCAGTAGTTTTGATCTCTTCTTCTTCGCTAGCTGTTCGGCTATCCTTGTTTAGCGAAGGCTGTTCTTGTCTGGCTTGTACGAGGGGTGGGCTAACCTAGCGTATCGCTTATCAGTAGTTTTGATCTCTTCTTCTTCGGTAGAATGTATATTTTCGTGGTCTTTGTCTAACACACCAAATTTCATTATGATAAAAAAATATAAGCCACTTACTCTCTTTGTTTAATACATAGTTACCGTTTTATTAATTAATGTACCTAATATATGTATAAATATAAAAACGTAATTTTTTGTATTGACAAATTTTGCTAAAAATAAAATTTTCGCTTCCTTTCTATAATAAAATAAATTTCATTATGATAAAGAAAAATGAGCCACTTACTCTCTTTTAATAGTTACCGTATTATTAATTCATGTACCTAATATATGTATAAATAAAAAACTTAAACTTTTTGTATTGACAAATTTTGCTAAAAAATACCTTATTCTAAAAATAATATAAACAATTAAAAACAACTGCATTATTAATTCCAATAACAAGGTCAGGAATGCTTGATAAATTGAATCATTAATTCATTATCGTGAAAGAAGACCAAACATGTGAAATTTTATTTACAAACATCTAATTATTTACAAGTGTCTATCGCTGCATTGATAACACTGCAAATTTTAATCATTAATTAATTATCATGAAAGAAGACCAAACATGTGAAATTTTATTTACAAACGTCTCATTTTTAGTTTATATGTATGTATCGCTGCAATAATAAAATGTTGCAATGTGAAATTCCATTTCGAAATTATGTGATTTTTTCATTTATAATTAGTGCTTAGATAAAATTTGTAAACCTAAGATGTTGATACAATTGAAAAAATCTCTAGGAAATAATAATTTACTGCCTATAAAAGGTACAGAACTTGCAGTAAAAAACAAGTGAGTTTCAGTGTAAAAAGGTTCAAAAATAGCAAAACAACATGTAAGTAAATATATACTATTTATTATTAAAATATTTCTAATTCAATAAGATTTTTTTATTACATCTATTTAATTCTTGTATACAACTTGTATAGTTCCACTGTAATAAAGCAACATAATGATGTGATATATTTTTACTAAAATCATTAGATGAGGTTGTTGTACAGGGTGGAACTCGAAATCTTAGTTCTGCATACTTGGAGGCCCATATATCACTGTCTGCCTTAAATCCTGCACTGAGTGAGAGGCATGCTGCCAAATCTGATCGAACTTCAAGCAGATTTGTTCTCGATTCATTTAGCGATTTTTTTAGAGCAATTAATTCATTTAAAGTAGCCATATGTGTTTCTTCCAACTGTTTAATGGTTGCCTGATACTCTGTTTCAGTTTTCATCATACTAAGGGTTGTGTTCTCGTTTTCAATTAATGATTCAGATACTGCAGTTACAAAATTACTACTTTTATTTTTTAATTCTGTTATGTTTCCTTGTCTTGTAGAATATAGCTTAAATTCAGGATACTTTGATAACAGTTTACTAAAACTGATTTGTAAAGAAGTTTGGTTTGTCAATTCATGTGTTATATATAAGCTTCCATTATGTGGTGAGTATTCAGAGAAAAACACTTCATTTCCAATAACAATACATAGTGAACATAAATTAAGAATAATGTTTATAAACATTTTTCTTTATTATTTATTCTTCGTTTAATAACCACAACGTGCACTGTAGACAAATACTACAATATTTATATTTTGATCTTCTTGGTGTATTTTGAGTGAAACTTCTTGTTGTATTTCTTGCACACTGTAAAGTTACAATAGTAAAGAGTAAACTTTCAGTGTTTTTAAAACAATTTGTACAAGTATAAGAAATGGATACGTTCATACTGTTAATTTAATAGACTGTATTTGATATTTATTTAAGATTCTCCCCTCTTTTAGTTTAAGATATAGAGTTGCGCTGTTACAAAAAAATTGTAATGGCTCTAAATAAACAATTTATAATATTTTTTATTTATATTACATAATATTTTTACATTGTTCTTACAACATTAGTTAAAGGATTATATTTTACAAGGCGATCATGAAGAATGAGACAATATGCAGTAGTTTTTTCTGGTATATTCTTGCTTGTTTCGAATTCTAATCTGACATCAACAGCTCCACCTTTAATGGTATCTATTTGTCGGCTACAGTCAATTACATATAATGTGGTTTGTTTAGAAAAGTCTTCTGGAGTTAGAGAAACTTGAATGAACTCTCTGTTATAATATACCGCTTGGAAGTTAGCAAACATTTCATAAAGTGTTGCAAAATTCTTTTGATCAAAATTGAGATTTAAATTATCATATGGGTAAACTTCAGAATTTAAATACAATTTTATATTTGTGATGTTACAATGATCAAATTCTGACATAGTCTTGTGAATATTATTTTTTCGATCAGTATGGAATGCTACAATAACAAAACGAGGTTTTTCCAGTTGACTTGTCGTTTTCACTGCCCAGGTATGTTTTTGACTTTGCTGTAAAAGTGGATACTCTAACAACTCCCAGGAACGAAAGCCGATAGGCAAATCTTTTCCACGTTCTATATATTGCAAAAATTGGATTTTGTGAGCATCAGATAATGACACATGAGGTACTTTCCAAACAACTTTATTTAGGTGAACTTTTGGTTTTTCTGTAGCTACAGAACTAACTGCAGCGTTGGTGTCTGTATTGGCACGTACCATAATTAAATTTTGACTTGCTGAAATCACTAGGCGACGAAAATCTTCACAAAAGCCAAGTAGTAATTTTAGAGGAATGCATACTGCAAAATTTCCGTTGACGTCACACATATTTGGAGTGCCTTCAAGATTCCATCCTGCATTATACCATCGAATTATTTCGTTTTTGGAATATGATAGATAGGTCTTAATCGTTGATGTGATTCCAGGATTTCTTGTTCGATCGACTACTGTTCCACCAAGTTCATAACGAATTTCTTCAAAGAGGAATGCAAAACCATTATTAATGAATCTTAATGTTGGACTGTACTTATTTTCTGAGTTTAAAAGTTTTCCTTCCAGGTACAGAAAACTTTGAGAAGGTAGAGTGTACACGTCTTGGGTTTGTATAGGGATTCTTATCTCATCATTATTAGTATTATAGTATGTAGTATTTGCATAAGGTGTGTAGGAATGATATTCAAAATTGGTTATAGCATTATCCACAAGAACATTATCAGCCACTCGTAGTATATTAAGCGTCATTTTTTTGTTTAAACACACACCGGAAGAAACAGAAAAGTTTTTTAAGTCTTACACTTATACTTAATTTTATTCTGCAAATGAATGCTTTGAATTGTCCTCTCTCTATAGTTTTCTTCTTTTTCTTCTTATTTTTTTCTTCTTTATGTTTAGCCGTTGTTAAGTTCGTACCTTGAATCCCAAAGATACTAAAAATTGCTTATTGATAGGTGTAAACTGTTTCACTTGTTGTCTGATACTGGCGTTTTTATAGATTGGCTGTAGATATTTTATAGGTTGTTCCTGTTGTGATAAATAATTAGATGGATTATCATATATGAAAACCATGTCAATTAAGTCGTTTTAAATGCAATCTTATCGTAACAACTTCACTTTTAAAATTAACCAAATTTCCATTTTGATCTGTTATTTTAATAATAATCTCATTTATATGTCTTGTATTGATTGGTAGATAAATAACGTTGGTGGGGTTTTCAACAATTTTGTAACCAGGTGGGACATTGGGGTAAAACATATGGATTATATGGACGGGTATATCATTGTTGAAAGAATTCTGAATTAAATTGCATTCAATGCAAATAGCATTTACTTTTGAAATGCTGATTGGATAATCTGAATAGTGCCATTTCTTAGGTTTTAATTTTCTATTTTCAAATCCTAATAAAGGACCAATGGTGTTAGATTTCTCAAAATCAATTTCTTTGTTACATTTTATTTCACATTTAAATGTGTTATGATTAGCTCTCAATATTAATACAGGTTTTTCTGTTTTTTTATTTTTCTTATTACCATCTTTTTCCACAGGTTTCAAATTCTTCTGTATAGGTTGTGACGATAATACAGATGGTACAGCTGTCTCCTTTTGTTGTTCTTCCTGATCAGTTAGCAAAGTGTGAAGCGTTTTTTCAATATCCTGTATTTCATAGGTGCCCACCGGTAATTCTAATTTCATACCGTTAATATAAAACTTGTTGTTGGTTTCATCGATATTTGAGATGGTATTAAAGGTCATAAAATCAATTAACCCCATGACATACGTAGCATCATCTTCTAGAATAATTGGTGGGTAAATCTTGTTACTGAGAATTGAAGCACGTTCAGAGAACGTAAATGTATATGAAGACATCTTAATCTGTCAAAGGTTACCAAATAACTAAAACTATTTGTATGGTTTTATTAAATATATTCACTTAATTATTTTTACTATTTACAATTTTCAACTAGATTATTATTGCATAGTTATTAACAAGTTTCAACTCGCATTAATACTAATGTTTCCTTTCGGCACCTGGTACAATATGAGACCCTTTGAATTCCATAATCTGTACATATACCAGACTTGTAAACTTGAAAACTTGCACCACAATCATCACATTTAAATGTTAGTATTATACCTCTTCTATTGTCTGCCATTTTGTTTTTTTTTTCTAATTACCTCTTGAAGCACAACACACAGAGCAGCTTGAATTTAGTAATTTTCTTTGCATGGGTGTTGCGCAATATAGACAATAAACAGTAGAGCTAGAGCTACGTTTTTCAGTAATTATTCTTTTAGTTCCACACTTGTTACACCAGCAGTCCATAAGAACCGTACACTGATAATGTTCATCGGTAGGAACAGGCATTTATAAAAAATATATGAATGTATATTGTTCAAAGGTTTTCAAAGTAATGAGACAAATTTGATTTGTTTACGCCTTTTATTGAGATAGTTATGTGTTTTCAATTAACTAAAAAGTTTTTAAAAAGCACAAAACAAAATTACTTTATTTGAAACTATTACTACAAATGCTAATTTCAGACTACGTAAAAAAGAACAATGCAAATTTATTATTTCAAAGAATTGCGTCGTGTAACCAGATCTGATGAATCGGCGTTAGCCTTAGCCTGGTCAGTAGCGTACATAACTCCTCCCTCACTAAGCTGAAGTTTTGGGCTGGAAGAACAAAACTTGAGGGGTTGACGGTGGTTGGCCTTGATTGTCTTCATCATCTGTGGTGTTGGTAGCTGTCCGTCTTCTTACATATCGACGTATGAGATAAACTGTTAACCCCAGGAATACTATGAGGTATAATGGAATTGTCCATGGGTGATGACTATTACTCCAGGGATTGTTTACTAAAGGTCGAACTGCTCTACTTTTTATTTGAAGATCATGAAGCTGATCTAATGAAATGTCATCCAAAATAATTTCCTTGTGTTCTATAATATTCTTGATTTTGATTTCAGGCAGAAGTAATGGTTTTTGTTTTACTTCTCCCTTTACATTGGTAAAAGTTACATCAGGGGTTGAAAAACTGCAGCGGTATGGTACTTCAATGAGATAAGTACCACGAAGCATTATAAAATCCGTCTGCTCACATCTAGTTTGAATTTTTTCTTGATATGGAAAGATGGCTATATAGTGTGAGTCTGTAACTTCCTCAACTAAAGATTTGTTCATCGTTACTGGAATCATGTTGCAGCTTGGGTTGTTACCTTTAAGTTGAAGGATCGAGAAAATGCAATCTTCTTGTGTATGGCTTGCTAAGTGATTATTTTCACATAAATATGTAGGTTTCAGAAATCGGCAAGCTTTGATGTCGTATTGGTACCAATCGCTACTCATTGTTAGGAAGGTGTTTTTCGGAATTATGGTAGTTGAATTATAGGTAGGAATAGAATAAAGGTGATAGTGGATAAATGATTCTGTGTGTACAAGAGGTACATGTAGAGCGAAGACTAACCTATCTTTCGAAAAATAAGCTTCTATTGAAATGATATCATAATGTTTAAATAAATCGTTAGAATTTGGAAACACTAATTGATTTAGTGTATGATGTTTCAGAAGGGTTTCGCAAATTGAATTTAGTTCATTAATAGATATTATACTATGATGTAATATTCCAAGTTTTGCGAAAGAAATTGAAGTTTCTATCTCTGCTATGATTGATGAAATGGTATCTAAATTATATTTAATTTCTGTTAAAGTATACATTGTCTCAAAGAAATAAGAGGTATTTTTTTGAAAATTTTCAATGTTTTGTTTTATGATTTTTTGGTTATGAATAATCAATGAAAGGGTTTTATTATTTGATTCCAAAATTGCCTGTGTTAATGAAATTTGTTGATTGACAGATTTTATAATTTCGCTTTGGTTATTTTTCAATATTTCTATTGCCTCATCGTACCGCTTTGCATCTTCTTGGTCTAGATTCCCAGATATTGCTTTTATAATTCCCCCTATTGCATTTATTAATCCGCGTTTATGGCGATTAGGGAAAGGGATTATTGATAGAAGTTTTTCACTTAAAGATTGAAGTTGATATTCAATATGCTGTTGAATAGTTTGTAAAGAAAATTCGTAAACTTCATTTAATTGGTGTTTCTTAAGATGATTTTTTATTATTTGGTAGTTTTGGTTTAGGGATTCAAATTCAGCTTTTATTGGACTTAATTCTATAAAATGTAGAAAGGTATGAGTTGCGATCTTAATTTTTGCAGGACCTAATTCGAAAGGAAGGATTCCTGGATTATTTTTGACTTTTGTAATTTTAATGTTGGACTGAAGGGTCGCCGCCGCTAGGGTAATGATCATCCTGCAACAAATTTAAATTTTCGTGAGGTTTTTTAAATATATTTTTGTGATATATATTCCTATCTGTTCTAAGTTTTATACCTTCATCTACCTTTACGGTTTCTTTTATATATGGAGGTTTTAATTTATTGTTTCGCGATTTTGCATCTTTTCTATAAGCGATTAGATTTTTTGCGTAAGGGACCGGGTCTTCCCGATTTTGATTCTCCCTTTCTATAATTTTCTCTTTGGTAGTTTGGCTAGCTTCATATATTTTATTAAATAGAATACGCGTTTTTTGCTTATGTTGCTGGATGTAATTATTAATAACTTCATGATTTAAATTGATGTCAAACGGGTCCTTTGCATCTAAGTGGCCGTTAATAATATCTATCGGTTTCTGATTTGTCACCGAATGAACGGGATGATTATACCCGAAAATTGCATAGGGCATTAATGTTAAAATATCGGTTTGAGGATTTTCTAGTTTTAACGCCCTAAGGTGTTCCAACAATGTTGAGTGAAAACGTTCAACAGGGGCATTACTATTGGAATTTTTGGAAGTTGTATAGTGAAGCTCAATTTTATGAAGTTTGGCGAAATCAGATAATAAGGAGTTTTTAAACTCTGTGCCGCTGTCTGCAACAATACATTGTGGTAAGCCGTGAAATGACATGAATGTTATGAAACTTTGGACAATTGAAAGAGCATTGGCACTTATAAGTGGAAAGGCTTGTCCATATCTAGAGAATTTATCCAGAATTGTTAAAAATTTTTGGTTATTAGCCTGAAATACATCTATATGTATAATTTCAAAGGGCTTTTTTGAAGTTGGTGTCAATTGTAATTTGAGTTTTGGAGGATTCCTATCATACTTGGATTGTTGACAATTATCACATCTATTAATGAATTGTCTAACATCATTTGCAATATTTGGCCAATAGTATTTTTTTCGAATTTGTTGTATTGTTTCTATTATACCTCTGTGATTAGTTTTTGTGACATGATTGTATTCTAAAAGTTCCCTTTGTCGCTCTTTCTCTATAACATTTTCTAATTGAATGTTACATTTCACGAGATTAAAAGCAGAGTTTTTGAAGGTTTCTCTCATAAGATTACTGAGTTTTATATATAGGTCATTGTCATTGTTTTCGAAAAAAAAAGGCATAAGTATTGTTTTGTTGTCCGTAGTCTTTGAAAAAGGAAATTATGGGTGTTAAGTCTTTATCAACTATGTAAATAGTCCATAAATTTTTCTTATTGGCTTCCCATAGGCATCTCCTAGTGGGTTTTCTAGGTTGTGGTGAATTTTTTATGAATATTTGATTTTTAAAAACATTTATGGAGGATTCGGTTGGATTTATACCCTGTATAGGTTCCTCTTCGTTTGTATGCACTGTATCAGTTGCAGTATTATCCCCATCAGGGTTTGCTTCCATTATTTCTTCGGCAGTGTCAGTTTCTTCATCTTGTTCTTGTTCTTCACCCGTTAACGTTTCTCCACTGTCCGTAGTTTCGTCCTCGTTTTCGTTATCTCCAACATTATTTGTTGTCGAGAAGTTGTCGGTTTCCTTTTCTAAGTTAGCATTAAACTCTTGGATATACCGTAAAAGAGCACTTTGTTGATTTTCTGTTTGTTGTTTGGAAGTGGATTGATTTTGAGTTTCATTAGGGTGTATTTCAATGCGCGATAAAGCATCCGCGTTAGTATTTGCTTTACCCCGTTTATATTCTATAGTATAGTTAAATTCGTCAAGTTTAAGTTTCCATCGTATTAGTCGAGAGTTTGGCTCTTTAAGTGACATGAGCCACTGTAAAGGTTTGTGATCACAAATGACCTTGAACTTGTTAGACCATAAATAATTTCTAAATTTCTTTGTTGCCCAAACTATCGCCAGTAGTTCCTTTTCTATTGTACTGTAATTTTTTTCTGAATCATTCAAAGTTCTTGATGCATAAACTATGGGTTTATCCGAACCTACTGTCCCTTGAGACAAAACCGCGCCGATGGCAAAGTCACTAGCGTCTGTTGTTAATATAAATGGTTTTTCAAAGTCAGGGTATTGTAAGATGGGTTCGTTTGTTAGAAGCTGTTTGCAGTAATTAAATGATTTAATAAAATTTTCGTCATGTTTTATTTCTGCGCCTTTTTTCAAACATAAAGTAAATGGTCTAGTAATTTTTGCAAAATCTCGAATAAACTTTCGATAGTACCCTAACAGTCCTAAGAAGGCTTTAATTTCCCGTGTTGTTTTAGGAATCGGATAGTTCATGATGGCTTTCACCTTTTCGGGATTTGGTTTTACTCCCTCAGCTGTTACCAGATGTCCCAAAAATGCTACTTCTCTTTGAAGGAATTCCGATTTGTCCAGTTGTATTTTGAAATTTGTTTCGCGGAGTCGCTGGAATACCCTTTTCAAATTTGTCATATGTTCTTGGAGTGATGAACCATATATTATAACATCATCCATAAATATTAAGCAACATGAATTTTGAAGTCCTCTGAAGACATTATCCATGACGCGCTGGAAGGTGGCAGGCGCGTTTTTTAAGCCAAACGGCATACGTAGATATTCATAGTGTCCGTTGTCAACACTGAATGCCGTTTTTGGAATATCTTCTGGGGCCATTTCGATCTGATGGAATCCGCTAGCCAGATCCAGAGTTGTAAAGTACTGGCATCTTCCCAATTTATCCAGCATGTCACTGATGTTCGGGATAGGATATCTATCATCGATCGTTTTTCCATTTACCTTGCGAAAGTCAACTACAATTCGAAATTTTTTCTTGCCGCTAGCATCTGCTTTCTTCGGCACGACCCAGATGGGTGACGACCAAGGTGAATTACTGTGTTGTATAATGCTTTGATTAAGCATTTCGTCGATTTGTCTTTGTACTTCCGCTTTGTACATGTAAGGGTAGCGATATTGTTTAGAGTAAACGGGGACTTCATCTTTTGTTCTAATATGATGTTTAATTTGATTTGTGAATGTAAGTTGCTGACCTTTATAGTGAAAGATGTCTGAATAAGATTGACAAAGTTTTAAGATGTGATATCTTTCCTCGTCATTCATGTGTGAAGTTCTAATAAGTTGTGAAATGTCATGTTTTTCAACAGGAGTTTGGTCTATGTTCATATTATATAAGTCAAAATTTGAACGATTAAAATGTTCAGTTTGTAAAGGGTCATATAGTTTGATTTGACAATTAAAGTCATTTGGGTTTTTTACTTCTACCCAAGCGTATCCATTTTTCGCAGTTGTAAGGGTTTCATGTATTATACAATTATTAATTTTCGTAGGTGGAACTAAAATTTCGCCTGAAGTTTTGCAAACTGGAATTTTAATTTTAACACCTGTATTTGGTTCAATGTCTACAAAAAATAACATTTTCTTCTTGGATTCATAATAATGAATTTTATTTTTTGAAGAAGGAGTAATAAGAACAGAAGATGTAAAATCTAATTTTGCAGATAGTTGTTTTAATAGATCTAGGCCTATCAAGCCGTCAAAATAGTCATGAAATTTAAATAAATGAAATTTTAGCGAAAATTTGTGATTAAATTCCTTAAAAGCTGGAATACGTGCACAAAAATCACGTTGAGATGTTTGAAACACAGACGTTATAATGAAAGGTTCTTTAAAAATGTTGTCTGGAAAATATTTTTCAACAATAGAAGGATTCAAGAAAGATTTTGTAGCTCCAGTATCAATCAAGAGCTTAAGAGGTGGATCTTTTATTTGAATATAAGGGAGTTCCTTTTTATCATAAATTGAATTTAATTCTATTACGTCTTGTCGGGATCTAGGCTGGATTTCCTGAAAATTTTCTTGTTTTTCAGTTTCTTCTAAAATTTCAGTAGTTTGGGGTAAATCATCAGATTCTGGGTAATCGTTATAAGGGTAGTCATAGTAAGGGTAGTCATAATAAGGGTTATTGTGCTCATACTGTTCGTCATAATTTTGGTGCTCTACGTTATGAACTTCTTCAACAATATAATTTAATTTTTGTTTAGGATCTCTCTGAAAATAGTTGGTAGACCTTTGAGGGTAAATTTTATTAATGTTTGAATTTCTAAAATGTGAAACCCCACTCATTGGAGCTGGTTTCGAAGTACTAGGAGGTGGATTTCTCCAAACATTACGGGGTGGGCCAAATACTTGAGCATTACTGAAAAATTTTTGGGGTGGCATAATTTGCCGTGGTTGAATATTAACTGGACCTCTAGGAAATTGTGCTTGAGGTGTAAAATGCATAGGCGGTCTCATAAAAGTATTTGCAAATGGTGGGAAATTGCTTCTTGCGTTAAAATTTGGAATATTTGGTTCCGGAAGTGGTTTTGTAAGATTCCCCGATTTTAAATATTTAATGTTATTATCCTCAATTATATACTGTTGAGCTTCAGCTAAATTAATTGGTTTCATTGCACGAATCATAGAGCTTTGTGGCTCTTTTAATCCCACTAATAATGTATGCAGAGCATGAGAATTGAACAAAAGCTTCTTACTTTCTATAACTTAGATAGAACTTCCTCAGCGGGACCGGTTAATTTGGAAAATATGCCATTAATAAGTAATCTATTTTGAGCACAATTGACATTATTTGGATTTACGTCATAATATGTATTCAATAAATCGGTTGCAGTAGAAATAAATCTATGTAATCTACAAGGATTACCGTCAAATTCAGGTATAATCTGTAGCAATTTAATGTCAAAATTAGGAATAGTTCTGTGAACTGTCGAAATTGTTGGGTTAGACATGATCGAAACTAATTCTCTTTGCAAATCTCTTATCCTAACTGAATTTAATTCCAAGGTCCTAAATGAACCACTTAAATCTAACTCAATTTCTGAACTAAGATCGATCGATTGATTAGTCGAAATTGGGGAGTCTGACATAAAGGAAAAATAAAATGTAGAGGTAAAGGAAACAATGAGTAACTTACAGTGCGGTTCTCATTTCTTTCTTCTTTTCTTGACCCAAAATGATGTTGAAAGTCTCTGAACAAATATTCAGTTTTCTTGAGCCGATTTTCAATAATGAGTCTCGGTCAAAATTTTCGATTTCTCTTTTCGGATCGTCCTCGATGAAGAATTAAAATTCACGATTTTCAGTAACGAAATCGTCGAGCATCCTACTGTCATGCGCCAGTTATGTGTTTTCAATAACCTAAAAAGTTTTTAAAAAGCACAAAACAAAATTACTTTATTTGAAACTATTACTACAAATGCTAATTTCAGACTACGTAAAAAAGAACAATGCAAATTTATTATTTCAAAGAATTGCGTCGTGTAACCAGATCTGATGAATCGGCGTTAGCCTTAGCTTGGTCAGTAGCGTACATAACTAGAGAGAAAATATAAACATAAGTGTCCACAATTAAAACTGTTATAGTTCTGAAACTTATTATAGTTATATACAATTTTACATAGTTCAGTGGAATTAAAATATTTTATAACTTCAAATGGAGGCCTAAGGTTTCCAAAGCTATCAAAATAGGTTACTGTTGAACCGCTTTTCTTATATGCTGTCCAATGAGTTCCAGGACCAATTGTAGAATCTAAGTTGATAACTCCTCTTTCAATTTTATGAATTTTTTTAGGTAAATTGTCTCTCATGAACACTCCTCTTAAATTTGGAATTTTCCAGATTTTTGCATATTTATCTATATCAATATTTGTTAGCGGACGTTGTGGTAGTTTTTTGGAGGGTGTAAAAAAAGACCGAAGCCTTTTTTGTAAGGACGTAAGTATAGTCCTTTTCCTCCTACAGCAATAGACTCCATTTGTCTATTATGTCGTTTAGCTTCCTCTAATTTTTGTTTTGCCATCTTAGCATCATTTATTACTTTTGCAACAGCTGATCCTCCTGCGGCGATCGATCCCAGAGCAGAAAGTCCTGCAAAAATGGGAATAAGGGGTAAAATACCACCCTTGTTAGGTACTTGTATGATACGAGGTGGAGTAGACTTGATATGTTTCTTAATTGATTTAGCAGATTTCAATGCAACTTTTATGGCAGCACCTAAAGTACGAGGTTTATGTTTAAGCACATGTTTCCTTATTTGACTTATAGCTCTTGTAAACCCTAGAAATTTTCTGCTCGGTTTTTTCTTCAACACTCCACTTTTTCTTAACTTTTTTGTTTTACACCTTGACTTTATTTTAACCATACTTCTCTCTTGATTATAGTACGTTTTATATGAATGTTCAGTAAATACTGGTAAAATTTTAAGAGAAACTATTTTTTATACTAATTGATTCTGTTCACTTTTGTCACTGGGGTAGTGTCATGTTCAAAACCACCATCACTATCATCTAGTTTTCTTTTTCGATTTTGTTGATTGTCAAAAATAAGAGGTTCATCTAAATCAAGTTTTAACTTTTTAGAAATTACTTCTTCGTCATTAAGTTGTTGTAATTTTCTTTTACCCACTCGAAATTTACGAGTTTGAGGAGATATTAGACGACGTTTTATATTTTCAGAATTATAAATGTCATCATCACTGGTATCCCTTTTACGTTTTCGGTTATATTCAATTTCCATATTCATATCAATTTCTTGAGGTTCATTTATAGGTTTTTCTTTTTTGTTTATTCTTTTTATTTGAACCTTTGGTTTTCTTCGTCTCCTTTGTGATGGTATTTTTTTAATGGATTCCACATCATTACCATTCAAAATTGTTATGCCGTCTTGTATATTCTTGAGAGTATTTTCAATCATAAGTTTAGTTTTTTCCATTAACTTTATACACTTTCGAATCGTTTGTATATTAGTAGGTCTTTTCAAGCCCATACCTAATTTCACTTTAGTTTTCATTGCTCCTGCAATACCGAGAGCTGCTATTCGTTCACCTACAGATGCGTCTTTAGAATGAAATCTCTGAAGAGCTTCTTCAGCTAATATTTTATCTGCATTATGACGTAACTTTGTATCACTTTCATTTTCATAAAATTTATCGTGTTTTAAACAGCTAGCATCTAGTGGATTTGTTGGTAGACTTCCTTGTAATAGACGTTGTTTGAGTTTTGTTCCAGGCCCACAATAATTATAACCTGGTATATGCATTTCAAACGGTAAATTATTTATAGCTGAATTTAATAAACCTTGACCTGAATATAACTTCATGATGTTATTTCATTAACTATCACCTTAAAACTAACATATATTATTTGTTTTGTGAATATTTATCTCATTTTATAGTAATGTGTCAAAGAATGAGGGTGGTAAAACAAAAAACTTCTTTAGCTATTGAAAATGATAATTTCAATAGTATACCTGAAAATAAAAAGCATGGTCCATTGTTTCCGTCAACTGTGAGGTGTATTCTGGTGGGGCCCAGTAATTGCGGTAAAACCAATGTTATGGTTAATCTAATTGAACACTTGAACGGACTGAGATTTGAGAATGTTTATGTTTATTCAAAGTCCTTGTTTCAACCGAAATATGTTTATCTGGAGAAGTTACTAAAGCCAATACAAGGCATCGGTTATTACCCGTTCAATGCTAGCGAAAATATTCTACATCCTTCAGAAGCAAAAAAAAATTCAATATTTATATTTGATGATGTGGCTTGTGACAATCAAGATGTTATACGTCAATATTTCTCTATGGGAAGGCACAGTTTAGTGGACTCGTTTTATCTGTCTCAGACGTATGCGAAGGTCCCAAAACATCTCATTAGAGATAACGCAAATTTTTTGGTTCTTTTCAAACAAGATGATTTAAATTTGAAACATGTTTATAATGATCATATTGGTAGTGACATGTCGTTTGAACAGTTTAAAAGCTTATGTGCCATGTGTTGGTACAGACCATATGGATTTTTATGTATCTCTAAAGACGGCAACATCAATGAGGGACGTTACAGAAGAGGTTTTGATCACTATATATGTTTCGAATAAGAGAATTAATTTTAGTATAATCATTAACATCATAAGTGTAAGATATATCAGAAACTGATTGAACCAGATCAATAGCGGATAATAGAAGATAAAAGCGGATCAAAAGCGGATCGAAAGCGGATTGAAAGCGGATTAAAAGCTCATGAAAACCAGATACTAACTGTCTAATTAGCAACATGAATCTATCAGAGAAGGAACTAAAAAAACGTCTTGTACAGAAACGTAGAATTGTAAAAGAAAAATTACAGCTTCTCAAACATGGTGAAATTGTTAAGGAAAAGTTATTTTCTCCCATAACAAAACATCTAAAGGACATTGAAAGTAAACTGAGTCACAAGGAACATAAAACGGATGGAGCTAGTAAGGTGGAAGAAGAGAAAACTTTTTTTAAAACTGAGGATCCTAGTCATGTTGATGAAGAAAAAGATTTTATTTTCAACGATGAACTATACCCATCAATACTATCACATCAAGCTGAATCGCTGTATCAGGAAACACCGAAGATTCCTCGTAAACTTTCAACGAGTTTATCCACACCTACAGGTCAGTTACGATTATTGCAAGATGAAAATGAAGATCCGAGTGAAAATAAAATGACAATTCTTCAAGAAATCACATCTGATGATGAGATAGGATCATTACATTCTCCTGCAACACCTGGACGGTTTGCTGATATTGCTGAAAAATCCTATGTTGACTATTTAGACCAGTATGATCCATTACCCAGAAAATATATAAATGACATGTATTATGATGATGATAATAAGGAATTTGATCATAAGTATGGTGTCAGATTAGATACCGATACTGAGAAACTTATGATTGGTGACTCAAGATTAGATATTGATGGATCTGATATTATCGTTAAGAAGAAACGATATCGAGGTAGTATGGGGTTATATGAATTATTGTTCAAAAAACGACCGAAAGGCTACTCTAAAGAAGATGAAGATAATTATAAACAAATTGTAGCAAAAACTAATGCTCATAGACGATATTATAAACCTAACAAACAAATAGATGGTAGCAAAATGAAAAAATATAAAAAAATTATTGCTCCTATGGTGGCAGGGAAAGGAATTTTTATGGAAGTGGATAACAATAAAATTGATTACGTTCATTGGGATGATCCAAATGAACTTGTTGATAGGTTACGATTACTACTCGCTTCACAAACAGCAGGACATACAGGCCACACAAACGAAATAACATCAATTATTGAGGAATTGAGAGAGGCTGGTATAATTATTTAAAAATGAACTCTAATAGTAGTGTGAAGAGGCAAATAGTTGAAGAAATCCATAAAGCAGCCAGGATAAATTTTAAAAGACGAAAAGTCATTATTAAATCCTTAGATGATCTCTTTCAAGCTGATTTAGTGGAAATGATACCATACGCTAGAGAAAATAAAGGCTATAAATACATATTGGTTGTAATCAATTGTTTTTCAAAATTTGTTTGGGCCTATCCCATAAAGTTAAAAAATAAGTCTGAGGTTTGCTCAGCCATGGAGAAAGTTTTAAAACAGCAAACACCTAAGAATCTGCATACTGATGCTGGTACAGAATTTTTCAATAAAGATTTTAAGAAGTTAATGAACAAATATAAGGTGAATCATTATAAGGTGTTTAGCGAGAAAAAAGCGTCAATTGTGGAACGAGTAAATCGAACTTTGAAAAACATGATGTGGAAAGAATTCAGTTTACAGGGTCATTACAAATGGTTGAATATTCTACCGGAAATCGTGAGAAAATATAATAATACCAAACATAGAACCATAGGTATGAAACCAGTTGAGGTCATGAAAAAGGATGAAAAGCATTTATTAAAAACAGTCTATAATAGAATTAAAGTGGCATCAAAGAAACGAAAATTTCAAGTTGGTGATTATGTTCGTATATCAAAATTACGAGGAGTTTTTGATAAAAAATACCAACCAAATTGGTCCACAGAGATAAGGAAAGTTCAGCTTACAAATCCAACAACATACCTGCTGGTTGATGAAAACAATCATGACATTTTGGGTGGTTTCTATGAAGAACAATTGTTAACAGTTAAATATCCCAATGCATTTCTAATTGAACGGATCTTGAAACGAAAGAAACCCAATAAAATTTTTGTAAAGTGGTTAGGTTTTGATGATAAACATAACAGTTGGATACAGACAGATGACCTTGAAAATTGATATAAAACTGTTGAATAATTATCACTTTCATTAATATTCTATTATTGTTCAACTTAATCAGTTCGAGTCGTCAAGTACTTTCAGTATGGAGATGCTATTTTGTGTAAGGAAATTGCAATCATTAATGTAGAAAACGGTTGGTACTCACAAAAATTTGTTACAATGCCTGTCAGTTTTAATCATTTGACTGATACCATTCAACAACACATGGTGTATACAAAAAAAGAGCATCATTGATTAGAATGGAATAATAATGATTGTTTAAGGTATGAACAAATATCTGAATACATAAAAAATTGTATTAAGTGTGATAAGACTCTGGTAATGGTCAAAGGATTAGAGAAGAAACGTTGGCTGGAGAAACTGATTCCTAATAAGGTTGTGGACTTATTAGAAGAAAGCTGCCCTTCCATAGAGAAATTAAAGCTGTTTTTAAAGTCACATCATTGTAATCAACATGTATACAGTAATAAATTAAACTGTGCTGTAGAAAATGTAAATTTGTTAAGAAATTGGTATGTGTATTGTAGGAAATAAAACTCTTAGAACTAGATATATGTTTTATTTTTTTTTTTATATTTACTTAAATTAGTAAGTAAGTAAGTAAAACTAATTATCTATAAAAAAATCTTGCCCATTTTGAAATATTTGAGACTCTTGGAATTCGTCTTCGTCTATTTCCTTCAAGTTGGAACACTTTAACTTTTTAGCAGCTGAAGGTCCACTTGTTTCATTTTCTTCTCCTTCATCTTCCTCTAAATTAAAACTGTACCTTTTTACAGCCTTTTCAAAAAGACCTATTTCCTCTTCATTCTCAACATTCATTCTAATATATTTTAGAGGAAGATTACCAAATTTACGCCTTAACGTAACTTCTTTTGGTGAATATGATAGGGATACTAGCACTACATTTTTTTTAATTTTCACTTCCTTCACACCATAACTATAAATATAAACAAGAAATAAAATAAATAACAATTCAACAAAAAAATACGTATTCACAAAAATACTTACCGAAAAATTTGTTTCATTACTGCATATAGCATTTTCAAAGGAAAATTAATTTCATCTTTGGTGGAAATTAAAAGGGTACTTGGAATTGTTGCCATTTTGATCTAATAAGTAGACTTGAGTATATAACAGATGAATTAATGTTTTGAACTAACATTCCTTATTATTCAACTTGCTTTTATATTAAAGGCTAAGAGAAAAAATAAAACATGCTCATGAAACTTGAATTTCTACAAATCATCAACATTTAAGATATTTTCCATTTGTATATAAAAATTCTTATTTGTTATTATATTATACTTTATATTTTAATCCAAATATAGAATTGCTACCATAATTCTCATGGGTGGAGTTACATCTTTACAAAAAAATATTATATTATTGCAACCATTTTGTATATAAAATCCCAGCCTTTAAGATAGAAAACACAAATAAACAAACTTGTATAATTTAGATTAGTCTTGTGAATCACCAATCAAAATATTATATGGGAGGAGCTGTAATTTGTTTATTAACGCTTACAAATAGAAAACCACTTTTAATAACTTATGTAGGAGGAGTAGTAATTTGTTTATTTATGCAAACAAATAGAAAACTACATTTGCTGACCAACTGCATGCCTTGTATTAATAAATCACATATAATTGTGATAAACAATTTACGTCAGCAATATGGAAACATTAATTTTACCTCGCTTATCTGTAAAAAAATTGATGATCGGCGCCAGAAAGTCGTTAAAAATGCAACTAACATAAACATAAGACGCCAGCCTGTCTGTAAAAATCGTTATCTCTCGAAAAATGATGTTTTTGTTAACCTTTGGGATAAATCAAAATCACATGATGTTTGTTACATTTATTAAATTTATTAGTTTCCATAAATTACGTATGCACTTTATTTATCTGCAAGTAATTCACTGTATTGCAATAGTCATTGAGAAGATGTTGTACTGTACCATTTGTTTTAATGTAAATAATTTACGTAGTGGCTTTCAAAGTAGAAATGTTTATTGTTTTGATTGCCAGCGTATCACATTCCATGAGGGTGATGATGACCGCAGAGAAGCTAATAAAGAAAATAAAAGGCCGCGTACCTAATAGTGAAGCACAGATCTTAAATTGTTGTTAACCTATAATTTCTTTCGTGTAAGATGGAGTGTATTGTTGCTAATGTAGTTAAGAAAATTGAAACTGTTGGTAAGTTAGTTAAAACAAAAACAGAATATTTACAGTGGGTTCATTTTTTGAAAAAAATTATACTTCTACTTAAAAAATACTTAAAAAATAAAGAGGGACCGATAAAAAATTATTCGAAATTAGAAGCTAATTTAACTTTTCTTAAATATTATTATTTGCAATTTAAAAATAAATTAAGGCTTAAAAAATCGAAATCTTGTAAATATGTTAGAAACTTAGTTTGGCAAGATACAGAGTCATGTTTTAAAAATAGGATAAAATCAGGAATCATTGTCAATTTTACAATAAAGGAACCACATGAATTTCTTAAAAAAGCTTTCAAAAGTTTTTCAGCAAAAATTAAAAAGGAATTAAAGAAGTCTTTGTTAAAAGTTAATTGTATATTTTATGCAAACTTTATAAAAACATCTAACGAAGAAACGGATATTAAACATTTTTCAAACAAAAATGAAGTTATAGACGTTAATACTAACTTAAAAGAGTGGTTTATGGAAAATGTTGAAAATAGGATTTTAAGTAAATTGGAAAATTTTCAGGAACGTGATTCTGGATGGGCTTTGTATGAAATATTACATTTAAAAGTAAATATAAATCATTATAGACCAATAAATGTTGGTATGTCAACTTTTGTGGACGTACCAGCATTTATTAAGAAAACAAAAGCAGTTTTAAATATAAAAAATAATGATGAGTATTGTTTTTTGTGGTCAATTGTTGCAGCATTGCATCCATGTGATGCTAACAAAAACCCATGTAGAGTCAGTTCTTATCAGCATTTTAGTAGAGTTTTAAAATATGATAATATTCAATTTCCTATATCTTTGAAAGACATCCCAAAATTTGAAAAAAAATAACAAATTGTCTATTAACTTATTTATGGTTAATAAAAAGAGTATAGTTCCTGTGAGTTTAAGCAAAAATAATTATTCACCTCGCATAAATTTACTCATGTTGTCAACTTTCGACCATTCTGTTAATTCAAATTCAGATGATGACAATGAAAATAATTCTGAAAAAAATAGAATTTTTCATTTTGCTCTTATAAAAGACTTATCCAAACTCTTAAACAGACAAATGGGAAATTTTTCTCATAAAAAATAGTTGTGTGAAAGATGTTTAAATCATTTTAAAACAAAGGAAAATTTAGATAAACATTTCATAAAATGTCAAGTTATGAATACTACCAAAATTGTCACTCCTTCAGAGACAGATAAAAATTTAAAATTTAAAAATCATAAAAATAAAGAACTTGTCCCTTTTACTATATATGCTGATCTAGAAAGTATTCTAGAGAGGTATGAAGATAAAAAATCAACAAGTTCTACACAAAAATATCAGAAACACATACCATTTAGCATAGCTTTTTATGTAAAATGTGCTTATAATGATTCACTTTCTGAATTCTATGAATATACTGGTAGGGATTGTGATATATGGTTTGTTAAAAAACTTCAAGAAATAGCTTATAAACTTGATAATATTTTTAACAATCCCTTGCCAATGAAACCACTATCAGCTCAACAACATAGCTTTTATGCTAATTCAGAACATTGTCATATTTGTTGTAAAAAATTTCAAGATGGTGACATAAAAGTGCACGATCACTGTCACCTTACAGGTGAATTTAGAGGGGCTGCTCATAATTCCTGCAATATTAATTATAAGGATGATTATAACGTTCCTGTATTTTTTCACAATTTATCAGGATATGACAGTCATTTCTTTATAAAAGCGTTAAGTACTGCTATTAATGGAACTGTCAGTTTACTGCCAATTAATAAAGAACGTTACATTTCCTTTACCAAACAAATTGCTAATACCAAAATTTCCTTTAGATTTTTAGATTCATTTCGATTCATGGCCAGTAAGTTAAGTGACTTAGCATCATATTTAGAACCTAGTCAAAAGTTGATCACACGCAAATACTGTAGTACTGATCATGAATTTAATTTACTTCAACGTAAAGGTGTTTTTCCTTATGATTATATTGATAGTTGGGAAAAATTACAGGAAACTCATCTACCAGATATAAAATGTTTTGATAACAAGTTAGAAGAAACTAGTATCTCTAGAGATGATTATAATCATGCGAAAAATGTTTGGCAAAATTTAAAATTAGGAACATACAAGAATATTCTGAATTATACCTGAAAACTGATGTATTGTTGTTAGCTGATATATTCGAGAATTTTAGAAAGACTTGTCTAAAAACTTATGAATTAGACCCAGCACATTATTACACAGCTCCAGGGCTAGCTTTCGATGCCATGTTAAAGGTAACGGAAATTGAATTAGAACTTCTAACAGACATTGATATGATTATGTTCATTGAATCTGGAATTAGAGGTGGCATATCACAATGCTCAAACCGGTATGGAAGGGCTAACAATCCCTACATGAAGGAAGAGTTCAACCCTAGTGAACCAACTTCCTATTTAATGTATTATGATATTAACAACATGTATGGGACAGCAATGTGTGAGCCCTTACCTTACGGACATTTTGAATGGGTAGACCCTTATTCAGTGAACATTCAAAATATTTCAGATGACTCTGAATTTGGCTACATTTTTGAAGTTGATATAGATTATCCAAAGGAACTACATGAAAGTCATAAAGATCTCCCTTTCTGTCCAGAACGTATGGTACCACCAACTTCACGTTCTAAAAATAAAAAATTATTAACAACACTTTACAATAAACAAAAGTATGTGATTCATTATAAAAATTTGAAACAGGCTCTTGAAGCCGGGTTGAAAATATCTAAAATACATAACATTCTAAAATTTAAGCAGTCACGATGGATGAAAAAATATATAGAACTGAATACACAGTGTAGAATGCAAAGCACTAATAATTTTGAAAAAAACTTTTACAAATTAATGAACAACAGTGTGTTCGGTAAAACAATGGAGAACGTAAGAAAATATAAAAACGTAAAGTTGGTTAACAGATGGAAAGGGCGATTCGGTGCAAACTATTTTCAATAAACCTATATATATTGGATTTTCCATTCTAGATATTTCAAAAACATACTTATATGACTTTCACTATAACTATATTCTAAAAACTTTTGGAAAAAAAGCAAAACTTTTATATATGGACACAGATTCTTTAATTTATCACTTCTTTGTAGACAATATTTACGAAGAAATGAAAAAAGAACTCCATAGGTTTGATACGTCAGACTATCCTCCAGATAATATTTATCAAATTCCTCAAATTAATAAAAAAGTCTTAGGTAAAATGAAAGATGAAATTAATGGTAAAATTTTGCTCGAGTTTATTGGTTTGAGATCAAAAATGTATGCCTTAAGAATTTTAAATGCAATTATTAAGAAAGTTAAAGGTATAAAAAAATCTGCTTTGAGAAAAATTACTTTTGAAGATTTCTATCAATGTCTGTTTTATAACTCTGTAAAGGAGGCATCACATAACCTAATAAGATCAAATAAACATGAGGTCTATTCAATAGAACAAAAAAAAATCGCATTGAGTCCATTCGATGATAAGCATATTATTAAGTAATTTCGAAAAGATTGTTGAGGAGGTCTTGAATTATTTTGTCTATTCATGGGTTTTCTCTCCTCCAAATTTTTTCCTGTAACAGATAAGTATTTAAAAAATTGTATATGTAGAACAAAGTGTAGTAAGGCAATTTCATAAAATTGCCCGGATTACTGGTTGTCTGTACAGAGATTCTTCCTCACAGTTTTTCTGAGAGAAAGAGATGTCTATAAAATGATCAACCAGTATTCCTGTATATAAGTAATGTATTGTATATTGTGTAATACTTATCTGTGTATGGAGACGTTTCAACTCCGAGTCTGGAGTCGTTGTCAATCGTTTAGTGTTGTTTTCGAGGCTTTTTTTTCTAAAAAATTTTCGCTTTGATTTTGAATTTATTGTTTGTCAAAAAATTTGACACTGACAATTTGTCGTTTGGCGATCACTTGACGCTGAGGTTACCGTTTTTTTGTTCTGTTAGCAGTAAATTCTTCCAGTCCAAATGAAGGTCGGCTGAAGGTGCTCCGATTTCAGTGTTGTTTATCATCATACAGCTGGCTTCTTTAAGTTTTCTCTTTTTTAAGTTTTCTTCTTTCAACAAGATCTTTGTTTTATCCCAGTCTATCCTATGGCTGCCGGTGCTCGTTAATACATGATTGGCCAAATTTGATTTGTCCACATGTCTTCTGGAAATGTTATATTGATGTTCTTTTTTCCTTACTTCTAAAGGTCTTGAAGTTTCACCGGTATAAGAATGGCCACAGTCACACAAAACACTGTACACACAATTTTTAGAACTCTGGGTTGCGTTAAACGGTTTGGTATGTGTGAGGATAGAGCGCAAGGTATTATTTGTTTTAAAAACAGTTTTAACGCTGTATTTATTTCCTAACCGCTTAATTTTTTCCGATACACCTGGGATATATGGAATTATGTTCATAATTTGGTTGTCTGTTTGTGTTTGGTTGGTATTAGTGTGATGGTTATTTGTGCTGGTTTGTTGTTGCGATTTTCTTTCTAACTGATTTATAGTTTTATTTATAAAGTCTTGGGGATATTCGTTTTGAAGTAGATGTTCTTTGATAATATTGACTTCTTTGTTAAAGATTTGGGTGGATGAAGATATGTTTTTTGCTCTATCATATAAGCACTTTACAACACCTTTCTTTACATTTAAAGGATGGTTGGAGTGAAAATTCAAATATCTATTAGTATTTGTAGGTTTTCGATAAGTACTTGTACTTATTGTGTTGTTTGTTCTATCTATAAGTACATCAAGATAAGCAAGTTTATGCAAATTTTCCATCTCCATTGTAAATTTTATTGTGGGTTCTTGACTATTGATGTAATCTAGGAATGAGTGCAGTTCTTCAGCACCATACTCCCAAACCACAAAAATGTCATCAACGTATCTCCACCACACTTTTGGTTTATTTTTATATTTGCCTATGAATCTTTCTTCAAAATATGTCATGAATATATTACTGATTATAGGAGATAAAGAAGAACCCATGGCCATACCAAATTCTTGTTTATAGAAATCTCCTTCAAATTGAAAATATGTAGTGTTTAAGCAAAGTTCGGTTAGTTCCATAATTGTGTCAATGTTTAGTTTTGTTTTGTTGTGTAAGGTAATATCTTGTTGTAATTTATTTTTTATAATTTGTAATGATTTATCAACAGGTACATTTGTAAAAAGACTAACTATGTCGAAACTTACTAGTATATCATTTCTGTTGATAATAATGCTTTTTAATTTTGTTAAAAAATCGTTAGTGTTTTTTAAATTGTTTGGATTATTTTCGTAAGGTTTAATTATATTTAGTAAAAATTTTGATATGTTTTGTAATGGTGAATTTATTGAACTTACAATGGGTCTCATTGGTATTGTGTCTTTATGTATTTTTGGAACGCCATATAAGTGTGGAGGTTTACTATAGTGTGGTGTTAAGTGTTTTCGTTCTAATGGAGTGAATTCTTGTTTGTGTTTTGTTATAATGTCTCTAGCGGCTTTTTCTATATTTTGCGTAGGATCTTTTTTGAGCTTAGAATATGATCCTGTGTTAATAAGGTCCATCATTTTGGTGTTGTAATCATTTTTATCAAGTATAACCGTAATACCAACCAAACACAAACAGACAACCAAATTATGAACATAATTCCATATATCCCAGGTGTATCGGAAAAAATTAAGCGGTTAGGAAATAAATACAGCGTTAAAACTGTTTTTAAAACAAATAATACCTTGCGCTCTATCCTCACACATACCAAACCGTTTAACGCAACCCAGAGTTCTAAAAATTGTGTGTACAGTGTTTTGTGTGACTGTGGCCATTCTTATACCGGTGAAACTTCAAGACCTTTAGAAGTAAGGAAAAAAGAACATCAATATAACATTTCCAGAAGACATGTGGACAAATCAAATTTGGCCAATCATGTATTAACGAGCACCGGCAGCCATAGGATAGACTGGGATAAAACAAAGATCTTGTTGAAAGAAGAAAACTTAAAAAAGAGAAAACTTAAAGAAGCCAGCTGTATGATGATAAACAACACTGAAATCGGAGCACCTTCAGCCGACCTTCATTTGGACTGGAAGAATTTACTGCTAACAGAACAAAAAAACGGTAACCTCAGCGTCAAGTGATCGCCAAACGACAAATTGTCAGTGTCAAATTTTTTGACAAACAATAAATTCAAAATCAAAGCGAAAATTTTTTAGAAAAAAAAGCCTCGAAAACAACACTAAACGATTGACAACGACTCCAGACTCGGAGTTGAAACGTCTCCATACACAGATAAGTATTACACAATATACAATACATTACTTATATACAGGAATACTGGTTGATCATTTTATAGACATCTCTTTCTCTCAGAAAAACTGTGAGGAAGAATCTCTGTACAGACAACCAGTAATCCGGGCAATTTTACGAAATTGCCTTACTACACTTTGTTCTACATATACAATTTTTTAAATACTTATCTGTTACAGGAAAAAATTTGGAGGAGAGAAAACCCATGAATAGACAAAATAAGCATATTATTAACTATATTTCACCTGATACATTACCTTGGGGATACATATAATTTTAGAACCCACTGGATATTCTTTTTTTGTTGAGACTAACTATAACAGTTACTTTTTCAGAAATTAGTAAAAAATGCATTTCATTTAAGCACTGATTGAAGTATATAAAGATGGTAGAACCCTTTCAAAGTGTTTACAGTATCAGATCTGCTTTCAACAAGAAAAAAAGAGCTCTACCCATTTGGAAGAAAAATTGTTACATGATTCTCAACAGACCTATCAATTAACCATCCAAAGAAGACAGCTTCATAATGACATCGAGGTTTGAAATGATCACAATAAAACACAGATTATGCACAAACAAAAATCAGTTTACAAAATGCCTTACAAGGTAACAGTTCTAATTACATGTCTAAAGTGTAAAAGTTATTCTGACAAAGATGTGATCAAAGATGAATACTACCCGTTTGGAAGACATATTGCTCTACAGTGCAGTCATTGTTCTTCTTTTAACATGCATGAAATCAGAGATTTGTATGGTAAATGGATATCAGAACCAATGTCAATTTCAGAAAAACAAAATTTGAAGCAAAATTGGAATCAAGACGTCTTTGAGAATCGAAAAAGATTTCATAACCTAGCAAAAATTTCTTCAAAGCGCATTACTCCTATACAAATAAATCAAGATGTTAACAATGCAACACATTAGTTTGTCTCAAGATTTAGCCATGAACAGTCTTATTGTCTATTGTCAGCCTTGTGATGAAGTTTCAGAATTTCCTTGGTGTTTTAACAATGATGTGATATTACAGTCATCAAAATGTAAAAAGTGTTCTGATAGGTTCAAACTGGTGTCACCTACTCAAAAAAGTGAAAACATTATAACGAATGCAGACTTTTTACCATGTGGAAATTCAAAATATTATGATGCTTTCTACTATCTATCAGAGGACAAATTTGCCTACTATCATCTACCTAAAGATGAAGTTTCATTACCAATTCTCTTTCTCGAGATGTCAGTAAACTACCGCTTGGGGTATGGACGACGATTTGAAAAATGTGAAGAAGGACTTGTAAACCTATGTGAAATTGAAAATTTTGTTAATGAATATTCTAATGTATTTTTCTGAGAATAAATTTTTGTTGTTTATATCTAAATAAATTGAATTAAAAATCATCATTTTTTATTTCATGTAGACTAATACTTAAAAGAAAAATAAATGACTCATTAGCTCAGTTGGTTAAAGTGTCATGCTAATCATTAATATCATAGGTTCTAATCTTACATGGGTCATTTTTTTTCTTTTATCTGGTAATTATAAGCTTATTTCAAACTAAAATAACAAAGTAAAGAAATGTCTAAAAATTGTAAAACTATTAAACAATGAAAGTTAAGTAGTGTACGTGATAAACAAAGACAGCAAAAATATACATTCTACCGAAGAAGAAGAGATCAAAACTACTGATAAGCGATACGCTAGGTTAGCCCACCCCTCGTACAAGCCAGACAAGGACAGCCTTCGCTAAACAAGGATAGCCGAACAGCTAGCGAAGAAGAAGAGATCAAAACTACTGATAAGCGATACGCTTTTCCCAGCAAACCCTTCTGGTTATTGGCGATCTCTTCACCATCTACGTCTAGCCAAATTGTCACTTTTTGTCAACTTTGTCACACCTTAGATGTCCTTTTGTCGCCTAATCCATTGTTTGAGACAATTTCTTGATGACAAAGTGACAAACTACCCTCTGGACATTGGCGATGCCATTCTACAAGAACTGGGGACCCCCCTATTACGGTGGACAGTTTGAGGGACATGCCATCGAGTTGTCACAGGAACGCCCCATCTTATCTACTTACGGGGCCGTTTTGAACCAAATACCTATTATTGTATAAATTCCGGAAGGTTATACTTTAAGCACTTATTATCGTGACCAAGGAACAAACAATATTTACATTTTTTCCAAAAAGACACCATCAAATTTGCGAAACTTAGATGCGTTGAATATATTTATTTATTACCTTTAAACTAAGGTACAACTCGACCCTTATTCCCATTTAAGATTTTGGGATTGGAGCCACCCCCGCGGGTGTTAAACTGACAAGGGCGAAAAGTCTTCTCTGGGGATAAATCAATCGCCCAGCGAATTTTTTAAAACGAACTGTATATGAAATATCGTCCATGTTTCGTATTGATAGGCCCACTCTATACATTCGTACAAATATATTGTGGAATAACAGTTCAGGTCAAGACAGATAAAAAAGTCTTAGAATATTTTCAAAATTGAGCTGCAATTTTGTAAAAAAAATTAAAATGTTAGAAACGTTCTTACCCATTATTACAGTACCAGCAAGTTAATCGTACGCTCAAAATGCATGTAAAGCTTCATATGTAAATCTAAACAGTTTCTATGGCCTCACTGAGTTAAGTTTTTTTGTGCCAAATTATTTTGAAATCACATGTAAAAATCTTTTAATCTCCAGTACTTTAACTAATGGGAAAAAGAATTCCTCGAATTTTATGTGTTACAAACATTAGTTAATTCTTAATAATGATTTGAGCATTTGTTTTGTTTACCCCAACAAAATAAATAGTTGACAAAACATACATATATTACGAATAGGGGACCAAAATGCTTCATAGTTCAAATTGTCTCTAGGAACCGGATAATCATGAATGGCTTCAATTTCATCCTAACTGTCAGGATTCCTGGCTCAGAAACGACGTGGCTCAAAACCTCTAACCCCTTTAAAAACATGCAACACTTTATTGAGCCTCAGATTGACTTTCTTAATTTTGGACAATTTGCCGAGGTTCTTAAGATGGTGATAGAATGTATAACCATCGACCAAAATATCAAGGTATACTAGACAAGTCCTCCATGTCAAGCCGTTCAAAGTATATACCATTAATCTCTCAAACTTTGCGAGCTTTACATAACCCAAATGGCGTGACCTGAACTGAAACTGCCCTTTAATGGTGGAAAACGCTATGTTTTCTCTGTCGCTTTCGTGAAATCTGCCGATATCCACTCAAGCGTCTAAGGTGGAGAACCAACGAGAACCTGCTGGAGTGGCAAGAGTGTCATCAATTCGGGGAAGTTGCTAGTTGTCTTTCTTTATTACGTCACTCAGTTTTTCATAATAGCTTTCTTTTTAAGTAGATCGATGGAAGCGGACAATGGGCTGATGGATAGATCAATAACTCCGTTTTGTAACAAAATCCTCGACTACCTTTGGGGCCCCGGTGGTGGCCAGCTAGGTAGTATTCTTATGGGTTGAGCCTTTCCAATATCTAATTGATGTTGGGCGACATTTATACGACTTGTAGTACAATCATTACTATTAAAAACTTCCCAATGATTTAGGTTGAATTGTTTGGCCTTCTGCTATTTGTCTGGTTTAAGGTGTGCCGTTTGGTTTGTAAAGTGGCTTATAAATTCATTACTAGGACCTGTCCCCTTCGCTGTTGCCTCGCAGATTCTTCGCACATGATAATGGTGTCTACTGGTTCAAAACAATTTCTTCACCATTCGTAACGGACATGTCGTTGTTAGACATATTCAGTATTCTATTTGGTATGTATCATAGAGTTTTAACCTCATTAAAAAATCTAAAAACGTCGTATCTTGGATCGAATGTGAACATCTATTGACTGATTAGGTCCATACCTAGTATAAAATGATCATCAATATCCGCTAGTAGGACCCTATCTCTAATTCTGTTGTCCCGTTTCTATAGCACTACGTCTGCCTCGGTTTCAAGTTAATATGAACCCTGGATATGCCGAAAAAGGTCCAATGTTAGTGCTTATGTTCCTAATATCTCCAAAAACTGTCCAGTTTTAGTCGTTGTGTCTATGGTAACTTTTACTCAGGACGCCATGAAGTATAACATATCAAAATAGACCGTTAGCTGGTGACAGATTTTGGTCCACCATTTTTTCGCTTCTCTCTGAATCAAGATGATTTGGACCGATTTTAACTCTTAACTTAATTCTTAGATGAATTCTATAATATACCAGGCATCAAAATACGATAGGCATAAGTGTGGCAGCTGACCAAATGGTTGAGATAAGGACCTGATCGTGTAAAGATGAAAGTTGATATCGAGAGTAGTCCACAAAAATATTGCCATAAGGTTTGCCAATGTCCAAGTAAGAATAAGGAACGGAAAATATTGTGGAAACTTGAACGATTCCTGTCCTTAATCGTACTTGGTCCTTTGCAAACTTTATGCCACTTTTTTGCTGACTACTCTTGATATCAACTTTCATTCTTTCGCTTGACAAAAATGAGAAAATAGTGGCCATGTTGTTATGTTTCCTTAAATGATCACGTCCTCACTCAATACTTTGGCCACATGCGACACTTACATCTATCGTATAGATGCTTGGTTGCATATAGCATTTAGTTTACATGGCAGAAGCGAAAATAGGTCACAAACATCATTCTTTCTGAAAATGGAAAACAATTTTTTCCTATGTTAGTCACGCTGTTCTCTCGCAAATTTCGTCTCATTGTATTCATAAATAACACACTTTTCATCCACCTTCGAAGCAGAAGCGAGAAAATGGTGGAGCAAAATTTTTCACCAGCAGACAGTCTAAAAGTGCAGCCAATTTGACCGGGAATCAAAACCCATAGGATATTTTCTAGATTTTTTTGAATTCACCAATTTTTCTCAAAAACGTTTGACACGCCCTCACTCCTCCAATAAATTTAATATTCGGAAAATCACCTTTTTATATTCAATTAAAGAAATGAGTAAGAAATTCCATTTGATCTACATGCATATAAACAGTTCAATGAAATTAGGTATCTTTTGTAGTGAACCAGGCACCTTTCTTATGTAAAAATGCACATCTGGCAAATTTTTTTGAAATGTTGCTTTGTTGTAGAAATTCTTGTTCTGACAAAAAGAATCAGTGAGCTCAACCAGATTATATGACTAAGTATTCGAGATACAGGGTGTTAAACATCGAAAATGCCTCATTTTTGATATCAGATTTCTCATGACTTGTGTTGTTTTATATCTGTTTATTGTCGAAATCATTATTTGTACATTATTTGGCATACATCCCACACAGCATGAAATATCTGAAGAAATATTTCACTGAAATATTTCTGCAATATTCCTATGTCCACGACAAAACACCTACTGAAATATTTCATGAAATCTTAGAGAAACATTTCGTGAAATATTACACCAATATTTCATGAAATATTTCAGGAGAATTTTAGTATTGAATATAGTAATATTTTGGAAAAAATTTCAATAGATACTTTAGACATCAAATATTTTAGCACTATTTTAAAATATTTGACTCCAATATTTCTGAAATATTCGTGTGCTCACGGCAAACAAATCTTTTGAAATTGATCATGAAATATTACAGTATATTTCATGAAATATTTCAAAACGTTTTTGTAGCTAAAATACGAAGATTTCTGAAATATTTTAGGATACTTCAAAACAAACATCAAATATTGTAATGTCTTCGATGCACATTACATATAATATTCAAAAAAATGTATGAATTAGATGTTGCGGTTTTAGTTCAATGCTGGTTCAATGCAAGTATATAATTGACGAAGGACCTTTAGCGGAACAATCAATAAACACGTGCCGTCACATAAAGGAATCACCAAATAAAAGTTATCACTAACCTTTTATCTCCGGAAGCTCTGGTGTTTTCTTGGGTCTTCTTTCTTCGGAGGCTAGCCCCGTAACAGCAGGAACAGTTTCTTAGAGCTTCTTCTGGACAACACGTTACACAAAAAATAGCGACATAATGTTCATTGATTGAGCATACAAAAAAATGCGGGTTTAACAACAAATGATGCGCTTTTGTAAACACAAAAGAAACAAAATGAAAGCGGTTTAGCGGTCGTTACGAACGGAGCTAAAGAACTCGCGGACTCGTAACACTATAACAACAAAAAGCGGCGTCTCTTCAGACGGAATCAAAAAATGTGTCCGAATAATTCGGAGCACAATACACGAATCTCCCAAGCGTCCTAACAGCAAGGGAACCAAAACACGAATGTCAAATACTGTCTATATTTTACACGCAAAAAACACTAAAAATTAGCATTAGCGCGACGGAATGTTTTAGAAAAGGTGCAGAAGTTTAAAAATCAATGAAGTAATTCAATCAAATTGAAAACAATACACTAAACAAATTGCGGGAACGCACCATTCCGCCTTGAATTACTTATTTCAAAACTAAGGGTCCACTGGCAGTGGACAAAGCTTTACAAGAGGTCGCTTCAAAGTACCACTTGCAGTTCTAACTGTAGCAACGCGTACAACACCATCACCTCCAGGATGTACGTCAATAATGCGCCCTAATGGACAATTCAAAGGAGGTGAAGTGTCTTGCTTCAAAATAACAAGAGTACCTGGCTTAACAACCTCCGAGGGATCAGTCCATTTACTCCGTTGATGAAGAGTATGTAAATATTCTTGCGACCAACGTTTCCAGAATGCCTGATGCAAACGACTCAGTAACTGCCATCTGTTGAGACGATTAGATGGGACAGATAAGAAATCAGATTCAGGAGGTGCTGTTAAAGGTTCCATGGTAAGAAACATTCCAGGACTCAAGGCGGTAAGATCCAATGGATCATTGCTACAAGGGGTTATAGGTCGCGAGTTTAAAACTGCTTCGACCTGTGCAAATACAGTAGAAAGTTCTTCGTAGGTTAGGATTTGATCTCCAACGACACGTCTTAAGTGAGCTATGACACTACGAATTACTTTCTTTGCGGATAGAATCCAAAATCGTTGTTGCAAAAGAAATTGAACTGTTTGGATTCCTGCGTGAAGATTGGTGACATGACAATCTTCGACAATTAGATTAGTCCAACGACTTTTACTTGGTAGCAGTGCGGGAAATTTAGTGTCAAGCGGCAATGGAGCATTAGCCAATCTACTACCAACTCTAAGAGTTCCCTGTTCATCAAGAAACGGCGAAAGTTTACGAAGCGATTTGGGCAAAAGTTTTCGTTCTCGAAGAAGGGAAATCTCTTTAGAAAAATATTGATCTTGAACATAGCGAACAATGCGAAGCTGAGCCTGATATAACTCAGCAGCCAAAAATGATCCAGAGCCGCTACGGTCTGGATTGCGAGCGTTATCAACAAAGCGACAAATATGAGCTATAATGCGGGTAATGCGATTAATAGAAGAATGTTCTTCTAACAAAGTACCAAATAAATTTGGTGAAGCGGTGACTTGAAGCGCCACTATACGGGCTTCAGTCATAACTAGCGGTGACATGCTTGAGTCTGAGCAAGCATGTGGCAAACAAGCGGTAATCAACAATTGTGGGCCTTTCCACCAAAGTGTATTACCTAATAACTCTGATGGCAAAGTGCCGCGGGAACCCAAGTCATCGGGGTTATCACAAGATTGGATGTAAAACCAATGCGAATAAGGAAATTTTTCCTGAATGTAAGCAACTCGATTACTGACAAATGTCCAACGGTGCGGGGAAGAACTAAGCCATGAAAGGACTACAGTGGAATCTGACCAGCAACGAATCATCTTGAACAACAAACGACTATTGAATTGCTCATAAACATAATGAGCCAACATAGCGGTAAGAACTGAAGCACACAGTTCCAATCTGGGAAGTGACAAAGTTTTCAAAGGGGCAACTTTCGATTTAGACAACACAAAAAAACTTTGACGAAATCCAGATGCGGTTTCGAACACAAAATAAACAACAGCGGCATAACCTTTCTCAGAAGCATCACCAAATGCGTGAACTTCACAACTAGAAAAGTTTTCTATAGCAAGCAGGCGAGCCAAAACTAAATTCTGTAAGGTCAACAAAATAGCGATAATGTCTTGCTGCAATTTGGGACCGATAAACAAACAATCACTCAAAGATAACCGATGAGGTATCTTAGCGGATGCATTTAACACTACACGAAGTTTGGTTGTGCTACTATCAGGTTTCAAAACACAATGATGCGGTATGTAGTAACAATCAGAAAAAGTAGATGGATCGGGAACCAACTCCATATGATCAAGCTCCAAATACTCTTTGAGAAAATCACAATATTGTTTGTAGAGATCTGGTTGCTGTAGAAGACGTCTTTCTAAAGAGCAGAAACGTTGTACGGCGAGATCATACATTCCATCAAAAGCAGGAAGTGTATTTCGAAAAGGAAGAGGCACAACGAATCTACCTGAATCCAATCTCCTGCATCCCCCGGAAAATATATTTTCGCAGATAAGATCATCAGGGGACTGAACCAGTGCGGTAGGAACATCTTCAATTGTCCAGAACCTTTGGAGTGAATCATCTAATGATACTACATCTTCAATTTTACAAAAAAGCGAAGTTGGGTTTATGGTTGACTGAGAGTGAGAGTTAACAGGACTCGAAGACACTTTACCCATAAGGATGTAACCAAATACAGTGTTAATAGCATCAGGAACACCTTCCTTTCCCAGAAGGCGTCCATCCAACAAAATTTGAGAGAATATATCGGCACCTTACAAAAGGTCAATAGCGCCTGGGCAATTGAAACCAGGATCAGCAAGTTTCAAATTGGTTAGATATACCATATTAGCCATGTTAATGGGCGCAACAGACATATCATTGCAAATGCGGGGTAAAACAATAGTATCAACAACAAAATTGCACTCACGCTTTACTATAGAGCGAAGAGAAAGGGTAAGAGAGCCCTCAGCAGAGGTATTCTGCATAGAACCTAGCCCGTTGAGTTGAATCGAAGCGGGTATAGGTCAGAAGCCAAGGCGTTTTACAGCCTTGCTCGCAATGAATGATGTTATGCTACCAGAATCTAGCAGACATCGCAAAGTTTGATAAGAACCGTGCTTATCTAATACCTCAACTAAAGCGGTAGATAACAACACATTTGAATTGTATGACAAAAGTGAACTATGACAAGAAGTCTGCGGTAGAGAAGTTTCGGGACTTTCAACAGTATTAATGGTAATGGATCCACCAGATGTGGAAGCCAGGTTTGCGGGGGGAGCACTAGATTCAGACCGAATGCCTGAATCACAACGATTTACAAAATGAAGCAATGTGTGATGGCGTTGTTTGCAGTTGCGGCAAGTGGATAAAGATTTACAGCGATTCAACCGATGAGAATCGCCTAAGCAATTAAAACAAAGTCTAAAATCTTTAACAAACTTAAACCGCGCGGATACTGATTTGTTCAGAATTCAGAACAAACAAAGATGTAGTGAAACGGGAAGAATGTTGCTTTGAATTCAATGGTAAGTTTTTGTCAACACTTTGCTTTGCCTTGCGGGATAACTCAACATGTCCAAAGGCATCGCAATGCTTCGACAAAAAATCAACAACTTCCGAACGGATCGGAAAGTCATCTTGAGCGGTCAAAGTACCATGGTAAAGTTCAAACTTAGCGGCTAAATTCTTTGGAACTCGTTTCAACATCATCTGAACGATACAAAAATCCCACTGATTTACTGGTAAACCCAAATTCTTCAGTGCTTCCAAATTATCACTGAAGTCATCCAATAACTTCCGAACCTCTGAAGGGCTATCTGAAGTTAGTTGGGGGAATTGTTCTAAAGCTGACCAATGAGACTCCGCGATTAAACGCTTGAATTTTTTCAAAAGTGTTTCATAAGCACTCACGTAATTGTTTTGTGTTAGTTTAAAATTCCTAATAGCCTCAAAAGCAGGCCCTTTTAAAGCTAACTGCAAATATTTGAACTTCTGCATAGCACTGAGTTTTTCATTATTGTGAATTAATGAATCAAACAAATCAATAAAAGTACCAAATTCCAATATGTCTCCATTAAATGAAAGCAAATCAATTCGCGGCAAAGCAACACTTTCCTGTTCCCGAGCTATATTTTGTGGAGTAGAATTCTGAACAGATTTCAGTTTAGCAAAAATAGACCTAATTGAATAAAACAATTTTTCAAATTTATTGCGAATGTCATCCTCAAAGTCAAAATCATCGTTTGCATTTGAAATTAATCCAACAATGGAATTGTGATGTTTAAAAAATTCGGAATGGATTGAATCAATCATATCAATCATGCTCAAAAACAATTCAACGTCGTCACCTCTTAAGGCTTTCTCGGCAGCAAAATAAATATCTTCTAATCTTTTAAACTCCGATTGTCGATGATTTTTAAATTTTCGTAAATTTTCAGCGGTTTTTGACATCTTAACAATAAATTAAAATCACTGTAACGCCACTGAACAAATCTAACACGATAGAACGAAAAGAAAATACCATTCCAAAAATGTACAATTTTTACTGTTGAAGTAGTAAAATATCTGACCAAATGTCAAATAAATTCAAAACAATTTAGCAAATAACCAAAACAAACAAAACGAGCTCTTGTAAGTTTTTAAGGCGGCAAAAAAATTGCGTTTTATTTCCAGAATGAGTGAATATCTCGAACTTGCTTTCTCTTCTAACAAATAAAGAAACGAAAATTCAATGCGGTTTTCAACAATCATTGCAACGAAAAATCAATGTTTTGATCATTAAACTTTGCACCAAATTAACTCAAATGTATCCGGCCCGGAGTTGGACCAAATTATGTAATTTATTCGATAATCTTTGCACAAAATTAACTCAAATTGCATCCGGCTCGAAGGACCAAATTATGTAATGTCTTCGATTCACATTACATATAATATTCAAAAAAATGTATGAATTAGATGTTGCGGTTCAATGCAAGTATATAATTGACGAAGGACCTTTAGCGGAACAATCAATAAACACGTGCCGTCACATAAACGAATCACCAAATAAAAGTTATCACTCACCTTTTGTGTCCGGAAACTCTGGTGTTTTCTTGGGTCTTCTTTCTTCGGAGGCTAGCCCCGTAACAGCAGGAACAGTTTCTTAGAGCTTTT
Source organism: Octodonta nipae (assembly GCA_034190945.1). Taxonomy (NCBI): domain Eukaryota; kingdom Metazoa; phylum Arthropoda; class Insecta; order Coleoptera; family Chrysomelidae; genus Octodonta; species Octodonta nipae. Next base: position 47,322,800 of record CM067224.1, on the reverse strand, counting down.
TCTGGACATCACGTTACATAAAAAATAGCGACGTAATTTTCATTGATTGAGCATACAAAAAAATGCGGGTTTAACAACAAGTGCGCTTTTGTAAACACAAAAGAAACAAAATGAAAGCGGTTTAGCGGTCGTTACGAACGGAGCTAAAGAACTCGCGGACTCGTAACACTATAACAACAAAAAGCGGCGTCTCTTCAGATGGAATCAAAAAATGTGTCCGAATAATTCGGAGCACAATACACGAATCTCCCAAGCGTCCTAACAGCAAGGGAACCGAAACACGAATGTCAAATACTGTCTATAATTTACACGCAAAAAACACTTAAAATTAGCATTAGCGCGACGGAATGTTTTAGAAAAGGTGCAGAAGTTTAAAAATCAATGAAGTAATTCAATCAAATTGAAAACAATACACTAAACAAATTGCGGGAACGCACCAAATATTATATAAATATTTTTAAATAGTTCACTAAAATACATTTTAACTATTTTTATATCTACAACAAAAGATCTTGAAATATATCATGAAATATGACACAAAGATTTCATAAAATATTACAGGAATATTTCATGAATTATTTCAAATAGGGTTTTGTCGTGGACATAGCAGTATTGCTGAAATATTTCAAGAAATATTTTGAAATGTTTCAAATCAAACCAGAAATATTGCATAAATATTTTAGAATATTTCATGCTGTGTGAGATATTTCACACAGTTACCATAAATTTTGGTGGATTACAGGGTGATTTGAAAGTGTCTAATATGTTTTTTAGACAAAATCATTTTTCTGTTACAAGGTTGAAAACATAAGATGTTATTGCACAATTAATATATCGGTAAAGTAATAAGTTGTTGAATGTATTTTATATAATATACAGTATGAGTCACAAATATAGCTAGAGAGCGCATATATTAATGATTCACCATGAACAAGCCATTCATGCAGCAACTTTAATATTTCATGAAACAAATATATGATCCCTCTCTTTATTTTCAACATGATGTTAAACTGATTGCAAAATCTGTACATATCAAAAAAATATATTGTTTTTACAGCACCCTGTAGATCAAAACTTGTACCGTCAGCTTTGTATTCACTAGCAGATCCAGGGGATAGGCTAGGGGGCTGAAGCCCCCCCCCAAATCATCTGAGTGGTATGCTTTTTTAGTGTTTATTGTGCTACAATCAACCTTCAGTGACGTCAAGTCCCACCGAAAACGAGATCAAAATATAGGTTTTTAAACATATTAAATATCTCCTTTTTCTTATCAAGGTTCTCATACTAGACGTGTTTGGTTTCCGTGTGTAGTAGAAAACATGATTTGCACATTATTTGACAAAAATATTGCACAAAACAATTACTACTAATTAATATATTTTTTAGAAAACTATTTTTTTTTATTACAACGTTGAATAAATAAGAAGATATAACTGCACAATTAGTATAATGTTAAAGAACTGAATTCTTATATGTGCTCATATATTATATAGTGTGAGTCGTAAATATTTCTATAGTGGGCAAATATTATTTATTACCATAAATGAATATCCCTGTATAAACTATGCGTCCTGCAAATTTTTTTATTAAACTAAATACTTCTACGACCTGTCACACTCTATTCCACTGGGTTGCACAAACTGTACAATTCTTATAAGCAAGAGGAAACATTTCCGATGTTTAACAGCCTATGTCTCCAAAATTAGTAATAGAATTTTAATAATACTCTGCTGAGTTAAACACAGAACATTTGTTAACCTAAAAATGTAATTACATACATTGGTGTGTTCCCGCAATTTGTTTAGTGTATTGTTTTAAATTTGATGGAATTACTTCATTGATTTTAAAACTTCTGTACCTTCTCCAAAACCTTCCGTCGCGCTAATGCTAATTTTAAGTGTTTCTTGAGTGTAAAATATAAACAGTATTCATTATTCCTTTTTTGTATGCCGAACTATTCGGACACTTTTGATACCGTCTTAAGACGGTCGCTTTTTGTTGTTATTGTGTTACGATTCCGCGAGTTATTAGTTCCGGTCGTAACAACCGCTAAACAGCTTTCTTTTGTGTTAACAAAAGCGCATCATTTGTTGTTAAACCCGCATTTTTTTTTGCTCAATCAATGAACATTACGTCGCTATTTTTTGTGTAACATGTTGTCCAGACGAAGCTCTAAAAAGACAGTTCCTGTCGCTGCGGGGCTAGCCCCTGAAGAAAGAAGAACCAAGAAAACACCACCTGCAGAGCTTCGACGTAGAAGGTTAGTGATTATCTTTATTTAGTGAATTAATTTACGCGATGGCACGTGTTAATTATTATTGATTGTTCCGCTAAAGTTCCTTCGTCAATTACATACTTGCATTGAATCAGCATTGAACTAAAACCGCAACATCTAATTCAAACATTTTTTTGGATATTATATGTAATGTGTCATCGAAGACATTACATAATTTGATCCAACTTCGAGCCGGATGCAATTTGAGTTAATTTAGTGCAAAGTTTATCGATCAAACCTTTGATTTTTCGTTGCAATTATTGTTGAAAACCGCATTGAATTTTCGTTTCTTTATTTGTTAAAAGAGAAAGCAAGTTCGGGATATTCACTCATTCCGTTGGATATAAATTTCGCATATTTTTTGCCGCGTTTAAAAACTTACAAGAGCTCGTTTTGTTTGTTTGGTTATTTTGCTAAATTCTTTTGAATTTATTTGACATTTGGTCAGATATTTCAACAGTAAAAAATTGTAGATTTTTGGAATAGTATTTTGTTTCATTCTATCGTGTTAGATTTGTTCAGTGGCGTTACAGTGATTTTAATTTATTGTTAAGATGTCAAAAACCGCTGAAAATTTACGTTATTTTATAAATCATCGACAATCGGAGTTTAAAAGATTAGAAGATATTTATTTTGCTGCCGAGAAAGCCTTAAGAGGTGACGACGTTGAATTGTCTTTTAGCATGATTGATATGGTTAATTCAATTCATTCAGAATTTTTTAAACATCACAATTCGATTGTTGGTTTAATTTCAGATGCAAACGATGATTTTGACTTTGAGGATGACATTCGCAATAAATTTGAAAAATTGTTTTATTCAATTAGGTCTATTTTTGCTAAACTGAAATCTGTTCAGAATTCTACGCCACAAAATATAGCTCGGGAACAGGAAAGTGTTGCTTTGCCGCGAATTGATTTGCCTTTATTTAGTGGAGACATATTGGAATTTGGTACTTTTCACAATAATGAAAAACTCAGTACTATGCAGAAGTTCAAATATTTGCAGTTAGCTTTAAAAGGGCCTGCTTTTGAGGTTATTAAGAATTTTAAACTAACACAAAACAATTACGTGAGTGCTTATGAAACACTTTTGAAAAAATTCAATCGAACTCTTTTAATCGCGGAGTCTCATTGGTCAGCTTTAGAACAATTCCCCCAACTAACTTCAGATAGCCCTTCAGAGGTTCGGAAGTTATTGGATGACTCAGTGATAATTTGGAAGCACTGAAGAATTTGGGTTTACCACTAAATCAGTGGGATTTTTGTATCGTTCAGATGATGTTGAAACGAGTTCCAAAGAATTTAGCCGCTAAGTTTGAACTTTACCATGGTACTGTGACAGCTCAAGATGACTTTCCAATCCGCTCGAAAGTTGATTTTTTGTCGAAGCATTGCGATGCCTTTGAACATGTTGAATTATCCTGCAAAGTGTTGACAAAAAGTTACCATAGAATTCAAAGCAACATTCTTCCCGTTTCACTACATCGTTGTTTGTCACTAAGAATAGAAATTGTTTAGTTTGTAAATCCGATCATGAGATTCACAAATGTTCTGAATTCTTGAACAAATCAGTATCCGCGCGGTTTAAGTTTGTTAAAGATTTTAGACTTTGTTTTAATTGCTTAGGTGATTCTCATCAGTCGAATCGCTGTAAACCTTTATTCACTTGCCGCAACTGCAAACAACGCCATCACACATTGCTTCATTTTGTAAATCGTGGTGATTGAGGCATTCAGTCTAAATCTAGTGCTCCCCCCGCAAACCCGCCTTCCACATCTGGTGGATCCAGTACCATTAAAACTGTTGAAAGTCCCGAAACTTCTCTACCGCAGACTTCTTGTAATAGTTCACTTTTGTCATACAATTCAAATGTGTTGTTATCTACCGCTTTAGTTGAGGTATTAGATAAGCACGGTTCTTATCAAACTTTGCGATGTCTGCTAGATTCTGGTAGCATGACATCATTCATTGCGAGCAAGGCTGTGAAACGCCTTGGCTTCCGACCTATGCCCGCTGCGATTCATCTCAACGGGCTAGGTTCTATGCAGAGTACCTCTGTTGAGGGCTCTCTTACCCTTTCTCTTCGCTCTATAGTAAAGCGTGAGTGCAATTTTGTTGTTGATACTATTGTTTTACCCCGCATTTGCAATGATATGCCTGTTGGGCCCATTAACATGGCTAATATGGCATATCTAACCAATTTGAAACTTGCTGATCCTGGTTTCAATAGCCCAGGCGCTATTGACCTTTTGTTAGGTGCCGATATATTCTCTCAAATTTTGTTGGATGTCCTGATGCTATTAACACTGTGTTTGGTTACATCCTTATGGGTAGAGTGTCTTCGAGTTCTGTTAACTCTTACTCTCAGTCAGCCATAAACCCAACTTCGCTTTTTTGTAAAATTGAAGATCTAGTATCATTAGATGATTCACTCCAAACGTTCTGGACAATTGAAGATGTTCCTACCGCACTGGTTCAGTCCCCTGATGATCTTATCTGCGAAAAAATATTTTCCGAAGGATGCAGGACATTGGAATCAGGTAGATTCGTTGTGCCCCTTCCTTTTCGAAATACACTTCCTGCTTTTGATGGATTGTATAATCTCGCCGTACAACGTTTCTACTCTTTAGATAGACGTCTTCTAAAGCAACCAGAGTATTTAGAGCTTGATCATATGGAGTTGGTTCCTGATCCATCTACTGCTTCTGATTGTTACTACATACTGCATCATTGTGTTTTGAAACCTGATAGTAACACAACCAAACTTCATGTAGTGTTTAATGCATCCGCTAAGATACCTCATCGGTTATCTTTGAATGATTGTTTATTTATCTGTCCCAAATTGCAGCAAGACATTATCGCTATTTTGTTGAATTTTCGATTTCATCCTATAGTGTTCACAGCAGACATCAAAATGATGTATAGGCAAATTTTGATTGCCCCAGAACATCAAAATTATCAGCGAATCATTTGGCGTTTTTCTCCTCAAGATCCAGTTGCAGTCTATAGGCTAAAGACTGTCACTTATGGAGTTTCATCCGCACCCTTTTTGGCTATCCGCACTTTAAATCAGTTGGCTGATGAAGAAGAACGCTCTTTGCCATCAGTAGCCGCTATTGTTCGATCGTCCACATACGTAGATGATATCATTGCTCGAAGTTCATCATTTGAAAAGGCTCAAACATTGCCGTTAGAAATTATTGAACTCTTAAGACGAGGAGGATTTGATGAATCCATACTCTTTTGAATCTGATAATCCCTTAAAAGTTTTAGGTTTGCATTAGAATCCATCCTCTGAATCTTTTTCTTTACTAGTCTACCACATGTTGGTAACTCTTGTACTAAACGCATACTTCTGTCCACTTTGGCCAGAATCTTTGATCCATTAGGAATTATCTCACCTGTAAGGTTCTGGTTAAACACTTGATTCAAAGATTATGGAGTTCGAAATTGTCTTGGGATGAAACCCCGCCTGCTAACATTGTTTCGTTATTGTCAAAATTCATAGGTGATCTTCCTTCCTTACAGAATTTAGTTTTGCCTCGCCTGCTTGCTATAGAAAACTTTTCTAGTTGTGAACTTCACGCATTTGGTGATGCTTCTGAGAAAGTTTATGCCGCTGTTGTTTATTTTGAGTTCGAAACCGCATCTGGATTTCGTCAAAGTTTTTTGTGTTGTCTAAATCGAAAGTTGCCCCTTTGAAAACTTTGTCACTTCCCAGATTGGAACTGTGTGCTTCAGTTCTTACCGCTAAGTTGGCTCATTAGCAATTCAATAGTCGTTTGTTGTTCAAGGTGATTCGTTGCTGGTCAGATTCCACGGTAGTCCTTTCATGGCTTAGTTCTTCCCCGCACCGTTGGAAGACATTTGTCGAGTTGCTTACATTCAAGAAAAATTTCCTTCTTCACATTTCTTCTTCTTACATTCAATCTTGTGATAACCCCGCTGACTTGGGTTCCAGCGGCACTTTGCCATCAGAGTTATTAGGCAATACACATTGGTGGAAAGGCCCACAATTGTTGATTACCGCTTGTTTGCCACATGCTTGCTCAGACTCAAGCATGTCACCGCTAGTTATGATTGAGGCTCGTATAGTGGCGCATCGTCACCGCTTCACCAAATTTCTTTGGTACTTTGTTAGAAGAACATTCGTCAATTAATCGCATTACCCGCATTGTAGCTCATATTTGTCGCTTTGTTGATAACGCTCGCAATCCAGACCGTAAGGGCTCTAGATCATTTTTGGCTGCTGAGTTATATCAAGCTCAGCTTCGTATTGTTCGATATGTTCAAGATCAATATTTTTCTAAAGAGATTTCCCTTAAACTTTCGCCGTTTCTTGATGAACAGGGAACTCTTAGAGTTGGTAGTAGATTGGCTAATGCTCCATTGCCGTTTGATACAAAATTTCCCACACTGCTACTAAGTAAAAGTCGTTTGACTAATCTAATTGTGGAAGATTGTCATTTCACCAATGTTCACGCAGGAATCCAAACCGTTCAATTTCTTTTGCAGCAACGATTTTGGATTCTATCCGCAAAGAAAGTAATTCGTAGTGTCATTTTTAAATGTGTTTCTTGTTGGAAGCTTAATCCTTCTGCTTACCAACCCTTCATGGGAAATTTGCCCATTTCCCGCTTTTCACAATTGAAACCCTTTTCTCATGTTGGAGTAGATTTTGCTGGTCCCTTCACTATAACAATGGCTATCTGCGCCTGTTTAAGTGCTTTGCAACGAAAGCTGTTCATCTAGAATTCGTATCAGATTTGTCGGCTGATGCGTTCTTGGCAGCTTTGCGACGATTCATTGCACGTCGTGGTCGATATATATATCTATAGTGATTGTGGTACTAATTTTGTGTGTGCTCTCAAGCAGATCTTGAAAGCTTTTAGAGCTACTGCTGCACGAGAAACCATTTCTTGGCATTTCAATCCCCCTTCGGCTCCTCACTTTGGAGGACTATGGGAGAGCTGAATTAGATCCGTTAAAGCTCACTTAAGACGTGTCGTTGGAGATCAAATCCTAACCTACGAGGAACTTTCTACTGTATTTGCGCAGGTCGAAGCAGTTTTAAACTAGCGACCTATAACCCCTTGTAGCAACGATCCATCGGATCTTACCGCCTTGATTCTGGAATCTTTCTTACAATGGAACCTTTAACTGCACCTCCTGAATCTGATTTCTTATCTGTGCCATCTAATCGTCTCAACAGATGGCAGTTACTGCGTCGATTGCATCAGGCATTCTGGAAACGTTGGTCGCAAGAATATTTACATACTCTTCATCAACGGAGCAAATGGACTGATCCCTCGGAAGTTGTTAAGCCAGGTACTCTTGTTATTTTGAAGCAAGACACTTCTCCTCCTTTGAATTGGCCATTAGGGCGCATTATTGACGTACATCTTGGAGGTGATGGTGTTGTACGCGTTGCTACAGTTAGAACTGCAAGTGGTACTTTGAAGCGACCTCTTGTAAATCTCTGTCCACTGCCAGTGGACCCTTAGTTTTAAAATTAGTAATTCAAGGATGGCGGAATGGTGCGTTCCCGCAATTTGTTTAGTGTATTGTTTTAAATTTGATTGAATTACTTCATTGATTTTTAAACTTCTGCACCTTTTCCAAAACCTTCCGTCGCGCTAATGCTAATTTTAAGTGTTACTTGCGTGTAAAATATAGACAGTATTCATTATTCCTGTTTTGTATGCCGAACTATTCGGACACTTTTGATATCGTCTTAAGACGGCCGCTTTTTGTTGTTATTGTGTTACGATTCCGCGAGTTATTAGTTTCGGTCGTAACAACCGCTAAACAGCTTTCATTTTGTTTCTTTTGTGTTAACAAAAGCGCATCATTTGTTGTTAAACCCGCATTTTTGTTTGCTCAATCAATGAACATTACGTCGCTATTTTTTGTGTAACGTGTTGTCCAGACGAAGCTCTAAAAAGACAGTTCCTGCCGCTGCGGGGCTAGCCTCTGAATAAAGAAGAACCAAGAAAACACCACCTTCAGAGCTTCGACGTAAAAGGTTAGTATTAACTTTATTTGGTAAATTAATTTAGACGACGGCACGTGTTTATTGATTGTTCCGCTAAAGGTCCTTCTTCAATTACATACTTGCATTGAACCAGCATTGAACTAAAACCGCAACATCTAATTCATACATTTTTTGGATATTATATGTAATGTGTCATCGGAGATATTACATACATAGTCGGCAGAGAAAACTTAGACCTACACGGTGAGGTAAAACTACCTTTTCTTAATATTTACGGTTTCTGCAATCGGTTTAACATCATGTTGAATATACAGAGCCGAATCTTATATTTGTTTAATTATAATTGATATAAAATTGCACCATGAATGGTTTGTACAGGGTGACTCATTAATAGTAAAAAATAACATATGGCCTCTCTAGTTATATATATCGCTCACACTGTATATTATATGAAGCACATTCAAGAAATTATTACGTTAAAGATATATTAATTGTGCAATAACATCTTGTTATGTTTTCAGAGTTTTAATAAAAAATAATTTTGTCTAATAAACACGTTACGTATTTTTGAAACATACTGTAATGCACCAAAATTTATGGTAGTTGTGTTGTGAAATATTTATGTCAAATGAGTACAAATAACGATTTATATAATAAACGGAAATAAAATACGTCCATCATGAGAAATCTAATATCAAAAATTATGCATTTTCGATGTTTAACACCCTGTATCTCGAATACTAGTCATAGAATCTTGTTGAGTTCATGGACTCTTTTTGACAAAACAACAACTCCTACAACATTCCAAAGGATAATTTTCAAAGGATTGCTGGATAGATGTAAATTTTTTCGAAAGCATACCTCACAAAGTGGCTGCTAATATTTGCACCGTAACCTTTTCTAATAGGCCTTTTCTTTCAAATTCGAAAATTGCTAGTGAGCAAGCGTCAACTTCTGTCATTTTTATCGAGCAAAAAACCATTGTATTTACATGCCAATGGTCTGACAACTGCTCGAAAAAAATGACGCACGGAAACAACAAATTTTCGAATATGAAAAGGCCTATTAAGTTGTTATCAATATCACATTAAACAGATGAAACAAAACCAGAAAATCTCTTCACCTGTCAACAGACAAAGCGCCACAACAACTCGAGAGCGGGCCCAACACACGGTGATACGTCACAAGGTGGCTGTTGTTTTTCGAAAATGTTTAACATTGATCAAGCAATCCTTTGTAAAATATCCTTGCAACATACCAACATTTCAAAAAATTTGACGGAAGTCCATTTTTCCATAAGAAAGGTACCTAGTCCTTTTTGTAATCTTTGTTTGCCGAGAGGAAATATAGTCAAGCAGTTTTTTATTTTAGCTTTTTAGGTGAAATACAACCAATATCATTTGGAAATAAACACCTTTGAATTACATCGCAGTGGTAACAGCACATTTGTGTTCTACAAATTTTAATGTTAAAAAAAAAATTGAATCCACATTGTGTAGAACTTTTAACATACAGGTGTGGAAATTCGTTCTCTGGGGTCGGGTAGAATCCCATGCGATTTTAAATCAATCAACGCAATACGCACCAGGAGAATGAAGTGGGTGTTACGCCAGTTCGGACGAGTTCGGGTGATAAATACTTTTTTCTTATCACCATATTCCGACGATTCCAATCGCTAAAAAATAGATACGATACGTTGTAAATAATTATAAGGTTAATGATTAATTTCTTATTGACAATTTTTTTAACAGTTACTAATTTATTTTATTTTTAAGAGTATCTATTTTATTTCATTTTTAAAACAGAAAAAATGTTAAGTTTTCGTTCTGGCGTAATAGCGGATAATTAATTTTTCATCGCAAAAATCATGAAAAGGAAAAATGCTCCGAAATCCGTATTATTTCTGTAAATAATCATACTCCTTCGTTGATAAAACCTTACTGACGAGGAAAGAGACGGACGACGGACGGTCGCTCTGTGACGATATTCTCGTGCTTTACCTTGAATGCTCGTGAAACAGACGTACTTAAAACGGCAATCCTCGTCTCATGCATATAGTAGCAGTTCCGTCCTTGTTTAACGTTAGCATTCTCCGACCCCAGTCAAACGTTTTCCATACCTGTATATAAATATACGAATACAGACATATTGCGCCCTCCTTGGGGTAATGGCGAAACGAGCGTTTCGCAATTACGTAATTTTACAGTTTTCGGTATTACAAATATTATAAAACCAAGAAAACTTAAACAGTTTCTACTTATGGAGAGTAGAGGCCACTACCCTCTCTATATCTTGTGGCAAAAGTCGGCAAAATAAGATTCTGTGATAAGATTATTAAAACTTATTTGGTTAAATGCGTTGCTTGTTTTTTACTTAGTAATAGTAACCGAAATCATTTAATTGACAAATAATCACTAAATAGATTATTTTTATATTTTTTAATGAAATAACACCACACTGAAAAAAACTATATATTTAAATAATTTGAGAATTATTAAAATACAGATAAGTCCAGTTTCAGACAAGCAGAGAATAAGTAGATTTTCTTATATTTCCCTTAATATCCCCTTAAACTATGCGTTTTAAACTTTACAAAATATACACTTTTATTTCTTAAAACGAGCCTTGTCATTTGATCTGATACATGCTATATAACATGATGCGTATGAAAATAATTAATTTTTTGCATTATTTTTTTGATGAAAACTTCAAATACAGTTTTTTTCCAGATTTTGGGCTCAATTGTATCGGAGATACGGGTAGTGGATGGGTCGCTTTTTGTTAATATATTTTAAACAAATTAATATAAATTATAAAAAATAGCCCTTTTGTTTGATATATCACAAGAGGCGTTCAATAAAATTGATAACCATTATATCGATAAATTAAATGTGAGGATTCATCAAACCAACTTATAATACACGCAAATATTATTATATCTTGACAAATCAATAATAATGTCAAACAAAAACAATGTAGTTATAACAACCGATACAGAGTTTATTAAAGCACTAAATTTGATTTATTTGCCAAGGATTTTTTCAAACTCTGAGCGACGAGAGGCACGGGTTAATGTCGTTTAATCGAGCTCAAATTTCGGCTATCTCATTATGTTGAAAGGGGAATGGTTTTGTCGGGTCCAGAGGAACAAAATTCCAACATCGATTTTTTGCGGTCACCCTAATATATATAAAGGGTGTTTTTTTAGAGGTATAGAACTTTGAAATGGAATAAAACAAGGATATATTTTTTAAATTGACATGAAATTTACTTTATTCGAAAGATAATCTTCTGGCATTATAATTTGAATATTATTTCTAACATATGACCACCACGGCTGGCTCGGACGTAGTGTAATCTGGAGGTCCAATTGTCGATGACTTTTTCCAACATTTGTGGCCGTACATCGGCAATAACGCGGCCGAATATTATCCTCCAAGTGGTCACTCATTTCGGGCTTATCGGCGTAGACTAGCGACTTTACGTATCCCCACAGAAAATAGTCAAGCGGCGTTAAATCGCACGATCTTGGAGGCCAATTCACGGGTCCGAAACTTGAAACTATGCGGTTACCAAACGTTTCTTTCAATAAATCAATTGTGGCATCAATTGATTTGAACGAAAAAGTTAGTAATCATGGCTCTATAGCGATTACCATTGACCAGCTCATAACGCACACCTAACAGTCAGTTTTTCTGGATGTAACAGTTCTCAACATGAAGTTGAGGATTATCATCACTCCAAATACGGCAGTTTTGTTTATTGACGCATCCATTCAACCAAAAGTGAGCTTCATCGCTAAACAAAATTCGCTTATGAAAATTGGGATCAACGGCAATCTTGTTCTGGGCCCATTTACCGAATGTACGCCTTGCTAGGTGATCGTGTGGCTTCAATTCTTGCACGAGTTGTAAGCACGCAAACCAAGATCTTTCCGAAAAATCTTCCATAAAGTGGATGGACACATATCCAATTCCTGATAATAATAATTATTAATGATATTTACGCCTAACAGCTCCCCTTTACCAAGAAAAGTTGATGCTGTAACATCAACTTTTGGAATTTACTGGACGCTAGCTAAATATGCAAAAAATACAAATATGGAAATAAAATAAAATTAAAATGAACATAATGATTAAGTTTAAATAGGTTACATAAAATACGAAAAATATATTAAACACAAAAAGTCAAATAAGTCCATAGAAATGTATCAATAAAAGTTCTCACTCCTATAGGTCTGAGTTCCTCTTCGATTTGGGGCCTCAGTTTTGGTAGCAGCCTGGAGGACAGTTTTGTCAGGTTCTCAGACTCTCTGGATTGGAGTAGTCGTTTTTCGGAGGTCTCTTAACGTGCCTTATGATTTTGAATGAGCTGTATAGAACAACAATTGTTATAATGATAATTATTGTAGCATACGTAAACCAGGAAATATTTTTATTAATGAATGGCTGATTGATGAGAGCGTCTAGATCTCTTTAATACTGGTCCAACTTATGATTGACTATGGATAGTTCTTCCATGTTTAAGTCGTCCAGCTTTCGGAGTTTAAGATCCGGCATTGCAAGTTTCTCAGGATGAGAATTGCAACAATTGAATGGAATTAAAACTGGGTGAGAATTGTCCGAAATGTTCATGAATTTTTGTGGTTCGGCTTGGATTTTCGTAATCCCAATAAAAGCACTACATTCTGTCCTGGGACACTGCGAATGTTTTTCAGGAGCTGCGCTTCACAGGGTGCATTTGAGTCTATGGGATACGCATATAAATCGGAGCACAGTTTTCGGAGTGGAGTCAGCTGTTTGCAAGCACTCAAGTCGTTGATCGGTATGTACATAAGAGAATCATCATTTCGCGCTACATATTTTTGAGTAAAAGAGAGGATGTGATGAAAACCAGTTGTATCATCTAAAATCGGAATAGGGTATAAATGGTAAGCTGTATAAAGCTGTTGCTCTACTAGAGGGATTTTTAAATTGAATACCAGATCTGAGTGAGTTTGAAAAACTTGTAGTTCAATTACTTGTAAATACTGTGCAACACTTGACTGGTAACAGTAAATTATTTTTAACAAGGTTTTGAGAAATCTCCTGTAATGCGGCGATCAAATGATCTGGTGTAACAATAGATGAGTGAATAATTTTCAAACGAGCAAAGGTTATTGAATTTAAAATATCGTTAAGGTTATCTTCAAGAAACAAATAACTGGCCATTAGTTTTTCACAAATTTCAAGAAATGATTGTTTGGCTTGAATAGTGGCTATCCGGCCATTTAGTTCATGTATTGTGAGGTTAATTTCATTAATGTATTCATTGAAGATTTTCTCGTCTATTTGAAGTTTTTGAGTAGTTTTATTAATGTTTTTAATAATAGTGGTTGTAACGCTCATTTAAATTTTTAAAAGATTTTCGACTTGTAGTTGTCCCTGGTTAAGTCTGTTTATGCTGCTAGTATAGCATTCGCCATCGGATGCGTCAAGGTTACCGGTTATTGCTTTGAAGATGGTTCCAGCACCGTCTATTAATCCGCGTTTGGGTCTTTTAGTGACTACAAAATACTTCTGAAAATTTTGTGTTTCAGTTATGACGAGGGGATTATCTAAGTTTTTTCGACAAGCTTTGGTTTGTTGACAGATTTCGGACTTCTTTATGAAGTTCTCAATGTCTTTGGTAAATCCCGGTCTGTTGAACCTCTCTTTGGCACGGTGTATGGTTTCGTTGATGCCGTAGTGTAAGTTGTTTTTTCCGTTGTGGTATTGCTCGAGTCTTAGTGGTATTTCGTGTTTTTTAGGAGTTTTTGTCATGTTTTGGCAAATCTTCCAATTAATTTCCTTTTCAGAGAAAATAAAGGAAAGCATTTCCACAATTGGAAGATCAAGGTTGTTTTCTACACAATATGTTTTCGATGGGGTGAGAACGTCTTGATTTTTGAAAATAAATGCGAAAAGGACTTCATTTATATTTCGGGATCGTTTGGAAGCGGGACTATAAAGTATTCTCTCCTACTAAGTTTTGCTAGCGAATTAAATGTTTCAAAATCTTCGAATATGTCGTGATGGAATTCTTCAAGGTTGGATGAGTTATTTCCTTTTGTTCGGGTTCGGAGGTATTGTCATCGTCTTCGTCATTTAGGGGTAAGATTTTGTGAGGTGTTAGTTTAGTTTTAGCCTGGAATGATATACATTCGTCAACGTGGTTTATGTTTTTACCTGATAAAGCGTCGGCGTTTTTGTTAATTTTACCCGATTTGTATATGATCTCATAATCATACTCCTGGAGTTTAAGTCTCCATCGGGCCTACTTCCGGGGTCTTTTATCGAGAACAGCCACGTGATCCGCGAGAAGTTGGAACTCTCGGCCATAGATTAAAGGTCTCCAGTGCAAAGGAACTGGCGTCACTGGTTCCTCGAAGTTCGGATAGATCAGTATTGGTGTCAAAGTAAAAGTACGTTTAAGTTCGTTAAAGGACGTGACGCATTCAGCGTTGAAATTAAACGGTTCATCCTTTTGTAAAAGTTCAGTCAGGGGTTTCGATATTTTCGCGAATTGTGGAGTAAACCTCCGATAATAACCAGCAACTCCTAAAAATGACTTCATATTGTTGCGAAATTTACCTAAGCCGGCCCTGGTTTCATTCCAAGACATCAGTCGCTTAGAGGACAAAAAAAATCTCGAAATAACTCGAAAACTGTAGAATTGAGACGATTGTAATAGAGATTTCGATGCTGATTTTAAAAGGAGCGGCCCATCATCGCAGCAGGCAGTTAGTGCGGCGAAGAGCTTATGTTGTATCATATTTGTGATATTCGAAACAGCTGTTGTGTATATTCGATGTAAATAAAAGTTTCTAGAAAGTGAGAGTGAAAATTAGTTTTTAAATTTTAATTGAACCCACGAAGTTTGTAACAAATTTGGTGTCAAAAGTGGGATCAAGTCAAGATAAAATCGCAATTTGATTTATGGAAACCCGAAGTATGGAAAAAGAAAAAATGGACGAAACTACAAACAAAAAATTCAAACAGGTTACGGATGGAATAGATGAAAAAATAACTCACATCCTGGAAAAACGTGACAAAAAATAGAAAAAACATCAAGAGGAAATTCAATAAAGGTTAGTGAAATCTTTTGATGAAAAACGTAAAATAGAATTAGAAAATCTTGTCACTGCCAAGGAAGAAAAACAACAAAATCTAGTTTCCAGGATGAAAAGTGAACAACATAATTTAATTGAAGGATTATTCTTGAAATTTGAAGAAAAACAAGGCAAAACGGAAGAAAAAGGACAACTGCAATTTGAACAATTAATGCAAATACTAGCACAAGTTAATGAAACAGTTATTGAAAGAATGCAAATAGTTGAGTCAGACTTAAAAAGAGATAAATGATGACCTTAAGACCATACAAAATACCGTGGAAACTCTTGAAACCAAACTAGATGACCTCGATTCCATCCAAAGCCATGTACAATTTCTATTCAAAACAAAGTTCAAGATAAAATCAGTGCCATCCAAAACAAGGCAAAAACAGAAATTAAAAAAATGCAGCAGTACTTACAGCGAGGAAAATACCAGAACACCATGAGTACCAAAGGTTCCGTTAGCAAACCACCCACATTTGATGGCAGTTTATCTTGGCCCATGTATAAACGGCAATTTGAAGCAGTGGCTACAACTAATGGACGGGATAACCAAGAAAAATTTACGTCTCTTGTAATTTCCTTAAGAGGACCGGCCTTAGAACTCCTCCAAGGCATTCCGGTCGATGAACAAGGCAATTTCGACAAGATCATCGCCATCCTGGACAAGAGATACGACAATCAATCCCTGAGCCAGGTATCTCAGGTGCAATTAAGAGGGAAAACGCATAAGTCCGGAGAAAGCCTTCAAGAATTCGAAGGAGAGATCAGACGGTTAGTAAACTTGTCCTACCCAGACTTGCCGAGGAAACGACAAACCAATTGACCACACAGAGTTTCATAAACGGTATCAGGGATGTGGGAGTACAAAGAAATCTAAGACTTAGTGGCATCAAGAAAAGTAATGAAGCTTTACTTCGGGCCTTGGAAGTAGAGCCAGTCATGAACATGTCCAAACCAAGAGTGCGAGCAGTTTCCTTCAGCCAGGATGAACCAGAACTATACCTCCAGGCAGTGTTGTATGGAATCCAGAAACTTCTAGAACGATCACAGAGAACTGACCACAAAGGAGCATGCTACCGCTGTGGACGGACACAACACTTTCAACGTGATTGTCGAGTGAGGCCACCTGAACGATCACCGACCAGGGGTAACCAACGGAACAGCCACATGTCCAACGACCGTCAGCCAGTCAGCATAAGGGGGCGAATGCTGACTCACCCTCCACCAGCCCCCAGGACAGTATCCATCCGGGGATTTTGCCGAGATAGCGGCAGCCTAGTCATCAGAGGCACCATCAATGGGCGAGCAGTTACCATCACCATCGATACCGGCGCCGCTGTGTCCATTGTAAAGTCCAGGGTTTTGAGAGCATAGGTACATCCGGCCAGTTACCAACAACATCCAGCTCAGAACAGTCACCGGCGAGTCCATGTCAAAACAGGGTGAGGCAGATATAGTACTGCAGATGAAGGACAACAGAATCCGGCATAGGGTCCTGGTAGCGGATATTGAGGATGATTTTATACTGGTTATGGACCTAATCAGCCAGCATGGATTTATGTTCCACCCGAGATATGATGTTCTTCGGTTCCTAAATGAGGAATTTGTATTGACACGGCCCGTCAACAGTTCAGTGACCTCCATGAAAAATGTGGCAAAGTCTTCAGCCAGAATGTCCTATCGCACGGAACAGATTATTCATGGGCAGCTAGAGAGCAATCCTGGAAGCTGTGTTGGAATGATGGAGCCCGTACATTCAGCTCATGACTACTTAGTTGGACGGGCTATAGTTAAAACCGGACGAGAAATACCAATTAGAGTCCTTAATTTGTCCAACAACGACATCAGAATTGCCAATAGCTTGTTTCGAGCCAGTAGAGACCATCATCAATTGCGAAGAAGTGTACCAGACGTCGGTGAAGGAGACAGGGCCCAGTAAAGAATTCCTACAACAGTTTGCTGACCATTTGACACACCAGAACCAGAAGAAAACCAAGTAATTTATCACAAAGCACTGACAAATTTTTAACAGTCAAGATGGAACCACCGGTCGCACCAACATCATCCAGCATCGAATAGATACCGGAAAGGCTCAACCCATCAGAATACCGCCTAGACGACTACCATTGGGGCAGCAACAGGCAGTAGAGGAAAAAATCGAGTCCATGTTACACAATGGAGTTATTGAGGCATCCATCAGCCCATGGTCCGCTCCCGTCGTGCTAGTTAAAAAGAAAGATTGGACCACCCGATTTTTCGTGGATTACAGAAAGCTGAATGAGGTTACCAAAAAAGACAGCTATCCACTACCACGAATTGATGACACTCTGACTACACTAGCAGGCTCCCGTTGGTTCTCCATACTAGACCTAAAGAGTGGATATTGGCAGGTTGGTCTACACGAAAACGACAGAGAGAAGACAGCGTTCTCCACTAGTAAAGGGCTGTTTCAGTTTACGGTTATGCCCTTTGGATTATGTAAGGCTCCCGAAACATTCAAGAGGTTAATATAGTATGTCCTGAGCGGGTTAACATGGAGGACGTGCTTAGTATACCTCGACGACATCCTGGTCATGGGTCAGACATTCGACGACTATCTGAAGAACCTGGGTGAAGTATTGTCCAGAATTAATAACGCCAACCTGAGACTGAACCCGAAGAAGTGTTCCTTGTTCCAAAATAAAGTAGAGTTTTTGGGCCACGTCATTTCCGAGTTAAGAGTCCGCACCAACGAGGACAAGATAGAAGCCATCCGTGATAGGCCAGTCCCAAGAGGCAAGCATGAACTCCGAAGCTTCTTGGGCCTCTGTTCCTACTACAGGGGATATGTTGAGGGCCTCTACATCGGCAGATCACTGAGAAAGAGACCTTCCGTTGCAACTGAAGGCGGCAATATGTTCCAGCCCAATCCTAGCATTTTCTACACAGTCTGGCAAGTTCATTTTAGACACCGACGCCAGCAACACATGTTTGGGGCCTTCCTATCCCAGGTGCAAGATGGTGAAGAGAGGGTGATCGAGTACTACAGCCGTGGATTCTCGAAACCGGAAGGAAATTATTGCGTTACCAGAAAATAATTTCTTGCAATAGCCAAGTAGATGTAGAAATTACAGCAATACGATTTCAAAGTGGAACATCGTGCCGGCCGTTTGCACAATAATGCCGATGCCCTATCCAGAAGACCCTGTAGAGCAGAATGCCGACATTGTCTGAAGACGGAACTGAGAGAGGGTATCCCCATCAGACAGATCCGAGTGCAGGCCAATGAAGACTGGACAACGGAACAGTGCATCCAGGACCAAATGGCTGATCCAGACATCGAACCAATCTTGTCATTCAAAACGAGAGGGGCACCCAGGCCACGATGGGACGAGGTAGCTAGATACTCAGGCGTGCTGAAATCGTTATGGGCTCAATGGGACTCTCTATGTGTATCTATGTGTAGACAATGGGATGCTTAAGCAAGTTTGGGAAAGCGCTGATGGACGAGAAACCAAGTCCCAACCGGTAGTTTCGAAGAGAAAGGTACCAGCCATCCTGACCGAAGTACATGATGGGATTACCGGAGGCCACCGGGGCATGAATAAAACCCTAGACAAAGTTCGCCAGCGGTACTACTGGGTGAATTACTTCGAAGACATCAGAGCTTGGTGCCGCAAATGTTCCACCTGTGTGGCCAGTAAGGGCCCGAAGACCCGGACCAAGGGCAGAATGCAGTAGTACAATGTGGGCGTCCCATTTGAGAGAATCGCCATCGATGTCGCCGGTCCGTTTCCCGAGTCTGAGAGGGGCAACAAATACATTCTGGTCGCAATGGATTACTTCAGCAAATGGCCTGAGGCGTATGCGATACCCAACCAAGAGGCAACCACGGTAGCGACGGTGCAACACCATTGCACCCACAGTCAAACGGAATGGTGGAAAGATTCAACAGGACCTTGTAACAACACCTATCCAAGGTCGTCAGCAATAACCAGCGTGATTGGGATGAGCATATTCCCCTATTCCTGTTGGCATATCGCTCTGCCGTACATAATAGTATAGGCCTGACCCCAGCCAGGGTCGTATTCGGAAAGGAGCTGCGATTACCCTGCGATTTGGCATTTGCCTCCCCCGAAGAACCTTCCCAAGACATCGACGATTATGCCGACCAGCTCCGACATAACATGCTGGCAATACAAGAAATAGCCCGAACGCAAATGTTGGCCACCAGTGACCGGATGAAGGCGCGAGACGACCTCAAGGCCAATTTAGTCGGTTTCCAGGAGAGAGACAAAGTCTGACTATACAACCTCCAACGGAGCAAGGGTAAATCCCCAAAGCTTACACCCGCCTGGGATGGTCCATACGAGGTGGTCAAGAGGTTTAAGGACGTCGTCTACCGGATCCGTCGAAACCCCAAGGCTAAGTTGAAGGTGGTCCATTTAGATCGACTTGCTTTCTACCATGGAGAGGATGTTTCTGATCGGGACGATCAGGATTAAAGAGGGCAGTGTTGCGAAATTTCCAAAGCCGACCCTGTTTCATTTCAGTACGACAATGATCGTTGTGATATACAATTTTCTTTCAAAGCAATCTGGCGACACTGTTACTGTTATCTGTTTGGCATTGACAGTATGGACGTAAATAATGTTTTTTTCATTATAGTTTATCTAATGAATTAACCAATTTTATAAATAAATTTTAGCATTCTTCACTGATGGTCGTCAATTGTTACTAAACAAAACAAAAATAAAGTAAATCGGTTGAGACACAGAGGAGAAAATGGTACCTAACCGTTTTGTCTTTGCCTATTTATATATAGATTCCTTTATCATCTACAAGAAAATAAGATGCATGTTGTGTTATCAAAATATTTATGGAATATGTTGTATTAAAACCCAATTATAACACAATTTAAAAAAGCAAAATCTAGTGTATCTACTATTTTTTTACAAATTTATCCTTACTGGTAATTAAAAATCCATTCTTTTATTTTTCTTTTTTTTTTGATTTGCCATTTAACATTTTTAACTCATTTGACATACTATTATAAAATCTAATAGCTAAAATGAGGTTACTTTTATTTACTTATTTTATTGTTTTCTTGATAATAGGCATTTGCAAGATTTTATTTCTGGTTAAACTTGTCGGTTTTTTATATTTATCCTCTAGATTATTATAATGGTACATAAGTGATTCAAAGTAAAAGAGTTGTTTTATGTTTACTGCATTTGCCATAAGTACAAGCTATTTATTATTTTCAAAATCCTGTGTTGGATGTTTCTAACAATATTCTAAAGTTCGGGTAGGCTCCTCCCAGGCTGTTATTCCATTAATCTATATAATTTGGCAAAAATGGAAACAAGATATTTGGTTTTATTAATAATGTTCTCAATATATTGATTCAATTTTAGGTATAATTAAAAAAATAATTCATAAATATTTACAATTTTATGCTCTAGTAATAACACTACTTTTCATTTGTACATTAACTATATATTTAAGGAGAGTTTGTTCAACTTAAGCCAGTCAGCAGTATGGTCGAGATACTCATTCATTTTTATTTGAACTCCTTCCTAAGATTTCTCCGTCGAGATAATGGCCGGTCATCTCTTACTACTTTTGCAAACAGGTACAATATCAGTCTGAATGAAGATGTAAAGTGTCAAAGGACTAGGACCGGAATCCAAACAACTGTCTACAGGAAAGCTACCCATACAGGACTGTATCTACATTATAATTCTAACTACCCATCAACAACGAAAACTGGAATCATCAAAACTCTAATCCATAGAGCCAAAAATATGTGTAGTACGCCAGGAAGTCCTCAAAGAAGAACAAGTGAAACTTAGAGAAAACCTTTTGGCGAATGGATACCTGGGAACCAACATTAACAAGGCGTTTAAAGAACTGGACAAACCACCTAGACAGGAAGAGGAAACCACGATAGCAACTCTATTATTACTATATACTAAAGGCTTGTCGGAGAAACTTAGACGAATTGCACACAGATATGGAATCAGAATGATCTTCAAAAGCAGCAACACTCTAAGGAGCATGATTAAAAGAACGAGGTCGGACGCTCCAGGAATACCAAATAACCGTATATACAGTATACCTTGTGAATGTGGCAATCTTTACATTGGAGATGGAGAGACCAAGCGACTGGTGGACACCAGAGTTAAGGAACACCGCACAGCTACTCAAAGGGCGGAGCTAACGAAGTCTGGGCTAGTTAATCACGCGTGGACCAAACACCACAACATCTACTGGGACCAGGCCAGGGTAATTCACAAGGAGGAGCATTGGTATAAACGAAAATTTATAGAGACAGCATATATAATCTCGAACGAGAATGTAATTAGCGAGCCCAGCGTCCAAATTAAAAACATTTGGAAACCCCTTCTTGGGCCACTGTCGCTACGCATCACCGACAACCAACCGCCAGATAGGACGACGCTGATTGGACAGGATAAGAACGTTGTGGGATTAACCTTCTCAAGACGATGGAAGTTCAAGAACACTTCGAGGAACGAGGTACAATATCTTTTCTTAGAGCATCAGGCAAGATAGATAAATTAATACTCAAGTTAATAACACGTACAATTGATTCTATTAATCAATCAACACTTTAATGGTTTTGGCACCCCCATTTTTAAATTTTAATTCATGTATAATATAATTTATTTCATTATTAGTGGTAGGATAAAGAAATATAGATTTAGGATTTCTTTTTGGTAGTCTGAATTTACTATTTTTGTTTCGGAACGTATTGTTTATTATTCTCCATAATTTTTCAGACTTCCATATCGTGTAGGTACAATAACTCTCTTCATTGACAATATATTATAATTGCTTTGGTTATCCATTTACTTGTAGGCTAATTTTTCGATTCTTTAGTTTATAATTTTATGTCAAATTAATGCAACTTCTAATCAGGGAAAGGAACAAGTTTGTAGTTTTATTTCGATCATGGAGAGTGAGGTTATCATATCCCAATTTTGTACTATTGTAAACTTTTTTAACACATTATAATTAGGAACTTTATAATAACTATTATTTACTTCGTTTTTTTGCATTTTATACTTTATTTATTATAACAAATAATGGATAGAGAATGGTCAGTGACTGTAGTTTAACTCAAAAATCCTAGTTATTATTGAACTACTAATAAAGATATTGTCTATGCATTTTCCACTATTATCATTGTCTGTGTCCGATGGTCTACTTATACCAATAACTTATTAATAGGCTATTAACAAAAACAACGGAATTCATGAGAAATATTTTTTTTGCATTTTATTTATTGTAACAAATAACTGATAGAGAATGGTCAGTGACTGTAGTTTATAACGTAAAACTAGTCATTATTGAACTACTAATAAAGATATTGTCTATGCATGTTCCACTATTATCATTGTCTGTATCCGATGGTCTGCTTATACCAATGAGATATTAATGTGCTATTAACACAAAAAAATAGTTCATGAGAAATATTTTTCCCTTTTTTAGATCTATTTTTTAGATTGATGATTGTTATCAAATTTTGTTAAATTTCAACACTCGGTTTAGATTCTAGTTCTATTGTCACCAGATACGTCAATAAGCATAAACCACTACACAATAAATAAAATACATTAGTGAAACAAATAGAACGTTGTAAACTAAACGTATGTATGATGTCCTCATACATATTGAACACAACGATCTGCAGAGGCACGAAAGTCTGATAACATTGGTGAATATGAAATAGATGCGATTTACTAATGAAACGAGATAATCCAACTTCGTTACCGCTGTATGGACACAACATCATGGATGTGAACTAATTGGAAGTTTTTTTTAACGTCGGATACAATACATTGGCATCGTCTCGATCAAAATACAGCGACAGTTAATCAATTTTGTGTTCGTGTTTCGTTTTTATCAAAGGAAAAATGAAATATTACATTCATCTGTCATACGTATTGTTGTTTTTGTTATTTTCTTTTTTTGCTTTAGAAGATATAATTTGGTAGGATGTTTGTACATGATATTGTGAAGTGAAATATCAAGAGTAGGTACATCAACATGCTTTTTTTTCGAGAGCGTTAAATTCCGACTGTCTGATAATTCAGCTATGCCGTTGAAAGTGGGACGAAGTGTTTTACAGTATATTCAGAACTTTATGAGTGATGCTTTTGACAGCGCAGTTAATTTTGGTGTGAGCCATTAGGTCTATGAGTTTTTTTGGAATTATTTATTTGGTTACAGGTATCACATATCCAATCGGAACTTACGATACAAACACCTATAAACATAATAAATTATTTATTTATTAAAGGGTATGAGGCTCTTTATAAAATAAAAATAGTACAGACTATGTATAAATGGATCAACAATGAACGAAATCCTGACACGCATAAACATTCGGAACTAATAATTTGGTTACTCTCTTCGAGATGTCATTCTTTTGTAGGCAAGCCAATATATAATATATATTGTTTCTGGTTAGACCCCTCATCAGCGCTTCCCACAATTGAATGTCCTCTAGAATACTTCCTTACGTATTTGTTACATTTCGTTAAATTTGAAGACGCTAGATGTAAAGACATATAGGAAATTGGTATCAATTTTGAGTTATAATTTTCATTCCATATTTAAATATATTTATCAGGTGGTGGAAATGATCAAATATACTATTCAATACATTTTTATTGGCACTTTTCACCCACGTTCATATTTTTAATTGCCCTGCCTTTGATTTTTCAAAAAAAGTAGAAAATAATTTATCAATATTATTAAAATGATGATTCTGATATTGATGATATTGCTAAAATATTTCAAGTATCTGACTGTTGGGCAAATTAGCCAGGCGCAGGAGTAATTGCTTACCGTTTACAGCTGGTGAAAACAGCTTTTCATTTCAGTGTTATAGTTATTGAAAACTAACAGAAATTTTGATATTTAACGTGGGTAAAAAGGGTAAAGAAAAATGTATCGATTAGTATATATTTTTTATTGTATACGATCATCTACCCAGAATAATCAGGGTGTTATAAAAGACATAAATACTTACTACATACAGTATACTAAAGTATAATTTATAACGTTATTATAACACGAAGGCATAAGATTATGTTCTAGTTTAGATTCTAGTCAATATGTTGTTGAGTCTATCAGTGGGTTTTCAAAAGGCCTGTTAATCCCCAGAACTAGTGTGGTCGATGTGATAAGAGAAACAAGTCTATCACAGAAAATATCCATATATAAGACCGAATTTAAAATTTAAAGATTTTTGCGAATAATAACCATACTTAGAAAAGGCCTATCTACCCCAAAAACTCCAAACGTTTCAGGGTCGGGTCTAGGTTAGTTCCCACTATCAAAACTATAAAGTAATATATTTGGCTGTATTCCTTCACGGATGGTAAGATTTGAAACTAACTGACTATAGCAAATAAAATACTGTTGCAAAAAGGGAACGACTTCTCATAACAGTGGAGAATAGGTTAATAAGTCAGTTTAAAATATCGGAACTGGGCATTGGATTCTTGCTTAAGTTCAAACAATATAAAGGAAATTAAAGTACACAAAGCAGAGTTTTCAAATGCTAATTGTAATCTATGTACTTGTACATATACATTCATTCAAGTTTTGTTCCACAAATTATTGATTAGGTTAAAGTTTTTGTTTTTTTTTCTGAATTATATTGTTGCGAAATTTACCTAAGCCGGCCCTTTTTTCATTTCAATACGACATCGATCGCTGGGAGGACAAAAAAATCTAATCTCGAAATATCTCGGCAACATTAGAATTGATAATGGATTGTACGAGAGTTTTCGATGCTGATTTTGAAAGGAGTGGCCCATCATCGCAGCAGTTACTGTGAGACGGGGAAGAGCTTATGTTGCGTTATTATTGTGATATTTGAATCAGCTGTTGTATATATTTGATGTAAATAAAAGTTTCTAGAAAGTGAGAGTGAAAATTAGTTTTACAATTTTAATTGAAGCCACGGAGTATATAACAATATGTCAGATGGCATCTTTATTTTGTACTCGTATTTATGGATTTTTATGAGGAAAAAGTTTGTATATTTTAAAATTTCTAAACAGTCGGGATCTAGGTCAGGCTCCGTTTACAGTGCTAACAAATATTTAAAACTAAAATGTTTAATATTCATAAAATGTATCAAATTTAGTTTTATGTAAGAAATACACAAAGTCGGGTTTAATAGGCTATTGTTAACCTACGAGTTCTTCCCTATTATGATTTCTATCCTAGGAATCACAGCGAGATGGCGTTATACTTAGTACGACTCCCGATATCTGTTAACTCTTTTTCCCTGAATCTCCTAGATGTCGAAATACGTAAATGATTATTCTAGATTTCAATGAGTTGAGGGAAGCACAATTAATAAAAGTTCACTACTATAAAGACTATATATATGAATGGATTGTAAAATTTTGAAATAGTTATAATTGCCTTACTAGGTTTTAGTTAACATACGAATTATTTCCTGGGATTTTTATCCTAGGGAAACGGTGTTATACACAGTACGACTCCAGATATCGGGTGTTTGTAAGCTAATTTTCCCCGAATCTCTAACTACATGTCGATTTCAATTTAAAATCTGGGAGAATTCCTCGATGTGACGTCTTTTGATGGCTTTTTCGGGGTTGAGTTTGAAGTTGCATCTCTTTCATTTATAGAAATGCTGTTTCTGGAGTTAATTAGGTGAATTAATGATTAGTTGTCAATTCATTATTTAATTGTGTATCCAGTAACTTAATTTTACCGACAAAATTTTATGATAGCAATGGAATTTTGTATCTGACTTGTAATAAGTAACATATTGTTATAAAGTTCGTGGCTCCAATTAAAATTATATAACTAATATTCACTTTCACTTTTCTAGAACTTTCATGTACATCAAATTATACAGAACAGCTGATTCAATCACAATAACAATTCTACATATAAGCTCTTCGCTGTACTAACTCACTGCCGCGATTTTGTGTCGGTCCTTTTAAAACCAGCATCGAAAATTCTCGTATAATCAATCATCAATTCTACAGCTGCCGAGCCATTTCGAGAACAATTTTTTGTCCTAGAAGCGGTCCGTGTCTTACTGAAATGAAACAGGGTCGGCTTAGGTAAATTTCTAAAACAATATTTATGAAATATTTTGGAGAAAAAATTGCTACCTGAACTGATATTCAAATCACTCACTGACGTAAAAACGGAGTCATTAAATCCTTATACGATAGAGCAAAAGTAGATTTATCAACAAAGAAACTTGTTGAAAGAGATATTACATAAAGGATGTTTTAGAACAAAATTAGAATAAAGAAACCAACAAAATACACAAACAATACAAAGTATTTTTTATCTATATATAAATAGGCAAAGACAAAACGATTAGGTACCATTTTCTCCTCTGTTTCTCAACCGATTTTCTTCATTTTTGTTTTGCCTAATAGCTACTGACGACCTTCAATGCAGAATGCTAATATTAATTTATAATATTGGTTCATTAATTAAATAAAATATAATAAAAATTCATTATTTACGCCCATAATGTCAACGCCAAACAACTGAATGTACCGCCGCCGCCAGACTCAAAACATTGAGTAATTATATATACAGGGACCAATGCTGTTATATACTTAGAGCATGTCCTTCTGGAAGTGGCATGCAAGCGTTGTTATTGTTTAGTGGTAAAGTAATCGTTGTATATTATAATTATACAGGGCGATTCCAGATATGTTAGAAATCATTTTTTTCGTGGGTGGCACATAAGCAGTTGTGTATATAGGGTGTTTAAAATATAGAGTAGAGTGCTTTTATAACTAATAAAATAATAATATAGTGAAGCTCATTAGCGGTTGAATTTACAGGTTTCTTGGAACAGAAGGTTCAGTAGAATTACAGTTATACAGGGTGGTGCAAAAAATATTATACAGAGATGCATATACAGGGTGGCTGAAATGGAAATGCAACATTTCGTAACCCATAAGCAGTTGTATATATGGCGAAAATGAAATATAGGGTGAGAGGAATGTATTATACATATACAGGATGACGATAAAAAATGTTAGAAAAGGAAATGATTTATAGAGTAGCCCATGAAGAGTTCCATGTATATGATGATTGAAATATAGGTCGGAGTAGAATTATAGTTACGAAAGATAGTTAAAAATTTCATAAACAAAAAGAGTAAATGCGGTGGCTCATAGGCAGTGTCATATACAGAATGGTTTACCGGGTCGTTCAAAAATGTTAAAAAATACTATGCGTGGTCCATGAGCAGTTGCATATACAGGGTGGTGGAAATATATAATGAGATGGAATTATTATAATGAGGATTTTAATCATTGTTAGAGAATTGAGTGCAATTATAGCTATACAGGTAGGGTAGAAAAAATATTTATTTTATTTATGTAGGGTAGCGGTTGAATTGTTGTCATATTAAAATAAGAATTACGAATTTGAACACAAATAAAGTCCTATGAATTATATCTGAAAAAAACTTGAATTTCGTTACGTATTTGTAGAAGCGAGATATACACAGAGGTTCCGAATCTGGATCCGTTCCGTGTAATTGCTGTTCTCCCTAAAGTCCTAGGATAGAATGTCACGATAAAATTTTCAGGTTACTTAACCTGCCAGAGATATTGACACAATTGGTCGAATTTCGACCACTGGGCGACAGCTAGCTTATATTAAAAACACACAAATAAAAACAACTTTGAAATTTTAAAAGTTATTTCGTACGTTTCCGGTCTATTCAAAAAAGTTGAAAGTGTTGGATAGGTATCTACAAAGTAAACAATATGCTAAGATCAAAAGCAAAACCAGAAAACTCTAATAAAAGTTCCAAAAATTGTGTGAACAGTGCACTATCGGTCTCCTGTAACATATATACCGGTGATATTTCACAAGACCTCTTAAAAGGAAAATGAAAAAAGACTACTAATAGGTATTATGTTTCAAGAAGACATGTAGGCAAATATATAAGTTAAAGAAGAACACATTCAGACAAGAAAAATAAAAGAGAATGCATATATTTTGTTAATTAATGAAGAAAATGGGTAACCCTCTTTAGAGATAGATTTATCATAGAACGACATCATCTCGAATGAACATCAAAAAAGAAACTTCAAAATCAATTAGTCAAGTAAGAAACACTTAAAACTGTCAAATAATGCTGACAATTTCAAAAAAGTGAGACTAAAAAATATGCTGAAAAAACCTCGGAGATTCCTGAGAAGGAGTCAGGACAACATAACTAGTTGACATATCAACCGACTTGCATTCAAGTTAATTGTGCTAGAGAGGTTTTTTAGATATTTTACATTATGGAGTTGATATGTGATTACTATGAATATTTGGTAAGCAAAAGAGGTGTGATGCTAACACGGTCTCGTGAATTCGTCAGCATCAATGGAATCACAAAATGCCTACCTGTTTTCTGATATTTTTATAGTCGCATATCACTTAACTCATTTAACAAAATTGGTGGAGATATGATAATGATGTAGTTGGTAATAGGTCAAAAATATAATTTTACAATTTTAATTCACTATGATATAGATAGAGATGTAAAACAAATCAACCATTAACAATCTAATAGAATTTCTGATATTAATATCTTCAACAAATCCACTTATCTTTAGCTTAATATACAAGCTCTTTAGCTTCCTTCTAGAAAAGCAATTAGTAATGGATCTTAGATTATTAGTATACACATAACCTTCATTTGAAGCTAATGATCAGCTTAAATTTGTAAACACTTCGTACTAAATAAATACTTAAGTTCGGCATGTTCATATAGTTTAATAGTTTGAAGACGCGAGATGTAAGACCGACATAAAGAAGTGTTCGAGAGGACATTCAATTATGGGAAGCGCAACTGATGAAGGTTCCCTAACCAGAAACAATATGATTATATTGATATATAATATATATTGTCTTGCTTACAAAGGAATGACACCTCGAAGAGAGTAGTTTAATAGTGTTTCGGGAATATTAAAGTCACTAATTCTGTTGCAATTTCACTTTGGTATAGGTCATGAAGAACTCTTGATAAAGTCCTAAAAAGGCGAAACATATGTATGGAGTATTAACAAACACTTTTTAAACATTTAAATAAAAAATAAAAGTCTTTTTGCAAACTTTGTTGGGTTTATTAACATAATTGACCCCGCAAAAAATTCTATTCAACTGTAATATTGAAACGAATTTATTATTATTTATCATCCTAATAATGATTAATAAATACTAATTAACACTTGTAACAACACAGATAAATTGCTGGATAATCGTAGCTAATTCCACAGCAATTTTTTTTAAACGGTAGACATGAGAAAAATGACGAGACATAATTTTGATAGATTGGGTAAACAGAATTATCGCGTAAGCTCATAATCCTTCCATAATTAGGCAGGTATGATCGATTCGTCCATGGTTTTCAACATCGACAAAGTTGTACACAGAAGTTACCAATTAAATTTCTATCTGATACAACGGTACAGATTAATATGTTTTTTTATTGTATTGAGTAATGAGAGGCTTTCGGTCCAAAAAGATTGATGTTTGTTATTTATATGCACTCTTTCAATTTACTCTAATTATGTAAGATTTACTTGATGAATATTAAATTAAAACCGAATAAATTTATAAATAAGATTGGTGTTGAATACGTATAGGGAGAGCTAAAATTTTGAATATTAAATTTAAACCGAATAAGTTTATGAATAAGATTTGTGTTGAATATGTATAGGGAGAGATAAAATTTTGAATTTTGAATACTTTATCAGATGCAACAGAACTGGTAGGCTACAGTCTGGAATATGAATAGAAACTAAACATAACTAGGGGGGGGGGGAAGGAAGTGTGAGGGTTGCATGACTTATAGGCTAGCCAAAAAGAGTTGCATTATTTTTATGTTTTCTTGGGAATAACACCACAATCGAAATAAAAAGAAGTATATTGAAAGAAAAAAAAACAAACGTTTCAAAGTCGATTCTGACTTCGTTGTCATTGACTTTAAAATGTGTATTGAAAATGTAAATTGTAAACTGAAAGATTGATTTATGACATTTAAGTTGACATACGAAAAATTTTGTTGCTTTTAGAGATACAGGTAGCACAACAAATTCTAAAGCTTTCAAGTTGGAACAATTTAAAAGAGTTGTCTTTAGATGCGATCAAAGTATTCTGTTGTTTCAGTGATGCCATTAACGTCATAAGGGAAAACCTAGGAAAAAACCTTATGCACTATCCCGATAATGGGTTGATCAAAAGGAGATAACCATTAACAATTTTGTGCCTTAATTGTCGGTAACCAGATAAGATTGAATTCTACAGACGTAGAAGCGGTACAATCGGCTTCATTAAAAAGAATTAAGGCAGACTCTTTTATTTTTCAATTTTTGTTATGTTGTTCTTTGTGAAGTATAGTTGAATTGTCAAATTGTATTTTATATCCTAGGTTCAATGTATGTTCACAAATTTGCGACTTTTCAGATTGTCGTTTCTTTATGTAATTCTTGTTTTCATTTGTTCGTACGTTTAATGGTCTCCATGTTTCGCCATTATAAAATTTATTGCGTTCTCAAGGAATCTTAAATATGCAATTTTTTGAGTTCTAAGTTTTGTTGGTTGGTTTTGTTTTCGATATTTGTGATTTTAGTGTATTTCTTGTTTAGAATGTGATTTTAACATTAAATCTTAACTCTTTTCAATCTTTCTTAACAGACCCTGTATATATGGTTTATTTGTAACTGTAATGTGGTTGTTGTGAGTAGCAGTGTTAATAAGAGAAGTTCTGGGTTAATTCGGATGGTGTGTTCTCTGTTTAAGTCTGTTTAACTCTTTGTTGATAAATTTAGTGGGGTAATTGTTGCCAGTAAGAACATTTTTTATAATTGGTTTTTCTTTGTTGAATTTACTATCATCAGAAAAGTTGGTCTTTGCTGTATCATCTAATGAGTTAATAACACCTTTCTTTCTGTTGGTATGATATCATTTCATATCGTTTAGACTATTGTTCTTGGTTTATTATATTTTGAATTTTGCCTTACTAATTAGTTTTATTTAAAAATACTGTTGCATTACGTTTGTCAGTAGGTAAAATTTTTATAGAGTTGCCATTTTTTAAATTTGTAATTGCACATAATTCATTACTCGAAAGGTTATTTTTAATATCTATAGGTTTATGGAGTTCAATGTTTGCTCTTATTCTATATTCTTGAGCATCACTAGAATTTAGTTTATTTGCTGTTTGTTCTATAGCACTTATGATATCATACCAACAGAAAGAAAGGTGTTATTAACTCATTAGGTGATACAGCAAAGACCAACTTTTCTGATGATAGTAAATTCAACAAAGAAAAACCAATTATAAAAAATGTTCTTACTAGCAACAATTACCCCACAAAATTTATCAACAAAGAGTTAAACAGACTTAAACAGAGAACACACCATCCGAATCAACCCAGAACTTCATTTATTAACACTGCTACTCATGACAACCACATTACAGTTACAAATAAACCATATATACAGGGTCTGTTAAGAAAGATTGAAAAGAGTTAAGATTTAATGTTAAAATCACATTCTAAACAAGAAATACACTGAAATCACAAATATCGAAAACAAAACCAACCAACAAAACTCAGACCTCAAGCAACTGTTGTTTTCTGAATGAGAATAATTAATTGTCAAACATTAATTTCAAATTGTGATGAAGAATTTGTCATTGCGAATAATTGTAATTTTTTATTTTATTAATTTCTTCTTCATCTTGTGTTAATACCATTGAAAACGGCGTCTGATTTAGACCTTGAAATATACATACTTTCAAGTTTATGTGGTGTTATTCCCAAAGAACTCAGAAAAAATAAAAATCAAAAAACTGCGTATACAAGATTCCTTGCCAATGCAATAAATTTTATATTGGAGAAACATCGAGACCATTAAACGTACATATAAATGAATACAAGAACGACAATTGGAAAAGTCGAAAATTTGTGAACATGCATGGGACCTAGGCCATAAAATACAATTTGACAATTCAACTATACATAACACAAATTGAAAAATAAAAGAATCTCCCTTAATTCTTTTGAATGAAGACGACTGTATTGCTTCTACTTCTGTAGAATTCAAAAGTATCTGGTTACCTACGATTAAGGAAGAAATTATTAATGGTCATCTTCTTTTGAACAACCCAGTATCCTGATAGTTCATAACGTTTGTTTCTAGGTTTTCCCTTATGACGTTAATATGAACACTGAAACAACAGAATTCTTTGATCGCATTTATGGAGAATGCGCTATCTTATAACAAAGTGGTACCTAGGAACACCATTTATAAATTCTAAAGACAACTCTTTCAAATTCTTTCAACTTGAAAGCTGTTTAATTATAATACATGCTGTTTAGAATTTTTTTGTGCTACCTGTATATCTAAATACAACAAAAATTTTCTTATGTCAACTTAAATGTCATAAATCAAACTTTCAATTTACAATTTACATTTTCAATACATATTTTAAAGCCATTGACAACGAAGTCAGAATCGACTTTGAAACGTTTGGTTTTTATTTCGATTGGGGTGTTATTCCCAAGAAAACATAAAAATAATCAAGAATATGCCACAAATAACATTTAGAAGACAATGAGTTGCATATTTGTAATGTGTCGTTGCAAGGTTATAAGGACACTTATATTATCCTTGATATACATAATGGTTGTAGTATAGGGCAAATTATAATTATAGCTACAAATGTGAAGTTGCATATATAGAATAGTTGAATATATGGCAGTATAATTATAGTTATACATGGTGGTCCAAAAAATGTTATAATGGGTGGTTCATAAATAGTTGCATACAAAGTTTGGTTGAAAAAAAAAAGAATAATAATTATACAGGGTTGTTTAAAAAATGAAACTTATTTATATTGTGTAGTCCATAAGCAGTTACATATATAGGGTGGTTAAAATATATTATGAGGTAGAATTAATGTAAAGAGTGTTTTAATAAATGTGAGAGAATTGACATTAAACTGATTGATTTCGGTTTGGGAAAAAATAGTATACTGAGCAAAATATTATTTGGATATATGTAACCAAATTTATGATGAATTTACAAGTGAAACTTGGTGACTAGGTACTGATAATTAACATACTTAAAAATGAGATTTTCAGGTCAAAAAATATTTTGCTTAAAATTAAAATACTTTATTTTTGGCTGTATCGAAAAATTTGATTTGAGGACTGCATCTAATTATGCCACTATATCACTAAAATTTGAATAATAAATATTTAAATAATACTAATATAAAAACACAGTTTTGTACCCTAACCCCAAACCTTTACTTAAACACTCAACGCCGTTTCAACATCTCTAAGTTGTCATCATTAAGGAGTAAAGCAGTTATATATATTTCTTATTTTATTAAAATAATTTGTTAAAAAGTTATTTCAAAAATATACAAAATTCGACCCATTACCCCCTATATCTGCGAACTACTGAGCCTAAACTTTGGAAAATTGAAAATCTAACGCTTCACTTAAAATTTACAAGAAAACTAAAACACAAATTGTAACAGTAATTTATAAACTTAAATGGAAAATAAAACTTTGTACAATCGTATTGTAATGAATTAAACGAAAGGAATAGTCATAAAAATACAAATATATTTAATGTGAATTTCGAAAATACTTAAAAATAATTATTTATAATTTGACCCATTCTCTCCTTTATCTTCTAAACTTTTGAGCATGATATTCATATAAAAGTTTTTGTAGGGATTCACTGAAAGTTTGTTGGCAAAGTAAAGCGATAATTCTAATCTTAATTTTGGGGGCCAAAATAGACAATTAGAGATCAATATATACTTTGATTTTCTTACATTATAATATCATTTGATATGAAAAGTGATATGGAACCGTTAGTATGAAAGTGCAACTCGCACTTGACCAAATTATTTATATTGAACCTTTAATAGCTTGTTATCACCATATAATGTCCACATTTTTAATTGAACACGAGTTAATGATAGATTTCTAGGGATTTGTATGAATTCTTTAAAGCTTATCCTTATTAATGTAGCTTTTAATTTTATTTATTAGCAACTAAGTGATCTGGATCGTACGATAGGAAATCGGTACATTTTACTTGGAAGATTTTTACATTTTTTGTAGTTAATATTGTAAAATGGCTTGCCGATTTCTCCATTTATTTGTTCCCTAATAGCAATAAAAATAGTGATCAGGGACTAAGTACTCAATCACATGGATTCATAGTTATGATTAATATTAGCCAATAAGATCCTGCCTTTTCATTTTGCAGATGGTATATAACATTTATTTTTGTTCATAACTGAAATTTAAATATTCATGGTCTTAGTCATGGGTATCCCAAAAGATTGTATTTAGTTGATTCATATTCGTCCCTCGTTAGACTTAGTCTATTTTGTATTTTTATGTTTCTGTTATGTTCATAACTATATACTGTGCATTCTAGGTGTAGGTTCGACGCGCTATGTTCTCATTTGTATTGCCACTAAGTACTCAATCTTTTCTAAGCTCTGTCCCTATATCCCTCTTTATTTGGAATCATTTAGCTAAGTTTTTCCTCATCTAGTGGTTTCTGATTGATATTTGTGCCATATTTTTCTTCAAGGTTTAAGTACTTCTTGGGAAATAACACCCACAAGTTACGAAAATTGCTGTATATTCCAAACGTTTCGAGGTCTAGGTCAGATCCCGTTGTCAATGGTTAATTTCTAAGATATAAAATTCTAATGTTTGACAGTATCTATTATTTGGCTTCTGACGTAAACGAACACAAAAATTACATGAAAAAAGACAGTTTGAAAAATCCAAAATTTGTGAACATGTTTGGGACCTTGGTCATAAAATACAGTTTCAAAATTCAGTTATATTACATAAAGAAGAACACAACACACACTATTGTATCGCTACTGTCTCCGATGATTATCGGGATAATTCATAAGGTTCTTCCTAGGTTTCCCTTATGATTTTAATGAAATTACTGAATCAACTAAATTCTTTGGACGAATTTTTGGCGAATGCACATCTTATAACAAAGCCGCACCTTGGAGCGCCACATAATATTCTGAAGATATCCCTTTCAAATTCTTCCAATTTGAAAGGAAATTTATGATTATATGATCTTTAGAAGTTTCTGTGCTACCCTGTATATTACAAATAAAATTCTCTTAGCTACGTCAGAAGTCAAATAATAGATAATGTCAAACATGTTAATTTTACATCTTAGAATTGTGCCTTTTTTATTCATAGTTTCTTCCTCATCTAGATTAACTTAATCATCTACAAAAATGAAACTGTATAAGTGTTCGTTTATAATTGGTATCATGAAACATTATTTTATGTCTTCGACCGTGTTTGTGGCAGAAATATTTTAAAAGGTGTGTGTCCCTATAGAATATTTTTGAGTTACCGCCAGCAACTTCACTGGTGTCATTAATATAATGTTTTGTTTTCAATAGGCTATATAATTAATTAATAATTACCAGCACTTCACTATTTTTTTTCTAGTTTATAATTTGGTACTGCAGTGGTAAATCGGCTAACAGAAAATTTTCATCATTGCTTCGGACCGTTTCCCAATTAATTTTCTCTACATGTGCATTTATATATATATATATATATATATATATATATATATATTCCATATCCTCCCTCCCTTCCCCAAGGTTTTTGGGAACAAATCTGAGTGGAGTTCAATAAATAATTGTTGAGGAACATAACAAATGTATAAAAAGAACGAAGTCCTGGATTATTTTTGGTAGTTATAAGGTTTATATTGATAAGATTATTATATACTTCAACAAAAGGCGTGAATTCTATTTTTTTCAACTTTAGTTAGCTCCGTTTTAGTATATGCGAGTTTTCATAAACCTGCGATTTGCCATTTGACCAAGTTTCATTATTAATTCTGTATTATTGTAATGACAAAGATGTTTTTTTTACAAATAAGCAATCAAACATTGTTACTTTAATGTAAATATATGTGGGGCTTTACCAGGGCAGGATTTAACATAATACCGCCCCTGGGCACCGAAAAAAGGCGCCCCATATAGAAATTTTATTCAAACTTATATTTTTTATAACTTATTTTAAAACAAAATAAAAAATAATTTATAGTAGAAAATTTATTATATATTATATATTTTCAATACTTACATAATTTTTTTTAAAGAATTTTAAATGTTACACTTAGGGTGACTTGTAATTGTTTTACATTAATTTCTTAACAGGCAAACCTGCCTAACTTTCTGAATTGCAAATTGTTCGATTAAATCTTCGCATTCTAACCGTTGAAGTATTCTTTTCAAATATGAAAACGATCGTTCTGTTTTGCGCTACAGTTTGTTATAGCTAATGTCATAAATATGCGATATACAATTTTCACGTTTGGAAACTCAGTGTAGAGGTGTTTTGCTTGCAAAAAAAAAACTTTCCAAATTTTGCGGCCCCAAAAAAAGCGTGGCCCTGGGTACTAGCCCCGACTGCCCCTAGAGTAAATCCACCCCTGGGCTTTACCATAACTAACGTTGAAAGTTGATCAGCGGTGTTTAATTCTGTTACAAACTTTTGCACAGAATTAAGTTTTTTCATGTTTTGCTGTTTGCATCAATATTTGTCAATGTAAGCTATATTGGTTGCGTATCTTTTGTTACTTCCTACTGACAAAAGAAAAGTAGCGGCTGAAGAATATTTATTTTAAACATCAATCAAAAATATACATCAAAGGCACTTTCAGTAAGACGAAATTTTCATATTCATAATAATTTTATTAAAAGAGGGATTGCATTCTTAAACTATTCGCTATTTTTACAAAATCGAATTCGTGATTCGCAAATTCCTCATTAACTAACAGGTGTTTCCGATTAAAATTGTTCAATGTGGATATCCTCCAGTTCAAACAAATTCTATTTAAGAGAATTAGTGTTAAAAAAATTATAATTTAAGATATGCGTAGAAACGTAGAGACATATTCTGATGTAAAACGGAAATGAAAGTCATTGACTAAGTAGCTTATCCCTAAAACATAGGATTATAAACTGTGAGATTACAAATGACAGCAATACGTACTACTGATGCAATGCAACCAAGATATCAACCGTAAATGTCAGCATGTCAAGTAAATGTTTTGTGGCCCATTTCCCTTCGCACTAATACTAACAATCAATCGCGAATAGGGTCATCACAAGATTGCAAGCACCGCGATTTAGATGTCCCATGCACATAAAGCTGTACATCATGGGAGGATATTATATTAATTATGGAATGCTATCACATCGTGCTCCGATGATTGACAATACACGCAAATTGATTTTAATCGTATTAATGTAGTGATTATCTTGACGATAAGATTCAATTCCTGTTTAATGGCGTTGCGTTCGTCTGCTAAATATGATTGGCAAATCATGGAAAGTTCACTGTTTGGTAAAAATTAGCATGACCGTAGTAACGAAAAACCCTTTAATTCTTTTATGAAGATATGTATCTAATTTAATACTCTCTTCGGTCTTACATCTCGCGTTTTCAAATGTATCTAATTTGTTATATCAGGTGATTGGTGATTCACACTTGAAATGGGTTATATTACCCGCAAAAATTATTGAAAAGATTATTATGTTTTCGGAAAGCTGACAATTGGTTGATAATTCTAAAAGAAACAATATGTAGATACGGTAGTTCTACAAACCCAGAAATAAAAAAAACAGGCAGTACAATTTTTTAAGTACTGTTTCGAATGCCTTTTAGATATTGACGAAATTTCATGGAAAAAGGCTTCAGAAATAAATAACAATAATTTTAAACTTTTGTGATGATTTGTGTACTTATTTATGAAGAAAATAATTAGGACAATTTAATAATATTTATATTATTTATACTCAGTTACAAAAGAAATACACAATCTTATAAATAGTTGCCTACTGTGTGTATTTGACGCCGCCATGAGACTGATTTATGGGATAGTTGCTCCATTGAATTAATAAAAAAATTAACGAGTGTCCTACCTTTAATTAAAGTGAACTAAATGACAATTAGCATTGTGCAAGTTTCGTGCAAACAATATTTGCCCTTGATACATTGGGTCCAGTTTACTTTCCATTTTGTGTTTTCAAAGTGTTCGAACATTCTACATATTTACATGCCGTACTATGAGAAAATTCGAGTCGCTTGAAAGAAGCGAAAATTTTGCTCATGTTTTTTATTGTCTGTACTTGGCAAACAAATTTTCCTTTAAGATGTTCGTGAGCATTTTTTCGTTAATTTGCTGCCTTTCACTGGTATGTAGTTTTACTCTAATTGTTTTTAACAGCAATGCTCTTCTGGTAGGGCAAAACTGCAGCCGATTGTGTCGGTATGGGAGAATATTCTTGTAAGTATTGCTGGACGTTTCATTTTGTTTAGCAGTACTCTGTTCAGAAGGCGAGAATGGAGAATTGGATGAAACTAATTTCGCAGTCATGCCTACCAGAAGTATCTCACTTAAATCTGGATTTGGCCCTGAAGTACTTCGAGTTGGAGAGAAAGATGCTAACGAGATTCTCATCGTCGTCTAAATTTGGCATTATCTTATTACTAGAGGTGGGATCACGTAACTGCAAGTTCATCAGTCAAAACGTTTTCCTCTTCACAACAGACTTGGTTTCTTAAAGACATATAAATGATTGCAGAGAAACTCTCTGGAATGACAACCGTATTATATGAGCAAATATCGCCAACTCGAAACCCCGAAGGTGTAGCAACCAGGAACGGCTGAATTCTATACAAGTACTAGCTATACTATCGCATTCATTTAATAAAATTAAAGCAGACTCTTTCAGTTTTCGTTTTGTGTTGTGTTCTTTTTTGTGTAATATGGTTGAATTTTGAACTTGTATGTTATGACTAAGGTTCCAGGCATGTTCATAAATTTTTGCCTTTTCGAATTGTCGTTTCTTTATATAATTTTTGTGTTCATTTATTCGAACATTTATAGACCTAGAGATTTCTCCAATATAAAATTTGTTACATTCGCAAGGAATCTTATAAATGCAGTTTTTTGAGTTTTGTGTTACGTTATTTGGTTTAGTTTTTGATAAAATTGATTTGAGCGTATTTCTTGTTTTGAAAGTTGTTTTAGTATTAAAACAAAGTCGTACCTAGAAACGCCACATGAAATTCTAAAGATAACTCTATCAAATTCATCCAATTTGAAAGCTTTGTTATTTCACATGATCTTTAAAAAATTTTTGTGCTATCCTGTACATATCAAATTTGCAGTAGTTACTTCAGTTTTATTGTCAAACAAATGTCAAATTGTGATTGTGATATTTGTCATTGCGAATCCTCTTAATTTTTAAATTTTTTAAATTTTTTCTTTAGTTTGTGATAATACCATTGAAAACGAGGTCTGATTTAGACCTTGAAATGTTTAGTCTTTTGAAATATTCAGATTTTCAAGTTTATGTGGTGTTATTCCCAAAGAACAATGGTTTGTCGTTGCACAACTCAGAACACATCCACCATATACTGGCATAACGTAGGGACAGGGACACGAAAAAAGTATCAATGCTTTGTGGTATCAAGTAGTTTTTTTCGATACCGATACTTTGTATTCGATATTTTTATTTTACTCATTGAGTACATTAGTTAGGTATGGTATGGAATTAATCTTAAAAATGTACTCTTAAGAACTTGTTTCTTAAAGGCATTCATAC
Organism: Octodonta nipae; assembly: GCA_034190945.1. Classification (NCBI taxonomy): domain Eukaryota; kingdom Metazoa; phylum Arthropoda; class Insecta; order Coleoptera; family Chrysomelidae; genus Octodonta; species Octodonta nipae. The sequence continues at coordinate 47,282,655 of CM067224.1, read as the reverse complement.
AATAAAGTGACACTAAAAATCATAAAGAACATATTAAATAGTGTAAAATTGTAAAATAATAACCAAACTAATGTGAATGTTCTTTCTTTCTTTTGTCTTGAGGTATAAAGCTATGATTTGTTAAGTACTTTCAACTTATTAGTTCATCTTTGAAGTTGGTTATTTCCTTCAATATTTCCTCAAAAAATATTCTTTTACCTCTATCTATTTTATTATTTACTTTAGCATGGAGTTGTGAGGATAATTATTGTAAGTTATTCACTAGTAAAATATTGATGTTTAGCATTTTGTCCAGACATAACATCATTTTTGTGTGAAAGCGGTTTGTCAGAAGAAAAATTATGTGCTATTACATGTGTTAATGTTGATTCAATTAGATCCACTTTGGTAAATATGACGCCGTCTTTTGAGAAAATTCAAATATCGCAGGTATATTATATATGTTTAACTATCATTATTATCAAGCACTATCATACTACTTAGGCTTGCGTATGCAAATTATGCCGTTAAATTAATATTGCTAAGTATGTGTTTGCGAAAAAAGGTGGTGTGATATTAGGCCAATAATGTCATACACCGTGTGGTATAAATGAGGTCATTAATAGGTTTATTTAGGTATATATCCTGCTCTTTGCTGCACATATTAGCTTATTAAATTTAAAAACTGTATTAAATTATTCAAAATAACACGAAGCTCTATGGAGTTTTGGATAAGTATTATTTCGTAGTTTTGTGTTTTACTTTATGACTCATTCCCAAAGATTATTCAGAGATGGGCTATCTCTGACTAATAAGGTCCAGATACTAATACTAAACATACCTACTCTTCCTGACCATGCGAGGTTTGGCTCTTTCCCACATCTCCATAAGGAAGCCGTGACATTTACGGTGTTTCCAAAATTAGGTGGTGTGATAATATGTCAATAATGCCATAAACCATATAAAATAACACTACGCACTATGGAATTTTGGATAAGCCTTGTTTCGTTGTTTTATGTTTCTCTTTATGTGTCACTTCCGAAGATTATTCAGCGATAAGCGTTCTCTGACTAAAGATACTAAATAATACTAAACATATCTAGCCTTCTTGACTATGCGAGGCTCGACTCTTTCGAACATCCCATTAAAATTACTAATATTTTAAATGATTAATACCACTCATAGAAGTGAAAACAGGCGCAAGTTCTCGGTGGTCTAACGTCCCCTGACTAAAGCCGATTTGCAGCGATCTACCGGTTATAATTTTTCCTAAATGGTTTGAACCAAACAAATCAGCCCTTTGTTTCATCATTGTTTGAAATATCTTCAACCGGTTATAACCCAAAGCAGTAGTTGTTTTCGATTGTCTGTTTCTTTCTTAAAGACATTTGAAAAAATTATTGATGTATACAATATTTTAAATAAACAAAAACAAAACAATTTAACATATGATTTTGACGTTTTCTGGTTGAACCAAATTGCATTCTAGCGAATCAGTTTTGGCTCTACTTCACTGATGAAAAGAGAAATGTCAAAGTGCAACCACTGTCAACCAAGGGTAGAACCAAAGTTATAACCGGTAGATCGCTGCAAATCGGCTTAAGATAGCGGCCAGTAAGGGCTGGAGACATGAGGTGTTAAGAATGCTCAAGTTGAAGCGAGCTACCAGAGAAATATATTAGCAGACGGAGCGATCAAGGCACGAACTTTACGAACTTTGGTGAAGACAGTGTCTATGAATTTGAAGAAGAACTCATTAAGGTAAAATGGAATATCATCGGATTATCGAAAATAAGACTTAAACGGATATATCTATGTGACAAAGGTAAAGAGAACAAACATGACTTAGGTATTACCTTAATAAATGCATAACAACATATTTAAAATTGGGCAAAAAAATGAAGTCTTGCCAAAAATACACGATGTTATATAACAACTTAGAAGATATACAGAAGAAGAAATGGAAACCTCTTTTATTGAAATATCAGACAGCATACAGAAAATCAATACCAATCACATTCCTATCTTTAATTCAAAAATAAGGAAATAAACAAAAACAGAATGCCAATATGTTGAGAACATTATGTCGAAAGAGATGACAGAGAAAATGTGTTTTGTGGAATTTCTAACTGCATACCCGTCTATACGAAATGAATTAATTTTGCCCCAATTCTAGGGACAAGAAATGAGATAGACTCATGCCGAGCGAAAAAAAAATAACCCTCTACGCAAAGACCGCTAAAAAGTTAAAAATATTCATACTCGGGACTTGTTACGTTTGAAAATTCATACCTGAGACTAGTACTCGTTTTTGGGAACTTGTTTCACTTAAGCAGGTTCAGTATTATTGTAATTGTAAACGGCACTTTTTGTCAAGGCCTTTTTTGAAAGGAACGGACAGAGTTAAAAATAGAAACATGATAGTAAATAAAAGCTACCGGTACAAGTAAATATTAAAATTCGAGTCGTTAATTTGTGCTTATGTAATATAAAAATGTATTGCGATTACAAACTTACAAGTTCAATTGAAGCGTTGAACGTTATCTATATCGATTTATGTAGAGAAAATTTTTCCTTCGAACTCTGGTTCAAATTTAATACATATGTAATCATTTACATTTCATTTTCTATTTTATCCCAACGACAAAACGGGCATCGCTCCTGAAGATGAGTAAAAATAACACCCATCTTGTAACTGTGCCTGAATGATAAAATTAAATTTACACTACTAAAAAAGAATTCCTTTTCGAAATTAATGACATGTAACAAAAAGAAACTATCCGATATAAACAAATACCGACAAAAAATTGTATCTAAACATAGGAATGCTCATAAAAATTATTAATGAAAATTGTAACTGAGATAAAAACGAGTAACGATGAACGTACTTACGTAGTAAACATGCAGGGCATTTGCAACGTTGATGCAGAGTGAGCTTACCAGATAGATAACCAGTTAGAGCTAGTGATGGCAACATACCACCACCAAAAACAATCAGAAAATCACTTTAAGAGGACTAATGTCCAACTGTCCAACTCTGCGCCAGCCCCCCAGGTTCGTGTACAGATTATCGAAGACTAGACAACCAAACAATGTATACAGGAATAAATGGCCTACCCAAATATTGAACCAATCCTTTTACTTAAGAATAGAGTACTTTAGGTGCCCTATCGGACTCCTTAAAATTATATAATGGAGTGTTGAAGAGAATTGAGGAAGCAATGACGGCAGAGAAACCAAGCCCCAATTGATAGCCTCAAAGAAAAAGGTATCCGTCGTTCTGACCGAAGTACATAATGGGATTATCAGAGGACTTTAGATTAGATTCGAGAGTTTTACTGGGGAAATTACTTCGAGAACATCAGAGCCTGGTGTGGAAATGCGACATTTGCGCAGCCAGTGAGGGCCTTAAGAACAGTCCAGGCTGCCAAGGCCAGAATGCAGCAGTGTTACAACATTTTGTTTCACAGAAGTAAATAAGGCATCCTTCTTGACTTTAATCACCTGTAACAAAAACCATCTATCAAAAATAAACAAACAAAATAAGAAATTATATGTTGGAAACATATGATCACAACGTAAACATTCGAGAGAGACTGAGAGTATTTGGAGGGCAACGTACAGCAGAGTGAAAGGTAGTAGATAGTGACGTAGTGAAACAGCTAATATCGAAGTGCGACATAGTCCTAGAAAGATAGTGAGTGAAATTTACTTGTGAACTAAATTGTTTGTATCCACAGAGTCCTCAGCAATATTAATGTTGTAGTTACTGTTTTCAGAAACTATGTTTTTTGGAGAAATATCTATGATAAAATTCTTTTGCTGTAACTTTCTCTTTCTAGTTTCCTCTTTTTTTCAAAAGTAAATATTCATAATTGCCCCTTCCTCCAGTTTTTGGTTATGCGAGTTTTTTTATCTTCTAGGGATTTACTACCCATTATTATTGTTTGTAGACAATATACAGTTTAAAACAAAATACTGAATTAACTGGAAGACAAAGATTAACGAACAAACGCGCTTCGTACAACACATATCTAGCAATTAATAAGCAAGTAGAACCTTTACAATTTCTTGACTAATAAGTTTTTTGCAGACTACTGTTTGTGTTGCTCTGATAATCAACCTAACTGGCATAAATTACCCCTATGATGTAACTGAAAATAATTTTTGTTCTCGGATTCATACTAATAATATAATTTTTATGAATCAATCATTCATAATTCTCCGCAAAATAACTTATTACCTTCATAATTATATCTGTATTGTAATTTTGCTGATCTCGCAGCTTCCGCCCTTTTAATGAATGATTACACTCCATTTTCTACAATACCTGCACATCTCTAATGAAAAATCCCTTGGGGACGAATAGCCAACAAAACCGCTCCGTCTTTCCCCCACTCTGTATCTGCCTCTGTTCATTGTTATACGATTTCCAGTTTCAAGTACAGCAATATAATTTGTGTTTCGGTAATTAATTTACATTTTCCACAAACTGAGGAATTTGCAGTGGAACTATTCGCAAAGAGCTGTTAAGGTTAGTTAGAACTACAACTTTTCGGGAATGCGATTTCGACTGTACACTGACTGCCAACAATACAAACAAACGGTTTGTCAGGCTTGTTTGGAGAAAATTTACGTACCGTCGGTCAAAAATGTTAGTGCCAATTATTGAGATAAGCAAAATAAAGGTTTTAAACTATCAATAAATTATTGCGAGTTTATGACGGTTCCAACATCAATATGTTTAACGATGTAATTAGTCAAATTTTAAAACCAAAAAATTATGACCTCAGTGGTTGTTCGACAGATTTGAAGCTTTTATGCATTTTAGTGTGGAAGCAAATATTTGACTATACTGAAAGTATGTTAAGACTCTATGTATTAGAATATTTTATAGGGTTTCGAAAGTTAACTTATAATTTGATTTTGTTTTTTTTTAATCCAGGATGTAAGATAAATGCATTGCGAATAATATGGTAAACTTTGTATACTTACATCGTGAATGCTTGTGTGTGTGTATCCTGCAGATGCTTTAGCCTGAACAAACTCCACCCTGTATACATACGCCAATTTGACAGAAGAGAACCCATTACATGAATCAGCTCAAGGCTCGTAAATATTTTTATCTTTTGTTTTTCTTACTTCTCTAAATCTACGGCTTCATACGAAAGCGATGCCGATATTTTGCGGCAGCAATATAGCGGTGGATGATGTCACCAAAACGTTTTCTATGCAAACCACATAGACGTTGGACGTCAAATAGCGGTGGCAAAGAGTTGGTGAACTTTTTCAGTTGAAGGTGAACATTTTTATAAAACAACAGTGGGTATATTCGAGTAACTAGAAGCGAAAGCAGAAGGCTACGAGAATTATGCGAACCGACCTGAAGGGGGCAGATGTGTCTCTGCCGAAACGTCGTCATTTTACCATCGATCTCGGCAGGGATCAGTTGTCAACTACGCGGATGAGTTCCCGGAAACCACCTGAAACATATATATATATATATATATATATATATATATATATATATATATATATATATAGTAGTGGAAAAAATTAAAGGATCAAAAAATAATTCCAAATTTTTTGACGTTTTTCAATTAGCTGTATTTCCCTTGAAAATGGTCGCCCTGGAGTTAAAAAAAAGGATTTTAAAGCTTGAAGTTTCTAGTTTTGAGATCTTATGAGAAAAAAAAATTTCAAGCAACGTGTACCGCTCAATCCTAACGAATACCATAACAAAAAAAATTTTTTTTTGGTTTTCTTTTTTGGTGTACGAACTTGAATTTTTTTCTTTTCAATCAACCACTACATGGATAGAATAATTTGTTCATTCAGCTTTAAATTTCTGTTTTGCAAAGTTCAATACGACCACTTCTCGCTGAGATATCGAACTTTGAGTTGAAAAGGATCTTTTTGTCTTTAACCATCAATACCTCAGCAAACCCCGATCGCACATGAAAATTAAGTAAGGTGTTGTAATCTTGAATAAATTTCTCACAGAAATCAGCTACGGTTTTTTGAAAGTTTTTATTTTTTTTATTCTTTACATTAATTTGAAAAATCTAGGTAAAAAGCACGTTTGATGGCTTTTGGGATCACCAGCCGCTAAATTGTAAATATCGAGAAAACCAGTAATGTTAAGTGTGCCTTTTACAGTTCAATATGCCAACAAAAACCCCACAATGTTTCGTATAAATCCATCGAGCCGTTTTTTTCTTTTCTTTGATCGAATTGTTGAATACCTTGAAAAGTTGATTTTGATTTTAAATGATCATAACTTTAACAAAATGCAAAAAACTATATTTTTTCTGTTTCTTATACAATATAATTCATAAATCTGTTTAAGATTATAGGAAAACAAAAGAGAAATTGAAAAAAAAATTTTTGGAAAATTTGGAAATTTTTTTTTTAACAAATTAATATTCTTTTTTTAATGACCCTTTTGTGTGCGTTTGTGTATTTGAGTGTTTGTGTGTATGTTCGTCTGCCCGTTCGTCAGGTATATTAATAATGGGTATTGCCACCCCTGTTCTCAATAACGGCTGCTAAGCGTTCAGTCATATTGATGCAGCGGGCAATCTGAGGTTGAGGGATGGTGTTCCAAATTTGCAGAAGTGCACGCTCTAATGTGGCCAAGTTCTGCAAATTTGGATACTCACTGCGCAAACGACGACCCATTATGTCCCAAACATGCTCGATAGGATTGAGGTCTGGACTCATTGGTGGATGCCGCAGCAAAGTGATGTCATGGCGTTCCAAAAAGCGTCTGGTGATATTGGCTGTGTGTGGGCGTGCGTTATCTTGCATTAGAATAAACTCCCTCTGACGTTGCCGTCTACGCAGTACAATTGGTCTCAAAATTTGGTCAATATAGCGCTGAGCTGTTAAGTTATCGCGCATAATAACCAGAGGTATTCTCCAATTTCGCGAAAGGTCGCCCCAGACCATGACTGAGCCACCACCATAGGCGACAGTCGGACGAACAAAGTCCTGGCGAAAACGTTCACCACGACGGCGCCAAACAAGCGGACGTCGGTCGCTCCCATGTAAGTTGAACCTGGATTAGTCAGTGAATAAAACATTTCTCCAGTGTCTCAATGTCTAAGCCCGATGTGCGTTGGCATACGCTAAATGTTCTCGGCGATGTCTCGCTGTCAACATGGGTACACGATTAGGATGTCGTGCATTTAACCCATTTTCGCGAAGACGGTTGATGACTGTACGGGAAGAAATGTTTCGTACTTGGTGTCGCTGTTGTACCCGATTTGCAAAATTTCTCGCCACAGTGTTCGCACTGATGAAAGGCTCACGTCGAACGTGTCGGACAACTGCTCGATCATCTCGAGCAGTCGTGACACGATGGCGTCCTTGTCCAGTACGACGAATGTATTGGTTCGTCTCCCGGTATCGTGCATACGTTCGAGATACGACGGATTGACTAACACCCATCCGGATGGCAACATCACGTTGACTGCAACCTTCTTCGAGCAGAGTAATCAAACGAGCAACCTCTAGCTCTGATAAATACCTTCTAACCATGATCGGAAAGCAACTTGTTTTTTTTTGCAAATTTATGAAATTTTTTGTAACGCAGAAGGAGTGGTTTTGAAAAAAAAACCTGTTTTTTAGCGTTTTAAGAGTTCACGAAAACTAACGATAATAAATTTCTAAAAAGCATCTAGATCGAGTTCAAAATTCTATTGAGTATATCAACTTTGTTTGAAATTTAATTAAAATTTTAATTCAGTCGAAGTTTAAAAATCAAGAAAATCAATGGAATGCAATAACAGAATCGTGTTATAAATTTTTTGGAATCATTAAAAAAAAATTCAAATTTCTTCCATTTTTTTGGGTCATTAAAAAAGAATACATATTTGTTAAAATTTTTTTTTTTTAAATTTTCCAAAAAATTTTTTTTCCAATTTCTCTTTTGTTTTCCCATAATCTTAAACAGATTTATAAATGATATTGTATAAGAAACAGAAAAAATATAGTTTTTTACATTTTGCTAAAGTTATGATCATTTAAAATCAAAATCATCAAATTTTCAAGGTTTTCAAAAATTCGATGGAAGAAAACAAAAAAACAGCTCGATGGATTTAAACGAAACTTTCTACGGTTTTTGTTGGCATATTGGTTTTCTTGATATTTCCAATTTAGCGCCTGATGATCCCAAAAGCCAACAAAAGTGCGTATTTTCTTGATTTTTCAAATTAATGTAAAAAATAAAAAATTTTTTTTTCAAAAAACCGTTGCTGATTTTTATGGAGTGTTTGTTCAAGATTTCAGAACCTTTCTTACTCTTCTTGTGCGATCAACGGTTGCTGAGATATTGATGGTTAAACACAAAAAGATCCTTTTCCATTCAAAGTTCGATATCTTAGCGACAACTGGTCGTATTGAACTTTTCAAAAAAACAATTTAAAGCTGAATAAACAACTTATCCGATCAATAGAGTGATTTATTTCGAAAAAATTTTACATGTTCATAGACCAAAAAAGAACATAGAAAAAATTTTGAAAAAAAAATCTTATGGTATTCGTTAGGATTGAGCGATACACGTTTGCTTGAAAAAAAATTTCATCATCAGGTCTCAAAACCAGAAACTTCAAGCTTTAAAATAGTCCGGTACGACCATTTTCAGGCGAAAACCAGACACTTGAATAACGTCAAAAAATTTGGAATTATTTTTTGATCCTTTAATTTTTTCCACTAGTATATATATATATATATATATATATATATATATATATATATATATATATATGTTATATCACACTTCTCAAATTAAACTTTTTAAAAAAGATTTTTATTAACTTTAACAAAATTATAACTTTTGAAATACAAAATTGAAATAATGACAATAATAACTAACTACAGACTGAGTAATAATGAATGACAAACAAGAGAGATTTTACAATATATAACCTAATGAGTGCTGAATCGGCACTGTCGACACGGCGATTCCCACGGATGCTCGGTGGTGCTGTAATCTGATATTCCACGTGTCGCTGACTCAGCTGGGAATGTTGTATTGTCGTTGCGATATAAGTTCATGCTAAGTTCATAGTATAAACTTATATAACAACTCCCATCCATATAAAAAAGTTGATGGTACAGCATCAACTTTTACGTCAAGTTCTGGAGTTCTGTATCGTCGGTTGGATTCAGGAGGGTGTGTAGCTTTCCTTTGGGCTTAGGGTTTGATGGTGCTGTCGGTGGCGTGTGCTGGACAGCGGAGCTTGGTGTAGTGGTATTCTTGAACCTCTTCTAGATTGACTTCATTGTGAGGAGTATAATCACAATTACTACTAAGGTGGTCGTTGTGATTGTGAGCCAGGACGTATGCTTTTCTAAGGGTGGTTGTTCCATCAGCTTTTCCAGTTCCTTAGAATATTGGGAGAGCTTATGGTTGGCAACATCTAGGTCTTGTACATCTAATTCTTGTAGCTGTAGGGGTGTCAGGTTTGGCATCTCATTGGCGGCTGGCATGCCGTTGCAGCAGTTGAAAGGAATGTCCACTGGGTGGTTTCTGTATGTGAAGTTTTGGACATTTTTAGAAGTTCTTGTAGCATGGACCCTTGTGTTGTCGATAAAGGCATTGCAGTCGGGTTGGATTTGCAACACTGAATTTGTTGATATGGTTTGTGTCACGACATCTTGCCCTTTGCATTTGATGGTGATGGCCAGTGGTCTTGAAATCGAGATCAACCAAAAGTTTACGTCAATCTCTTGGATATTATAGTCTGCTGCATATAATATCAAACTTTTGCAGGTTGCTGGAAGTGTGGCTGGCTGTCTGAGAAGCTGACCTTCGCAGATGGCATCTTTGTCTATTGGATGTGATATGGCTTTGGAACAAATCTTATGATGTTTAGTTAAAGGCTTGCAGTCACCCAGGTCTTCGAAGGATGCGTATAATAACGAATCGTCATCTCTCGCGATAAATTTTGTCTTTATTGAAAGTACATGATGGAACCCTGTTCGATCATCCAAAATTGGGATCGGATAAAGGTGGTAAAGGGTGTAAATCTCAGGATCAACTAAAGGAATTTTGAGTACAAAAATGATTTTGGTGTTGATTTGAAAAGCTTCCAATTCTATCAAATCAATGTACTGAGCAATATTTGAACTGTAAATAGGAAGTGGTAAATTATTTTCATGTAGTGACTGAGAAATCTTTTGAAGGGAATCGACCAAATCTACTGGGTTTATGATCGAACTATGTAAAATTTTTAAGCGGGCGAAAGAGACTGCAGTTAAAACATCATCGAGGGTGTTTTCGATAAATATGTAACTCTCCATTAGGATTTCACACAGATCCAAGATATTGATTTGAAATTCATGAAAATCAAGATAATTTGAAATGTATAAAATTGACTGCCTTATTTTTTCGATGTTATTCGAGAATAGTTTCTCCTCGGATTGAAATTTTTGTAAAGTGTTGTTGAGGCTCGTAATGACTGAGGTTGTTACAGATATTTGTTTCTTCAATAAGTCTTGAATTTGGTGTTGGTCTTTAGTAATTTTAGTTATACAGTCATTTATGTATTCACCATCTGTTGCGTCTAAGTTTCCTGAAATATCTTTCCAAACTGATCCCAGTCCGTTAATAAGTCCGCGTTTTCTTCTGTTAGTAGGGTAAGTTTGAGTGTCAGCGAAGATGTCTGTATATTTAGAGTTAACGGATTTAGAAATTTGTTTCAAAAGGCTAACATGTGTTTGTATTTTTGGTTTAAATGATTTTGTATTAGTTGTGTTTTCGTTGATTGTCTCTAAAATTCGGTTTAGTATGGCGTCGTTATTTGAAATAGCACCTCTGAAAGGGCTGAGGTCTTTGAAGACAAGAAGTGACCATTTGTCGTTTGAAATTTTAAGTGTGCCTTCTTCATGGAAGAAAACTCCTATTGTATTGTTAACGGGTGTAAGAGAGTATTGTTGGAGGTTCACGACTGAAAACAGTCCACAGAATCTGAAAAGAAGGGATTCATTCAAAATATGGTTTTAGTCTGTCAAAGTTAATTTTACTAATTTGGTTAGTCTGTTTATAACTGTGGCAGAGTTTTTTCTAATCGCGGTGATTTCAAAAGGTCCATTGAATTTGTTTTCAGATTTGCTTTTAATCTAAGACTCTTTCACGTAAAATTTGTCGCCTACTTTGTATTCTGGTTGGTTAGTCGAAACATGTTTGTCAAATCTAACTTTAGATTTTTGTTTTTGTTGGTCGGTTTTTGCGCGGGCAAGTCTATAATAGTAGTTCATTCTGTTGTTGAGGTCTCTAACATATTTGGAAATGAGTTTTTACTGATCGTATATTGTTTCGGGGGGTTTACTAGAAGTGTGCCCAAAGATGAGTTCGTAGGGCGTGAAACCAGTAGTCTTGTTTTTAGTGTTGTTGTAGCAGATAACTGCTTAAGGGAGGACGTTGAATGGATGTTCGTCCGGATGTTCAGCTGTATTTGCCCTTATCATTTCCGCTAAAGTCGCGTGAAACCTTTCGATAGAACCATTTGATTCGGGATGGTGGACACTTGAAAAGGATAGTTTTATGTCATATAGTTCGCACAGGTCCCTTATGAGAGTGTTATCACATTCACGTCCATAATCACAATGCATGCGAAGAGGTGTACCGTAATGTTGGAAGAATATTAGGAGGGTGTTTACTACAGTTTTAGCTGTTTTGTCACCAATTGGGTAAGCCTGAGTAAATTTGGTGAGTTCATCCCTAATATTCAGTGCGTAGTTTCTGGTTGGATATTCGAAAATATCAATGTTGATACGTTCGAAGGGCGTTTTTGGTGTTTCAGTTATGACAAAAGGAGCACTTAAGTTTTTTCTACAGAACTTTACCTTTTGGCAAGTTTCGCAGGACTTAATAAATTGCTCTACACTTTTGATTAGTCCAGTCCAATTATACTTTTCTTTTATGCGTCGGATGGTCTCGTTAATTCCACGATGAAGGTTATTTTTGCCGCAGTGGTACTGCTGCAGTATAACGGGAATCTCGTCTTGAGAAGGGGTTGTCACAATATTTTGACAAATTTTAAGTTTTACGTCTTTGTCTGCAAGTATAAAGGATAGTGTTTCAAGAATCGGTAGTTCTACGTTGTTTTCAATACAAAAAGTTTCGGATTCGTCGAACTGGTCTTGGTTGTTATAGAGAATGTTGAAAAGATGTGCAACAACTGTTCCAGGATCAAAGGGTAAAGGGACAATTAAATATTTTCTATGCCTTACAGTTTTGCTGGCTAGAACGTTTAGAGTGTCAGTAGTGAAGTTTGGGTCTTCTTCGAAGATATCTTCGATGATTTTGTCATGCAAGTCATTGAGTTTATTTTGCCAGAAGAAAGTGACTATTCGTTTGTGAGATTTGTCTAGGAGTTGGGCGTTAGAAATTTCAATTTTTAAGTAATCGATTATCGACTCGGTTTTATATAGTTGAACAAATCGATTAAACTCTGTTGTCATGCGTTCGTCATGATCATCGCGTTCTTGATCGTTGTCGGAGTCGTCGGAGTTATCGTGACTAGTACCTGGATCGGGTTGTTTTGGGTCGGTTTCGTTATTTGCGAAAATTTTTATCTTTGAAAGAAAGTCGGTGCATTGTTTGAAGTGATTAATTTTGATACGGGAAAGAGCGTCTGCGTTCAAGTTTACCTTGCCGGGCTTGTATTCGATTTTATAGTTATACTCCTCTAGTTTGAGGCGCCATCTGGCTAGACGACTGCCAGGGTCTTTGATCGAGAAGAGCCAAGTAAGCGGACGGTGATCACACAGGAGTGTAAACTTTCTCCCAAAAAGATACGGTCTGTAGTGCTTGACCGCCCAAACAATGGCTAGCAGTTCCCGTTCGATAGTGGAATATCGAGTTTCTGCAGCGCAGAGTGTACGGGAAGCATATGCTATAGGAAGATCTTTTCCTACCGGGCCTTGTGAGAGAACCGCTCCAATTGCAAAAGCACTAGCATCAGTAGTGAGCAGGAATGGTTCTTCGAAATTTGGGTAGATCAAGATAGGGTCAGATACAAGGGCTTGCTTCAGTTCGTTGAAGGAAGACTTGCAATCTGCGTCGAAGATGAATTTGACGTCTTTCTGCAGGAGTTTCGTTAGGGGCTTTGAGATCTTGGCGAAATTGGGGATAAAACGTCGGTAATAACCGGCGAGACCAAGAAAATATTTAACATCTTTAGGAGTTTGGGGTTGAGGAAAATTCTGGATGCATTCAACCTTTGAAGGGTTTGGTTTTACTCCTTCTTGGGTGATCAGATGACCCTGGTAAGCAACTTCCTTACGGAGAAACTCACACTTGTCAGGTTGAATTTTCAAGTTTGACTGTCTAAGACGCTTAAAGACTTCTGTCAAACGGGACATATGCTCATGGATGGTTGGTGAATAAACGATAATGTCATGCATGTAAACTAGGCAACGTTCATTCTGGATTCCCAGAAGAATGTTGTCCATGACCCTCTGAAAAGTAGAAGGTGCATTTTTCAAACCAAATGGCATACGAACGAATTCGTAATGACCATTGTCAACAGAGAAACCGGTCTTGGGAATGTCTTCCTCAAGGATTTCCAACTGGTGGAACCCGGAAGCGAGATCCAGTGTCGAAAAGTATTGACACTTACCAAGTTGATCGAGGAGATCAGAAATGTTGGGCAGAGGATATTTATCTTCTACAGTTCGTTTAACTTCCTATAGTCGATAACAACTCGCCACTTTTGCTTACCAGAAGCATCGAGTTTCTTAGGGACGACCCATACGGGGGAGGACCAAGGAGAAGAAGAGTGCCTGATAATGCCTTGATCAAGCATTTTGGAAATTTGGGTTTTCACTTCCTCCTTATGGACTTGAGGATATCTGTACGATTTCGTGAAAACGGGCTTGGCATTATTGGTGTCAATAGAGTGTTTGACGGCGTTAGTAAACGTCAAAACATCGCCTTCGAAATAGAAAATATCTTCGAATTCTAAGCAGAGATTCGTGATAAGTTCTCGCTCTTCGTCATTAAGGTGTTCTGTACGAATTTGTTCCCTTATAGTTAAGTTTCTGTCCAAGTTTAGAAAGTCTGTGTATTCTTGTGTATTTAAATTTAGGAGAGGGTGTGAATGGTCAAGGGGTTCTAAGTGAAGATCGGAAAAATTAACAGTTTTAGGCATCGCGTTCGCGTTTATTATTGAGGTCAGAAATTCTCCCTTTGAATTAACGCTTACAACTGCGTTGGGAAGTCGTACTTTGTCAATTACTTGTGTCGGTAAAATTGCATCAGTATTAAAAGGGTCGCACTTGAGTTTGAAAATTTGTTCGGTTCTTGCTGGAATAGTTATTTGATTGTTATGAGTACAATTTGTTATTTTAGTATTGGGAATGTCTGTCGGCTGTGTTTTAGGTTGATCGTGATCGGGGACTTTATGTAGAGGAATAGTTGTGAAGTTCGTTATTAACTGTTTTGATTTTAAGTCAACAATACATTCGTAATGCTCAAGAAAATCAAGACCTAATATTTCATCAAACTCAATATCTAGATTGTAGATAAAAACCTTATGAGGGTTACCTATGGCAAATGGAATAAGAGTTGATTCAGAAATAGGAATTTTCTCGTGAGTAATACCTTGGATTGTCACTTTTTCGGGAAATCTTTGACGGAAATTCTTAACGGTGTGTTCTTTAAAAATGGAGATACCAGCTCCGGTATCGATGAGAAGTTTAAATTTTTCGGAAGCATCGTGAATGTAATAAAGATTTTTAGAGTTTACCGTTAAAAGAGGACTTAGAGAAATGCTTGTTCCGGGAAATTCGCATTTGGGTTGAAATCTTCCAGATTCAGATTCTGGATTTGGGTTTGGACTTCGGAAATGGTAGTTGTTGAATCCAGGGGCTGATCTAGGCTCGGGGGAGCTAGAAAATCCTGGTATTCGTGGCTATTCAAAGGTGTAACGAAATTATCGTCTGGAGTTTGTTCAATTTCATAATCGACAGGATTTTGACTGAAATCGTCATAGACGTATGGGCTATTTTTAACCGACTTCCAAAAAGGAGGAGGTTATCAATTCGTCGCGTATTTTTTTTTCGCTTTTTTTTTTGTATGTATGTTACCTGATTTCTTCTCCTGTGGTGCACCGTATTGAACGAATATGGTCTTGTTTAATAGAGTATATATCCGGATTGGTGAAACTTCAAATTTTGGAAAAGAATTCTATTGGTAAAGTGATAAAACTTGTGAATGAACACATGCGTGCATGGAAATCGACCAATATCCCTAATATTTTAGTCAATTTTTCGATAACTCCTTATGGATGTGTATAGTTTTTTAACGTTTAATCTATTAAGGACGATCCTTAGGTGATCTCATATACTTTTCTGCGACGTGCAACTTGCAGTTTTCCAGAAAATCGCCAAAAAATCCAAAATTCTTATCAAAAATTTCATCGAAATGACATAACGGACATTTCCTCATAAATATTTTCATTCCAACGTAATAGTGCGGTAATTTTAGGAAGTGGAAGTTTTAATTGCGAATTTAAAAATTTTCTATGTACATCTCAAGCTTATAGGTAGTAAAGCATAGTATTTTCGGCTCCTTAAATTAATGAGTACCAAGCTCGTTTTGTTTGTATACCAGGTAAATACCTATTTAAATGCAAATTTTTCCATTTTGCCAAGACGGTACTTTTGGTTGTTACATTCTCCCGGCCTAATAGAAAATTTAGTGACAACACATGTCAAACTTTAAACTGTTACTTGGTGGCTTATAGACAGGGTGTTTAGTTATAGCAAACAAAATCACAAAGTAAAGTTTTAGAAGGAGTTTCATTTATATGAAGATTGAATTATAGGACGGACTAGAATGATAGTGGTCCGTAGGCAGCCGTATATAGAGGATGGTTGGAATATAGAATGGACTGGACGTTTGGTGGTATAAAAATGTTGAAAAAAAAAAGTGAAATTAAAATTATATAGGGTTATTAAAAAGCTGTTATATGATGTGAACATTAGCAAATCATATACAGGATGGTTGAAATATATGCTGGAGTTGAATTATATTTATACAGTGTGATTAAATTTTTTTTTCTTTTATAGCCCATAAAAGTTGAATAAAGTGTGGAGAGGAATTAATGTTACACAGGGCGATAACATAAAATATTAAAAAGGAAATAGTTTATGGGGTAGCCCACAAGGAGTTATATACTATGGTTGAAATATAGGACGGATTTGACTCCGTAAATATACGATGGATTCTACTCCTATAGTTTACAGAAGGCAGCTAACAAATTTATGCTTGTCCGTGGGCAGTCGTATGTAGAGGCTGGTTGGTACATAGGTTAGAGTGGAATTATCTAGTTATACAGGGTTGTCAAAAAAGTTGAAAAAAGGTTACATGGCGTAGTCCATAAGGCATAAATATATTTTGGGCTTATTAAGTGAACGCGTACTAGTACATTTTGTTCGTAAAGATTTACCTGTCAATTCAAATGATAAAGTATCATTGTGTAATATTGAGGCTTTCGATGTTACCTGGTTCTGTTTATTAAGGTTATACATACAAAATAAAAAATAAAGAATGAAAACTACCTGAGTTAAAAAAAAAACTAAAAAGTTGAAAATAAAACATTTTTAAAAAAAATATAACCGACTTCTACCTACAACTAAAAAGCTAAAAATAATTATAACAAAATACAACTCTAGCAAATAAATAACACATTGAATGTTGTAAGGTACCTACCCAGGAAGTAAAAAATGTAAACATTAAAAGGTGCTCATTCTATACAAATTAATTACCTACCAATCTAGTATATGTTTGAAGTCGGCGCCAAGCAACAAACAAGTTTGATGAATTAGTAGATAAGTACGCCATGAAGGATTTTAGATTTGATTGGCACCGACTTCAAAAATATACTAGATTGGTAGGTAATTAATTTGTATAGAATGAGCACCTTTTAATGTTTACATTTTTTACTTCCTGGGTAGGTACCTTACAACATTGAATGTGTTATTTATTTGCTAGAGTTGTATTTTGTTATAATTATTTTTAGCTTTTTAGTTATAGGTAGAAGTCGGTTATATTTTTTTTAAAAATGTTTTATCAGTATTATAGCCGTAGTCGCTTACTGAATATTCTTGATAATCAGTATTCAGGTGTTCATTGAAATGATGCGTCCTTTCTGGACGATAGTGAGGGTTTGTCTGTATTACAGACGGTCGGAATTGATTTGGTTTTAAAAGGGGGTCTCTGAAAATTTGTCGGTCGAAATGGTGGACCTTAATGGTTGGTATTATTTGGGGGTGGATTTGGCCTCGAAGTTTGATTTGGCCCTGTAAAATTAGGTCTAAAATTTTGGCTGTAAGATTGAGGGTTTTTTTGCTGCCGCAACCGACAATCTACTGCAATGTGACCTAATCTACCACAATTTAAACATTTCGGTGGTTGAATGGGTTTTCGGACCTGAAATGTGGGTTTAGGAGGAGCAGATTTGTGAATTTTTTGCTCTTCAAAATATGACAACTGAAGTTCTCGTCTGATTCGAGAGCGTGCCTCCAGAAGGTCTTTGGGATTGCTGGCACGAATTCTAATCCGGTAAGTAATGTATTTAGAACCATCGTATCTACAAGGGTAGTCTGAGCTTCTTTTTGCTCGTTACTTAGTCCAGACGCTTTTTGAATGCATGAGTGCATTTTCGCACTCAAAACCTGGAGTCTATTATAGAACGTTAGAGGGGACTCGTTGGACAATTGTTTGAGACGTTGGAGATCGTGGATCAAAGAAGACAGGTCCCGCGAGTCTCCGAAATGGAGTGTTAGAAGCTGCTTAATTTCTAAGTATGAAGCGGGGTTTCTCGAGTTGACTAACTGAGCCGCTTTGCCTCTAAGTTTATTTTTAATATGAATGACTAGCAGATATTTTTGCTCTGCAGTCGACATATTGTACGCACAATTACATGCGTGTATGAAAGTGGCCAAGGAGATCTGGTCGCCTTCAAATTCCGGAATAATGGAAAATATTTCCGATAACCGGTACTTTTCGGTTTCATCAGAAACTACATTGTTTGTTGCTTGTGCCATTTCGATGTGTCAGAATTAAAAGTATACCCAAGTTGAAAAATAATAAAAGAATAAAATAAACGAGGGATTGTAAAATGGGTTTCAATTAAAATATAGTGTAAAAATTATTAAGCAAATGTATGTAAATGGAGTATAAACGGTATTTTGGATAATAGAACGGTAGATAAAAATGAAATAATAAAATAAATATATAAAAGTAAATCAAAATATACCAAATAAATATTTCAATTCAAATAATCAAATAATATCTCAATTCAAATCAAGATAATCAAATAAATCAAATTATCAATCAAATAATCAAATTAAATCAAATATCAAATAATCAAATAAATTCTTTAAAACCTTAAACGTTAGACGATTCACTACTACTCACATCAACAGGAACATTGGAAGATCCGTGTTCTCCTTGTTATCGCAGTTGGGACTTCTTCCAGGTTCTTTGCTCCGTTGAGGAATAGGAATACCAGTTAGAAGTAAGCTCGTGTTCTAGTAACGTTGACGGATCCTACTGACTGCGCCAATTTGTTATATCACACTTCTCAAATTATACTTTTTAAAAAAGATTTTTATTAACTTTAACAAAATTATAACTTTTTAAAATACAAAATTGAAATAATGACAATAATAACTAACTACAGACTGAGTAATAATGAATGACAAACAAGAGAGATTTTACAATATATAACCTAATGAGTGCTGAATCGGCACTGTCGACACGGCGATTCCCATGGATGCTCGGTGGTGCTGTAATCTGATATTCCACGTGTCGCTGACTCAGCTGGGAATGTTGTATTGTCGTTGCGATATAAGTTCATGCTAAGTTCATAGTATAAACTTATATAACATATATATATATATATATATATATATATATATATATATATATATATGTTATATGCAAAATATATCAGCACTTAATTCACACAGTCGAGAAGTCAACGGAATTTAAAGCGTACGTGACTTCTCAGGCATATCAAATTACATCTTGAATTATATGCAAACAACTTCCCGGAAACCTACACGAGTCCGTTTAACCAGTAAAAACGCTGACTTGCATCAGCACTTTTGTTAATGTTATAAAAGCAATTGGAAACGTTCTCGTGTTGTCATTCAAATAACATCACTTTTAGTATTAAGTCATTCAAATAATATCATTTATAGCATTAATTTATTCAAGTACATTAACTATTTTAATTGTTCACTTTTAATATTGTGTTTCTAAATAAATAATTTTTTTTAAAAAGTGAATTGAATCAAAGTGAATATAAAATTGGCGCAGTCAGTAGGATTGTCCAACACAGTTAGAACACGTGAATACTAACTAACTGTGGAGATTTCTAAATCATTGTGGACAAAACCTACTTGAAAAGGACAACAACTACCAAGTACTAGCAAGGGAACACGCAACCAGGCTAACCAGTGCTAAGTGACGCGGAGAACAGTCCGATGCGAGGGATAATAACGTAAGAATCACATACAGTAACTATTTTTTATTTTTTTTTTGAATGACCACCAGTTCTTTCATTTATATAATATTTTATTCCTCATAACCTTACATTCCTAAATAATTATTTTGAAACTATATATTTTACATAATCATATTATTTTATTTCCATTACTTCGACTCACATATTTCGAAGTATTTGAAACATTATTTCTAGTTTATTATTAATCTACCATTTATACATTCCTATTTTAAATTTGTTATTACTATATTAAACATTACTCAATACTGAATCAATAAACCGTATATTTTCTACCATTTCAATTTAAAACTTTTATTCAACGTTTAATTTCGATTTATTGTGCGAATCTATACAATTTTAAAAATGGCAACGACTAGACAGGCAGCTACACCAACTGTAGAACCCTATAAGCTTTCGGAAATATTTGCCATAATTCCTGAGTATGATGGTAATCCGATATTTTTGAATACTTTCATATGCTCCTGTAATACTGCTTACAGCATGGCAACGGATAATCAGCAAGTACTGCTAATTCTCCATATCAAAAATAAGTTACGCGGTAGAGCGGCTGAGTTAATTAATTCGCGAAACCCTAGTCAACTAGCCGAAATTCAAACCCTCCTAGAAAATCATTTTGGAGATCCTCGGGATCTCTCGGCTCTCATACAGGACTTGCAACGAATGCGGCAAACTCCAAATGAATCCCCCCTCACTTTCTCTGCTAGACTTCAGACGCATCAAGCGAAAATGCTAGCAGCTATAAACAAGCAAAATTTAACTATCAAAGAAAAACAAGCACAGATTGACTTAATAGAGTCAATGGCTCCTAATAGCCTTCTTACGGGTTTAGAGCCCAAAATTGGTCAACTCGTTCGCGCTAGCGACCCATGCAGTATTCTCACTGCCATTT
The DNA here is from genome assembly GCA_034190945.1 of Octodonta nipae. Lineage (NCBI taxonomy): Eukaryota > Metazoa > Arthropoda > Insecta > Coleoptera > Chrysomelidae > Octodonta > Octodonta nipae. Next base: position 47,262,237 of record CM067224.1, on the reverse strand, counting down.
CCAGAATTAAACGAGAACTACAACTATCACATTTAGAAATCCAGAAATTTTCAGGTAATAGAAGTTTCCAACAACCCCCTCGTAAACCAAATAACGGTCCACCTCCAAAACAATGCTCTTTTTGTAAACGCATGGGCCATTTAAGCAACGAATGCTTATTGAGAATGAGACAATTTCAACACAGCCCGAATTCTAATCAGAACTATTCGAATTACCGCCCTCATTTTTCCAATCAACGTGCTAATCAATCTACAAATGTTAATCCCAGTCAACAATTTTCACAGCAACAATTTCGTCCATCTACCAGTAGACAACCCCAAATGTCTGGCAATTACAGACCGAACCCGAGTTTCTTTAAACATCAACAACGCCAACAACCAAAGACTCATCACTTGAACAGTCTGCAATTCGGACCATATCACAATGACTATAACTACTCTCAAAACGAAAATCATTACACCTCTTTACCCGATGAGTACGGAAACGTACAAGATTATCATCCTAATGATTTCGAACAAAACAATGAACCAGAATATTTCAATACTGAACAGTTATACGAATTTTATTCTGACGAACCTGATTCTTCTCAAGTAAATTTTCATTTGACCCCCACTCAGTCAGAACCCCCAGACCAAGAAATTTCAGATATTCAAACCCAAATTCAGACAATGAATCTGGACGACTTCAGCCCCAATGTCAACTTCCCAGAACAGAACTTTCTGTAAGACCCCTTCTTTCCGTCAACTCAAAGAATCTTTATTATATTACTGACTCTTCAAACACCTATAAACTTCTTATCGATACGGGTGCAGGACTTTCAATTTTTAAACCTGAAACCTGCCAACGCTTCAAACAACGATTTCCCGAAAACGTAGTCATCCAAGGAATCACTGATCAGAAAATCTTAATCAACGAATCCACCCTTGTACCTTTCAATGTCGCCGACCCACACAAGGTATATATTTGCAACATCGACATTGAATTCGACGGATTACTGGGTTCAGATTTCCTTGAACACTATAACTGCGTTATAGACTTTAATAGCAAACAACTTGTCACTAATTTTAAAACTTTACCTCTCTACAAAGTTACGGATGATACTGTCATGCGTACTCAGAACCCTTCAACTTTCAATAACTGCACCCCGGTTAATACAATCTGTTTAGAATCCCGAACAGAACAAATATGTAAATTAAAATGTAACCTCACTAATACTGATGCTTTCCTATCATCTGCCGAAATAGAAAAAGTTTATCTTCCCCGTGCCCTTGTTAAAATTAATGAAAAAGGCGAATTCCTTACTTCAGTTTTAAATGCAAATGCGATCCCCAAGACTGTTAATTTCGACAATTTGGAACTCGAACCGATAAACAATTTTTCCGTAAACATTCTTTCTGAAAATTACTCTCAAAACTTGACCCAGCCTGATAGACAAACTACAATTATGCAACAACTTCGGTTAGAACATCTGAACGAGGAGGAAGCCGAACTTATTTCTCAACTTTGCCTCGAATATTCTGACATATTCTATTTAGAAGGTGACCAACTGACCTTTACAAACGAGATCAAACATTCGATAGACACTAATAACGCAAAACCCTCTTTCACAAAGTCATATCGGTACCCCCAAATACACAAACAAGAGGTAAAAAGTCAGATATCAAAGATGCTTGACCAAGGCATTATACGTCCGTCTAATTCGCCATGGTCATCCCCGGTTTGGGTAGTTCCCAAAAAACTAGACGCATCTGGTACCCAAAAATGGCGTGTCGTCGTCGATTATCGTAAATTAAATGAACTTACCGTTGACGACAAATATCCCCTACCGAACATTTCGGATTTACTTGACCAACTTGGCAAATGCCAATACTTCACCACCCTCGACTTAGCTTCCGGGTTTCACCAAATCGAAATCGATACTAAAGACATCCAAAAAACAGCATTCACAGTTGATAATGGCCATTTCGAATTTGTTAGAATGCCCTTCGGTCTTAAAAACGCTCCATCCACCTTCCAAAGGGTAATGGATAATATTCTTTTAGGTGTTCAAAACGAGAGATGTTTAGTCTATATGGACGACATTATCGTTTATTCCCCGACTATACATGAGCACATAGCCCGACTTTCTGAAGTTTTCAAACGATTGCGAAAAGCCAATCTAAAAATCCAACCCGACAAATGCGAGTTTCTTCGCAAAGAGGTCGCGTATCTTGGCCACCTTATAACTCCCGAAGGCGTGAAGCCTAACCCCTCAAAGGTAGATTGTATCTTAAATTTTCCCCAACCAAAAAACCCAAAAGATATCAAGTCCTTCTTAGGGTTAGCTGGTTATTACAGGCGATTCATCCCCAATTTCGCCAAGATTTCAAAACCTTTGACAAGATTACTTCAAAAAGACACACCTTTCCAGTTTGATTCAGAATGTGTCAAATCTTTTGACGAATTAAAAAGAGCCCTTACTTCTACTCCCATACTCATATACCCTAATTTTGAAGAGCCATTTATTCTTACAACCGACGCCAGTTCATTTGCTATCGGCGCAGTGCTCTCTCAAGACCCCGTAGGTAAAGATTTACCCGTAGCCTATGCCTCCAGAACTCTCTGCAATGCTGAAACTAAGTATTCAACCATAGAACGAGAACTCCTTGCAATAGTGTGGGCGGTTAAACACTTTCGTCCGATAATTTTTGGCCGTAAGTTTTTACTTCTGACCGATCACCGCCCGTTAACTTGGCTGTTTTCTATAAAGGACCCTGGAAGTAGACTTGCAAGATGGCGCCTTAAGCTCGAGGAGTACGACTATCAAATAATTTACAAACCCGGCAAAGTAAATAAAAACGCCGACGCGCTCTCTCGCATTAAAGTTAACAACTTTAATGAATACATATCATTTCAAGCAAACAATCATCTAACACCATTTACAGTACTCCCAACAAACGAAACTGACGATGACTCACAAGAACCCCAGACGAGAAGTCCCATTAATCTCCAACAAATCTCCGAAGAATTTAAAACTTTTGTCGAGCGATATCAAACCGTCTCTCTCATAGATTACGACAAAATTCAATTTTCTAATTGCCAACTCTTAGACCGAGGAAACAAAAACATCCTAGTATTTCCCCAAGGCTCTCTCATGAAAAATTTTCACCATGACATCATCGAAGACATTTTTGAGGAAAATGCTGATTTCCGTACCCCTAGAGTAAATGTCTTTGCAAGCAAAAGTGTCAGAAAAAGACGCTATTACATCGTCCCTCTCCCTTCTGACCCAGAAATAGTCAACGAGATTCTTTTCGCATCTCTGTATAATAGTAGAGATGTGTTTACTGAAAATGAAGTATTCTGTGTTGAGAATAACATTGAACTGCCCATTTTGGAAATGCTTTCGTTTATCTTTTCCGAAATCGATATCAAATGGAAAGTTTGCCAAAATATCGTCCAAACGGTTGAGAAAGACCAAATACCCATCATCCTCGACCAATTCCATAACGGCAAAAATAATATACACCGTGGTATCAATGAAACTATCCGCAGAATAAAAGAAAAATACAATTGGCAAGGACTGACTAAGGACGTTGACAATTTTATCAAAAACTGTCAATCTTGCCAGAGAGCAAAAGTTTACCGGAAAAATCTCGACAGCCCACTTGTCATTACTGAAACCCCACGGACACCCTTTGAACGCGTCAACATCGATATTCTAGAAGTCCCGACAAAAAACTACGCATTAACTATCCGGGACGAACTAACAAAATTCTCTCAGGCCTACCCCATAACCGACAAATCCGCAAAAACCGTTGTTAGTACCTTACTACTCTATTTCCAACACTTCGGTACTCCATTACGGATACATTGTGATTATGGCAGGGAATTCGACAACACACTAATGAGAGATTTGTGTAAACTATTTGACATCAAACTATCTTATTCTAGTGTGGGACATCCCCAGTCAAATGGTTCATTAGAACGATTCCACTCGACCTTATTAGAGATGATTAGAATTCATAAACTAGAAAATCCTGACGAACACCCTTTTAACATCCTCCCTTATGCAATCATTGCATATAACAATTCTGTAAACAAAACTCATGGATTCACCCCTTACGAACTTGTTTATGGACATACTTCGAGTAGGACTCCAGAAACTCTCTACAACCAACAAGCCCTGATAACTAAGTACATCAGAGATCTCAATAATCGTATCTCTCACTATTATAAAATTGCTCGCGAAAGAACGGAAATCCAAAAACATAAAGCGAAAGTCAGATTTGATGAACACGTTTCTGAAAATCTCCCTAACTATCAAATAGGCGATAAAGTCTATATTAAAGAATCCCAGATCAAGGACAAACTCCAAAATAAATTCAATGGTCCTTTCGAAATCTTGGAGATTCACAGAAACTCCGCAACAGTACTAAACCCTAAAACTAACCAAAAATCAAAAGTTAATTTCGACCGAATGAAACCGTTCTCAGAAAATTAATTTCTGTTTCAGGTTTTGCCTGCTGTTCGGGTCAGCAGTAGCCCAATTTCAAATACAACCAATAAACAATACTTTAGGTATCTACTTCCATAACGAAGCAGAAATAACTGTATCCAATGATAAATGGACACTTTTAGTACACAGAAACATTTCTACACTAGAACAAGTATTTACAACAAATAACAGAATATTACAAACTCTTGTAAAAACTGTTAACTTCAATTCTTTTGCTATGAACTACTTTCGCGCAGACGTACAAACCCACATTAACCTTCTCAATCAAATTTCTAACTCAATCAAACAGAAATTTACTGACATTCACATGGACACTAAAAGACACAAACGAGGTATACTTGATGGGGCAGGTACCCTTTTTAAGGCAATCACCGGCAATTTAGACGCCGCCGACGGAAAATACTTTACCAAAAGCATAAACCGCTTAAATCAAGGCCAACTTCAAATTGAGAACTTACAAAAAAACCAAATAAGTGTCACCACATCCGTAATTAAACACTTCAACGAAACTATCCAAAATCTTAGAATTGACGAGAAACTATTTAACGATAACATGAAAAAGCTGGAAAACACTATCGGAAAAATCAATGATAAGGTCGCCTACGTCGAATCTAAACTCACATTACTTGAAATGTGTGAAAAACTTATGGAGAATTATCTCTACTTAGAAGATAATCTAAATGATGTTTTAAATTCTATCACATTCGCGCGTTTGAAAATAATTCACTCTTCAATTTTAACACCAGAACATCTTATTACCTCATTACAGGAAATATCGCAAAATTTAGTCAAAAGTAACCTTCCATTGGCTGTAAAGTACTCGAGCATCGCACAATATCTGGAAATTATTGAACTAGAGGCATTTCAAACATATACCGATCTTATATTTGTGTTAAGAATCCCTTTAGTCGAACAACATCCTTACACAGTCTTTGATTTATATCCTATCCCTATATACGATGAAAGAACAGGTTTACATCATATGCTATCCTTTACTCAAAAATATCTTGCAAAGAATGACGATTCTTTAATGTTTATTCCGATCAAAGACTTAAGTGCGTGTAAACCGTTATCCACTCGTAAGAAACTGTGTTCTGAACTTTACGCGTATCCTATTGACACAAACGCGTTATGTGAAGCTCAACTTCTAAAGAATGTCCAGAAGGTACCCGACAACTGTAAAAGCTCACTAATATTCACTCAAGGATACAACGTTCAAAAACTAGAACCCAATACATGGCTCATAATTACTTCTGAACCCATAAGTGTTACAGTGAATTGCGCTCAAACAAACCCAAAAACTCTTACAATCTCCCTCAACTCCATATTGACTCTTCAATCAGAGTGTAGTGCGTTTATAGGAATTACAAAAGTTCAAGCCGAATCTGGTAAACAAACCGATGTTCTAGAAACCTTCCAACCAGTAACAGTGCCGTTCAACTGTTGCGACGCAGTGCCAGAAAAAAAAAAATAATTCCTGAACTTCAGCCCCTGAAGCTGAACACGCTTAACGTAGAAGAATTAGACGTAGCAAATCACAAATTGGAACAATATTCCAGAGACCTCGATGGTCTCATAAACCAGCCGTTTGTAACCAAAAATATCTCTTGGTTTACCTATACAACCATAGCTGCTCTCATGATCATAACAGCACTCATCACCTTCCAAGCTGTCAAAAAGAGGATGGTAAAACCTCCAAAGGACTGCAATCCTGACCAGACTTCAGTGCCTCAGCCAAGACTCAAATTCTTCCCCAAGCTTAGGCCTGTTTTGAAAACAGAACAAAGGTTAGAGACGCAAGTTTAGGTATACCCTTTATGTTCTCTAAAAACACCATTTTTAATATTAATTTATATCATTAACTTTTTATTTTTCTACACATTATTTTTATTCACATTTCCTTTTACTTTATATTTTATTTTGATATGTTTAGGTTAAGCATTTAATTATTACTCGTATTATTTTATTGCTCATTTATTTTAACATATTTTGATTTTATTTTACAAATATCAATTTGATTTTTACCTATTACTTTATTTTATTCATATTTTATACTCTTATTATTTATTATTCATACCATTCAAACATCACTTTATACTATTTTATGTTTCTGTTCCTAAAAGTTGATGTTATAGCATCAACTTTTGATATGTAAGGGGAGTTGTTATATGCAAAATATATCAGCACTTAATTCACACAGTCGAGAAGTCAACGGAATTTAAAGCGTACGGGACTTCTCAGGGATATCAAATTACATCTTGAATTATATGCAAACAACTTCCCGGAAACCTACACGAGTCCGTTTAACCAGTAAAAACGCTGACTTGCATCAGCACTTTTGTTAATGTTATAAAAGCAATTGGAAACGTTCTCGTGTTGTCATTCAAATAACATCACTTTTAGTATTAAGTCATTCAAATAATATCATTTATAGCATTAATTTATTCAAGTACATTAACTATTTTAATTGTTCACTTTTAATATTGTGTTTCTAAATAAATAATTTTTTTTAAAAAGTGAATTGAATCAAAGTGAATATAAAATATATATATATATATATATGTATATATATATATATATATATATATATATATATATATATATATATATATATATATATATATCAAAGAGGGTGGTCCAACTTCCTGCAACCTACTTGTTTCCACGACCTTCTCTCACAACCAAGTCCACAAAATTTAGAAAATTTTCTAACATTTATTAAAACTTAAAACATCTGTTAAAGAAGCATATGACTTAATAAATCGGCTATGCAATGTATACAAATATATTGTAATGAAATTAGCCCTCAGATTAAGAGAAAGGAGTAAAATGAACTACTTTCAGAGTCATTTAAATAAGACACAGGTAAACACAGGCAGAACTATTCAGAAATAACATAGAATAGACTAAAATAGAAGCAAATCAGTTAACTTGTAAAGAAATCAGTACTTATTGGATAGAAATTCACCAAATAAGAAAGTTTCTCTGAAGAAGTGTATTATAGTACATTACTAAAAGTTTCAATTAGAAAACTATTTAATGCCAGGGATAATTGATACGGAACATGCAAATTAAGTAAAAAAGTATAAAATTGGAAAAAGAGTTACCATGATTTAGTTCAAATTGGTTGTGAATAAGAGACATTTTTATTATTATTAGAATAATAATAATAATAATGTTGTCCATCATCAACATCAAACAGGAAATGGACAGTTTAAAAACAGCTCTGAGACAAAACGGATTTACAGACCGAAATATTCAAAGAGCCCTAATTTGTAATAAGATTTAATATAAATATATGTGTTATAACTTCGTTGTATTACACGTTTAAGATATACTTAAGTATTGTGAGATAAACTATGTACGTGTTCTAAAATAATTGAGTTGCTTCAGTATACAATTTAATGAGAACCCTCGCAAGTGCCTTGCAGTTAATTCTTATAATTAAGATATAGGTGTCAACTAAGGTACAAAAATATAGCATTTAATATAATTTTTTTATTGAAATGTGTTGCAGCAGATTATTAAGCAACATTTTTTATACTATACTGAAAGTTTAAACTACATAACAAATATTTAAATTCGCAATAATATAGGTTTTGTCACCTTTTACACCTATTATTGTCAAATGTAATGTAGTGAATACAATTTTCTATCCTTGTGTTTTATCTTACAAATAATTTATTTATATTATTCAGTCCCATTCATAAATTTATGCAAGATTTTGCGTTTGGATACAACTTAACTTTTCAATACTCTCTAGATATGGAACATTTATATCTCACTGTAACAAGGTGACTTTTACCTAAAATAAATATGAATTTGATATCTAAAGACCAACGAAAATTGTAAAATGTCAAAAAACGATATATAAATGCCGGAAGGCAACGAGTGCACCCGAGGAGAATTTAGAAAGTTATAGTGTTGCCTGAGCAAACCGAGAAGTGTGTCTTAGGCCGGGGCCACATGGTGTGCACTTCGGCAACTCCACAGTTGCGCCACTGTGTCCGTGATCAGACCAGACGCCGTCAACACTTGAGCAACACTTCGCAAATGATTCAAAATTGAGAGTGGAGATATTTTTCTTTACATTGTATAACAAAACAATATATATAATTTAATTCTTCTGCGATCATGGAACCCGTTCAAGAGACGATAATTTGGTAGAAAGTAAAAAAAGAAACAGGGAATGCATTCATCATTTGATGAGTTGCATTCATTGCTGGAAGAAATCATCTACTCCTGGACACAAACAAATATGATGAAATTCACATCGGCGGAGATTTTTGTATAAATATCAACCACATCTTTGTTCGCTTATGCCCCTGAGAGTACTAAAATATACATTAGTGATAAGTAAAATAGTGGAAAATTCTGATGTGGTCCTTTAGACCCCTTTGTGAAAATTCACTTTTCTTTTGTAAAAAGTATATATACAGAGACGTATTTCTCACTTGTGCCATGTTGATAAATCGATTTTATCATAATTTTCTTAGGTAGAAAGGATGCTAAGAGTCCGTTCAAGTATAACGTACGCAGATTTATTACAATTATGTATCCCCCTTCCCCCTTGTCAGCAAAAGTAAGCAAAGCTAACCTAACCTAACCTAACCACCCTCTCCCATGCTTACGTAAATATTGGTATATATATTTTTCTTTTAATGTTTTTTATTTATTCATGAGCAGCAGTTGTAATTCTAGAAATAAGAAAATAGCTCTAGGATAGAGGACTTTGACGCCCATAACATTCATTTAAATAAACTTTATTGACAGGGTATTCAACAAAGAGTAAGGTACAAATATTGTAATATTACGATCAAATCAAACTTCTTTTAAATTTTTGGTATACATATTAATACATTAATTCCAATTATCAGTCGTCAGTTCATGATACCCGAATCCACGATTCTAAGTTTTAGATGACATTTAATATGCTTGCTTTGCTTTGCTTACATCACGTCAAATCGTACCGAAACGAAACAATAGATTGACGGAAGAAAATTAGACACGTGAAAAGCGCGCAGTAATCGGTTCTAAGCCAGTACCTAAACTTATTCATTATTTGTGGGAATCCTCGGATATGTGTTTCGTTTTCAAGCATAGACAATGTGTGGGTGGCCATATATGCAAAAAAGTAAATAACTACTGCTGACATAATCACCATCTAGACCCTTCCACCCCCCATATCATAAATAATAAGCAAAGCAAAGACCTCCGGTCCCCTATAGTGCTTATATGATACTAGAACGGCCCCTAATGAGACAATTCAAGAAAATTAGTAATGTAAATTTCTCGTCTTGTTTTCAACCCTCAGATCTCTTGCAGCCATTCTGTATTAACTATAATCCCCCCCCAAATGTTTACGGGAGTTGCCGAGCGTGGATGGACTGTTTCTGTTCCGAGTGGCATCCGCTTTTGTTGATAGATTTTTTTTTCATAGGTTGTACCTCCCCTGGTGTGGAGTAGCGTTGAAAGGTGTTGACTGTGAGGCCCCGACCTTACGGTTACGGGGCAAATTTTGCGGAATGAACTTCAATATAAGGAGTTTAAGAATACTAAGACAGTCACCCAAATCTATCAAATATGACTTCGATTAAACGGTTTTCTCAATGAGATATAATCATACATACGTCCTTATTCTTATATTGCACATAAATCGTCACTAGGGATTGAAATCCAGCACTGCTTTTAATCCCGCGGAATAAAAAAACTTAAGTTTTGTTATGATAATAGTCAAGTATTTATTAAAAGTGACAAAAATTAGGAACAACCTAATGTTCCTAATTAATATATGAGTTTACAGTTCGTCAATTTATGTATTGTTATATACTCCGTGGGTTCAATTAAAATTTAAAAACTAATATTTGCTCTCACTTTCTAGAAACTTTTAATTACATTAAATATTCACAACAGCTGATACGAATCTCTAAATAGTAACCCGACATACACTCTTCGCAATAACTAACTAACTACTGCGATGATGGGCTGTTCTTTTTAAAATCAGCATCGAATTCTCCAGTACAATCCATTATCAATTCTCCAGTTGCCGAGCTCTTTCGAGATTAATTTGTTTGTCTTAACGACGATAGATGACTTGGAATGAAACCAGGGCCGGCTTAGGTAAATTTCGAAACACTGCCTCCCCCCTTTAATTATGATCGTCCCGGTCAGAAACATCCTCTCCATGGTAGGGAGCGAGTCGATCTAAATGGACCACTTTCAACTTAGCCCTGGGGTTTCGACGGATCCGGTAGACGACGTCATTAAGCCTCTTGACCACCTCATATGGACCATCCCAGGCGGGTGTAATCTTTGGGGATTTACCCTTGCTACGTTGGGGGTTGTACAGCCAGACTTTGTCCCTCTCTTGGAACCCGACTGAATTGGCCTTGAGGTCGTATCGCGTCTTTATCCGGTTACTGGTGGCCAACATTTGCGTTCGGGCTAATTCGTGTATTGCCAGCATGTTACGTCGGAGCTGGTCGGCATAATCGTTGATGTCTTGGGAAGGTTCTTCGGGGGAGCCAAAAGCCAAATCGCAGGGTAATCGCAGCTCTTTTCAGAATAGGACCCTGGCTGGAGTCAGGCTTGTACTATTATTTACGGCTGAGCAAATGCCAACAGGAATAAGGGAGTATAGGTGTTGTTCCAAGGTCCTGTTGAATCTTTCCACCATCCGGTCTGACTGTGGGTGCAATGGTGTTGTTCTCGTTTTCCTGATCCCCAACATCGTGCAGACCTTCTGGAATACCTTCGATTCGAAGTTACGCCCCTGGTCTGAATGTAGTTCCATCGGGATGCCAAACCTGCTGAATAGCTGTTCTACTAACACCGTCGCTACCGTGGCTGCCTCTTGGTTGGGAATGGCATATGCCTCAGGCCATTTACTGAAATAATCCATTGCGGCCAAAATGTATTTGTTCCCCCTGTTAGACTCGGGAAACGGACCGACGACATCGATGGCAATTTTCTCAAATGGAACGCCCACATTGTACTGCTGCATTCTGCCCTTGGTCTGGGTCTTCGGGTCCTTACTGGCTGCACAGGTGTCACATTTCTGGCACCAAGGTCTGACGTCTTCGAAGGAATGTACCCAGTAGTATCGCTGGCGAACTTTGTCTAGGGTTTTATTCATTCCCAGATGGCCCCCGGTAATCCCATCATGTACTTCGGTCAGGATGATCGGTACCTTTTTCTTTTGAACTACCAGTTAGGACTTGGTTTCTCGGCCATCAGCGCTTTCCCAAACTCGCCTGAGCATTCCATTGTCTACTCTTAGAGAGTCCCATTGGGCCCATAACGATTTTGGCACGCCTGAGTATCTAGCTACCTCGTCCTATCGTGGCCTGGGTGCCCCTCTCTTTTTTAGTGACAAGGTTGGTTCGATGTCTGGATCAGCCATTTGGTCCTGGATGCACTGTTCCGTTGTCCAGTCTCATCGCTGTTCCGTCTTCAGACAATGTCTGCATTCTGCTCTACAGGGTCTTCTGGATAGGGCATCGACATTATTGCGCAAACGGCAGGCACGGTGTTCCACCTTGAAATCGTATTGCTGGAATTTTTCCATCCACCGGGCCAGTTAACCTTCCGGTATCTTCTAGTCCAGCAGCCATTTGAGGGCGGCATGATCTGTTCGGTTTAAGAAATGACGACCATAGAGGTCTTGGTGGAAATGGTCTTCTCCGCTCTTATTATATTGCAAGGAGTTCTTTTCTGGTGACGGTGTAGGAAAGGATAGGATTATAGTGCTGGAATATAGTGCTGACTTCAGTCGTCTGAATGATGTTTCGCAATCCTGATTCCAACGGAAGGTGTCTTTCTCAGTGGTCTGCCGATATAGAGGCGCGGCAATTGTGGCAAATCCCTCAACAAATCGCCTGTAGTAGGAACAGAGGCCCAAGAAACTTCGGAGTTCATGCTTGTCTCTTGGGACTCGCCAATCACGGATGACTTCTATCTTGTTCTAGTTGGTGCGGATTCCTGATTCGGAAACTCTACTTCTTTTTGGAACCAGGAATACTTCTTCGGGTTGAGTCTCAGATTGGCGTTATTAATTCTAGAGAATACTTCGCCCAGGTTCTTCAGATGGTCAGCGAATGTCTGACCCATGTCTAGAATGTCGCCGAGGTACACTAAGCACGTCCTCGATGTTAACCCGCTCAGGACATACTCCATTAATCTCTCGAATGTTTCGAGAGCATTACATAACACAAAGGGAATGACCGTGAACTGAAACAGCCCTTTACTAGTGGAGAACGCTGTCTTCTCTCTGTCGTTTTCATGTAGATCATCCTGCCAATATCTACTCTTTAGGTCTAGTGTGGAGAACCAACGGGAGCCTGCTAGTGTGGTCAGAGTGTCTTCAATTCGGGGTAGTGGATAGCTGTCTTTCTTGATAACGTCATTCATCTTTCTGTAAACTACGCAAAATCGGGTGGTTCCATCCTTCTTTTTAACTAGCACGACGGGAGCCGACCACGGGCTGATGGATGGCTCAATAACTCCTTTTTGTAACATGGATGTTTTCCTCGACTGCCTGTTGTTGCCCCAATGGTAGTGTGTTAAAAATTTGCCAGTGCTTTGTGATAACTTGCTTGGCTTTGTTATTTTCCTCTGGTGACAGGTGTGTCAAATGGTCAGCAAACTGTTGTAGGAAATCTTTACTGGGCCCTGTCTCCTTCACCGATGTTTGGTACCCTTCTTCGCAATTGATGATGGTCCTGACTGGCTCGAAACAACCTATCTATAGACCATTGTCAATTCTGATGTCGTTGTTGGACAAATTCTGGACTCTAATTGGTATATCTCGTCCGGTTTTAACTATAGCCCGTCCAACTAAATAGTCATGAGCTGAGTGTACGGGCTCCACCATTCCAACGCAGCTCCCAGGACTGCTTGCTAGCTGCCTTTGAATAATCTGTTCCGTTCGACCGGGAATTCTTGCTGAAGACTTTGCCACAATTTTTAAGGAGGTGACTGCACTGTTGACGGGCCGTGTCAATACAAATTCCTCATTTAGGAACCGAAGATCGGGTCGAACATAAATCCATGCTGGCTGATTAGGTCCATACCCAGTATATAATCGTCCTCAATATCCGCTACCAGGACCCTATGCCGGATTCTGTTGTCCCCCATCAGCAGTACTATATCTGCCTCTCCCTGTATTGACATGGACTCGCCGGTGACTGTTTTGAGCTGGATGTTGTTGGTAACTGGCCGGATTTCTGATGCCCTGGACTTGGCAATAGATACAGCGTCGCCGGTGTCGATGGTGATGGTAATTGCTCGGCTATTGATGGTGCCCCTGATGACTAGGCTGCTGCTGTCTCGGCAAAATCCCCGGATGGATAGTGTTTTGGGGGCTGGTGGAGGGTTAGTCAGCATTCGCCCCCTTATGCTGACTGGCTGACGGTCCCTGGACATGTGGCTGTTCTGTTGGTTACCCGTGGTCGGTGATCGTTCAGGTAGCCTTACTCTGCAGTCGCGTTGAAAATGGCAACATGCCCCTGTGGTGCTTGTTCTTTGTGACCGTTCTAAAAGTTTGTTCAGACCAGCCAGCAGCGCTTGACATGGTGACTCTGGCTCTTCCTGGTTAAAAGAAACTGCTCGGACCCTCGGTTTGGACATGTTCATCAACTCTACTTATAACGCCCGAAGTAAGCTTCATTACTTTTCTTGAAGCCATTTAGTCTTAGATTTCGTTGTACTTCCACATCTCTGATACCGTTTATGAAACTCTGTGTGGTCAATTGAGCTTTGGTTTCCTCGGGCAGGTCTGGGTAAAACAAGTGCACTAAACGTCTTACCTCTTCTTCGAATTCTTGAAGGATTTCTCCGGATTTTTGCGTTTTCCCTCTTAATTGCACCTGGTATACTTGGCTCAGGGATTGATTGTCGTATCTCTTGTCCAGGATGGCGATGATCTTGTCAAAATTGCCTTGTTCATCGACTGGAATGCTTTGGAGGAGTTCTAAGGCCGGACCTCTTAAGCAAATTACAAGAGAGGTAGATTTTTCTTGGTTATCCCATCCATTAGCTATAGCCATTGCTTCAAATTGCCATTTATACATGGGCCAAGATGAATTGCCATCAAATGTGGGTGGTTTACTAAAGGAACCTTTGGTACTCACGGTGTGCTGGTATTTCACTCTCTGCAATTCTTGTTGTAATTGTTGAATTTCGGTTTCCACTTTGTTTTGGATGGAACTGATTTTATCTTGTACCTCACTCTGTACTGTGTTTTTAATGGAACTGATTTCAAATTTCACTTGGCTCTGGATGGAATCGATGTCATCTACTTGAGTTCAAGAGTCTCCACATTACTTTTTAGAATCTTAATGTCTTCGTTTATTTCTTTTATGTCTGATTCCACTATTTGCATTCTTTCATTAACTGTTTCATTCACTTGCGATACTATTTGCATTAGTTGTTCAAATTGCAGTGTTTTTTTTCTTCAGTTACTTTAAAATCATTTTGTCGTTTTTCATCTAATAATTTAAATTCCGAGAATAATCCCTCAATTAAATTTTGTTGTTCACTTTTCATAGTGGAAACAAGATTTTGTTGTTCACTTTTCATAGTGGAAACAAAATTTTGTTGTTCGCTTTTCATCGTAGTGACAAGATTTTCTAATTCAATTTTACGTTTTTCATCAAAAGATGCTAACCTTTGTTGAATTTCTTCTTGATGTTGTCTTTCCTTCCTGTCACGTTTTTCCAGAATCTGGGGTATTTTTTCGTCTGTCCCTCCGTTACCTGCTTGACTATTTTTTTGGTAGTTCCGCCCGTTTTTTCCTTGCTTCTAGTTTCCATAAATCAAATTACGATTTTAACTTCACTTAATCCTGCACTTCTGATCACCAAATTTGTTATATACTCCGTGGGTTCAAATAAAATTTAAAAACTAATATTTACTCTTACTTTCTAGAAAGTTTTATTTACATGAAATATTCAAAACAGCCGATTCGAATCTCTAAATAATAACTCGATATACACTCTTTGCAATAACTAACTAACTCCTGCGATGATGGGCTGTTCCTTTTAAAATCAGCATCGAATTCTCCAGTACATTCCATTATCAATTCTCCAGTTGCCGAGCTATTTCGAGATTATTTTTTTTTGTCATAACAGCGATCCATATCTTGGAATGAAACCATTGCCGGCTTAGGTAAATTTTGCAATAGTATTAATAAAACATTCAAAGGTGATAAAAATATCAATATTTATATGTTTCTTAAAACTTTCTAGACTTCATACAAAGTATTAACTGAAAATAATAATTCTTATCTTTATCTAAGGTAATTTTGAAAAGTCTTTTGTTATTACAAAAAGGTTATTTATTGTCTATTAATATTTCTCATCAAAAATTTGGAAACATAATTTAGTGCAATCTTAATTTCTTGCTTTACCTCTATTTCCAATTAATCTTGTAACGGTAAATAGTTTCCATGAAATTTTAGCTATTATCTGCATTTGCCTCATCTACAACTTTTGGAATTTCAGCGTGTTCTTTAATTACTCGGCATTTTGTATACAGTGCACCCAGTGAGTGCGGAAATACAGGTACTGGTCAAACATCCAAGTACGGAAAAAGGAGCACAAATTCAACATCTCGGGAAAAAATATAGACAGATCGAGATTGGCAAACTATGTACTAACTTATAATAGTATACACAAAATGGAATTCCTCTTCTGCCGACCATTCATTTACTTTTGGTGCAGCCTCGAACTGTTGCCTATAATTAATTTAAAAGATTTTCCATCAAATTTTGGAGGTTTCATTTTGTGTCTTGTTCCCTCGAAGCTAATTTTCGAATCCACTACTTCCGAATTATTTCTGCTTTCTATCTTTTGGTGAAGTTTCTATTTTATGTATTGTGAGTACGTCTTCTTGGATTTTGCTGATCCCACACTCTACTATCTGTTTTAGATCTTCTATTCGAGCTTCATTCTCGACTGTTTTCTCTTCCAGTATTTCTGAATTTTTCTGTACCATGCTTTGCAAATGTTCTTATAAGGATTTAGAATTTTCTTGTAATTGAGCTGCTAAGTATTCCTTCAAAGTTTCAGAGTTCTCTGGTAATTTGTCTTCTAGGGCTTTATAATTTTCTTCTAACGACTCTTTCAAGTTTTTAGAATTTTCTAGCAATTTATGTTCTAGTGTTTGAGAATTTTCATTCAATTAGAACTTAGAATTTTCTAGTAATTTATTTTCCATATTATTTAACAGTCGTCCGACGTATACCTTGTCTCACGTTCCGCAAGTTATACTATATACCCTTTGGTTTTCAAGTTTAACCTTTGGTTTGGGATTTCCTAAACTTGTGCCTATAGTCTGGTGCGGTTTGTATGCTGTCACTATGTCATGCCTTCGAAGATTTCGCTCAATTCTGTCCGTTGTCTTTTTGATGTATGGTAAGACTACTTTTGGTTTTTCGGTGAAGTCATCGTTTGGTTTTGGCTCATGGTGTTGTTGTGCTATTATCTTTTTGATTGTGTGGTTTGTTTATCCGTTTTATCGTAGAGCGGTAGTTATCTGTTTTAATTCGTGTGTTTTGTTATTGTTGTCTGTCAGTCGTATGGATCTGGAAACTAGCGTGTTGGCAACTTCCTGTATTTGAGAAGGGTGGTGATGGGATTTGTAGTTTAAGTATTTGTTCGTGTGTGTCGGCTTTTTATATACGGTGTGGTCGAAGTGCCCATTCTGAGTTTTTTTTTCTTATGAGGACATCAAGGAAAGGCAGCTGGTTGTTTTCTCCAAGTTCTACTGTAAATTGAATCCTGGGGTGTATGGAGTTTAGGTGCTCCAGGAACTTAAGGCAGTCGGCCTCTGGTCGCCAGACCAACAACACTTTGGATTCCACGAAATATCGGATGAATGCGGATTCCTCGAAATAGATTCCGTCACAATAGTATTACAGTTATTATAAAAAAAAATCTTAGAACTTTACCCTATTGTATCTCAAAAGTAAAGTTAGATCATATGTCCATTATGTCCATATGAAGTTTTTTTCTTAAAATAGGTTCATAAATCACTTTCTTAAAAATTACTATGCCATTAAAAAACACCCAATAGAATAGTAACAAATGTCGCTGACAATGTAGTGTTTAATGTATAAATACAGATAAAATACAATTTAGCAATATTTCAAAGAGACACGCCTGTACTGTTAGTTAAAAATAAATATAATAGACAAGTTTGATACCTTGCTATGAATAAGGAGTAAAGAGCACAAGCTTCTTAAGCTAGAATAAACGATTGTTATATTGTACATGTTAGTAATAACGTAGTTTCATTTAATGAGTGTAATATATTTTTTAAAAGGGAACAACAGATAAAAGTTTTCTGCTTTTCTACCAACCATAAAATTGAAAAATATTGTCGAATACTTGAAAGATCAAAGCTGAAGAGGACGTGCCGCCTTGTGATGACACTCAGTAAGACCGTCGATTAAATCTGGAGGATGACATGTGAATTTATAAGGGGTAAGCATCAGTTCATCCCATGAATAAAGTGTGGAGTGCTTGTGTTGGTAACCTATCGCTGAAAATGATTCAATCGTGTATTTTGAGTGCGATATCAGGGATATTCGAATCGATTACAAAGAAAACGTATGACACAAGGCCTTGAATAAAATGGAATAGCACCAAAAAAAAATGTTAGGCGGATATGTCCCTAAACTGAATATCTATTTTTTGCATTTTGATTTGTAATAATAGAGAACTGTGCACGTCTTTTGGGTTTTAATGGCAGTCGTTATGTAATTAAGTGTTCTGATTACTTTACGTAATGTAATTAATGCTTAGAATAAAATTACATATTTGCTCTGTGTTTCACTGAAATATAATCATTCAAATTTCGTATTTTATAAAGTTCAATAATTTCTCTAAGACCTGAATTAGGTTCGTATTTGTCAACATTTGTAAACAAGAAACCACATTTAAATAAGATAACGATAAGGGATAGAATTACAGGACATGCCATGCGATCAAAACAACATTATGGAAAATACGGCTTAATTAGAGGCAATGAAAAAAAGAAAGGCCGTAGAACAGAGGACGCTGGAAAATACATTCTTGTGTGCAGTTGAGTGCCCAAAAAACAAATAGCAAAATGTGAAGTATCCCTTCACATACATAGAAAATTAAAAAAAAGAAAAGCCTTTTACCTGATACCACTTAATATCAGTTACAGGATAAGGGAGTCAGAAATGTATTCATAATTCCCTGAAAATCGAAAAACACAACATACGTACCAAAACATCATTCAGAATATACACCAAGCGGCAAACTAAGTCATTAGAGAAAACAAAGAGGAACAGTTAGGAAATATGGTGAAACAGTGAAATATAATATATGAAAATACAAAAGAAGAAAGCGAACCGTAAGTATATCACCATAAAATCACAAAAAGGCAGAGAAATGTTCAACGGAATGAAACGAAATGAAATGAAATGAAAAAATGAAAATTCGGGACAAGATCAATGAGGCAAAGAATGAAAATTGGGATAGAAAATGCCAAGAAACAGAATCATACATAGGTGGAAAAAGTGTACGGAAGTGTGTAAATGCATTAAAAATTTGAAGGCAACAGGAAGAAAAAAAGCTTGCAAAAATATAATCCATCAAGAACTATTAATATAACTAATTCAGTTCTGTTAAGTTTCAAGGCATGTCAGTATACTGTAAAAGAAATATGTCAAATAGAAATAACAAATTATTAGCATTTTTAATTTTAAAAGAAACATATGGCCATTTCATCATTGTTTGTTTATTTATTTCCAGAAATTCTGTTATATTGTCAAGATAGATATAATTATATTTCTTTTCTGTACAATACGAACCGATGTAGGTTGTTATATGTATGACAGTTGTTGTTTTCGTGGCTATCCACAGAAATGGAGAATGTTGTTCTTGTTGTTCTTTAAATTATCATCAATTGGTATCTGAGATTTGGTGCCCGCCACTTTCCGAATTTTTAAAAACATTTGCTTGTGTAATTGTAAATGAGTCGAAACTTTACATATTTATTTGGATCGGCTCAAATGTACTATCTTTTCAATCCAACAGAAACACCTTCATGTTCAAGGTATAAAAGATTTCTAATTTGCATAATATTCCTTATTTTGTTAACGATGGGTTTTTAACCTACAATTTAAAGCAAAAGTCGTTAACAATGTAGTTTTTGGCGTTTTAAACGAAATCTAGTCGTGAAACGGTGTTTGTTCTAGGGCCAATGTTGTCGAAAATTGAAAAACTTATAAATTAACTATTGGAAGATGAATTTAATTACATGTCAATATAGAAAACGTTTACGCATTTATAAACAAACAACTCTAAACTAATTCATATAGTAGGAGAACTAGTTGTTCCTCCGACTAACCTATTTCTCAAAAAGCAAGAAGAATTTGTAAAAATATTTGATTAACGTTGAATTTTTGAATATGCTCCTTTAATTTTAATATGTTTTAAATTATAAAAAAATGTTGTAAAGATGTGCCAGACCATAGTAACGTTACCATAGGGATAGTGATTCATAACCAGCTCCCACAAGGTTCAAATTTTAATAGTTGTGAAAACATTGAAGCAGCCGGCCTGTTCTGGCGATTGGATGGAAATGGGAGCGCAACAGCGTGTATAGCTTCTTCTGTCAGAAAATTAGGGTTGGTTAGATACTATGACTATGCAGTTCGCAGTCAGCCCACAAAATCATATATTATTTAAACTTTTTATTTACAAATTTATGAAATTATTTTACAATCACGTTTCTCATGAGGTTAAAAAGGCAAAACGTTGCCCAAAATATGAATGCCGTTTTTGGACAACGGACATTTTGAAAATCTACATATGTCATTTGATTTAAAAAGCTTTCATCAGTCCAAGGAGATATGCCAAGTTTGAAAAAGATATTCCAGCGACTGCGTGAAATAAATTTTAAAATACAACTAGACAAGTAGGAATTTCTGCAATGAGAAGTAGCATTTTTGGGACATTTAGTAACACCGGAATGAGCATAAGCAAATTCCGTTAAGTTGAATAATAATAAATAAAAAGAATCAACTGACCGATTCCTTAAACAACACGAGTAATTAACGCTATCTTAGGTCTTTTAGAGTACTATCGAGTGTTTATAGGGGATTTTGCTAAACGGCGCATTGATAAAACGTGACGAAATATTTATTATTTTCGTCATATTCTGTCATGGTAAACAACTACTACAAACAACTGCAAAAATTTTCTAACAAACAAACCCATCTGACAATACCCAGACTATCAAAAATCATGTGTACTAACAACATACGCTAGTGACGGTATCATTGGAATAGTTTTATCACAAGAAAGAGTAGGTTCCGATAAACTACATACCATGAAGAGTGAAAGAGCAAAACTGACTATGGATACGAGTTCAGGGGACAAAAAAACATCAAACACCATGTATCTCATGTAAAATTGACATAACTTTTTTATGCTGGCTTGTGTTATCAACATTAATACGTACTACATTCTCTCTATTTCTCTTCCCCGCCCCCTCTTTACCTGTCTAATCTCTCCTCTCTTGTTTTGGAGCATAAAAATCATAAAATAAAGTAAAATACAGACTTTCCAGCCACTGTGGTGTTATATTTTCAAAAAATCAGAAAAATACAAACCAGAGATGCCACAACTACCTTTTAGAAACAACTATATTTCATAATACTTCACTGCTAAGTTATTATACTGTGTACACTTCGAAAATTGCTTCCACATTGCAAAATTTCGATAGATTTCATTTCTCACCTGAGAATACTCCCGAAGCATTCGCCCCATCTCTGTATGTATCACGTTGATTTCTTTCAAGACTCTAGATAATGTATATACTTTTATGTCATAACCAGCTGTTTATTCTGAAGTATAGTTTTATCACAATGATTAATTTTTTAGAAGATTTCACTTTACTGGCGAAAAAAATTAAACGTTATAATATAATAAAATGCATCTCACGTGTTTACAGTACAATAGAATTTTTAGCTATTAATTTCATTCTTATTTTATACCTGTTGACACAAATGTTATCACTTAAGACATTAATACGTGTTCATTTCAATTAAACCTCTTCAGTCAGTGAAAATTACGTTGGAAGATTCGTTTGCATTTTGTCAAATTAGTAATTTTTTATCCTGATCATCTAGATCAGGACATATAGATAAGGTTATGAAATTATTGTCCTTACTGCGGGTGCAAATTTTATTCAAAAAAAGACGTCTTATTGTCTGTCAAAATTACGTTGACAGATTCTAATATATAGATAGATATGTAAAGTCAAGCTAATAAAAGCGTGTTAAAAATACTAGATGTACATATTCTCAATTTAAAACCTCACTTGAAAAATTCTGAATATACATTATGTGCGTGCAAGCCTAAAAAACATAAAGTGAACCCGAATTTCACAAATATTATTAAATTTTACAAAAGACCTTAACCATTACAACTTTAGCTGACATACTACATTTTATCAGACAAAACAATCAACAAAAAACACTCAACTCCATTACAAGGATAGCTCCCCTCGTACAATCCCTTTCGTTTATCTCGAAGGCGTATCAACAAAAGTTAAAGGTACTAAGCATCGCCTTTCTTAAAACCAACAATTAAACTAAGTCATTCGAGTGAAGGGCTTAATTTACTTAAAGGACACCGTCTATCTGAGGCGGTCCCTGCAGAACAATAGTCCCATGAGGGGAAGGGTTAGGTTAGTTTCTTCGTAAACAAAGCGGAGATGTTGAAAAGGGGCTAATTTCTTGCTTGAGTTGTCCCATACGTTTGATATGCCGAACACGGTTTGTGGAGTTAATGTTTGAAAATCTCAAAGTTTAATGATGTTTTGTAGACGGCTTTTATTAACTTCTACACGTAGGTGTAGGTAACAAGGATTTCAAAGTATGAATGTTAGGTAATACAAGAAAAGTCATTGTTGTTAAGGTACAATTTTTGGGTGAAAATGCACATTGCGTATCTCATTGTAAGAGATAATGGTGGCAAGTGGACTGATAATTTAGCATTAATTGTTTGGAAATATTGCATTAATTGTTATTAGAAAACGTAAAATTTAAACAAGTTATCGCTATTTAATGCTCTTGTAAACAGGTTCCTAAAATGTTTGCTGATGATTTAAAAATATTTAGAATTATTGACAGCAAAAATGAGCTAGACCTACTACAATTAGATGTTAACAATTTATGTCGTTGGTGTAATATAAATGCTCTCCACTTAAATATTAATAAATATGATATCAATTCTCATTTACGCGGAGAAATTTAGTTTTTAACTATTCGTATAAAATAAATTATGTAATAATTCAAAAAAGAACTGATAAAATAAAGGATTTAGATATTCTTATTGACAATAAACTCTCATTTAGTTTTCACATTGACAAAATAACATCTAGATCTTTCAGAATGCTAGGTTCCATTCCAAGAACTTTTCCATATTCACTCTCAAGATCTTATACTTTGCGTTGGTTAGATCGATCTTAGAATACAATATCACAGTATAGTGTCCTCAGTATGGGTTTTACATTGACCAAATTGAATGAATTCAAAATAAATTCTTGCGTATATGTTGTTAGAATGGGAGTTGAAGGGAACGTAGGTCGTGAAGATATACTTTTGTCATTGGGGATCCAATCTCTACAACATAGGCGCTCTCAACTAGATATTTGTTTGTTGAATGCCTATATTAAATGTCCAGAATTGTGGAACAAATAATATTCAGCGTGAGTGTCAGGATAACGCGTGCTAACCAATTGTTTATGGTTCCCTTTCATAATACAAATTATGGTCAGAACGAAACAATTACCAGGTTGCTACGATTAGCAAACAGTATCCAGGGTCAGATTGATTTATTCCATTTGAAATTGTCTAAGCTCAAACAATGTATTAAATTTATTCTTATTTAATTTATTGTAAAAAAGTACTCTACTAAAAAAATACTAATACTAGATGTTTATTGGTTTATTTAGATTATTACGTCTATACTAATACTTGTGTAATTATTGTGTTTATTTTTGTATTCGTATATATTTCTGTTTTCTTTTGGTTACTAAATGTGTCTGATGTTTTATTCTAAGTTAATTATTTGTATTGAAAATGGGTTTCTACCCGTAAATAAATAATAATAATAATACACAATCATCTACTGTGCTGCAACTTCCATTTGCAGAACAATTGGGGTCGCCGTGAGACCAAAACAAGACCCTCCCCAATTTAGACAGTCACCTCGAATACCACCTTGGCAAAGAAGACTTGAAGGGAAAATCAATTCACTTCGGAAAGACGTTGGAAGACTGACCGAGTACCAACGAGGCGTCACGAACAACAGAATAAAAAGTCTTGTCAAGACTATCATGGACAATAACCGAATACACTCCCAGTGGGATGGAGAAAACATCACATCTCAGAAGTATCTGGACAGTCTACGACAAAAGCTCTCCGTCTACACAAGTCGACTGAGAAGATACAAAACCAGTAACCAACGGAAACTAGACAACACACTCTTCCGACAATCAGAAAAAGGGTTTTATAGAAAACTTAACAACAACAATAATAATGAATCCCCTAGTTACCCCAGTAAAACAGACATCGAGGAATTCTGGAAAACACAGCTTTCCACAACAATCTCCTATAACTCCAGAGCAAGCTGGATTAATGAGGAGGAGGCTGCATCTCAGAACTGTGAGGCCATGCAACACCAACCATTTAAAACGGAAGACACATCCAATATAATGAAGCATCTCCATAATTGGAAAGCACCAGGACCAGATGGTGTACAAAATTACTGGATAAAGAAACTGTACGCAATCCACGAAATACCAACAGCCCTTATAAATGACGTAATTACCCTCCCACACAAGATGCCTAGTTTCCTTACGCATCGTACTACATACCTCTTAACAAAGGACAACCTATGTGTACCGGCCCAGCAAGGTACCGACCAATCACTTGCCTTCCAACCTTATACAAACTCATAACATCGTGCATTAATCATCGCATTTTCAAAGATTGTGAGCTGAACAACATAATTACTCAAGAACAAAAGGGTAGCGCGAAAAATTCAATGGGTTGCAAAGAAGAACTGATAATTGATTCCGTTGTCTGCAATCAAACCCACGCCAAACGGGGAAATCTCTACATGGCATATGTGGACTACAAAAAGGCCTTTGATTCAGTTCCACATGATTGGCTCATTAAGGTGCTGAAATTCTGTAAAGTGAATAATTGTATTATTAACTTTTTAGAATATGCCATGTCCACCTCGCAAACCAAAATTTCACTGAATGAAGCCAACTGTTCGATGCAAACTGACCCCATTCCAATCAGAAGGGGTATATTCCAGGGAGACTCTCTTAGCCCGCTGTGGTTCTGCCTTGCCATGAACCCTCTCTCAAACAAACTGAACTCGACTAATTTTGGGTTCAGTCTCAAACACAACAACGTACAAGCATTAAGGATAAACCATTTGTTATACATGGACGATTTAAAGTTGATGACAGCTACAAAACAACAGCTGCATGATATGCTTAAAATAGTAGAAGGTTCTCTAGTGACATCAATATGAAATTTGGCCTAGACAAATGCCGAATTATTAATATAGTTAAAGGCAAAATACAGCAGGGGCACTTCGAAATGGGAGATGGCACCTCAATTGAATATATGGGCATATAGCAGGCTCAACGTATTGATCACATGACTATGAAAAAGGACCTATCAACAGAGTTCTATAGAAGGGTAAGACGACTGTTGAAAACTAAGCTTAACAGCAAAAATCTGTTTCAGGCTATTAACCCTTACGCGTGCTCAGTACTCAGTTACTCATTCGGAATAGTTAAATGGTGCAAGACGGACATTGAACAACTACAACGGAAAGTACGAGTTCTACTAACAAAAGCTCAAAATCACCATCCAAAGAGCTCCGTCGAACGTACAACGTTGCCACGGTATGAAGGAGGAAGAGGATTGGCAGATATAGGCAAGTTACGTGCAAATTTCCAATTTGCGTAATCATTTCCAGAAACTCGCAGAATTTTCTGATCTACACAGAGTCATATGTCAGGTTGATGGCTCAACACCTCCCCGTCTGACAGAACAACAAGTTCAAGTATACCACCAGACAACTGATCAGAAACTGCTGAAATGGAAAGAGAAGCCGCTTCATGGAAGGCATATAAATGACGTCAACCAAGATTATGTCGACAGTTCAGCGTCGAACTACTGGTTGATCTCTGGTCATATGTTTCCTGAAACGGATGGCTTTATATTGGCAATCCAAGATCAAGTAATTCCAACTAAGAACTATCTAAAGTACATCGTCAAAGACCCTTTTATCAACAACGACAGATGCAGATATGGTTGCCAAACATCTGAATCTATCCAGCATATCACAGGAGATTGTCAAGCGTTCGCTGCAACTGAATACAAAGAACGACACGATGCTGTGGCAAAAATACTGCCCCAGGAACTAGCGCTGAAACTCGAGCTATCACAGTCGGTAAGAACACCCTACTATATATACAAACCAGAATCTATTTTAGAAAATAACAACTACAAACTGTACTGGGACCGGACGATATTGACCGATCGGACTGTTGCTCATAATAGACCAGATATAGTTTTGGTAGATAAAGTCTCTAGAAAAACAACCTTAATTGACATAGCAATCCCTCACAATAACAATATAAATATTAAGCAGGCTGAAAAAATAGCCAAATACAGGGATTTAGAATTTCAAATACAGAGACAATGGGACATGAACAACACTCGAACAGTACCAATTGTTATGTCAACAACAGGAGTAGTCCCAAAACATCTATTAAACAATTTGAAATACCTCGGTCTGGACGAACATCTTTACCAACTGAGGCAAAAAGGCGTCCTGTTAGGAACAGCCCGGACGGTTAGAAAATTCATGGGGAACTGCAGCCACGACGCCAACCACGGGTCTGATAACCTGGCAAGGGCTCCCACAGAGCTAAACCCTTTTGATATGTAGTATATCTGTAGTTTAGTGAATTTCCCCTAAGGGCACACTATGTGTGCCTTAGAGGGAGTGTGATGCCATACATTGTATGGTCAAGTCGGGATAGCTTTATTTCAAACAGTCACAGACACACAGTGAGTTGAAATACATCAAAAACATGAAATACTTATACACTAAATACACATATGTATACATATTTAGAAATTTCGAACTTAAGGTATAGGTATTGCTATTCTACAGTAGACCAATTTAAATACTCTTGTACATTGTATGGTTCTCTTAAAACCAGATATTTGAAGATTTCTCTTTTAAATATTTTTTCATTGTTTATATTTCTAATTCTATTTGGCAAATTATTAAAGAATTTGATACTGGCATAGTATTTCATATTGACTTAAGCGATGTAATGGAAAATTATATAAATTTAAGTTTCTTGTGCCATAATTATGTTTTGGTAGTGAGTTCAAAAATTTTGATTTATGTTTAAAGATAAATAACAAACATTCATATATGTATAGTCCATATATAGTAAGCATATTGTTGGCTTTAAATTTGTCTCTACATGTTTCCCTAATCGGTATATTAAACATTAAACGAAAAATTGGTTTCTGTACAACACAAATTTTTTGGCACTCTGTATGGGTTGCTGCACCCCAAACAATAACACCAAATTTTATTCTAGAAACAAAGCATGAAAAATAAATGGTTTTCATTACATTTAACAATAGATATTTTGTTGTAACTCGGACACAGTAAGTCACGCTATTTAGTTTTTTCCTTAGTTCATCAATATGATCCCTCCAACTTAAGAATTTATACATTATGAATTTTAATATTTTCTATTTCATTACCACTTCTACATTGAAAATTTATTAATTTTGTTTTATCTTTTTATTATATATATATATATATATATATATATATATATATATATATATTTGTTTTTAAGTTTTCGCGGGCACTAAATGTTTTAGGTGGTTACCGGGAATTCATCCGCGTAGTTGATAACTGATCAAGTATTCGAGTAACTAGAAGCGAAAGCAGAAGGCTACGAGAATTATGCGAACCGACCTGAAGAGGGCAGATGTGACTCTGCCGAAACGTCGTCATTTTACCATCGATCCCGGCAGGGATCAGTTATCAACTACGCCGATGAATTCCCGGAAACCACCTAAAACATATATATATATATATATATATATATATATATATATATATTAAAAAGCAAGGGTCCTAAGATGCTACCTTGAGGAATACCGAGTTTTATTTGAACTACTTCGGATTTAAGTTGCCTTCCGTTAGACTATTACTTCTTGAGATCGATTTTCTAAATAAGATTTTATCCATTTGTTTTCCATATTTCTAATCCCTTATTTCTCCACCTTCATTAACAAATAATTATGGTTGATACTGTCATATGCCTTTGAAATATCGAGAAACATACCTAAAGCTATTTAATGATTTTCAAGAGCATAAAAAAATTTGTTCACAAAATCAAAAACGGCGGTATTTGTTCTTCGACCCTTCAAAAACCCATGCTGATTTTTACTAAATATGTCATTTTCATTGAAAAACTTTAATATTCTATTATAAGCAATCCTCTCAAATATCTTTGAAAAAGCTGTTAATAAGCTGATAGGTCTAAAATTCTCGTTACATTCCATATCACCTTTTTTATGTAAGGGAATTACGATGGCAAACTTTAATAGGTCCGGGAATATTCCATGTTGTTAATAATCGTCTTCAATGGGTATATAATGAAATCAATTATTTTGTTTATTACATAGTTAGATACCTCATCATATCCTGAACTTTTTTTATTCTTTATAGTCTTTACTACTTCAAAAATTTCATTTGCATTTTTTAAATTGAATTTGAACTCATGATTATTTATGGGTAAATTATGCAGGTCTATTATTTGTTTTTGTTGATTTTTTAATAAATCACGAGCAGCATTTGCAAAGAAGGTATTTAGTTGGTTTGCTCTCTCTACCGAAACTTCTTGTAAAATTGTACTTTTCACTTTATTATGAATTAGATTATTAGTTATTTCTTCAACAATTTTCCAAGTAGTTTTGGACACATTATCTGATTCGCGTATCTCTTTTTCGTATTTTTCCCTTTTAGCTTTAATTAGTAATAATTCTAATTTTAGTTTTTCGTCATTATAACTTTTCCTGTAGTTGTTATTGTATTTTGACAATATCGACAAATTAGTTAATCTTTTTTTACAATTAATTATATCTATATTAATTACATAAGATTTCTTATTTTTATTTAGTTTGACACTCGTTAAAGGAAATGCGCTGTTAAATAAACAGGAGGAAGTTGACATAAACTGGCCCTACTGTTCATTAACCTTGCACTCTGCTAAATTTACAACTTGATTCCAGTTTTCTTTCTTCAACAATTTTCCGAAAGGTTGGATATTTTCGTCATTGTAACATCTAACATATTTAAACTTATTTTGACCTGTTGTCTCGTAGTTAATCATCAATTTTATTGCTCTATGATCAGACACATGAGAATCTATTACGTTAGAGTTATATTGTTTTACTGATGTAACGAAATTGTCTAAACATGATTTTTTTACTAGTATAATGGATCCTTGTATATTCATCGATTGTGAGACCAGTGTCATATGATCCAAGTAGAGAAATGAAATCTTTAACTTTTTTATCATTTTTTTCTAAATAATCTAGATTAAAATCTCCCCCAATTATAAAATGAGTGTTGCCTTCATCCAAATATCCAACAATTCGCAACATTTTTGAAAAAATATATTTATTTTACTATCATCTGGTTTTCTATATACCGCAACAATCATTACCTTAAATTTAGAAAACAGCATTTCAACACCGACACATTCAAATACTTCTGTTTCACATAAATCATTTATATCAGTCCTCACTTTGACTTTACTTTTGTTTTCACAATATATTGCTACTCCACCATGACCATTTACGTACCTACAGAAAGCAGTACCCAATTTGAAATCTTTTAACTTTTCCAATGCTCCTTTAAAATCAGGGCGTTGCACTTTTCTACATTTAACAAATCTTCAATATGTTCTTTTGAGTTTCCGATTGATTGCACATTTTGATTAATAACAGAAAACACATTTTGTTGGTATATCACGTGTTTTGTGTTTTTTCGAAAACTCTTCTCAAAAAAAGGATTAATTACAACATATTCGGGCCAAATGTCTGGATTTTTGAACTCTTTATCATGTTTCCAAGCTACTGAAATTTTAAAAGAGGAATATTCATTAGGATGCTTGGATGTCATTTTTTCGCATTTAACGTCTATTATATTTCTGGATTTCAAGTGAGTAACTATATCCTTACTCTCGAAATTTGCAGGCAAGCGATATACGTGGTAATCTCTGTACTTCACTACTCCCTTAAAATTAATATCCGTTGCTTTGCCGTAGATTTGATTCGATTTATTTGTGCGACGCTTGTATACTCTGCGAATCTCCCATTTGTCATCTTCAAATATTTCGGGTTTTTGCGATGACTGACTGTCGTACCTTTCGGAACCTCCATTTTTTTCGTTCACAGGCAACTTTTTTGCTGGATACGGGTTTTTGTTTACCAATATGTGTTCTCTCTGTCTGTTTTCTGTTACACTTGAAAACAGTTTTTAATTTGTTTCTTGAATATTGTTCTTTTTTTTCATTTAATAAGCTAATAATTAATTTTTGATAATTAACTCTTTCTTCTATTTGAACTATAAGTTTATTACTTATACTTAGCTCCCTTTGAAGTGATTCTGCTGCCGTTGTTAAACTAGCCGTTTCCTCACTTAACTTTACACTATTCACTTTATTTTCGTTTTTTTCGATATCTTCATCGCTGGATTTGCCATAAATACACTTTTTTATTTCTTCACTCACTGTTATACCCTCTGGTACAGTTCTTTTAATTAAAATGTCTATTAGTTGAGATTTGTCTAACTTATTCAACTCAGCAGTTAAAACACGATGCTGTGTGATATCCGCCATTTTGAAAAAATAATAAATAAATAATATGGCATAAACATAAGGGCATACTTTTGTAAATAAATCATGATACAATTAATAATTAACTGAATATAACATAAATTTATCATGGATTATTTCATATATAGACACTCATACCTCGTGTTTTCACCCCTATATTGGGATACTAACGGTAATTGTTCAGCGCCCATCAAAATTCATGTATTTTTTGAGTATATTTCATGTTTTCATCTTCTCATTCCTCATTTCCACCGCTAATTTAAGGGATGGTGACATTTTGATAAATATCTATATTAATTAAGATTGTTAATTAATTTTTTTCACACGTAGAATAAGGGATTATGGCTCCTTTGAATACTTTTGCTTCAATATTCATGATCTGGTTTCCGGGAAATAAATGACATGAAGATCGTTGCCGATATCATATTCGTGTTCAGTGACCCCAAAAATCTCACAGTAACAACCCATTTCCGAAATTATTTACCGAGTTTTTTGGCAATCAATACTTCGTGATTCACCTATAAACATATACTTTTATGTATTTTTCAAAATACGCGTATGGTCACAAACTTTGTAGACACTCTCACGAATCGAATGCAAAATACAGCCTCTTCACTTTATTTCTTTAACAAGAATACACAAATTACATATTGTTATAAAGTTCATGGGTCCAAGTAAAATTATACAACTAATATTCACTTTTCTAGAACTTTTATTTACATCAAATTATACAGAACAGCTGATTCAAATCACAATAACAATTTTACATATAAGCTGTTCGCTGTACTAACTAACTGCAGCGATTTTGGGTCGGTCCTTTTACAACCAGCATCGAAAATTCTCGTATAATTAATAGTCAACTCCAAAGTGTAAACTTTGGAGATTTACCTTTACTCCGTTGGGGGTTGTACAGCCAGACTTTGTCCATCTCCTGGAACCCGACTGAATTGGCCTTGAGGTCCTATCGCGTCTTCATCCAGTCACTGGTGGCCAACATCTGCGTTCGGGCTAATTCGTGAATTGCCAGCATGTTATGTCGGAGCTGGTCGGCATAATGACCAGCTTCGTCGATGTCTTGGGAAGGTTCTTCGGGGGAGCCAAAAGCCAAATCGCAGGGTAATTGCAGCTCCATTCCGAATAGGAGTCTGGCTGGGGTCAGGCCTGTACTATTATGTACGGCAGAGAGATATGCCAACAGGAATAGGGGAATATGCTCATCCTAATCACGCTAGTTATTACTCACGACCTTGGATAGGTGTTGCTCGAAGGTCGTGTTGAATTTTTCCACCATTCCGTCTGACTGTGGGTGCTAAGGTGTTGTAAGAAGTTACGCCCCTGGTCCGAATGTAGTTCCATTGGGAAGCCAAACCTAGCTGTTCTACTAGCACCGTCGCTACCGTGGTTGCCTCTTGGTTGGGTATCGCATATGCGTCAGGCCATTTGCTGAAGTAATCCGTTGCGACCAGAATGTATTTGTTCCCCCTCTCAGACTCGGGAAACGGATCGGCGACATCGATGGCAATTCTCTCAAATGGGACGCCCACATTGTACTGCTGTATTCTGCCCTTGGTCCGGGTCTTCGAGACCTTACTGGCTGCAAAGGTGAAACATTTGCGGCACCAATCTCTGACGTCTTCGAGGTAATTCACCGAGTAGTACCGCTGGCGAACTCTGTCTAAGGTTTTATTCATGCCCAGGTGGCCTCCGTTCTTCGGAACTACCAGTTGGGACTTGGTTTCTCGTCCATCGGCGGTTTCCCAAATTTGATTGAGCATTCCATTGTCTACTCTTAGAGAGTCCCATTTTGAGCCCATAACGATTTCAGCACGCCTGAGTATCTAGCTATTTCGTCCCATCGTAGCCTGGGTGCCCCTCTCGTTTTGAGTGACAAGATTGGTTCGATGTCTGGATCAGTTATTTGGTCCTGGATGCACTGTTCCCTTGTCCAGTCTTCATTGGCCTGTACTCGGATCTGCCTGATGGAGATACCCTCTCGCTGTTCCGTCTTCAGACAATGTCGGCATTCTGCTCTACAGGGTCTTCTGGATAGGGCATCGTCATTATTGTGCAAACGACCGGCACGGCCCTCCACCCTGAAATCGTATTGCTGTAATTTCTCCATCCACCTGGCCAGTTATCCTCCCGGTGTCTTCATGTAAAGCAGCCATTTGAGTGCGGCATGATCTGTTCGGATTAAGAAATGACGACCATAGAGGTATTTGTGGAAATGGTCTACAGCCCTTATTATTGCAAGAAGTTCTTTTCTGGTGACGCAATAATTTCTTTCCGGTTTCGAGAATCCACGGCTGTAGTACTCGATCACCCTCTCTTCACCATCTTGCACCGGGGATAGGACGGCCCCCAAACCTGTGTTGCTGGCGTCGGTGTCTAAAATGAACTTGCCGGAATGTGTAGGAAAGGCTAGGATTGGGCTGGAACATAGTGCTGCCTTCAGTCGTTTGAATGATGTTTCGCAATCCTGATTATAACGGAAGGTCTCTTTCTCAGTTGTCTGCCGATGTAGAGGCGCGGCAATGGTGGCAAATGCCACAACAAATCGCCTATAGTAGGAGCAGAGGCCCAAGAAGCTTCGGAGTTCATGCTTGTCTCTTGAGACTGGCCAATCACGGATGGCTTCTGTATTGTCCTCGTTGGTGCGGATTCCTGACTCGGAAACGACGTGGCCCAAAAACTCTTATTCTTTTTGGAACAAGGAATTCTTCTTCGGATTGAGTCTCAGATTGGCGTTATTAATTCTAGAGAATACTTCGCCCATGTTCTTCAGATGGTCATCGAATGTCTGACCCATGACTAGAATGTCGTCGAGGTATACTAAGCACGTCCTACATGTTAACCCGCTCAGTACATACTCCAGTAGCCTCTCAAATGTAGCGGGTGCATTACATAACCCAAAGGGCCCTTTACTGGTGGAGAACGCTGTCTTCTCTCTGTCGTTTGCGTGTAGACCAACCTGCCAATATCCACTTTTTAGGTCTAGTGTGAAGAACCAACGGGAGCCTGCTAGTGTGGTCAAGGTGTCATCGATTCGGGGTAGTGGATAGCTGTCTTTCTTCGTGACATCATTCAGCTTTCTCGAATCCACGCAAAATCGGGTGGTTCCATCCTTCTTTTTAACTAGCACGACGGGGGCAGACCATGGGCTGATGGATGGCTCAATAACTCCATTTTGTAACATGGACTAGATGTTTTCCTCGACTGCCTGTTGTTGCTCCAATGGTAGTCGCCTAGGTGGTATTCTGATGGGTTGAGCCTTACCGGTATCTATTCGGTGCTGGATGATGTTGGTACGACCTGTGGTCCATCTTGACTGTTAAAAATTTGCCAGTGCTTCGTGATAAACTGCTTGGCTTTCTTCTGTTTGTCTGATGTCAGGTGTGTCAAGTGGTCAGGGAACTGTTGTAGGAACTTTTTACTGGGCGTTGTCTCCTTCACCGACTTCTTGTACTCTACTTCGCAATTGATGATGGTCTCTACTGGCTCGAAACAAGCTATCTCTTGACCATTGGCAATTCTGATGTCGTTGTTGGACAAATTTAGGACTCTGATTGGTATATCTCGTCCGGTTTTAACTATAGCCTGTCCAATTAAGTAGGCATGAGCTGAGTGTACGGGCTCCACTATTCCAACGCAGATCCCAGGATTGCTGTCTAGCTGCCCATTAATAATCTATTCCGTTCGACCGGGAATTCTGGCTGAGGATTTTGCTACAATTTTTATGGGAGTAGCTGAAATGTTGACGGTCCGTATCAATACAAATTCCTCGTTTAGGAACAGAAGAACATCGTATCTCGGGTCGAACATAAATCTTTGTTGGCTGATTAGGTCCATACCAAGTATAAAATCGTCCTCAATATCCGCTACCAGGACCCTATGCCGGATCATGTTGTCCCCTATATGTAGCACGACATCTGCCTCACCCTGTATTGAGATGGACTCGCTGGTGACTGTTCTGAGCTAGATGTTGTTGGTAACTGGCCGGATTACTGATGCTCTCAAAACCCTGGACTTGGCAATGGACACAGCGGCGCCGGTGACGATGGTGATGGTAATTCCTCGGCCATTGATGGTGCCCTTGATGACTAGGCTGCTGCTATCTCTGTAAAATCCCCGGATGGATAACGTTTTGGGGGCTCGTGGAGGGTTTGTCAGCATTGGCCTCCTTATGCTAACTGGCTGACGGTCCTGGACATGTGACATGTGTTGGTTACCCCTGGTCGGTGATCGCTCAGGTGGCCTCACTCGACAATCACGTTGAAAGTGTCCTGTCCGTCCACATCGGTAACATGCCCCCCTTGCGCCAGTTCTTTGTGACTGTTCTAGTAGTTTGTTCATACCAGTCAACAGCGCCGGAAATGGTGACTCTGGTTCTTCCTGGTTGAAGGAAACGGCTCGCACCTTCGGTTTGGACATGTTCATGACTGCCTCTACTTCCAAGGCCCGAAGTAATGCTTCATTACTTTTCTTGACGCCACTCAGTCTTAAATTCCTTTGCACTTCCACATCTCTGATGCCGCTTATGAAACTCTGTGTGGCCAACTGGTCTTTTGGTTCCTCTGACAGGTCTAGGTAGGACAAGTGTACTAGCCGTCTAATCTCTGCTTCGAATTCTTGGAGGCTTTCACCGGATTTTTACGTTTTTCCACTGAGTTGGCCTTGGTATACCTGGCTCAAGGATTGATTGTCATTTCTCTTGTCCAGAACGTTGATGATTTTGTCGAAATTGCCTTGTTCTCGATTGAAATGCTTTAGACGAGTTCTAAGGTCGGACCTCTTAAGGAAATTACTAGAGACGTAGATTTTTCTTGGTTATCCCATCCATTAGCTGTAGCCACGGCTTCAAATTACCGTTTATACATGGGTCAAGATGAACTGCCATCAAATGTGGGTGGTTTGCTCACGGAACATTTGGTACTCATGATGTGCTGGTATTTTCCTCGTTGTAAATCCTGCTGCATTTTTTTAAATTTCTGTTTCTACCTTGTTTTGGATGGCATTGGTTTTATCTTGAACTGTGTTTTGAATGGAACTGATTTCAAATTTTACCTGGCTTTGGATGGAATCAAGTTCATCTTTGGTTTCAAGAGTGTCCACGCTATTTTTTAAGGTCTTAATGTCATCATTTATCTCTTTTATGTCTGACTCAACTATTAGCATTTTGTCATTTGTTTTTCTTCCATGGCAGTGACAAGATTTTGTAGTTCAGTTTTCATAGTGGAAACAAGATTTTATTGCTCGCTTTTCATCGTAGTGACAAGATTTTGTAATTCTATTTTACGTTTTTCATCAAAAGATTTTACTAACCTTTGTTGAATTTCTTCTTGATGTTGTTTCTCCTTCTTCACGCGTTTTTCTTGAATGTGGGATATTTTTTTGTCTAGTCCCTCCGTAACCTTCTTGACTATTTTTTTGGTGGTTTCGTCCATTTTTTCCATGCTACGGGTTTCCATAAATCAATTTACGATTTTAACTGCACTTAATCCTGCACTTCTGATCACAAAATTGTTATAAAGTGTTATAAAGGTCGTGGGTCCAATTAAAATTATACAATTAATATTCACTGTCACTTTTCTAGAACTTTTATTTACATCAAATTATACAGGACAGCTGATTCAAATCACAATAACAATTTTACATATAAGCTCTTCGCTGTACTAACTAACTGCCGCGATTTTGGGTCGGTCCTTTTAAAACCAGCATCGAAAATTCGCTTATAATCAATCATCAACTCCACAGCCGCCGAGCCATTCCGAGAACTTTTTTTGTCCTAGAAGCGATCGGTGTCGTACTGAAATGAAACAGGGTCGGCTTAGGTAAATTTCGTAACAATATGAAACATCAATTCGAAAAAGCCAAAATTTGCGAACGTGCTTGGAAGTTGAACACTAAATAAAATTGGACAGTTTAGCAATTCTACACGAATCGAATATTTTATCGTTATAAACTGAACAGTTCGATTAAAATTGTACAATTTTTCTATTACCTTTCAGACAATTTAAGGTGTCACAATTCTCTTTAATTGGTTTATTTATATTTTGTTCAAATTGTAAATATCTCTTAAAGTTGTACTACTTTTAAAACATAAAGTAAATAATTCGTTTATGTTTTGGGTCATATAACTGTGAACATACAAATGATAATCCGTTTGTTAGGGGAAGTTCAGAAAGCTTTATT
This sequence comes from Octodonta nipae, assembly GCA_034190945.1. Classification (NCBI taxonomy): domain Eukaryota; kingdom Metazoa; phylum Arthropoda; class Insecta; order Coleoptera; family Chrysomelidae; genus Octodonta; species Octodonta nipae. The sequence goes on along the minus strand of CM067224.1, from coordinate 47,225,534 downwards.
TAGAGTCTATTACTAATTGGCCTGAATATTATCCATGTACGTCCATGGTGTGTCAGAAATATATATATATATATATATATATATATATATATATATATATATATAACACAGTTTTGCACCAAACTTTATTTAAAACACTCAAAATGCCATAAATAACCCTCAGAAAGCAATTTTATATACGCACTTGTTTAACAATATTTGCGTCAAAGATCAGTAAATGTAAAAATGTTCTGAATCATCAATACCTTTTTAGAATTTTGCTTTCGAAAGATTGGTGCAATTTAGTTGAGCATTTGCTCTCAGTCCGAACTCCATCTGTACATCATAGGGTTTGTTTCCATTTTAACCGTAAAAAAGTGAAAATATTACACAATATGTGTTCTGCGTGAAACTTAGGTAACACTAATTGATTCAAAGTTTGAAATTTGAAAAATCGTAAACTTATCTCATAAAGAAGGAAGTGCGGAACCCTTAGTACGTCAGCGTGAGAAAATTATTATTACCACCGATTTGCAATAATCGAATACATTCCAATTATAAATTTGTTTCCTACTACTAATTTGAATATATTTTACTAGCAATTGTTACCTAAGCAATAGAAAAAAAAAAAAACAAAGAAAACAGCAACCTATCGTTTATTACATATTATCTCTCACGCTATATGAAACGAATAGTCTTTCGTATTTCTCTTGAAACCGCTTTGCTAAACACAACAACTACCATGAGATTTCAGTTGTAATATCATGCTCATGATGACCCACTTGGGCAGTTGACAATTTCAGACGACTATACTCTCCGGAGCACCTGCGGTATCTTCATAAATTCGACGGGGCCTGAGTCGTCCGCAGTAACTAGTCCTGCTGTCATCTGCAACTGTATTTCTGGCCTTGTTATGCTGGCGTACGTGAATTCGAAATGGCACAGGAAGCCCGGTGAACAGAAGAATTTCTCGTCTAAAATATGGCGATGCCGTACAACGTGTTGACAAAAAATGCTCGAGACTCTTAACCAGTATCGAAAAAAACTTTATAAAAATTCCAATTATTCTTTTGTCAAAGATGGTTATGCCGAACGAGAACTGAAAAAAGTAAATAGCCTGATTTCTTTAGGCAGAGAAAATTATGTTGGTTTTTATTTATAAATTGTTAAGATGTTATGTTTGTCAACAACAGCGAACGCCATTAAATAGTTAACATGTAAGAACCATTAATTTTTATTTATTTCAATTTGTATCTATTCTATTTAACGCACATTCCTATCTATACCAATAGAAGATTTCCCATTTGCCAAACCTGGATAAAAAATGTGTTGGCCTGAGCACCCCTAGTCACAATAATAATAATGAATAGTTTACAATGTGGACATGTATAGGCGAGACTCAAGATTTTGTTAAGTGGACTCTACGGATTTTTTAAAAACTTTGAGATTACGCTCAAATTATTTAGTACTGTATATAAATTTTCGAAATGTCTGTGCATACATTGCTTTTGTAATGTGTAATATTACTGGCATTTTGTAATTTGCTATATACTAGGAGTCGCCCAGTGGTCGAAATTCATCAAATTGCAAACATCATTGGTTCTTTTGTCAAAAGTATATTTTTATAAGAATTGAAGTTGAGGAGAAATCGGAAAAGTAGGTGTAATGACCAAAATTGTTCGCGTCATATTGACACATCTATTGAAATAAAAAGAAAACAAAAATATAATCAAATGTAGATATTCTAAATAATTTTGACAAATGCGTGCCCCATTATTTTTGGTTGGAACGGCTCCTGGTAAAACGTTCGACATAATAACTGGAAGACAGTTCTTTGCAATCTAAAAATTTCCGTCATTTCAATCAAGTTTATGAATATTAAAAAAACGGATGACCTTTTGATGACCCTTTGAGAACTTCAATCTTTAATACATTTTCTATTGTCCGCTGACTGACAATTTTTTACGCAACACCTTGGGAACATTGTAACAACATAGAGCTTGTACTTCTGGAGGTAGTCTGCAATGCAATATCATGCCAAGGCTAGAAAGAGAGGGTAAGGGTTATTTCACTCGATTGGCAGCTCCATCCAATGAGCTATGTGCAGCTTGTTGTTTCTTGGCTGCACCTCGCAATCAAGTGAAATAGACTCTTAATTTCTCTATTGAATCTATCTAAGAGTATTTAACGCTCCCACCATATATAATTACTTAATGTTTTGACCGTCAAGATTTCGAAGGAAAATTATGTTGAATAAAAACAAGGATAATTTACAAAGGATTGCTTGATCAATATTTATAATCAGCAACCTTGTGACGTAACATCGTGTGTTGTGGCGCTTTGTCTGTTGACAGTTGAAGAGTTTTTCTGGTTTTGTTTCATCTGTTTAATGTGATATTGACAACAACTAATTTAGAAAAGGTTACGGTGCACACATTAGCAGCCACTTTGTGACGTGTGCTCTCGGAAAAATTTACATCTATCGAGCAATCCTTTATGTACTATCCTTGGAATAAAAATACATTTTATTCTAGAATAAATGTGTAGGTACCTAACTGACGACAACAAATTAGTAGATGCATTGATTTTTTTCATATTCTAAATAATACACATCAAATGTCAATGAGATGTTTATTTTACTTAAAAGTCAGCCACCTTGTAATAAGTCAGGATTTTGAATTCATGTAATGTAAAACAAAATATCTATGAAATAAACTAAATGGACAGAAAACAGTAAAAAAGATTTGGCCTTTAAATATATTTAAATATTATGCAGTTATAATTTTCTGCATATAAATTTTAAATTTTCTATAAAAATATTAACCTAATAAACTTAATGTTAAATAAAATATTTTTAAACATTAGTTAATATATATTTTAGCGTATGAGACTGAAAATTTTTAAATTTAAATTGAGTAACAATACGAATTATAATCTTTAATCTAATATTTCACAGTAAACGATTTCAACTCGTATGCAAGCCACCAAGTCAAAAGTTAGTATTAGTATATTAGTATTACAAAATAACTACAAATAATAAGAACATATTAATAAACCATACCTTAAGACTCCATAAAATTTTCCTTAATTTTAATGAAACACACATGGTAAGCAATGACTATTTCTGTTTTTCATGGAAAATATAAAGAAATACAATGTACCCGCTGTTAATTAATTTTAAATAATACCTATTTTTGTTAAAAACTTTTCTCAGTGAATGAATCTTTAGTCATTGAATTACTTACCTTTACCACCGTGCTATAATATCCACGGTTAACAATAATATGAAATGTAAAAGTTTAAATCATATATATACAGATATATATCCACATATTTAGAACTATATCATTCATCATTCAACGTATGACAGCCGTTTCGAACCAGGAGTTCTCGTCAGATACGCTTCCTTCAATGACAAGTTCTAAAGTGAAATACTTGGATATTATACACATCGGTAAGACAACAGTCAGTGTATTGAACCTAATTGATGTCGGTGACATCTACCGTCTATTGAGTAATTTAAGTATATGAAGGCATAGTATGCTATAACATATACCATACTCTTGACAGATGGTTCTAGTGTTTTATATAAACACATAAGTAAATATATATACAGATATATATCCACATATTTAGAACTATATCATTCAACGTATGATGATATGTGGATATATATCTGTATATATATTTACTTATGTGTTTATATAAAACACTCGAACCATCTGTCAAGAGTATGGTATATGTTATAGCATAGTATGCCTTCATATACTTAAATTACTCAATAGACGGTCACCGACATCAATTAGGTTCAATACACTGACTGTTTAAATCATATTTAAAACAAAGATGGCCGTGATTTTCAGGGCTGCTAGATGTAACTGTTTATCTTGAATCTTATGGTCTGATTTTCGTAAACATGTAATGTCAAAACGTCGGTAATGCCAGATGTAATGGCAAACCTACCACGTTATTACGGCCCACGTGGTAAACGTTGACACCAGGGTGCACGGCAGCTTCAGTGGAGACGGGAGTGGGTTAATAAACAAGGGTCAAGCCTATTTACCCCAGCTAACCGCCTTAGATAACCTACCAATCTTTAATTTAATTTATCTCAATACAATCCTGCAAACATATCAAACATAAGTCGACCTGTAGCCAACTTCATGTACCTACATACACATATCTATAGTTCAACCAAGAATCAACATTACATACCTGATACACTAAGTTCAAATTATTACCAAAACCAACAAATGTAATAATCAATTAATGATCAAGTGAACCTAGATAAAATAAACTAATGTTATCAAAAGCATTAATCAAAATATTCAAATGTTGTTGTGATTCGTAAATATGCACAATATATCTAAAATCAGAAATGAGATACTTAAACGAGCAATATTCAAAATAATATCTAAGTCAATAATGACATATGAACTATGAATAATTCAAAATTATATCAATTCAATAACCGTACTGTTGTTCTGAAATCTGAAAATTCAGTTACTGACAAAAGTGTTTAATTACATTTAAACTTCAAGAAAAATCAATAATGATTTCATAAATCTAGAAACAAATATTATCTTTAAAACATCCAAAATAATTCAATTAATAAGTCGACGTTTCGAGCTCTCACGACGCTTTCAGGCAGGCTTTTTATCAATATCTAATAAATCAGTAATCATGAAATGATATTCAAAATTTAGTACTACAGGAAATGTATAAATATCAGATTTATATGAGCAAATTAACAGTCAAAAGTTTGACTAAATAATCAGGTTTTTTATTAAATTTAAAGTTCAAAATGTTATTCGGATAAATCAATTCTCTTTAATGTGAAAAGCAAATTATGAGCAAAACATAGATAAACTAAATCAAGTTACAAAGGTACCTTGTTACACATGCGATGACACAACACTCAGCTGTCCTCTGTAGAATCGAATATATATATATATATATATATATATATATATATATATATATTGTAATGAAATATAGAGACAGAGTAATGATATAGGTTCCAAGAAGCAAAAATTTACCTACTAATACTATATAACCAGACAAGACATTTAGGGTATTTGTAAAAAAAGCAAAGTGAGCAGGTTTGTTCACAAGGAAAACATATCATTGTGATGTTGAATAAGGATAAAAATATTGTAAAAACCCTAAATATCATAAGGTCTAACAGGAAAAATAAAGGTATACTTACAATTAAGTGCTAAAGTCCAAAACGATGATCAGAACTTCCAACATTCATTAACACCAAGTAAATCAGTAAAAATCTTCAATTTGTACAATTCAAACACATCTTCATATCACAGTCATAGTAGCTAAAAATACAAAAGCATATTCGAATCAAAATTAAACAGGAATTAAAGCTAATTTTGGGAGACAGGATTAAAAATAACTAAATTAGAAAGTCAGGTACCATGTATAAAAAGTCAAGGGTCAAAACAGAAAATAAATCACATAAATGGGGAAAAATGGATAAAATTCTTAAAATATATAACAATTTGAACCGATAAATAGAGTTATAGTTCAATGGATAAGGATTAAGGGGGTGGAATATAAAATTTTAAATCTTATAGTAAAACGGTTATCAGATAGTAAAAATTTTAACATTATAATAGCAGAGAGAAATGAAACTAGTTAAAAATACTTGCAGAGATTCAAATAGTATAATTTAAATAAGAACAGTTCAATAAACTAAAAATTTTGGGAAAATAAAGAAAGGTATCAAAGATCAGAAGTTATTTAGAATCTAGAACTAAATAAAATCATGCCAAAAAGTGCTAAAGTATATCAAAAGGAACAGAAAGGTTTAAAGAATGCATTTCATAAGGAAAATATCCATGGTAGTCATGTTAGAGAAAAATATTCAAATTTAAAGAAAAAAATATCATAACCGAGATCTCAATTGCAAAATACAAGACTAAAACTGAATTATAAGATAAGTTATATATACATCAAAAGAACCAATATTTTTACTACATTTTAATGATATAATACACAAAGGGTTTAATAAAAAAAATATTTCAATAATTATGTCAATATCAAATAATTGTCAAAAAGATTCAAATGTTTTGCTAATTTATATATATTACCTGTCATCTTGTGACAATTGTTCAGTCTTAATCTATCGATGCAGCAATGCACAATACCCACATTTGTTTTAAAATATCAAGTAGACTGTAAAAATTTGTGTATTTTCAAACAAAAGTGCAACGTAATTTATGGGCATAAATCGCCATATTGAATAAACTAAACTGAAAGGGAAAGTGACAATTCAAACCCGAAAGTAACACGAAGCCGAACCAAGTCATGTGACCTAATACTCTAAACTCGGGCCTATATGAGGATGATACACAACAATATATGACAAAGACAATTTAAAATTGCAAATGCATATTTGAAATAAAAGTGCATCAGTAAAAAGGATGAACGTGGCGCAGGAAATAACTACAAGTAAATCACAATAAAAGTTGCAGAAAAGAAAAGATCAAACCATGAAAGATCTTTATAAATGATCCAGTAGCGGAGCTTGGAGCAAAATAACACGACCCTTAAGCACAGAAGTTTTATTAGCCGGAAGTTTTAACAAAAGTGAATAAAGGTATTTATTAAAAACTGTTATGAAAATAACCAAAATATTTGACTCTACAGATAAAGTAGCTAAATAATATAATTATAACCGCTTTATGGGAAAATGGCACATGATAGTACTTTTTTACAGAAAAGTCTACAAAGGTAGTAAATATGAAAAATATTAATTGGTAAGGGGAGATTTTATATTCAACAACTAAATATATTCAAAAACAAGTTACCGGCGTTGGTCCTGTATTGATAAAAAAAGTCGGGGATAGAACTGTTACTTCACAGCCTCCGTTTTAAGTCGAACTGTATAATTGAAATCTACACAGTCAAACCAACCAAAACAAATTATTTTTCATTTTTTTCAGTTCTATCTATTTTTCTTCGTTGTGGGTCTATCCACACGCTATGTTTTAGGGGAATTGGCGAAGAATATATTGTTGTTTCTCTGAAGAATAATGTGTGTGAGTGGACCGGCCTAGTTCTGCTTGAATACTCATATCAGCAAATATATGATTTAATTAGACTTCACATTGATGTTTTAAGCTAATAACGCGTACTGCAATGCAAATTTATGTTCAGTTGTTTAACATTTTATGAACCATTTTTCATTCCAACATTTATGAAGCTAGTTTCGTCACACTGACAGTTGTCAGTCCGTATACAAAATTTAAATGCATTCGCAGTCTAAGTATTATGATTAATTGTTTCAGTTAATTTGTTTTGCTCCATATTTCCAAGATTTGTTTGAAAGAAAAAGACGGGATATGATGCCGTCAGTTTATTTTTCACAACACTTAAATTTAAATTCAGAAATAATTACATTATCCATGCGAACCATCATTCAATCTCACTCAAAACTAACAAACTCTTTCGGTCATATTCTCAACTAAAACTCAGATAATGACTTTGTCAGCTTTAATCCGCAATATAATCGTATATCTTTCTCCTTATTTAGCAAACAAACATTTTTTCCCTTCGACTCTTCATTAATCATGCAAAGTGGAGCTAGTAATCAATATTCTGCAACATCCTTAATTTAATTCTCATTATGAGTGCAAGGTGCATGGAGGGATTTTTCTTTATCTGCTTTGCAGAACAGAAGTTGTAAGAGTTCATTAACTTTTTGGAACTCTGTTTTTAAGTATAATTAAAAAGGTGTAATGGACTTTCATTGAGACCACACCGGGGATTCCTTTGAGAAATAAATGAGTTTGTGTCTACTTTCAGTGGTAGAAATATTCGGAGATGAATGCGCTGCGGATATATTATGGCTTAAAATGATATTTATAATGTTCATCAATCACCTTTAGGGTGTAATTTCAGTCAGTTTTTTTTGCATTTGCATGAACAATTTTTCAACAGCAGTGACGGTTAGTGAAGAAATTGTTACCGCCTATATGGAAGAAATATATATTGTCGGTAATTATATATAAGAAATTACGTATATATAGAATTAATAACGAAAACACCAAACTATTCATTTTTATACTCTATAAATGTTTCATGCAAGTTTTTTTTGTGTACTCTCATTGGAGTTACACATATATTTAATTATTTTTATTCATTAAATTTCTGCAAATGATTATGAAATACATTATTGTAATTCTACAGAAAAAAAACACTAAAGAAAACACTATGTAAAAAGTGTAATATATATACACTCTATGTTACAGCACATATATCACAATTATATCAACTTGACTTATATTGTGAAGGGAATTCATCTGGTATTTCATGGAATCGGCATTCATCGAGGTTCGCGAATGGCGCCATGGAAATTCATCGAATGTCATCAAATTATCGAGAAACCTAGAAAATTCCGAGAAGAAATATATAAATATGGATAACTGGCGATAGCATTCATTCGGTTCTCGATAGCAGTATAGTAAACATCAGGTGTTCAAATTAAGTTGTAAATAATTGTGAAAATATAAATTAACGTAGTGGAAATTATTAATTTTAGTGAGTTAAACTGTGTTTTTAAATAAATCTAAGAACCCAAATTGTAAATAAAAACATTACAAAATTAATTTATAAAGAGGAACATTTGTTGTAATTTTGTGTTTGTAAGGGATAATATCTGAAGTATTTAACAAATTCAAAAAATTATGTTGGAGTTAACTGAACCACCCGGCGAGTGAATTTTAAATTTGGTGTCTACAGTAATTTACGGTGATTCAATTTTTAGATCGGTTGTCTACAAGTTCTAACAATTATCCCCTGGTCATTTATTAACTAGTGCCGTGGAGAACGAGGTTTTGAATCACAAATTTATCACCATATGCTTAATAATGATATGACGTGAGGGTCTTATGCGAATCATATTAACGAAAACACACAGTTCAGTGCAGTGTGCAGTGCCGATAAAATTCACCCTCTACGATGGGAAAAGGTACTCAAGGCAGGGTTTAAATCTAGATTGAAAACAAGTTGTGAAGGTATACTGCTTTATTCAAGAGAAAAACTGGAAATACGAGAAAGCAACCTCCGTCAATTAACCTGATCTTTCTGCAGGTCCGTCCAGTCGTAAATAATGAACATCTGTAATAAGTTCTGAAAAAAATTGACGTAAATCACTGGATATGAAGGCCAATGGTTTATGATTCTCGACATACATACGCTAGCACATATTCAAGCTATCCCCAACATGTCGGCTCACATTAGTATTAGTATTCACAATAGTAGACCGAAATTGTACTAGTAGTTATGAGAAAGTTGAAGTAATAAAAAAATTCTTAATATAAAATTTGTACTTGTATGAGAGTGGAATTATATAGAGTAAGAAAATATTCTAAATCCTTTCTTGGATATATTGATCGTAAATTTTGTAAACTATCTGAGAAAAATGTTTTCAACCAACCCTTGGCCAGGAAGCCCTTTTTCTTCACTTGGCCCGGTAGATGTTGTTACTCCCTTGGCCTGGCAAGGGCGGTTCAATTCTTGACTCATTAAATAACTTGACATTATGTCGAGAATATAAATAAAATTGTGTGAATATAGGTAGAATCGATCAACATCGTTTTTACAAATCAAATATATTTTGTGAATATGACCTCAGTCGGTCAAGCCGTTCAACAGTTACACGACTGCCCTTTCCTAAGATGTCAGAGGGAGAAACTTTTAAGAAAGCGGTTTTTGGACCAACGGTAATATTGGTTGATTTTTTATAACCACTAACCAGAAAACTTTAACATCAAATCATAACCGGATTATGTAGGAATGGCAATGACACGGAACGTCTCCAGATTCGAAACCTTTGTTGCTAGTTTCCCTCAAAGTCCTAGATTATTATTATTATTATTATTATTATTATTATTATTATATCTCAAGTCAACATAAACATTCTTTAAACAATCTCGCTTTTAGTACTGAATATTCGCATAGCCATCGAGTTGAAAATTTGAACTGGGTATCTATTAGGGATGTAACGAATATTCGCATTCGCATTCGCATTAGCGAATAATCGCATGTTTTTTAAAATCCGCATTCGCGGTTATATATGCGATTTTTTTGCGAAAAATATTTCTATGCAATTACTGAGATTTAAAATTTTCAGGTTTGTTATTTGTGATACATTCTTGATGTTACTCATTAGGTAAATTGCACACGGTTTAATGATCTTTGATTCTTACTTGTCCAAGCAAGTACCTCATAAACTTCATTATTACTTTAATAAAAAATAGAAGTCTGGTATTTAGATGCACTTAAATTACATTTTAAATACTAAGGGCTGGTATATTCACCTAACAGTAAAGTGTCAAGTAACTACTTGTCAGTTAAATTTATTGGCAGGATTAATTTATATTGAGTATATTCATGCAAAATATTCTGTCAGGTAAGTAGTTGAAAGAATCTGTTTCTCTTTGTCTGGTAATATGAAATGCATATGTTAGAAAAAGAGGACATCATTTAAGTTTTTTTTGTGTTATCTAGATTTTTGAGAAGGGGCTCTTAATTTTACAGATGATAAATGAAAATAGCTATAGATTACAAATCGATTCAAAATGTTCACATTGTTGAAACCTATTGCGTGTAATATATTGACGCCGCACATATTATATATCTTCAACAATCATAATCTGTTCTTTAATAAGTCAATACTATTTTATTCAAAATTTATAATTAAAATGTTTATTAAAAACTTATATAATTCTACGTAATTGCTGACATATTATGTTTCCAGTACATATTTACTTGAATCTGCTAAGTAAATTATCCTGTCAGTAGATGCCACTAACATTAAGATTACCCTTTACTGGGGATGAATATACACCTAAATAAATTAAAAGTAAGTTATGTCAGTTTCATTATGTATAATATGTAGTTTCAATTTGACTCATGAACAAGATATTTTTTCTGTTTAATAAAAACAACAAACTTGTTTATAATATTACTTCATGAAGTAAACCAAAGGTTTGGTTTACTCCATACAGATGAAAACATAGAATTGTTAAAACGGCGTTGAGTGTTTTAAATAGAGGTTTGATGTTAGGATGCAAAACTGTTTTTTATATTCAAAACGTAAAAAAATACATTTAATTAAAACAACAACAAATTTCTTACACTTTGTCTCATAAACAATATATATAAATTTCAACATAAAAATTTAACATTTCTTCTTTGAAATATAAAACATACAATTTATTTACTGGACTTAGTAACTCAATTCTAGTTTTGTTTTCAGTTTACTTTATGAATGTGAGAACTTAGCTGTTAAAACAGCGTTGAGTGTAAAAAATAAATGTTTGCAGTTAGGGTCCAAATCTTTGTGTTTACATATCTGGGACACCCCAAAAATACCACTGCTCTTCTAGTTTACGTATTTGTACTAAGAATATAAAAACTGATTTATATAATTTCGATTCACAATTTATGATATATTTTTTCATGGAACCAAAATAACTAAATTTCATTATATCGGGTTCAACATAATCAGTCTTAAATTTATGATTTAAATGTGTTTGTGATTGCATAATTTTGGCGCCATATTTAAAAATCTGATATTCGCATTCGTATTCGTATTCGCGAGTACTGGTATTGAAAATTCGCATTCGCATTCGCAAATGTGGAAAATCGGACATTCGTTACATCCCTAGTATCTATTGCCATAACCACATGATATGTTGCATCCTTACTGATATTAAGTGAATGGTTGTGAGAGAATATAGGATGGGTTTTCGTCGTCATCTTCTGCTTCTACAGGCCTAGGTAGTGTGAATTTCATCTAAATCAATTTCATCTGAAACTTCCGTATCATCTTAGATATTTTACCCAGTTCTCAAAATCATGTTGATTGTAATTTCTCACTTTAGGTCATAAATGACTGCTTTATCGTTTGCTTTGATTGGGTATTCATTATCTTGTATGCAAGCGATCCTCTACCGTGAAAGTCTGTCACTATATTTTTAATAAACCGATCCCATTATTACTTCTGTGCTACCCATCAGCTTGGCATGGTTTCTTTTATGTTTTATAATCCTCTATTTCTTCTCAAATTCTTGTTCTTTTTGTAATTTTTCGTATATAATAACTCTACGTTAAATTGGATCCAAGAATAACGATTTTGTTTAATTGTGTCTTGTATTTGTACATTTAGTCAGTAGAATAAACCCTGTACACTGAATTGGATATGAAAAGGAGAATATGTGTTAATAATCCTACAAATTTTTAAATTCATCGATGTGAAATAAAAATATGCAACAACGCCATTTTTTATGTATCTGGAACCGTTCATATTCCTGCTTGTACAAATGGATGTCCCGATGTCGGTTTGTACTACAAACCGACGTCGGGACATCTACAAAAACAGCAAGAATTTTGTATTACAATACGTACAATTTCAATCACTTGAAAGATTAACTTCGTTACATAAAACTTGAAATCATCCATGTGTAATGCAAAAATATGAATTATTTATGTACATTTCAAACAGAGCGGACGCAGTACACAGCTTGTTATGTGGTTGAGATTTTGTAAAGCAATATGGAGATTATCTTTTGAATTATTGCCATCGACGAAACGGTAGGTTTGGAGGATGCCGAAATTGATTTTATGTCTACACAGAGCGACGTTGCTAATCAAAATAACCTGATGAATTTGAAATAAGGCATCATCTCGAAAGCAGTTGCCAAGAACGGACCCTTTTCAACGTAATAATTATAATTTCATTAGCTGGTGAAAATATATTATACATTCAACAAAGTCGGTAGCTTTAAATAGTATGTAAAAGTTGTCATCTTAATGTTTAATGTATTCTGAAAATATTGGTTATAGAGTTAAGCCCTTACTCGTCTTCTCGTTTTAATTGGGAATAGAAATTTTATCTTTTACAATATCTCTTGTTGAAATAAGAAGTTGTAGAGTTGTGCACTGCTGTATTTTAATTCATCGTTCAATACTAGTCGTACTTGAAGTTTCAAAGTTACAGATAACCTGCGTCATAAATAAACATTCTCTTCTGATACCATTTCTTGAAGATTTACAATCCACTGGGCGCAAGATAATATATTGTTTCAATTCAAGCACCTTTATCGGTTGCGCTTCCTTCAACTGAATTTTTTTCCCTGAAACCCCTTCATGTCGATATTCAATTATCCTTAGATTATTTACTTCTTCGGAAAAAATGTAACTGGCACTCAATATGGCAAAATATGTGGATTCTGTTTCTTTCATATAGATTCATCTATTGGCGCGTTGAAGATATAGCATCAACCACTTTGAATAAATTATGGTTTTTGGAATTGTTTTGTTCTAGTGAATAGACTATTGAGACTGGCATTTTTTCTTTTATTATTCATGGGAAATAATTGTGAAGAATTTTTGAATTTTTAGAAGTGAAGTGGCAGGTTTCTTACTAGTTCATTCATTATTGTGCCTATTGTTTCTCGGACAATTCCAGTCACTATAAAATGTAGCATTATTTCTTAACTGGTAAATCAATTATCGAATGTACTATTGTGGTATGCGTGAATAAACCTTTTTATTAAGCTTCTTTCGCAGTTTGGTACACCGCATCTTATAGTTTATTACTAACAGCATATGGTTCTAATAGCATAGCAGTTTTCCGCAGTCTTCTGGGTTCCAAACATTGAAGGATTTTGCATTCACTAAAGCTCAAATGTTGTTCCCTTGTTAACCTGGTTTGTTTGGAGGTAGATAAGGGAAAAGCATTTAACTAGGAACGAGAGTAGTGTTTTGTCGATAGCCAAAGATTAGTTTGTAGTGTATTGTGTGTAATGACCTTTCTCTATGATTTCTAAGATAGAAGTCTCACGAAAAAAAAAAAAAAAATCGTAGGGTAACTAAAACCTATCAAAGAAATTATGATATTAACTTTTTAAGATTTTTCAATCTATTGAACGCAAGACAATTTATTGTTTCTAGCCGAGCACCATCATCAGTTGCGTTCCCCTCAACTACAAATCACAGGGAAACGGCATTCCAGGCAGTAAGATTCCCAATTTGAAGTCTATGTGAGCTAGTTTTTTCTGAAACTCCTAGATGTCGCAATTTTTTGACCAATAAAACATTAAATTCCATTTTATGTTCTAAATACATAAATGATTAATTAGAGACTTCAATCGGTTGAAGGGAGCGCAACCGATGAAGGTTCTCACTAGAAACAATAAATTGTTTTGCGTTCAACATATTGACAAATCACCAAAACTTCTTTGATAGAATTGAGTTAATCTACGAATTTTTTCGTGTGATTTCTGTCCTAGGAATCACAGCGAAACGGTATTATACACAGAACTATTCCCGATTGGGAGTCTCTGTGCGCTAGTTTACCCTGACTCTCTTGTTGTCGCAATTCATTTCGCGATGAAATATTAAATTCAATTATATGTAGTAAATATATAAATATTTATTCGAGATTTCATACAGTTGACAGGAGTCCAACTCATGAAGGTTCTCGATTAGAAACACTATTTTGTCTTGCGTTCAAATTATTGAAAAACCTCGAATAGTTTGTATGCATTGTTTCAGCATTGAGCAAACTGATCAAATCTGTTCCTACAGATTACAATGTTTTAAGTTTTCGCGTTCTGCTCCTATAGATCTGTAATCAAGTCGAATGCTATACCTCGACAACAGTTTTATTACTCTCTTCGAGGTGTCATTCCTTTGTACGCAAGACAATATATATTATATATAAATATAATATATATTGTTTCTGGTCGGGAACCTTCATCAGTTGCGCTTCCCACAATTGAATGTCCTCTCGAACACTTCTTTATGCATTTCATGCATTTCGTTAAATTTGAAGACGCGAGATGTAAGACCGACATCTAGGATTTTCAAGAGAATCAGTACACAGAGGTTCCGAATCTGGAGCCGTTCCGTGTAATTGCTGTTCTCCCTTAATTCCTAGGACAGAATGTCACGATAAAATTTTCAGGTTACTTCACCTGTCAGAGATATTGAATACTCTCTTCGAGACTGAATTGAATACTCTCTTCCACTGACTGGATCGGACCCTGTCAAAACATCGGAGGGTTAAACATTGAAGCCAAATTTCAAAAGCAGTTTAATAATAGCACTATGACAAAAATCCCAGATATACGAAGTGAAGTACATTTTATAAGTGTTCAAAATATATTTTGCATATCCCTATCGAACTATCGTGGTTAATATGATACGTCCTGCAAAATATTTCTACAAATTATTTAAATTGCAATTCTGCAAGATCTACTTAACGTACAATATCGATCTTCAGCGTTATTAATCTCAAAGTTATAAGCTATCATTTGGAGGCAGATTAAGGTTCCAGCTGTTATTACAACCAATTTATGAATTTTTTAAAATAACTCACTTTATATCGGTTTTTCCAGCTTTTCTTTATAAAAAAAAACTGAGATCAACATTTATAAACTTTCGTTTTGAAGATTTTCTGATTCTCTACAAATTCTCTTTTGACGGCGTTATGAACAGATCATTACTTTTTACACTATAAGCAAAAAACGAAAATACCCCTTATTTTTCGGATTTTTTAAGGCTCAAATAATTTACTTCTACGAGTTTGTTCTTAAAATTATGTCAGTTATGACATATACTATTATTTACGTGATGACTTATGCGGTTCTCTGTTGAATTTTATCTCACTTAAAAATCTCTATTGACTGGTGTAATACAGCTCCTACCCTGCCTTTGGTATGTCTTCAATAGTGAGCAACTGAACATTTGTGAATGACTAATCTGAAACAAGTTGTATAGGTTTTAAATGTTAGAACTCTTGTGGATGTATTACTTACTGTATTGATAAGAAAAAACAGCTCCTCAAAAAAATTAAAATCTATATATATTTCACCTAACCATACTATTCTGATGTATTGTTTTGCTGAAAAGGATTTCAAGATCAAAAATTACACCCTTCAAAATTTTTCTAGAGTGAATCGAATATATTCAAAACGCACTTTAATTTGGGGGTGAAAAGTACTCAAAATTCTAAAAACACAACAAAAAATAGTTTTAATTGCTAGAAAAGGTTGTAATATCTTATTTAGTGGAAACAGCAGAAAACTTAAGTTAATTACTTCTTTAATACAAACAACTCCAGTGGGGGGAGTGAATTACCCATAAAGTCACCTTTCATAGAAAAATTGGATAAAAAATTAATACTATAAGAATGTTTATTTTATATGCATGTTTAGGTTTAAATAACGCGTAGCCTTGTGTCCCTTATGTGAATTCTGATGTTATATCAACATTGTTGAGTCCTACTTTGGGTATAACTGTAGTGACTGGTGTTATAACTGAAAAAAGTTATAACACCAGTAAAGTAAAGAGGAGAAGATTTAGTGTAAGCGTGAAAACGACTCCATTATAATTGTAAGAATCTTGAATCAGAATTATGTCAAGGAAAACGAAGAAAATATTATTTCTAATTGGACGATATGGACGATAAAATTGTTTTGATGTAGAACCTTAAAAAAACATCATTTATTTACAATCTAGTAGACAGTATCACTTCTAAAGTCTTATGCTCCGTTTTGTGTTTATTTTAAGTTTTGAATTTAGGAGTACTTTCTCTCCACCCAAATAGGTTGTTCGCTAGTTAAAGAAGTAACTTACCAAAGTTTTTTGTTACTTCTACTAAATAAGACATTATAACCTGTTATGGTAATTAAAACTCTTTTTTATTACTCGTGCGGGATAAATAGTATCTTTGCGCTCTCTATTGCGGTTGAAAAACAGCTAATTATTGCCCATTTTAAAATTACGCGCTGTTATTTGAGTGCGACAAGTTTACTTGGCGCATGCAAATTATATTTAGCAGATGCAAACTATTTTTGTTGCGTGCGACAAGTTTACTTGGCAACATAACTGTCAATATTAAAGAAGTCAGATTGACTTTACAAAGTCTATATTTTTATTAGAATTACGATATTAAAATAACAAATTAAATTTAAAAAAAGGTTGATCCCTCATTCGTAATAAAAAATAGTATTTGCAACCCTTACGATGTTGTTTGCTCACTAGTTCTCGTGAGCAATCGACAACTTATAGCACTAGTTGCACAATATACTACTTTATGACGTTTATAGGATTTGGAGTAGTTTTCGCCCCAAAATGAAAGTGCGTTTCAAAGTTATTCGTTAGACACGAATATTTACTCTCAACTCAAATCTAGTACAATTCGATTCATTAAATTTTAAAAACTAGACTGCGATACTATTCTCCATTTCACCACTTTTGATAGGTGTTTTTTGGCTCTAACCAAATTTTTGGGGGGTATATAAGTTTTTTTACCTCGGATTCGGTTTAAGCGTCCAAAAATACATCCCCATAGCATGGTTTGGGAAAATGTATCTGGTTTTTTATTGTTTTTGTGGGGCTGTGTATTTTTTTAAGAATTAGGGACTGTTTTAATATAAAAAATATCATCACTTTTAAACTTTTGGTACTTTGGCAATAGGGTTTTACTCTCAATTGTGTGGTCATTCCTAAAGTATTCATAAAGAACTGTCAGATGCAACAACTATCTTTCAGAAATCAATTATGCTATTTTATTTTTAGAAGAGTATTTAGATATTCTAGTTATAAAACATCAATTACCTATATGAAAACACAATCCTTGATAAGATCTTTTATAACAACCTTCCAATTTGCTCTTATACATCATTTTTAAACTAAACTCCAATATAAATAATGTTGGAGTTAAGTCGTTCCGTAAGGCTAGATTAAACTTCATCATAAAAGTGTCATAAAAGTTGTGACGAAGAAAATTGAGACGGTTCAAAGATTATGTTTGAACGGATGACGGATAGCCCTAATGGCATACAGTAACCGTCGCCTTTTATATCAGTTTACTTTAGTTAAAAATTTAGTTGAAACAATAAAGTATGGTCAGGCTATTTAAGTTGCATTTTAAGTTTATTTTGAATCTTTTTGTTTGTTAATTTCTAAATGAAATATATCTATTTCTGTCCAATAATAATTTTTGAGTAATTTTGTTAAAATTAAGTTATTTTTCAGACGAAGACTCAACGCAGTTCTTCAAACGGAATGGTACTTAGGCCTTTTTAGGAAAAAATTGGGTAGTATCTAAAATATGTGCAATCGTCAGCCACATCCACGTATAACGGAAGTTGACTTTGTTATTTTAAAGGGAATGTTATATGTTTTATGATGAATTCGTATAAATCTCAAATATTTAATAGTTTCTGGGAAAGCGTTATAGGAAAAATACAATATAACAATACAATACAATACAACCCAGTGTATAAAAACTACCAAACAAAATGATAATTTATTTCAAAATTTATATCTGCTATAGCTGTGACTAGATGCTCATTCTAGACTCAAATTTAACTTGAGAATCATAAATGATAAAAATGCATATTTCACAAGGATTTCAAACTAGAATAACCTAATTTTTTTGGAATAACACTTACCTTATATATTTTCAGTATTAGGTTTCTCTTTTATTCCTCTTTCCATAAATGTCAATATTTCTCATTGCTAATCAGGCAAACAGTTATTTTATCATTTTATTAATTTAGTTAAATTTCGCTTAAAACAAGTGTCTCATTGACAATTGTCTGCTACTCAAATTGCTAAAAGCTCCACTAAAACAGTTCTGTGTCTATTAATTTACATTGCACCATCATGTTGATACTAACAGGGCTGAAAATAGAATAGAAATAATTTTATGGAAACGTATAAATAATCCACAGAGAATATCACACAGAATTTTGAAAAACTATTTATGTAAAAGGTCAGGATGTGATTTTTTGCACAATTTAACTTTAAACAGCCACATAGAATATCACACAGAATTTTTTAAAACTGTTTCATTAAAATGTCAGAAAGCCAACTTTGCTATAAATTTTGTTTTATTTGGTACCTACCAACACGATTGTCCGGGGTGAAATAATCAACAAAACTCCTTTTAATTTGATTTTTACCAATTTTAGGGACTGTTGTACATGACATACTCGTTTTAAGCTAAATTTGAAGAAATAGCTCATTTTAAGTACAAATCCATAACAACTCAACATTTTTTCATGTTAAGGAAGCTTTTGGGAAGTGGAATGTGTGGAGGATAACTTCATTTGGTATTTTTTCATGTTTGGGCTTTGGCAATTTTAGTTATTCTAAGGGGTAATACTTTATACACAGTAGGTGAGACCCTGAGAAAAACGTAAGGCGCGATGAGAGAGAAAACAAATCGAGTGGACGTATATATCTGTGTATAAGCTCGCGTCTATTGGTGCATGATTAAGTGAGTCAAGTGACGTGTGGATATTGCCTGCAGCTCTAGACAGGGACATATACGTCCCCTTTGTTTCATTTCTTTCCACTTGTACAGGTGTCCATACCTCCCGCACTCCATCTTTAGGTTTGAGCTCTATGGTTATGCCTGTTTAAGATGGAACAATTGGAATGACTACGACTTGGATTGTTTTCAAATGCTCTCTAGTTCTATTTTTCCTTTTTTCCTATGCATATTGTGAGCAACAGTCCAATCGGTCAGTATCGTGCAGTCCCAGTACAGTTTGTAGTTGTTATTTTCTAAAACAGATTCTGGTTTGTATTTATAGTATGGTAATCTTACCGACTGTGATAATTCAAGTTTCAGTGCTAGTTCCTGGTGAAGTATGTTTGCCACAGCATCATGTCGTTCTTTGTATTCAGTTGCAGAGAACGCTTGACAACCTCCTGTGACATGCTGGATAGATTCAGATGTTTGGCAACCGTACCTGCATCTGTCGTTGTTAATAGAAGGGTCTTTAACGATGTACTTTAGGTAGTTCTTAGTTGGAATTACTTGATCTTGGATTGCCAATATAAAACCTTCCGTTTCAGGAAACATATGATCAACCAGTAGTTCGACGCTGCACTGTCGACATAATCGTGGTTGACGTCATTTATGTCTTCTATGAAGGGGCTTCTCTTTCCATTTCAGCAGTTTCTGATCTGTGGTCTGGTTGTGTAATTGGACATCTTGTTGTGTCAGTCATCAACCTGGCACATGACTCTGTGTAGATCAGAAAATTCTGCGAGTTTCTTGAAATACTACGGAAAATAGAAATTTGTTGATCTAATAGTTTGATTAAATCTGTCAATCCTCTTCTCTTATTATTATTTATCTTGCCCTCTGTGGATTATAAAATCTCGAAAAGATAAGCGTCGTTGGTTTTAGTTAATCTGCGAATCATTTCGTTTGACTTCTATCCTGAAATCACAGAGAAACGGCGTTAAACACAATACAACACCCGAGTTGGAGGAACCCTGTTGGCAAGTTTTTCTGAAACTCCTAGATATCGTTATTCTTTTCGCATTAAAATTTTAATTTCATATGCATATTTGAAATACATAAATAATCGTTCAAGATTTCAATCTGTTAAGGGAAGTGCAACTGATGAACGTTCTCTTCTTGTGTTCAATGGTTTGTAAAATCTCGAAAATATAGTATCATATGGTTCTACATTAAACAATCTCAAATGTTGAGTGGGATCGCGAGAAACACTGTTGCTTTAATTTTATTTCTATGAAATACATTAGTTAATGTAGTTTCGTACAAGTGATGGTTGTTATATACTTAACTGTATAACTAAAATTAAAACCCCTAAATTATTATTTACTTATTTTACTCATGTTGTTCTACGAGTGTTTCAGAAAAAGTACGACAGCAAAATCTCTTTTATGAGTATTTCTGTTCGAAAATGTTTGATAAATGTATCTTTTACGCAGTTTCTAGACACGTTAAACAAACCCAACAAACGATTGTCTCGGCGCCGTGATGATACCGTTTCTTAAAAATTTCTAGAGACTAATGTCTTATCCAATGTTCAACAATAAGAACTATTTTCCAAGTTCCACATCTTTGAACTAAATTTAAACCATACATGAACTAAACTAATATATGTTTAATATTGTTGAGTATAAGGAGAGCATTCGATCCCGGTCGATTTTTCTATTAACGGGATTTCGGGAATATCTACAGTTAATCTCGGGATCCCGGGATTGGTAATAGAAAGTGGTAACAAAAAGACCGTAAAACATATCAAAATCAACTCTGTATTTTAAATCTTTAGTTAAATCGTCAAAAAACAAAACAAAATCATACTTTCTTCTGATAAAATAACAAAGTAGGCACTTCTGTAAATAATATATGAAATATTATCATAATTGCCTAGTTTGTTTTTTTATTTTACAATAAACTTAAAAAAAATCAACTTGTTTAGTTAAACTATAAAAAAGACTATTATGCTAAAGAGACCAATTTTCATAGGTACTCAAATTTTAAAATAAATAGACCAGAAACTTTATAAATTACTTATTTAAGCCACGAAAATAAAATCTGACGAATAACAACGCATCCAACGTCTCATCCGAAAGCATACTTCTCAATTTGTTGCACATATATGAAGAGGCGGAAAAAGCGCATTCAGGCTCGATGGAAGTTGGCGGAATTGTCAATAAATTTTTATAAGTCTTCTCCAAATTACAACCTCGTGAGGAACTATTCTCATAAAAATTCATTTCTTGTTTAATGATCTTAGAAAAATCAGTTTCTTTATATACTTCTGGATTTATAGTTTTCATGATGTTTTCTATTTCGTTCTGAAGCTTTTCTTTCAATGTCAAATCAGTTTTACTAGTTGTATGCACAGGTTTAATTTTCATGTGATTTTCTTCATTATCATTGTTTTCCATCCTTGGAGTTAATGAAATAATGTTTTTTTATTGCCTTGGACTTGAAAATAACTCCTTTACATCACAATCAGTATCCAAATTGTTACTCTCATTAGTCTCAGTCTTCTCAGTATGAGGATTTTGTAGATAGTTTAATCCTACACTTAATTCATTTCTTCGACGATCTTCCATGCGGTTCAATAAATGTGTCTTCAATTTGGAAGCCAAAAATGAGTCATTTTCACGAAATTGTTGAAAAAGAAACCTGAGTGTCGCATCAGCCGTGAACAAATTGGCATCAGAACGACAAAGTGCTTCTACGGATAATTCAACTGGCGCCAAGACCTTGATTATCTCATTAATGAGTTGAAAATCTGATTCCTCAAATTGTACAGGATTATTTTGGTCAATAAGGGTCTTTTTTACGCTATTTTTTAAAAGATCAAATCGGTCCAGCGTTGTAAAGAGACTATTCCAACGCGTTTTACAGTCGAGCAGTAAATTAAGCTCTCTTCCATGTTCCTTTTTAACATATTTTCGAAGTATTCTATCATCTTTCAAGGAGGCTCTTTTGAAAATAAGAACTACTTTACGAACTTTCTTTATTACTTCATTAATATTTCGATCATTAGTCAAATCCTTTCTATTTCCAGTTTCAATGAATCCTTAATATCATCAATGGTAGGCTCATTTGCAGGTGTGTTTTTATACAATAAATCACAAACGGCTAAATGAATACAACGTGCAAAACAAGTTTTATTAACAAGTTTTCCAACCTTCAGCATTACATTTGGACCATCAGTCACTATTGCCACAATATCCGTATCTAATGAGATATGGAACTCCAAAAGCCGCTTTTTTAGTGTATGAACACAAGCTTCGGCTATCAGCGATTTATTAATTCGAATTAAATCCCAAATTCCAATTTTCTTTGCCTGAATGAATATTTAAATTCATATATCTCTTATTAGAGCTAGACGTCCATTCATCAAAACTTAGACTAATTCGTTGTCCTCCTTTTTTTTAATGTAGATAGTTCAGCTGTCATTAGTTTTTTATGTTTCGACTGTAGTCTACTACTCTGTTGCGGGTTGTTGAAGCAGATTTAGGTAAGTCTGAGTAACCTTTTGCTAATAGTAACGATCTTTCGATGTCACAAATACGCTAAAAGGAAAACCATCTAGCGCAGTCATACGGTCCAAAGCATCGTCAAGAGTATTAGACTTCACAAAATAGTACGCGACTGACGTAATTTTTCGTTTCAAAGGTGGTCCTTCATTATTTTGGCCCGTTGAGGAAAATGCCTTAGCATAATCTACTTTCACAGAATTTTTGAAGATAGCTGAGTATGCAGGCCTTTGGTTGATCCTCATAAGGTCTTTAAAATAGCTAAACAACGCTTACATTGTGCTGAGCTACCCGCTTTATCGACTAAAAAATGACTCCACACTGACGAAACACCTTCATCTTTTTTTATGTTTGACATAAAAACTTTCTTTGGACAGTGACATTGTTTACTTCTTAAACCTAAACAAAAAAGAAAAAATCATTTAAGTCTATGCACAACATAAACATAACCTCTTAGGCTACAGAAAATAACACTAGTTGTTTTTCATCTATATTTACTCAGACACATTAATGCATTGTTGTTTTTTAATAAATTCATTGAATATCACCAATTACCAAAACAAAAAAAATTAATACTTACACGACAAGAAGCGGATATTTTACACACTTTTACTCATAACCCGGCACCGGTCGTTAGCAAAAACAAATGAAATCAGCCTGTCAAAACGTCAACTGAAATTAAGTGCGTTTAATCCCGAAAATCCCGGGATTCATTAAATTTAATCTTGAAAATTTCGGGACTAAAATACGACCGGGATCCCGGGATCCCGAGATGAAACCTCTAAGTATAAGGCATGTGAGTTCGCATCACGTCACCATGGCATTATCTTCCACTATACACCAGTCTATAGAAAACATCAAAAGATATTTTGAGACATAAATAATAAAAACCATCAAATATCTGAGAAAAAGTAGGGGTATCTTCGGCTGTTTTCGCTATTAAAATGCATGAACTGCATTTTGTCTAAAATACATTCTGCTCCAGCTCAATATATCTATTTAGACCGACTCTGGCACCTTGGCGTCTACCTTTCTAATTGGACAGTGACGAATCGAAGCCACGATTGAAAGACATCTATAATTTTGAATGTGAGAATTTCTGTCTAATTATAAAAGCCGAATAAACAGATTTTGCGTCAAAATATAAATTATACTTGTAAAATTGATCTTTTGCCTAATCGTTACAATTATCTCATTGTCGTTTATCAAAATTCATTTATAATTAGGTTTTCTCAGATGAATTGTAATTAACATTTTGAACTACCTGCCAAAATTTTGCAACGAATTAATTCCCACTTGTCGTATCTCCTTGTCTTTCCCTGTTCGAGTGGTGGAAAAAAGTGTTTTGTAAGTCGTTCTCGTCCTTTTCTGATCTGAGCAGCCAGAATTGCATGTTTATTTTTGAATAATTATTTTAAATTCGTTTACATGAATTTTCAATCTTCATTATCTCAGCTAGAAGTTGTTTAGTTTTTCTTATTACCTTATCTTTTATTAAATAAACAACTTCGGCTGTTTTTAATTTATTGCATTAATTTTTTATGTTTTTTTTAATTAGTGCTATAGTGTCGTTTTCATCTTATATTTACTGATTCATAAAAAATTATGTGTTTTTTTTCTTTCATGTTACTTGGAGATCGGCATGTCAGTTTGACTTTTTTATATTTACCTATGCAATTATTTTTTGCACTTTCTATTTGCCACGTGTCTATTTGCTAGGGCAGACAAATAATTGGGTGGCTTGAAAAACTATATTTACACATGCATTTAGTAAAGACTGGTCACTAATTGTTCTTCGTATGTATAGGTATTTGATTGACACATTAGTGAAAAATTCAGAAAATATTAAAATTTCAGCGTTCTGATAGTCATGATTATTCAGTCCATTCGTGCTTCCTTCAATCATTGAAATCTCGAATAATTATTTGTCTTTAGTACGTATAACTGAATTTAATACTTTATAACGAAATTAATACCAAAACCTAGGAGTTTCAGAAAAAAACTATCTCACTGAGACTCCAAATTGGGAGTCGTCCTGTGTAGCCCCGTTTCCCTATGATGAATTCGTAGGCAAATTAAACCTATTAAAGGAATTATTATCACTTTTTGGGGGATTGTTCGGTCTATTGAACAATGTATTGTTTCTGGTCGAGAACCTTTATCAGTTGCGCTTCCCCTAACGGCTTGAAATGTAGAATAATTTTTTATGTATTTGTCCACTAGGAACAATATATTGTCTTGCGTTTAATGGATTGATCTTCGTATAAAACTCAAATTTTTTCATCTTAAACACACAGTTAATGTATCATACCGATCCACAAAATAATTGAGTTACCGCGGGGCGTCTGGAAGATGTGAAACATTAAATTATTTAATGTAGAAAATATACATGAAAGGATAGTTTATCAACGGAGATAAGTATGTAATAATCAATAAAGTATAATCAAAAACAAAATATTCATATTTCATTTAAAGGATTTATTTAAGCAACGAAAATTGTCTAAATTTATTGATTTTATAAAATTTATATTAATTTCTATAAATTTTCGAATAGCCAAAGTCTTTGAGTGGAGTATGTCCCTTTGGTAAGAAAATATATTTTATATTTACGATGCATGTAAACACACTCGTAAATTATAAAAATGTAATTAACTTATTCTTGATTTTACTTTCTTTGCTACTCACTTTCATGTTCTACGCTAACATTGTCACACACATTTTATTGTTTGTCTATTTAATACTTTCAATTAAAATACAGAAAACGTGTTCCGAAGTGACTAATAGCACTGTATAAATTATAAGTACAGAGATGCCAGAAGATTTTTGCATTAACCTATCTATGTTCAAAAGTGTATGTAATTAATGTGTTAGTGAAGAATTACAGGGTTTTTAGGAAGCGAATGTAGACATCAAACAAATATACTTTTTCTGATAACGAAACATATATCATCTTTTTTTTTTAATTTGATTGTGATATTTTTATGCCAAATTTACTTTATTCTGTGTACTTTCCCATTTAGAAATTTCCCAAAGTAGTAGCACCACACACATAGATAAATATACATATAAATGAAGCTGGTATCATAATTATGTAAAATCTTGTGCCATTAAACAGTAATTTGTACTTAGTGGTACCATCCTGCCGAATTAAATTAACTAATTATTCTGTCACTTTATTGTCACTGAATTGAAGCTTAGTTTAATTCAAGTTATTGACAAAAAAATATTTTAAAACCAAATTTGAGGATTGTTTTTTAAATATTTAAGTTCTTGTCGTATGATAACGTCAAAGAACCTAAATTGCTCAAAACTGGTACGTAATACCGCCTAGCAAGAAGGAAGGGATATTGTCGCCACGCCAACAACCGGTCTGATATCGGATTTTCGTATGTATGCAACCTAGCATATTTATAAATATATATAATTGTGTTCTATATATTCGGGATTTAAGAGTTGTATAAACACAAATTATATACCCTAACACCAAATTTAAAATTTAGCCCCGTTCCCACATTTAAGATGTCATCTAATTCAACAAAATTATTCTACAACTTGTAAAATCCAAAGTATTTGAAATGTGCACGTCGTGATTATGAAACAGGCCCCTGCATGGAGGAAATAAGCAGTTTAGGTTTACTCCGTAAAGGATCTGGATCGTGAAGGGCTGATTTAGTGCCTTTGGGTCAGTTTCCTTTCGTTTTGTGATAGGTATACTAAAAGTAAATAGCTTCTGAAATATATTTTCATTAAATAAATATTCTTAAGTTGACGGAAAGTTAACTTTTCCATTAAAGAAATAGTAAGGATCTATTTTAGCTTATTTCAAGGCACATAAACACAATTCCAAAGTAGGCGAATTATAGTTCATACAATATCTTTTTAGAATATATTTGAAAAATTCAAATCAGGTGACATTTACCAAGTAATAACCAAAATTCTTTATACTTTAATTATGTATAAATCACAAAAAAATATATTTCCTTTTGAAAATTAGGAATGGATGTTGACAAAAATTTAATTTTTAATTTTTGTTTATTAAAAATACTGCAGTAATTGCATCGTCTTCTAGGTATTTTAATTCTTTATAAATAATTAATAGACAGAAAATCGATTTATTGAATACTCTTCATGAGATTTGTCTTCAAAAATTCCAATGCTCAGTTTGAGTTGAATTTTATGTTTTAATCATCTGTTGGCTACCTACCAGTGTGCTGTTATTTTTTTCTTCTATTGGGGTATAGTAAAATCTTACCATTACCTTAATGAGAAACTTTATTTTTACTTTTCAACAACTTAAAATATTTAATTAATATAAATATATTCCGCATGCCATTTATTTTCAGTGAAACAACGATAGGAAAGGCGATCAGAAACATTAAATCAGCCCTTCAGGATCCAAATCCTATCCTTTGAATCTATCAGAATGTTGAAGCTTTTGGTCCCACATCAGTCACCTTATATAAATACTAAGGAAATTCAAGAGGACAACATATAATGTTCATCCATTTTTCACATAGAAAACTCCTATGATTTGGTTTCCGATAAAAGGTATAGGGTTTATTTTTTAGTGTTGCAATAAAGTAAGGCTGAACTTGGGGTTTGTTTGGCTGGAATAGTATTCTAAACGAAATATAAATCACAGCTTAAGAAACACAGTATTTGAAAATTGTCATTGCTTACACAAATATAGAAATATAGAAAATAAAATTTTGTGGTCGTTAATTTTCAGTATATATTTGTAAAACAGGAAATTCGAAAAATGAGTTAATCAATCAAAATTGCAAATGTTGGTACTAATTTAGTTGGAAATTTTTTTCCTGAAATGAATAAATTACAATTTCTAAATTGATTATATAGACTTCGCTTCACAATTAACATTACCGAGAAATTGAGTGCGCTCTAATTTTGGGAGCTGTGAAGTTGTAAATAGAAAACAACTTAGTGAGCTAGTTTCCCCGCCTGTACTAGATTTCGATATTAATTTCGAAATAAAAATGTGAATTGAATTATTTGTATTTCCTAAATACGTAATTAATTATTCTAGATGTCATTCATTTAAGACACGCGCAACTGATGAAGATTCTTGATCAGAAACAATATTGTTTTGGGTTCACTGGAATATAACAGCTTGAAAAGGTAGTATCATAATGGCCTTAATAGGTTTTAGTTAACGTATGAATTATTTAGTGTGAATTTTTTCATTGAAATCACAGGGAAATGGCGGTACACAAAGTACATTAACTGGTCTCTTTCTTAAGGCTCCATTTCTGTGAAACAATGTCAATATACAATTCATATGGTAGTAATAATATATAATTAAATAATTGAACTTTATTGGTCTTAAATTTATATCTTGAGCAATTCATCAAATGAAATTTTTATAGACATGCCAAGAGATGAAATATTATATGTTCTTATTAATTTAACACTTAAACTGTATTATGAACAATATATACATTATTTAACTTAAAACATAATCACCAGGCAGATGCGATCAGTAAATGGCAACTTTGGATATCTCGAAACACTAACCATTAAGAATTTTAAAATGGATCAAAATCATGTGATATCAAGAAAGTTACTGAGTGCACTGAACTTCAATCAGATATGTTTTTTCAAATACTTTTCTTCCAATTTGTCATTTCTAAGGACCCTGTTCCAACCAACCAACTTCCTGCTATGTCATTTTTAAGGATCCTGTTTCAACCAACCAACTTCCTGCTACGTCATTTCTAAGGATTTTGTTTCAACCAATAAACTTTATGTCATTTGCTACTTTCAGTTACAGTGTTCCTACCATTCCTCTTTCCAGCGTTCCTGTTTCCAACATTCTCATCCTTAGCGTTTCCAGCGTTCTGACAACTAACTTCAAAGCATATACCTGTTCATTCAACCAACATCAAACGTATTCCAACTATTCAACTTTATACCATTTTCGACATTTGCACCGGGATTGTTCTCAGTATTCCAATCTTTTCTATCATTTCCATTTGTAGCGTCCCTGTACCAGCCATTTCTAGCATTTGCTTATACCAACCATTTCTGGCATTTGTAACGTCCCTGTACTAACCATTTCTAGCATTTCTAGCGATTCTTGTTATTTGTAACGGTCCTGTTATATCATTTCAACCATCCAACTTACTGCTATGTCATTTCTAAAGACTCTGTTCTAACCAACCAATTTTATATCATTTCCACCATTTCCATTTGTAACCTCCCTGTTTCATCCATTAGAGTTCCCGCTATCCCATTTCGACCCTTCCTGTTCCAACCATTTCTACCATTTGTACCGTTTCCAGCCATTTCTAGCATCTGTAAGGTCCCTGCTTCAACCATCCAGGCATTTCTGGCATTTCCACTATCCTATTTCCATCATTCCTGTTCCAACTTCCTGCTACATCGTTTCTAACATTACCGCTATCCTATTTCTCACCGACTTGGTTCTAGCACTACTGTTCCCAGCATCCAACTTCCTGCTATCCCCTTTCTTAGGATCCGTATTCAACCACTCAACTTCCAACCATTTCTAGCATTTGTACCGTTTCCAGCCGTTTCTACCCTTTGCAACGTTCCTTTGCGAACCCTTTCTAGCGTCTGTAACGTTCCCATTTATTTCGTCTCTGTCCCCATCATCCTACCGTTTCTAACATTACTACTATCCTATTTCTAACATTCTTGATTCTATTATTCCTGTTCCCAACATTCCGTTTTCCATAATTCCCATTTCCAACCTTACCGTTTCCGGCACTTCTATTTCCAGCATTCTCATTTTCAACATTCTCCTTGTCTGCAATGTCGTCTCCCACTATCCTAGTATACCTTTATACTGTTCCTTGCATTCCTTCTATAAGATGCCAACTGTCTTTTTTCACCCGTACTCATTGAGAGTTGCCGCCCCACTATACTAACCTTGTTCTAAATCTAAATACGGTTTTTCCATATATATTTTAGGCTTTCCTCTAAGATTTTCATCCATTTATGAGACAACCTATAACTTTTTTATATACGTTTTTTATATAATTTCTCCTTTTTCCTGTCTAACACTCTGATAATCTCAGTGCGCATGTCAATCATTCAGATAACATTACTGCGCATGTCTATCACACCCACATCATCACTGCGCATGTCTAACAGTCACACAACATCACTGCGCATGTCTATCACTCACACATCACTGCTAATGTCAATCATACATACCACATAAAGCATATAGCTGACGACTTAATTTGCTATACATTTTATTCTGAATCATCTGTGTGTCCGTCCCAGTATAAATCCATTGTTTGGATTCCAACACACCGACCCAGCAACAGATGGCGCCAACTATCTGCGTGCACCCCAACCCGCAACAAACCGTTAAATTAACGCCACAAGATGGCACTGCAACCAACACTAAGCGGACAGCTGTCTAACCTATATGACAAGCCCACTCCGTGAACCCCTCTAATAGCAACATAACCTAACTTCCATCCATCTTTATTGCAGCCCTGAGGCCCTCATTGGAGC
This sequence comes from Octodonta nipae, assembly GCA_034190945.1. Lineage (NCBI taxonomy): Eukaryota > Metazoa > Arthropoda > Insecta > Coleoptera > Chrysomelidae > Octodonta > Octodonta nipae. The sequence goes on along the minus strand of CM067224.1, from coordinate 47,195,186 downwards.
CCTAGTCAACGGTTTTCCACACGAAACAACAGCCTTAGTCGGGGCCCCCGCTGTCGCCCACAGTCTGAGAACGCGGCCCCCTTGTTCGCAGAACAAATAACACCCTTGATCGAATTTTACCCCCGCCAAATAATGAATAAACCCCTAAATATACCGTTTACACCCTCATGTTAAGCCAAAATGGCTCTAATTACGCCGTTTCCCACCCCTATACCGCCGCTCACGTCGACGATTGTCTACGTGGTCGTGATAAATTTTCGCTAATTTTAACCTTAGAATCTCTTATGGGAAATTATATGTATTTTTGTTCGATTTTGCGCTAGAACTAACATAGCCTATTTACTGATATAAACAGCCAATGAGTATTTCTTTCAGTCTTGAAAATCAAAGATATTTGATAGTGTAATACTTAATCTATTCTAATACACTTCTTTGATGTTTTATCACATTTACACTCTTCGATAAAATAGTTGACGTCAATTGTAAATGAAAATTAAAGTTTGTGTGTATTATTGTATATAAAAAATCTTAACTTCAGAGTACGAAAAGCTTTGATTTTGTTTTGAATAATATAAGAAATATAGTTTGTACAAATAGAATTAAAGGATGAAAAAACGGATAATGAAAATTATTAGTACTATTTATTGGACGTACGAAAGTACAAATGTACAAAGATACAAAGCTAAATGCACTGGAGTATATAGAGAGAACTCTGATTTAATACTGTCTTTTAAAAGTGTGAATAATCTGATAAATGGTCCTATATTAGAATATTAGAATCAACAAATTTTCATTTTCCCAGTAGAACTAGAATATTTATTCAATTTTTCGGAACTAATTTTCACCGAAAATTTGCGTTTAATTATGTAATGATTTCTCAGAAATATTAATTTGTTTAGCATGCCATTAACTACATTTAAAAATAGAATCTGAAAAACAAATACGTTACTATGATGTGATATCATGTTTCTTAACTTACTTATGTGATAAAAATAAGTTCCTTAATAATATTTTCTTAGATTAGTTCTTACCTACGAATAACTTGTATATAGATATATGTAGAATGGTTTAATTCCAAAAATATATTATTACATATATAATTATCTGTAGCTTAGGTTACTAATGTCACTGATAGTAAATAACCAAGCGTTGTGTAACCTACCTGAGAATAATTAAATCCTCTATTAACATAGTGAGCAGTAAACCTGGATTTCTATCTCTTTACAAATTTGTGAGGTTGCGATAGTATCTGTGTAAGTTAACTTCAATGTCTAAGTGCTTCTTGGGAAATAACACCACAGTTTAAAGAAAATTGCTGTATATTCCAAAAGTTTCGGGGTCTAGATCAGACCCCGTTGTCAATGGTTAAGAAACTACGGATTAAAGAGGCACAATTCTAAGATGTAAATTAAAATATTTGACAATGTGTATTATTTGATTTTTGACGTAACTAAGAGAATTTTATTTGTAATATACAGAGTAGCACAGAAATTTCTAAGAATCATATTGCAATATACTTCGTGGGTTCAATTTAAAAATTATAACAACTAATATTTACTTTCACTTTTCTAGAACTTTATTTACATTTAAAACAGCTGATTCACAATACATTTTCATATAAGCTAGTCGTCGCGGTATAACTGCTTGGCGATCGTGCCGTGCTTCTTTTATTTATCACCAGCGTAGAATTCTCCAGTAGCAATCCTCATCGCTCCTTCCGCTGCCGAGTCTTTTCGAGAATCGTATTTTTTATCGTAAAGCGTTTGTTGTCGTGCTGAATGACACAGGGTCGGCTTTGGGTAAATTCCGTAAAGTTTGTTGATTCAGTGATCCCATTTGGAATCTTATAACAAAGTCGCACCTAGGAGCGGCACATAAAATTCTGAAGATCTCCCTTTCAAATTCTTCTAATTTGAAAGGAACATTATGGTTATATGATTTAATTTACATCTTGGAATTGTGCCTTTTTAATCCGTAGTTTCTTAACCATTGACAACGGGGTCTGATCTAGACTCCGAAACGTTTGGAATATACAGCAATTTTCTTTAAATTGTGGTGTTATTTCCCAATTTTATCAATATTACAGCGTTGAAAAAATGAAGCTGCTTAGTTAAATAATCACTATTTTATTTGTCAATAATTTTTATGTAAGAAAGAACTGAATTTAAATGTATAAAAATTAAAACAGTTTAAACACGGAGACAATTAATCTTGACCACGCAGGAATCCCTAGTTCAAATTCATGCCAGATTCAAATTGGAATGATACGAACGAATGGATGTAATATCGGATAAATATTTCTTCAAATTTTTTTTTTAGTATCTATAGTGCCATTTCCATGACTAAAGGGGAAAACCTCTTAAGTCAAATTTCCTATTGTAGTTTGGTTTACCGAAAATGTATAAATATTGGTATCTATGAAACTGCAAATACTCAAAAGTCTATATAATAATACTGTAATACTTGTATTATAATATAAAATATCCCTTGCAGCAAAAACGGGAACGCTTTATTAAAAACGCTTTGGTGTTTTGTCTCTCCAGAAAATTTAGAAAATTCCACTAAAGAGAATTAAGAGAATACACTTTAGCCATAGATTTGTATCTAACATTTTATGAATTAAACTCTCACTCATTTGATTTCGTGAGGTGTGTTGTTTCACATTTAAATGATAAACGTTTACCCTATAATTTATTATATTATAATCTTAGTGCAATAGATATTCAAGATATTCCAAGAGCAAAACATGACCTACTGTATCAAAGGTTTCAAATATCGAGAAACATTACATACATCTATACAAGTTTTGTAAAGATCAAATTTTCTTTACAACCAATCAGCGCAGGTCCAAATTTCTATAAATCTAGCCACTGTTACAGAAGCATATTTAAATCTAATGTTTTTACAATAGCTAGTACCGACTTTATCAGTGTATAAAAGATTTTCAATATCATGATATAAAGCATTATGTCTATAATTATTTATATTTTCTGTAATTTCTCCTTTATTTATAGAAGAGATTGTAGTATTGTTTTCATATTTAATAGGTACCATAAGTAGAATTATCAAATTATTAGAATGCATAAAAACATTTTCACAACACGTACATAGCGTTAGGAAAAATTGAGAAATATTTAGTTATAGGGCAAAACACTTTAATATGTAAACGCTGAACAGATACTTAAGAACTTCTGTTCATAGAATTCTTAAGTATCTGTTCAGCAACAAAGACGACGAAGTAGTATACTGAGTACTGAAACCAAATTTGCAACAATGTTTACATCACTCAATTGTCGTTTATATAAAATTTCAATTTGAAGCTGTCTGTCCACTATTTTATGGGTAATTATTCCAAATCAAAATTAATTGCTCTTTATGCTGTTGATGTTTTATGACTTTGATTGGGTGGTCGACAATAAAGATTCCTACATACGGCTTTTTTAATTATTTAACTTTACAGCCGCTTAATAAAGAATAAATCTGTCTAGCTATCAAACCGTCAAGGTACACGATGGTTTATGTCTTCTTAAGTTGAACTGAACACTAAAAGTGGATATGAAGCTGAACGCCAGAGTAAGTCATTTCATGTTTCTGCAGGTCGAAAAAAATATTTTTTTCAACTACTGCTGTTGGGCCCAACTATGAAGAAGTGTGTGTGAGAAAAGTATGTACTTCAATTTATGAAAATTATATATAAATTTCTGATGAATCTCGGCTTCTTAAGAAGTCGAATCATTTTTTTAACAATTTGTTTATGAAGAACAGTTCAAAATGTGCTTTTTCTGATCTAAATAATAAAAATAAACGTTGTAGTAAGAACATTCATATTGTTGAACATAAAAATTATCTCTACTCTTATGAGTAATTAGCAATAACTTTTATTTCCGAGTATGTGAACATTTTCGTGGGAATCAGAAAACTACTATTAGTAAGAAGAACGTATTTTATAAGAAATAAAGTTAATGAAGACAAATACCGGCATTTAATTAAGTCACTAAAAAAATATATCCAATCAATTTCTACAATACTATATCGTCTGATCTGATGGCACTTATGATTCTATACTTTTTATAGAGTGAGGACGCGTGGGTTGGAACAAATTCATTTAAAATACAGTTGTTGTTTTTTTTTGGAAAAACGCTCGGACACGTCGGTTTTTTTGGACTGCGGTTTTTGTGATGATAAACTCATTTATACAGGGTGGGCCAAAATAAATTGCGACCATCAACTTAATTTTTTTCAAATGGAAACGTTTTTTATTTTATTTTTGAATTCTGCATTGGATTCTAAGTATTTTTCAAGTACAATGTTCTATATCGAAAATTAATAGTTATTAAAAAAATTACATTTGTTTCTGAAGTTAAGATACAACAGTAAAAATAACGTGTTTGTTGGTTTGAACGTATTTATTTACGTCTGGTTTTTATGATTGTTGGCGGTATTTTAGTCGCATGTATGGAAACCCTTTTTTAATGCTGGAGTTTTTGACACTTGTTTATTTCCATATATAATGTACTATAATTTTACTTCATATAAGTAGTTACCAAGTGCAGTTACAAAGTTTCAAAGTATGGCGCGTTTAACTGAAAAATTTTGACGATGGTAGGATATAGCGACTGAACTGAAGTTTCCGAATTGTTTAAAATGAAGTACCAGGAGCGGCCTATTACACGATCGGTAGTTAGTAAAATAGTAAAAAAGTTTCTAGAATTTGGCCACGATAATTACAAAACCAAACATCTTCCAGAAGATGCACAATTAAATGTTTTGCTCGATTTACAAAAACTTTTCAAGTAAGATACTTTTTTCCGAAGAGGCAACATTTTGTTTAAATGGTTTAGTAAACAGGCAACATTTTCGATATTGGGTATCAGAAATCCAACATTGGATTATGGAAAGTTATACACAGTTTTCCAAGAAAGTTAATGTATGGGCCGGAATTGAGGGTACTTTAATTGTGGGTCCTTTTTTTTATTGAGGGAACACTTAACTCGGAAAAGTATTTAGACCTATTTTAAAATGACATAATACCCACAACAGAACAAGCCCATCATGTAAGTGTCCGAACGGTTTACCACCTTATAAGGTCTTTTGGACTGCAACATTATTCACATCATCTTGTGCTACCTCTGACCCCTGAGCATTGACGGCAAAGACTACAGTGGTGCAAATAACGACAACATTGTAATGTAGAATGGTATCAGGTCGTCTTTTGGAATGAATCTCGATTCTGCTTTGGTGAACATGATCACCGAATAAAGGTTAGACGACGCCGAGGAGAAAGACGCACGTCAACCTCAATTTGCTGTTGAGGAACATGTATACCGAACAGTAGGCGTTGTGATATGGGATGCTACTGCACATGGCAGTAGGCCAGTAGTCTTTGTTCGAGGCAACATGACAGCGCAACGTCTTCAGGAAGTAGTGGAGCAGTATGTACTCCCTTACTTTAATCGGCTCATGATGGCTCAGAATAGTGAAAACCCCAATATACTGGCAGATTCGGTATGGTTTCAACAGGATGTAGCGCCCCCGCACTATTCGCGAACAGTGCAAGATTATCTTGACAATATGTTTCCAAATAGATGGATCGGAAGGAGAGGTAGCCAGCTGGGTCTCCAGATCTAAGGCCCTTAGATTTTATCTTTGAGGTTACCTGAAATCGAAAGTCTACTTCAATAAGACAGAAAATATCGAGAATTAAAGAATAGAATTAGGGCCGAAATACAACGAATCCTGCCACAAACGCTAAATGAAGTGTTACGAGAATTTGAAAACCGTCTTAGGGATTGCCAGGAAGTTAATTTTCAACAATTTGAACATTTAATTTGATATTTTGATGTTTTTTTTCTTCAACTTTGAAATAAATAATGTAATTTTTTAATTACTGTTAATTTTCGGTATAGGACATTGTACATGAAAAATTCAATGCAGAATTCATAAATAAAATAAAACACAAATGGTCGCAATTTATTTCTGGCCCACCCTGTATAAATGAGTTTATCATTACAAAAACCGCAGTCCAAAAAAACCGAAATGTCCGAGCCTTTTTCCAAAAAACCAACACCTGAATTTTAAATGAATTTGCTCCAACCTATGTGTCCTCACTGTATTGTGGAGAAAGTTCCTACAGGATCAGACACAAATAACCAAGAAAGAAGTAGATTGATCGAAGGATCCTGTTTCTTCTTCTTTAGTGTTAAAGAAGTTGAACTGAAAAAATTCATATAATGTTTCATGGCTAATTATAAATTTAAATCAAAATTTTTCTGTAAACAATGTTAACTAGGTACCAAATTTAGTTTAGTGGTAAATACTACTTTCTCAGTCGTTACCATTCCGTTCTGTCTTGGGTCACTTGTATCTAATTGGTTTTGATCCTTTTTGTTTCATCTGAAAATCTAGTAGAATATCTTCCTCTATTTCTGGAAACGTCGTAGCATTTTTCGATGTGTTTCCTGAATGATATTTGTGGCATATTTTTCAATGTCTAAGTACTTCTTGAGAAATAGCACCACAGTTAAGAAAATTGCTGTATATTTCAAACGTTTCGGGGTCTAGGTCAGACCCTGTTGTCAATGGTTAAGAAACTTGGATAAAAAAGGCACAATTCTAAGATGTAAATTAAAATATTTTTTTATCCAACTTTCTTAACCATTGACAACGGAGTCTAACCTAGACCCCGAAACGTTTGGAATATACAGCAATTTTCTTAACTGTGGTGTTATTTCCCAAAAAGTACTCGCTCAATTCTATTTACCATGAGTTATTTTTTGGATGGCATGTTGCACCCTAGGTGCCTTCCTGTGTGTTATTCACAAGATAGAGCGTTATATTGCTCGTTGGTCTACTTGGATTTTACTTACGGCGCGGCTTTCCTAGTAAGTGTTAGGGTTTCTGCACCATAGGTACTCCTTCGCAGCTTGTCAAAAGCAACCGAAGTTAAACCAGTTCGCCATTCTATTTCTTTAGTCTGGTTGTGGTGTACCTAAAGACGAAATGCTAAGGAAATATGTTCTAAACGGTTTGTTCGGCAGATCCATAATATTTGAGTTATTCGCGATTGAATAATTGGAATTTTAATGCTAAAGAATCTTGTTATTGGAGGGTTTTTCACGAGCACTTCACATTGTATCAAAAAATATTATAACTAAAAGTAATAAAAAGACGCATGTATGTTCTAAGGGTAATAAAAAGCCAGTTATTGCTCGTTAAAAGAGACTTTTGGCGATTCCTTGAGTATGTAGGATTTTTTTAACAATTCGGTTGTTTGTTTTTGTAGAATAAAAAAATATTGTATTTTGCGATCTAGTGCGATGGCCACCAATTATATTTTCGGAGAAATTTTTAGAGCATAAAATGTTTTCCATTTCAGTCCTGCTATCTAGTAGTTCCAAGTTCGGTTATTCTCCAGTCTTATATAGTATTGTGTGCCTATATGTATATGTAAATTTAGGTACGTATAAAATACACGTATCTAGTTTATATTGTGTAGCCAACAAATTCCGAAATCGAAAGAATAAACACTTGACATGCGTATTTAATATTATTAACTCAAATTATTTATTTAGGTAATTACTTTTTTTGTAGACCTACATATCTAGTACACTTTAAAGTCGATGCCAAGCATACCTAAAATCCTCAAACTTGATAAATACTTGGCATCTACTTGAAAAATGTACCTACATACTAGATAAGTAGGATATTAGGATTAGTTTGTACAGAATAACCAACGGGACATCAAACTTGCTCATTTGCTGTTTCATCAGCACCGTCGTTACCGTGATTGCATCCTGATTGGTTATGGGATATGCCTCAGGCCATTTACTAAAATAATCTGTTGCGACCAGAATGTATTTGTTCCCCCTTTAAGGATTCCCGTTGGGCCAACAATGACTTCAGGGACGCTCAAGTATTTTGCTACCTCGTTCCGTCGTCATCTGGGCGCCCTTCTCTTCTTGAGTGAAGGAATTGGTTCAAGGTCATTTGGTGCTGGATGCATTGTTCCGATGTCCAGTATTCATTCACCTACACATGAATCTGTCGGACAGAAATTCCCTATCGTAGTTCCATCTTCAGGCAATGTCCACATTTGCTCTACTGGTTCGAGCGGTTTTCAACCTTGAAATCATATTGCTATAATTTCTCCATCCAGCTGGCCAGTTGTCCCTCCGGTGACTTCATGTCTAACAATTTCTTGAGGGCGTCATGATCGGTCCTAATTCGAAAAGTATGACGATAAAGATATTTAAGTGTTGCTCGCGTCGGTGTCTAGCATGAGCCAGCCGTACTATGCAGGAAAAGCCTTTAATTATCTTAATGCTGTATCACAATCCTGATCCCAACGGAAGGTTTTTTTTTTCTGTGGTCTGCCGATATAGAAGTACGGCAATAGTGGCAGATCGCCTGTAGTCCGAACAGAACCCCAGATTTCTGACTTATATACGACGTAGCCCGTAAACTTTTTTATCTCTGTCTCTTTCGTTGAAGGCCAACCTGCCAATGTTCACACTTTGGCTCTAGGGCGAAGAACCAACGGAAACATGCTAGGGTGGTAAGAGTGTCGTAAAAGTCCTGCGGACTGATGGAGGGTTAATCAGCTTTCGACCCTTAATGATGATTGATCGCAGTTTCTCTGGTTGGTTTGGTTGTTATGTTGACTACATCTGGTTGGTGATCGTTCAAGTAGCTTCAATATATAAGGGGTGACTGTTCTTGGGTGAACGAAACTGCTAGTATCCTTTGATATGTTTCAAAAACTGGAGCAAAGCTTCATTGCTCTTCTTAATGCCACTAGTCTTAGATTTGGTTTTTCTTATAAAATCTTAAGTTTATTTTGCGACTTTTCTTCTAATATTTTATGTTCCAAGATATTTTCAGCTCATCTTGCAATTGACAAAACTCTTCGATTAGATTATTTTGCTTTTCATCTATGGTAGGGACAAGGTTTTGTTGATATTATTCATAGTCGTTACAAAATTCTCTAATTTGTCATTTAAAGTTGCTACTAACCTGCCCTTTTTATCTTGTAGCTGATCGGCACCTCTTTTGAAAGTTTCTTTGATAGTCTCTTTCATAGCCAATTCCGTACTTCTAGTTGTTGCCATAAGTAAATTGAGATTATAAATTCTAATTAATTCCAGTTCCAGACAGCAATTTATTACACATGATACAAATGCACCATTAATAAACGTAAAATAATTTTTCAATTTGGGTATCTAATGTTGTAAAGTTGCAAAATTTATAATATTTTCTTTATAACAGTGTCGGCGCAGGAAGTAAAAGATTTAAAGGGTAAGATTTCAAGCCATGCTTAAATATGTATTATTGAATTCAAATATTTTACAGTATGATGCGTTTAAATATATTTGGGTCCAGAATAAGGAGACAATTAGAATTTATTACTGCAAACCATATATATGCTTTGCGTCACTTAAAATTTTCGCTATTTCAACCACATTTTATGTTTATTTCAAATTTTATGGCGTACTTTACAGTCGTAAACACCAAATCTTCACACGTAAACAACATAAACTGATAAATGATTCAATAAAGCAGGTCCCATTCAAGTAAAAGGGGTTGTATTTTAATTTGACCTATTTAGAAGAGCTTTTAAACGCCCTCCTAATACTAAAGGTAACATAAATATAAATGAAGAATAAAAGAAGGACCATAAAAGTTTTATCGCTATAAAGTTCATTAAATTTAATAAAGTAAATCCCGGTTTGTACCTAACGCGTTTTCGGGGTGAATTCCTTATGATACCTATTTCGTCCGTAGGCAAGCGAGCAAAAGTGAAATGAAAATTACTTGAGAGGATAAAAAATTCAATGTTGGACTTGAATATTTTTAGAATACTTAGTCGTTTTATTTTTTTATCCTAATTTCTCGGCATTTTTAAAAACTGCTTACTCTTATTCCAAGGACTGATACCATCTTCATTATTTCTATCATAGTGACGCCTAAAATTTCTTTAATTTCGTTTCAGAAATATTAGTGAGCTTTTACAGAGCTTGCAGTTACCCAGAAGAAAACTGGAAGGATTTCATCGGTTTTTGCTGGCACGTTCCAGTGGGACTTTTTTACTATTTCGATTAAAGTTATTGTAAACGTATTATAAGATTTTGAAGTGGAATTTATGAATTATATTAATTTTCTCTGACTGCCTGCCTCCATAGTCTATATGTGTATATATTGCTGAAACCTCTTGTATTTACCTTTAAAGTAAATCATTAGTTTTTGTTTTCAGATGATGATAAAAATAATACGGTGTTTTTGCGTTGCTATGAACCCTCTCTCACACGAACTGAAATCGATTTCTTTGGGTTCAGTTTCAAACACAGAACACACAAGCACTAAAGATAAACCTTTTGCTGTATGTGTTCAGCTACAAAATAAAGGCTGCTTGATATTCTTAATTGGCAGAAGAGTTCTCTTCTAACTTCTAGATGCAATGCAATACAAATGTCAGAATATTAATTTATTTAAAGGTAAAATATAGCTCACTTCAACTCATCCAACTTGAAAAAGGAGCTAACAAAACAATTTTACAGGAAGCCCGAACTTAACAAGTCTATTTTCAAGCTGTACCATCCACGTTTGCTCAGAGCAAACTGTGCAAGAATTGCATTGAACAATTTCAACGGAGAAAGCGAGTTCCATTAAGAAAAGTCCAAAATCACGATCCAAAGTGCTTTCTCAGACTACAAGCATTTTGTCCAACAAATATATAATTTGGGTAATCATTTCCAGAAACTCAGATTTTACTAATTTACATAGGGTCAAAGGTCAAGTTGATGGCTCAATACTACTGCGATTTGCAGAACAACAAGTCTCAATTACACCACGAGTCCAGCGATCAGAAACTGCTCCAATGATAAGAAAAGCACCTTCAGGAAGCGTCAACCAAAAATATGGAGACAGTTCAGCGTCGAACTATTGGTTGATCTCTAGTCATGTTTTCACAAACATGAGGTTCTTTACTGTAATCCAAAAGCAACTACTCCTTACTAAGAACTATCTGAAGTACATCGTTAAGTCGGTAAGAATACCTTACCACAAACAAGCTCCAATTAGTTTACAAATAATAAGTACAAGTTATATTGCAAACTGGTGGTCACAGTTGACCAGACATAGATTTTTAGATAATGTATTTAGAACAATAAGTTAAATTAATATAGCAATACAGTAACAATGTTGCAAGTAGAAAGCAGGCAGAAAAAATTACCTAATACAAGAATTTGGAATTTCAAAACAGAAGACTGAGCTACATAAAAAAACACACGAGCAGTAACAACTGTTATGTCAACATGAGGAGTAGTATCAGAGCATATATTAAAATGCCTCCGTCTGTAGGAACATCTTTATCAACTGATGAAAAAATTGGTCCTTCTAGGAACATTCTAGGCGGGCAGAAAACTCATGGTAAACTGCATCAGCGACAATAACCGTGGGACTGAAAATCTTGCAAGCACTTTGGCAGAGCTGCATACTGTTCGCATGCAGTAGTGAAATAAAGGAGTAGTTGCTCTTGTGTCAAATGCTGTATGAAATAATAGTTGTTCAAAGCCATTAGTCTTTCATTGTATCATTCATGAACATTCCCGGTGCGGGCAATATTTGGTATCACCTGAATTTCTAAAACCAGTCATACCAATTTCGAAATCAATTATATCCATTGACTAAAATGCCCTACAGACATGGAAACCCCTCAAATTTGTACGAACTCATTTGCCAGGGTTGTTTGAATTACAAGTAGTTACCAAATCACCCTGTAGTCAAACGCCTTGAAATTTCACCAACTTGACATTTCTGTCATTTATTTTTTTAAATATGTAGATTTCTCAATAACACTGATTTTTCCAAACACTAACACTCTGAGATAAATCCCGAGTTTAGCAAAACTCGAAAAGCAAATTTGAAATTTACTTTTCATAGGCCATTTCGAAGGGGAGTTCTCAACAGATACGCCTCTATGAATAACGTAGCTATGAACTGAAATTTGTCAATGGGAGAAAGCCGATACGACGAATGACAGCGAAATGAATCTCTCGACATCGACGACATGTATCAGTAATGTGAATGCAATCTCATGCTATTAACATATACCAACACTCAAGGCGGTCCCCGAGTTTAGCAAAATTTCGAAAAGTATATATGATATTTACTTTTCACAGCTATACCGTTCAACGCACGAAGGCCATTTCGAACTGGGAGTACAGGTACGCTTCTCTAAATAATTTAGATATAAACAATGAACAAACACCCTTTACGCGAGCCCAGGATTAGTATTTACCCTTCAGAAAATTACTGAAGACAATTCCAGCTCCCTTGCCATCCAGCCCCTCAGAATTAACTCAGTTCCTCACGGTAATGCAGTTTTCCTGAAAAAAAAAGAATATCACGTACTGCATCTTATACTCCCCTGTCTTCTACTTCTGAGCTTCTTCGTCATCTTCTCCTTAGCTTAGGTAACGCTGGTTCTTAGGCCGTTTGTATCTGTCGATGAATCTGGGGTTATAGTTGATTAGCTGTCGTAGGTGAAGGTTGGGGGCTGTTTCAGTTTGGCGTAAGCCTGCCTGGACCTCCACTACATTTCTGCAAGCACTGGCTGGTGTCGTTGTATCGCTGAAAATCACCGTGTTACGAACGAACCAGGGTGCGTCGACTGCGAGGCGTAGGCATAGGTTCTCCCGCCTTTGGATGGCCTGCCTGTTGCTCTTGTTGGTGTGTCCCCATACTATTGAAGCGTTGGCAAGATGATTAAAGTCTGGCACGGGCAGCCCTGACTTTGTTACGAGTCTCTCGGACATGCCTCGTGAAAGTCGATGATGACTCCAAGGTATTTGACTTTGTTCTTCCATGGAATTAGTTTGCCGTTGACGGTCAGTGTTCCTGTCGGAACGATCGTGCGTCTTCTCCCATAAACGAATACAGCTTGAGTTTTTTCCTCATTGATAGCTATCTTCCACTGAAGGCACCATTTCGCTAAATCTTTACTGGCTTGCTGCAGACGTCTCAAGGCTGGCTCGAATCTAAAAGATGGCATCCTATGGCCGTGTCGTCTGCGAACTGGGCAATTATAGCGTCGACTGCTCTTGGGATGTCTGCAGTGTAGATTGAAAATAGCATAGGGGAAAGGACTGCTGTTTGGGGAACCCGTTCCTCGGTGGTCCGGTATCCTCACTGCTCCTGTCATATTTCTACTCTTACTCTTCGATGTCTCAAAAAGGAGCCCACTAGCTGGATGATGTTAATTGGAAAGGCTTTTGCTATATCCAGGAAGATGAAGGCTGTTCTTTAACTCCGGTTGAGTCCATCTGAGGCGTATTCTACAAGGCGTAGAACTTGTTGTTCGGTGTCGTGTCGATGTCCGAATCCAAATTATTGGTCTGGAATCACGTTCAGTTCATCTATAGTCTCGATTTGCGAAGATCCTTTCTGCTACTTTAGTCATGGCTGATAGTAGACTAATAGGGCGATAGTTTTGTGGAAAAGTACCGTCCTTATTGGCCTTTGGCAGCATGATAATGTCGGCATACTTCCATCTCTTCGGGTAGCATCTTAGTCTTAGCATTGCATTAATGATGTTTGTTAAGGAAACGACAGCCTTCCTGCTGAACCGTTTGACTATCCTGTTGGTTATATGGTCATGTCCAGGTGTTTGAGTCGTCTGATCTGCTTCCGTACCTCTTCCGGGTCGTGGTCCTGATCGGTGGAATGTCAGAACAATAAATACGTTTTTTAAAAAGTAATAAATAATGATGACCACTTATTAAATTATTATAATACATTCGAAATTTTACATTTACAAAACAAAAAATTCCTCGAAATTAACAAAAACAAACATTCTCCGAATGTCTTAAATGATTAAACTGATACCGATAAATCTCCGTTACTTAATCTCAACATCCCTTTCTAAATAATATTATATTATATTATCCCCATTTGTTGTCAACCATGTTTCATAAATGTATAATTTACCTGACCTACAACCACTATCTCGGAATTTCCTCAGAATTAAGACGACACCTTTCATTATTTTATAGTTTCTTTGTTTCTTTTCCTGATGAAGCCAGACTTGGTGAAACATATGTCAAATTAAAAGTAAATAAAAAGTGAAAATTTAATCAAGTGTTTGTTGTTTTTATGTAATCTTAATAAATAATAATATTAACTGTTTGAAACATAAGGAGGGAACAAGTTAAATAAAATAAAAGGTCGTAAAACTTAGGTTTCCAACAATTATTGGTTTTCAACGGACTCAATAATAAATTGGAATACTAAAGGAACTTGTTTTCTGATGGATATTTGTGCCATATTTTTTTAATGTTTAAGCAATTTGTGCTAAATAACACCAGAAGTCACGAAATCTCTGTATATTTCCAAACATTTCGAGCCTAGGTCACACTCCGTTGTCAATAACAAAGAAAATATGAAAAAAGGTACAATTCTAAAATGTAAAATGGATGTTTGACACTATCTATTGTTTGACTTATGACGACCTAAGAGAACTTAATTTGATAATATACAGGATAGCACAGAAATTCCTAGAGGTCATATAATACTAAAGTTCCTTTCAAATTTGAAGAAAGGCGTTCTTAGGTGCGACTTTGTTATAAGATAGTGCATTTGACAAAAATGCGACCAAAGAATATTGCGGATTCAGTGATCCAATTAAAATCATATGGAAAAACCTAGGAAAAATCTTATGAACTATCCTGATTTTGGGTTGTTCATAAGGACATGGCCATTAGCAATTTCGTCCTTAATCATCGGTAAACAGGATTGAACTCCACGGAGGTAATAGCGATTCAATCGTTTTTAACAAAATTACAGGAGACTCTTTTAGTTTTCGTTTCGTGTTGAGTTCTTCTTTGTGTAATATCAGTGAATTATTTAACGCTATTTTATGACCAAGGTCCCAAGCATGTCCACAAATTTTGGATTTTTCAAATTGTCGTGTTTTAATGTATTATTTTTTGTTAGTTTATTCGAACATTTAGAGGTCTAGAGGTTTCTCCAATATAGAATTTATTACATTTATATTCACAAGGCATTTAATAAGTGTAATTTTTGTATTTGGAGTTGTGCTTTTTAGTTTTGTTTTTGATATAATTGATTCTAGTGTTCTTCTTGTTTTTTTATATCTGTTTCCCACTCTTTTCAGTATTTCTAAGAGACCCTGTATGTAAGGTATAGTTATTGTAGTGATGTTATAATCTTGGAAGTAAGTGTTGCTTGGTGAAGTTTGGTGTTGGTTGTTAGCGATCGTTTGGTATTCGATTTTGTTTAACTCTTTATTAATAAATTATTGGCAGAAAGTTTTTGCTCTTTCATATAGAGATTTGATGATACCTCTTTTTACTGAATTTGGTTGATTAGAGTTAAAATTGAGATAGCTGTTAGTGTGAGTCGGTTTTCTGTAAAATTCTGTTTCAAATGTCGATTCTATTTTAGTTATTAAAATGTCTATGAAATATAGTTTTTATAATTTGTTCAAGTTCTAGTGTAAACTGAATAGTTTGTTCTTTGTTGTTTATGTCGTTAGGTATTTCATGTACGTATTCCCAAATAACGAATATGTGATCAACCACCAAACCAAAGGTTTAATTTGTTTTGAGAAATATGTTTGTTCTTCAAATTTTTCCATAATGTTGCTTAAAGCAGGAGACAGATAGGAACCTCTTGCCTTACTCAAATATTATTTGTACTTTTGTACAAAATGTTAGTAGTTACAGTTTAGAATTCCACCTTTTTTTATAGTTTCTTTGCCATTGACAACGGAGTCTAACTTAGACTTCGAAACGTTTTGGAAATATCAGAAATTTCGTGACTTGTGGTGTTATTTCCCAGAAAGTGTTTAATCACTGAAGGAACTTCTAGCATTTTGTACGAATGCAACATACTTTCAATTGAACCATGATATTTACCAACATGATTTTCGCATGGCCATGGGTTCTGGTCTCTCAGCATTAAGTAAAAAAATTATGAAAAATTATTTTTCAAAAAATAATAAATCTTTAGTCTGGTGGCGTGATATATTCGTTATTTGGGAACACTGTCGTGGAGAGGGACATGTATTATTAAACGACATAAACAGCAAAGAGCATACTATAAAATTGACGTTAGAATTTGTACATTACTAATTACCTTGTTTTCTGAATGATATTTGTGGCATATTTTTCATGTTTAAGTACTTCTTGGGAAATAACACCAGAATTGCAGTATATTCCAAACGTTTCGGGGTCTAGGTCAGATATCAGAAATCAAATAATACATATTGTCAAATATTTTAATTTTACATCTTAGAATTGGGCCTCTTTTATTCATAGTTTCTTAACCATTGACAACGGGGTCTGACCTAGACCCCGAAACGTTTGGAATATACATCAATTTTCGTAACTGTGGTGTTATTTCCCAAGAAGTACTTAAACTAATTACCTTTTGTAGACATATTAATAACAAAAAATGAATCGTCATTCGGAACAGCGGTTTAGAGAAACCTGACTCATACTATCAGATAACTGAATTTCTATAAAGCCACCCAATCACTACATTATAGAGCGAAGCGAAGACAAGTCATCAAATGGGAATAGTTTCAATAAAGAACAAAACAAATATAAAAAGTGTGATGGAAACAATTACCCTACAAAATTCATCAACCACATGACGGTAACAATCTTAACATATATACAGGATATATCAGAAAGACTAAGGAGATTCGGCAACAGATTTAATGTCAAAATAACATTTAAAATAAAATAAAAAAAACACTAAAATCAATTATTTCGACAATAAAACGAACAAACATAACTTAAAAATGAAAAATCACATTTACAAAATTCATTGTGAATGTGATAAATTTTACATTGGAGAAACATTTAGATCTCTAAATGTACGAATAAATGAGCACTATATTTACCTAAAGAAACGACAATTTGGGAAATCTCAAATTTGGGAGCTAGACTATAAAATACAATTTAACAATTCCAGAACCCTGCATAGAAAAGAAAAGAAAACACAACATGAAACGAAAACTAAAAGTTTCTGCCTTAATTCCGTTAAATGAAGACGATTTTATCGCTTGTTCTTCTGTATAATCCAGTCGTATCTGGTGGTCGATAATTAAGGATCTTTATATCGAGTTAATTCATAAAGCCTAGGTACACTGTATAAGAAACAATAAATATCCTTAGTTATTTCAAACGGATAGCTATCAATTTCAAAATTATATTTTATTCAGATTTTAATCTCTTTGACAATGAAGTCAGAATAAGGCTTTGCAACGTTTGGATTTTTTAATTATAGAGTTTTTTCTCTTAATGTGATGTTTTCCAAAAAAAGCAAGGAAAACTAAATTATATTAATTATTCATGGCCGTAAAAAGAAGCCACCTTAAAAACAATCTGGCATTTGCTGGTAGTTGCAATAAAGAATAGAAAATGTTTAAAGCGGCGTATTCGAAGTAAAATGTCAACCTCGATTTCTATGTGACCTGATTCTTTATGAATTGCTGTGCAAACATTTCACTGTATTAGGTTTTTTCGGAGCTAGAAAGACATCATTATTCTTGTTTTCGGTGCGGAAAATTTTAAACTAAAAGTTTGCTTTTCATTTCTCATCACATGATTATGTCAATTGAAAAAAATCGGTTTTTACTTAAGTAGTTTTCATAGACAATTTTTTCTTATTATTAACCTCTTGAGAAGATCTAAATAACTCCACAGCTTACGGTGATGCAGGCACCAAAGAGATCATGGAAACTACGTACACTGTTGTTCTTCAGTGTGGCAAAAAAGACACAGAGAGTCTGAAATTTTGGGTTTAAAGACACCTTCGTGGGTATTTCTTCGTATTAGATAGATTAAAATACTTTGCAGAGAAACCGCCTCCTTTCTAATGCTACTAAAAAATTCAGAACTGCTGTAGCGCTCTGGGAACCTTAACTGATGATATCTACAGGCTCGGGATAAATGGCTAAAAACAATTCTCTTTTTCCTCGACTATTCGAGGGCGTTTGATACCAAACAGCATACTGAACTATTAAAATCGCTCAAATATAGTGGATTAACCATAGAATTGGTAAAGGTTTGCGAGTCTTACATATCAAATAGAAGGTGCTGTTAGATGTTTGGGTTTCGGACGTTCAAGGATGTTAAAGAAAGTAGCACAAGGTTTCTATCCTTGGACCTTTATTATACATAATAGATACCTTTAAATTATCAAAATGTTTGACACATTGCAGAAATCACTGTTATGCTAATGATACGCAAATATAAATATCGTTACCTACTAAAACAATAAAATTGAGCAAAGTGTCAATAGTATAAATGAAAATTCCTTACAACTTGCACTCTTATTAAATCCCACAAATTTATTTTATCATGTTTTTGCATTTAGTGTTGAAACGAAAATATGAGATACAATTAACATTACCTTGTGCAATTGAAAATTAATAAACCTTATACCACATATAAACCAGAAAAAAATATATGTACTGTGTAGTTACTATTATCTTCAATCAAAACCATTGGGTCGATCCAAATTATACTATCACTTCAAGACTTCATCGCCATAAAAACGGAAAGTTTTACCTACTATAAACCATACCTACAATCGTTGCTCCATAACATAACTACCCAATAGGTGGTAAAATATTCACTAGACAACTGAGAGTGAAAATATGGCAAAACTACTCTAACCAACAAATAGCAAAGCGGTAACAATATTTCAATCGGTTGAACTGTTAAAGTGGCTTAATGGCTATTCAGCCAAACGAAAAAAATCCACAGGAAAAAGTATACGGCCTAACGCAGAATCACTCACATCAATGAATACGGCCTATTCAAACATATACGGCCCATGCAATGAAACATGGTCCAATCTTAAGATACATCCGGTCTAATCCGAATAAAATATATAGTCTATTCCTTAGAATATATACGGCCCAGTCCTACAAACCTTAAATATTTCATTGCTACAAGTACAATTTTACTTCAAAATGGCGCTTACACTCACCTTTTAATAAAGGGTTACAACTCAAATCTCAAAAATTTGAGCTGATTTGTTCTTATTCGTACTTTTAAACAATGCCTCCACAAATATCTTTTACTCAAGTCCGCTTCCTTACCGGCAATTAGCGGCATGACCTATTTAACTTGACAACAGCCGAAAAAAGAAGAAAGCATTTCTCTGCTCGATGCTGGACTAAAATTTTCTGCCTTCTTCTTATCATAAACACTAGCACGACGTGGTTGTGAAAAAGTCCGACTATACTTTTCTATCGATTAACCGGTATTCGGAAGAAAACGAAATTAATTCCTAACATTATAAAGCTGACAGTTGTAGAAATTCAACCAGAGAATAGAATACAAGGTACCCAGGAGCTATAAACCCCTAAAGTAGTTCAGTGAATCTACAAAGAACAAGTCCAGCCATGAAACGTTAACATAGTCGACAAGGCATATCTTTCTAAAAAATAAAAAGAGCAGCAGTCATTTGAGACTGAATGATGGAAGCGAAAGCATCTTACGATTTATACTTCCCGTTTCTTGTTATCTCCTGTCTTTGTTTCTATTTCCTTGTGTTATCATTAGTAATGGTTATAAATTAAAATAATTGTCACTATTTTGTTATGATTCAAGTAATTTAAATTTCTGTTAGTGAATGTGTTGAATTATTAATAAGTTGGAGATTAGATCCGATGAATTGTAAATGCTCCAAAAAATTTATCAAAAGGTGTATGAAATTTTCTTTCTGACTTCTGACATATGTTAAGTCCGTAAGGCAATATATCGCAAAGAGAGAATTGGAATTTTTATTAGAAAAGCAAATTTTTGTGCAGGTTTTCTATTTTAATTGTGTGTTATATTAGTTTATTTTCTATATATTATTGATAGTCTATAATATAAAAGAAGAAACTCATAACCTATTTTAACTCATCTATGTTTCTTACACAGTGAACTGAATTGTATTTCAAGTGTGTGGTGTCGGAGTCGAAACAAATGAAATCTCAAGTTATCCAATTCATTCCCTTGCTTATCTATTTTCATATGTGTAAATGTGGCCCGCCGTTAAGAAACTTTCGCTTTAAACGATAAAAAAGGCAGTAACCCATTATCTCATAGATATATTGTGCTTAAATTTTTTACATGCTACAATACTTTACTAGCGTCCATTTCAAAAATAGTTAAAGACTATCTCTTATGACTGCCCAATTATGTTTATCTTGCCGATTTAATCACTTCACTATTTATACCAAATAATTAATTTGGTACTCTTCCATTGTCTAAGAAACATATTTTGCTGTTAAAATCTTAGCAATAATTATCTATAAACTGGTATTGACGTGATGGTATAAGCGAATTGCTGTTGAATTTTACGTCCGAAAATGAATTCAATTTTGCTCTATAAACTGGTGTAATCTCGCATGCATGCGTCTAGTGTTCGATGATTCTGTTGCTGCTGGAACAACAAGACTGAACATGGCTTGGGCACCTTTTTAATACGGCTATTGTGACATAAACTTTATAACAGTATTGTATTGTTAAAGGTTTCTTTCTCGACTTATAGATACAATTTTGATCTCATGAGGTCTTATCGCTTGTTCGCGTATTTATACGCTCAGACTTCAGGTTACTCGAGAGTTCATGCTCATGACAATCAGCAAACTAAAATGGTTAAAGCGTTACATCTGCTTTGAAATTTTATTCAACCTTCAGCACTTAGGATATGATATTTTAATGGAAATATGTAAAAATCATGTGTCAATGTAAATCTTGATTAGATAAGTTAGTAAGGTATAAAGTCCGAGTTTTCTTGACATATTGCTAGTTTATTTATTGAGTACTTAACAAAACGAGAAAAATGAACCAAAATCATGAGTAATTTTGTTTACTTCCTCCCAAACCGTCCCATTATGTGCGTAATTCATTTGTCAAGACGATACGAAAGGACCTATCTCGATGTCTTCGCCGCTATTATTCTAAACGGAGGAAATTTCTATTCATCTGCAAACAATTTTGCGGCGAGCTATCTTTCACTCGAGATGAGATGAAATAGTGAAAAAGAGAATACCCCGCAAAAATTTATGATGATTGCGGTGGGTGGAACGGGGAAGGTGAAATATTAGAATGCGACGACACTAAGGCGGGGCAGTGGTGCTCATTCAAACTTTACGATACGATCAAGGATAGCTCTCACTGGCGCGCTTTCATGGACAAATCGTAATTTAAGCGATTTATTATTTTGTACGGGATGACTGCGGGACGAACCTCTTATATATCACATGTATGTATGTGTGCTGAACGCCAACACGAAACGAAATCAACCGGAGGTCATGGGTTCCATCTTCTTGTATATTTAATTCAATTAACTCCTTGATATTTTTGCACATTTTGTTTTTAAAAACACCAATTAGAAGCACATTACAAGAACATAATATATACAAAAATTAAATGGGCCAGAAGTGTGACATATTTTATTATAGGTAACTTGTGCGTAGTATATACACTATACAGTGAGGACGCGTGGGTTGGAACAAATTCATTTAAAATTTAAGTGTTGTTTTTTTCGAAAAACTCTTGAACCAGTCGGTTTTGTTTTGGACTGCGGTTTTTGTTACTTTGTTACTCGAATACTCGTACAGTATTCGAGTAACTAGAAGCGAAAGCAGAAGGCTACGAGAATTATGCGAACCGACCTGAAGAGGGCAGATGTAACTCTGCCGAAACGTCGTCATTTTACCATCGATCCCGGCAGGGATCAGTTATCAACTACGCGGAATTCCCGGAAACCACCTAAAACATATATATATATATATATATATATATATATATATATATATATATATATAGATATATATATATATATATATATATATATATATATATATATATATATATATATATATATATATATATTGTAATGGAATTAGAATAGCCATAAATCAAAATGAAATGCAATCTATAGAACAGATTCAAAAAGTAGACGGTATATTAGAAGTATATTAGTCATGAAGATGTTGGGTGCCTAACGATCAGTTACATTTATAGGGTAAAACACTAATAAAGTAATTATAATAGAAAATTAATGTCAATAGTTGAAAAGAATCAACTGAGATTCAAGTGTTATAATATAAAAGGCTTAGCAAAACCATTTAATCAATAAAAAGCTGGCACAACTTTTGAATTTCAATCTCGGTAAACATGCCATTCCAACATGTCAGCAAAAATGAACAAAAAATTGTAAATAAAGCTCTTAGCAGATTGGAAAATGGAATATATGTGTAATATGTATTGTAATTAATATGATTTTAATAATATTTAAACTGTAAATACTCACAATTATTTATAAAAGGTAATTGAAAAACTTTGGTCATACATCTTGTAACGAGTATGCACAATATGTGATATAACATAGAAATCATTGTAAATTGCCAGGAAAACATAAAAATCCATGCTAGAGATCTAAAACAATATTAATTAGTAAAAACATATGCAGTTACAACAGTACAAACTTAATTAGCAAGCAAAGCATCATATAGATAGATTTCAGGAATATTAAAATGTCCATAGTTTTAAAAATTGTGAACAAAAATAAAAGAAAATTCTTCCATGAACATTAGAGATGATAAGGAAAAGATTGTTATAACTTAAATTACAATCAATAAAGAATTTGGGGTAAAGTTGTGTAAATCATAATGAAAGTTGAATGACCTTGAAAATTTGATGTCAATTTGTAAACAAATAAAGCATTTATATGAAATTTTACAAGAATTAAAAAAGTCTTAAAATAAAACAAGCTATCAGAAAAATATCATATAATAAGGGAAAAAGAAATTTTTTATTTCTTATGGAAAAACACATGGGATAAATAGAATGAGTGACCGTAAAATAACGTAACAAAACAATTGAAAAAAATCCATTTTTTGAATGAACGGGAAAGATAAACGCAATTTTTCAGTCATTTGATTTAAGATTATTATATAAACTTACGTTTGGTTAGGTAGAGTCTCTTTTAGTTCCTGAATTTGAAGAAAATAAGTAAAAGTGTATGTATGTTTTCTTTGCAATAGCCTCGTTGTTGTTAGTATAGGTAAAGTTAGGTTAAAAAGTGCGGTTATGTGAATTGTCAGAACGTTTACATTGAAATTGAAAAATGGCAGTGTATAAAGGTACACTAGCACCGAACAATTAATGCGGAGTGTATAAGTGACCAACAAAAAGGACAATTATGATGAAATTTTAAATAATAAATGGAGTTTTTCAACAAAGATGGAAAATATTGAATTATTGTTGAGACATATGAAATGGGAAACAATAATAAAATTTAATGGTTATGAATTATAAATAAACCAAAATGGTAAATATTGAATTATGGTAAATAAATATGGAATGAAAACCAATAATAAAATTTAATTGGTACAAATAATACAATAAAAGTTTGAATCGCAAAGGAACAAATATGGAATTAATGGACTTGAATCAAGAAAAGGATTTAAGGTTAGTGAAACAAAAGTTGGCTAAATTTTGTAAATAAAGAGACAAATGATCTGTGTTTATACTAGTTAATTCATTTTAGGAGTAATAAATTTTAATTTTAAAATATAATGATATGAAAAGAGAAATTTCTCACAACATTTAGTAGTTTGAAAGTATTCGTTTGTTTATTATAGAATTGTTGTTTAAATGTGTTGATAATTTATCTTGTTGCTGAATAAAGTTTATAGTTGAAAATTGAGAGTCAAAAGTTGTGTAAAGTTATTTAAATGAGCCAAAAATAGCATTTGAATACATAGAGATTCATCTAAATTCTTTTTAATGAACATAAAAGTTTCAATTCATCAAAAAAAAAAGAATTCAAAAGAAGGTTTTGAATAAAAATATTAATAAAATAGTATCAAAGAAATGTAATAATGAATGAAGCAGTGCAGTTATAGAGAAAATAATAATGTAAGTATCAATTTTAAACTTGGAGCCTGTGGGACCGCCTTGAGGTAAGAGCATGCATACAATTATATAAAACCCTGAGAAAATAACAAACATAATAAATTGATCAAATTAAGTATGATTTAAAAATGATAAGATAAAAATATAATAAATTTAAATAAATCAAAATAATAATTTGAAATCAAAATAAATTGGCACCCAACGTAAAGCAAAGATAAAATAATTAATCATAAAAAAATCAATAAAATAAATATAATATTATAATAACGAAGAATTAAAACAAAATAATTAGCCTAACCAACTTAGGGCTAAGAATTAAAACAAAATAAACTGGCGCCCAACGTAAAGCAAAGATAAAATAAGTAATCATAAAAAAAATCAATAAAATAAATATAATATTATAATAACGAAGAATTAAAACAAAATAAATTAGCCTAACTAACAAAGGGCTCAAATAAAACATAATAATTTGGCGAAACCAACGTGTGGCTCAGAAACAGGCTCTCTCAAATAAAATAAATTGTTGAATTAAAGTAAATGTGTGGATCTGTTGATAATATAAAATTTTAAATTAAAATAAAATTAAAACGATTGGCTAAAGAGCAGAGTCTTTCTTTTATTTTGAAGTTTGAGTTGACAATTTTTAAACAAAATTGGTAATTTAATTTGAATAAGTGTAAATAAAAAGATGCCAAATAAAAGGAAGACAAGGTCACAAAAGGAAAAAACCGAAGAAATCATGGAACACAGTGAAGTTGAAGACATGGAAAGAGAAGGAATAACAAAGGTACAAATCCATCAGGAAGATGAGATGGTAGAAATAGAACAAAGAACTGGTGAAGAGGAAAGTGAACAGGAAGATCAACAAGAAGTAACTGAAGAACAGGAACAAGTAGGAAGTTCTCAACAACAATCGGAGGTTGATTTGAGAAACATTCTAATGAGCATACAAGTGTTAATAGAAGAAAATAGCAAGAAGGTAGAAGATGACATAAATAAGAAGTTTCAATTCATCAAAATAAAAAGAAAAAGAATTCAAAAGAGGGTTTTGAATAAAAATATTAATAAAATGGTATCAAATAAATGTAATAATGAATGAAGCAGAGCAGTTATAAAGAAAATAAAAACGTAGGTATCAATTTTAAACTTGGAGCCTGTGGAACCACCTTGAGGTAAGAGCATGCATACAATTATATAAAACCCTGAGAAAATAACATACATAATTGATATAAATAAAGTATTATATATAAAAAATGATCAAATAAATAATAAAAGTAATAATAAAATAATAATTTGAAATCAAAATAAATTGGCACCCAACGTAAAGCAAAGATAAAATAAGTAATCGTAAAAAAAAATCAATAAAATACTTATAATATTATAATAACGAAGAATTAAAACAAAATATATTAGCCTAACAAAGGGCTCAAATAAACCATTATATATATATATATATATATATATATATATGTTATATCATAATTTATACACACACGTGTTGCTTACTCAGCAAATATCCGTGAGAAGCGTATCATTTACTATTTCGCAATATCATATTACGTTAGCGATATGACAATTCTCAGTATAATCCTGTAGACGCTAAATTGCAGATTTTATCACGTCTTATAAATACTAAATAATTAACGGTCTCGTCGGAGATCATTATAGTAACTTGTGTAAGCCGTAACTCTGCCTGTTTAAAATTTGAAATTTGTATTTAAGTGAAAATATATTTTTTTAAAAAGTTAATTTAAAAGAGTTAATCTAAAATATATATATATATATATATATATATATATATATATATGTGTGTGTGTGTGTGTGTTTTAGGTGGTTTTCGGGAATTCATCCGCGTAGTTGATAACTGATCCCTGCCGGGATCGATGGTAAAATGACGACGTTTCGGTAGAGTCACATCTGCCCTCTTCAGGTCGGTTCGCATAATTCTCGTAGCCTTCTGCTTTCGCTTCTAGTTACTCGAATACTAGAAGTGAAAGCATATATATATATATATATATATATATATATATATATATATATATCGGTTCTGTACTAATTCTGGCTCTTTAGTCCGTTGTCATTTTGATCAGTTTATTGGGTATTAGAATTTCAAATATATATATATATATATATATATATATATAAAATTAATTTCAATATATTGTAAAGAAATTTCCTTGAGCCGGCCCTGGTTTCATTCCAGTACGACACCGATCACTTTTAGGAAAAAAAAAGTTCTCGAAATGACTCGGCAGCTGTATAGTTGAGAGTTGAGGATTGATTGTACGAGAGTTTTCGATTCAAGTTTTATAAAGGAGCCACCCATAATCGCGGCAGTCAGTTAGTGCGACGAAGAGCTTACGTACAAATGTTATTGTGATCAGCAGTTCTGTATAATTTGATGTAAATAAAAGTTCTAGAAAAGTGAAAGTGAATATTAGTATTTAATTGAACCTACGAAATTTATAACAATTTGGTGTCAGAAGTGGGATGAAACCAGGGCCGGCTTAAGGAAATTTCGCTACAATATTATTAAAAAACCGTAGCGTAAAATAAAATATCTATTAATTAATAATTCTCCTTTCGTATAAATTTATTCCAATGTCAAACATTCAAATTACTTGCTCAGTCGTCCAAAATTTTTTTCCCTAAATATTGTATGGAGTTATTTATAATTCGTAAAATCTAAAAGTGGCATTACCTATATCTTGGTCTTTTTGTTGCCAAATAAAAACTCAAAAGTCATATTAATATGAATTACTTCATAATCATTCATTCATTTATTCATTCATTCATTCAAATTCATCAGCTACTTCATAATTATTTTAATCGCATTAATTTGTGCATTTTTTTATGCATTAAGAGATCACTTCTTGTCAGTATTAAGATATGATGGTCAGAAAGTCCTACTACATGATTCGTAATTGCATCTCAAAATTTATTGAGTCCCGGAAAAATGTTGCTCTTAAAATTCATTTAGCAAAAATAGAGGGAGGGAAGTCGTTATCGCAAAATATTACGAAAATGATTACAGAAATCGGAATTAAAAAAAATTCCTAAAAAAGCTACTTCCCGAAGTTCTACCGCCTACAAAAGAAATTTTAAGTTAGAGGCAAAAACGGGCCTAAGAAGGGCGATCTAGATTTCACACACACCAAGAGATTCGTCTCTATGATGAGTATTTAACACATTAAATATGAATAAAAAAAATGGTACTATTTACCACGGCAATAACCGTTTGGTAGGAAAGTGATTCTTCCAACCTTGAAATTTTCATAAAAACGTAGAAAACTGTTAAACTAAATACTAAAGTTTGACTTCCTGAATCTATTTTCAGATAGTTGTACAAAAGATCCCCATTGGAAAAATGAAAAATAAAGGTTTACCCCTTCTTTTGAGAAATTTAAAAATTAACATTCTTTTCAACAATAAATAGAAAAATTTCTTTATTTCAAAATTCTTTAAACAAAAGACGTAAATAATTAAAGAACCTTATGAACCTTATTTTCAGGTAGTTTTAACTGGTAAGAAAATGAAAAGAGGTATTGGAAAAACATATATATTTTTGACTTTTCCATTTTTTAACATTTATAAAGAATTGGAATATCAACTTTTTTAATTTTTTCGACCTGTGACCTGTGACTTTATAAGACTAGACTTATCCAGGGTTTTGTAATTTCCAACTTGCAAAGTCACGTAATTAACAAAAGTCTATATACTAGCTAGACGTCGATATTCATTTAAAATCATAAAATGGCGATTTAAAAATTTCAGAAAAACTCATTTCTCAATGGATTATTGTTTTTACCTTTATATCTCTAAATAGTACCTAATTTTTTTCGTTTCACTGAGAAAATCCCTAGGTGCACGCGAACGATAGATGACCCAATTTAAAATTATAAATGTGGGTGGTAGAGTTCCTAGAGTTAGGAATTATGAGGGAATTTTCTGCTACTTAAGAAGCTTTCTTTAGCTTTGGACATCTGCACTACTTTTCGGCATAATCGTACAAAAGGAACTGTCCTATGTTTTACTATATCGTTTATAACTTTTTCGGCATGTAACATGCTGACTAGATTAGTATATTCATTTCACAAAAGCGTAGTTTATAAAAAATAAGATTTTACGATTAGTGTGTGAATAAAGAAAAAAAATTCTGGTAGCTCCTTTGTACAAATTGCTCGTTTGCTATTGATTTCGGTAGAATAAGCCTGTTTCATTGAAGGCTTGTTTCTTCAATTTCCTCTAAATTTTACAAAGTATTTAAGTAAACTATTAATAGTTATATTTCTGACTATGCAACTTTACCAGTACAAATGTGGACGTTTTATTCCGAAAATTTAAGTTCATATGTATGTAGAAGGAAGCTCAGTTTAATACCACAGTTAAAAACAAAAGTGTTCAATTGCCTTTTCTTGTAAAAATGCCAAATATAGGAAACGATAAGATAATACATGTAATTTAACTGGTTTATGTAAAAATTAGTCTAGCATTAATTTTATGCAAATTGTCAGGAAATAGGTGCATCAATTTCTTACGGTTTGTTGTGCTTTTTCAAAAGTAAATGGCTAAGATCAATAAGTGCGGAAGTTTTTCAGAGTGTGTGGATAATTTTTTTTTAAATTGTTCCAAAAATAATCATTTTTAAAGAATAATAGAAAACTAATTTAATCGTAGATAATTTCGGATAATCAAAACTAATATATTTGTTCCGTACAATTTCTTACAGCCATCTTAAACAAATATTTATCAAGTCCGCAATATACCTATACCTATAATATGTGTCAAACATTTCGGTCCTAAATTTATATTTTGTTACAATTTCCAATGAACCTAAACAACTAAAGCATAGTATTTTATGAATATAGGTACAGACTTTCATTCTCACGTGTGGGAAAAATAAATTAAATTGATCAGTTCATATAAAAACTAGATTCATATAGACAACCACGAAAAAATGTTTACTTACCGATATACACCCTCACTGTAATTTTTGAATATACATACAAACTTTTACTGTTCACACTTAATGCAATGGTCGTTTGCATAAAGTACAGTAAAACTAAACTTAGGTACTATTTCGGGTAACTAATAACAATACTGGTAAATTAATAAGGACAACCCTATTATATAAATGTGTCCCTAAAGTATCTCTAAGTACATAAAAATATTCACAGTTATACTTATTTCTGAGAACTTTTAAAATACTTAAGAACTAAGTAACATTATGCAAATTGCAAAGTTATAAATATATATATATATATATATATATATATATATATATATATATATATATGTAGCTCTCTTGATGGTCCGGGTGTTCGTCCGTTGAAAGTTTTGTCCCTGTAAAGGAACGGTCGCCTGACGTTTCGCCAAAATCTCATAAGGCTTTTCCTCTTCTTCCAACACGAAGGGTGGCTGCAGGTTCGGACATTTCCGGACTACTTCGTATCCGAGATCGTCGGCTAGGTCGTTCTCCGCTTGGTCTGCTCTCCGTGGCGTCTGAAGTGGAAGTGACCTCCGATATGTGCGCGCCGCTATTTATGCTGAGTTCCGTATCCCCATGAGGATACGTAGACGATATCTTGATAGTGTGGCCTCATGGGGATACGAAACTCAGCAATTTCCTACACCTGGCAAAATCTCTACACGAAAGGATCCAATTCACCATGGAGATGGAAGAAGATGGATGCCTTTCTTTTCTGGACATCTACTTAAAAAGGACAACAACAGGGAAGCTAGAACCACAGTCTATCTAAAGCCGACACACACAGACAGATACCTTAATGCTAAATCCCACCATCATCCCTCCCAAATACAAGCAGTAGCAAATACACTTATCTGCAGGTCACGACGCATTGCAGACGCCAAACGCAAACAAGGGGAATTAAACACCATCTCACAGACCTTGAGGAGGAATGGCTACAGCAACAACACCATACGACAAGCCCTACCAAGGCACGAAGAAACCCCACAAGACCCCCCAAAGGCAGCGACCACCCTTCCGTACGTACAAGGAGTGACAGATCGGATCGGAAGAATCCTTAAGAAAAGCAACATCAAAACTTCCTACAAACCTCATAAGACGATAAAAAGCATTCTAGGCAATCCCAAAGACCAACGTCCACTAGAGAGTCAAGGAGTCTACAAGATACCTTGCGGCGGATGCGAGCAAGCATATGTAGTATCGAAGCCCGAATCGAAGAGCACAAACTCAGCATAGAATCAACTTTGAGGGCTCTAAGCATCTGGCAACAGAAAACAACTTCAAAAGAAGGAACAATTAGGGAAGCTATAAAAATTGAAAAGGAAGGAGAAA
This sequence comes from Octodonta nipae, assembly GCA_034190945.1. NCBI lineage: Eukaryota > Metazoa > Arthropoda > Insecta > Coleoptera > Chrysomelidae > Octodonta > Octodonta nipae. Next base: position 47,164,916 of record CM067224.1, on the reverse strand, counting down.
TCAATAACCGTAACGAAGCTCTACACCTGCATCAAGCGTGGAAGAACATCTTACGGGAAAAGAAAAACAAATTAAAAGAGAGCGCAACAATACCACAACGTTGCATTCCGTTACTCGTAGCTAACTATCAGGACGCCAACCCTTCTAACGAACATCTGCGGCCGCCATCGGTACAAACATAACCACGTCATCGGTACAATTTGCGACAACGCAATGGTGTCACCCAATCAAAACAAACGGCACCGCCCCCTCAACACAATCGGAGGCGGGGCAAAGAAATAGGGGGACTCGGGAGAGCATAAATAGCGGCGCGCACATATCGGAGCTCACTTCCACTTCAGACGCCACGGAGAGCGGACCAAGCGAAGAACGACCTGGCCGACGATCTCGGATACGAAGTAGTCCGGAAAGGTCCGAACATGCAGCCGCCCTTCGTGTTGGAAGAAGAGGAAAAGCCTTATGAAAATGCCAAGTGAGATTTTGGCGAAACGTCAGGCGACCGTTCCTTTACAGGGACAAAACTTTCAACGGACGAACACCCGGACCATCAAGAGAGCTACACATAGTTCCGTCCGTGCCAACTTGTTTTCAGACATTGTACACCTCTACGGGGAGGAGACACTCAAATCCATCAAGCTCTACGAAAAGCTTAGGAGAAGAAAAACCACATTCCTGTGCGATCTCCATTTCCTGATAAAATGCAGAGACGAAAATCTCCTTCCATCTTTCACCAAGCTTTCCTACCACACCCATAGTAAGAAAACCGACACTATCCTCAACAATGCCAGAAGAGGGCTACTGCGCGAGGAAATACAACGGGCAAGACGACACTTAGCCATGACCGAGAGGGATCTACTGACTTCACACTTGCAACTCAGCAACACCCTCTACGGACTAATCTTGATGTCAACAGAACAACTAATTTTCTTTCGAACAGAAACAGACAAAGAACTCAAAACATTGAAAACAACGTCGAACTACCTATTCTCGAAACATTATCTTTCATACTCGCAGACAAAGACATAAAACTAAAGATTTGTTAAAACATTGTAAAAACCCCTTCTCAAGACGAAATTCCCATTATACTGCAACATTACCACTGCGGCAAAAATAACCTACACCGTGGAATCAATGAGACTATTCGACGTATTCGGGAAAAGTATAACTGGACTGGACTAATCAAAAGTGTAGAGCAATTTATCAAAAACTTAAGTGCTCCTTTTGTCATAATCGAAACACCAAAAACACCCTTCGAACGTATCAACATTGATATTTTCGAATATCAAACGAGAAACTACGCACTGACTATTAGGGATGAACTAACCAAATTTACTCAAGCTTACCATATTGGTGACAAAACAGCTAATACAGTCGTAAACACCCTCTTAGTATTTTTCCAATATTACGGTACCCCACTTCGCATCCATTGCGACTATGGACGTGAATTTGACAATACTCTAATAAGGGACCTGTGCGAACTATATGACGTAAAGTTATCCTTTTCAAGCGTCCACCATCCCGAATCAAACGGTTCTATCGAAAGGTTTCACGCGACTTTAGCGGAAATGATAAGGGCAAATACAGCCGAACATCCGAACGAACATCCATTCAACGTCCTCCCCTACGCAGTTATCTGCTACAACAATACTAAAAACAAGACTACCGGTTTTACGCCGTACGAACTAATTTTCAGGCACATCTCTAGTAGACCTCCGGAAACAATATACGATCAGGAAAAACTCATTTCCTAATACGTTAGGGACCTCAATAATAGAATGAATAACTAGTTTAGACTTGCCCGCGCAAAAACCGACCAACAAAAACAAAAATCTAAAGTTAGATTTGACAAACATGTTTCAACTAACCAACCAGAATACAAAGTAGTCGACAAAGTTTACGTGAAAGAGTCTCAGATTAAAAGCAAATCTGAAAACAAATTCAATGGACCTTTTACAGACTAACCAAATTAGTAAAATTAACTTTGACAGACTAAAACCCTATTTTGAATGAATCCCTTCTTTTCAGATTCTGTGGACTGTTTTCAGTCGTGAACCTCCAACAATACTCTCTTACACCCGTTAACAATACAAAACGACAAATGGACAGTTCTTGTCTTCAAAGACTTCAGCCCTTTCAGAAGTGCTATTTCAAATAACGACGCCATACTAAACCGAATTAAGACAATTAACGAAAACACAACTAATACTAAATCATTTAAACCAAAAATGCAAACACATGTTAGCTTCTTGAAACAAATTTCTAAATCCTTTAACTCTAAATATACGGACATCTTCGCTGACACTCAAACTTACCCTACTAACAGAAGAACACGCGGACTTATTAACGGACTGGGATCAGTTTGGAAACAGATGGTGAACACATAAATGATTGTATAACTAAAATTACTAAAAACCAACACCAAATTCAAGACTTAGTAAAGAAACAAATATCTGTAACAACCTCAGTCATAACGAGCCTCAACAACACTTTACAAAAATTTCAGTCCGAGGAGAAACTATATCGAATAACATTGAAAACATAAGGCAGTCAATTTTATACATTTCAAATGATCTTGATTTTCATGAATTTCAAATCAATATCTTAGATCTGTGTGAAAGCCTAATGGAGAGTTACATATTTATTGAAAATACTCTAGATGATGTTCTAACTGCCCGCTTAAAAATTTTACATAGTTCGATCATAACCCCAGTAGATATGGTCGATTCCCATCAAAAGATTTCTCAGTCAGTACTCGAAAATAATTTACCACTTCCTATTTACATTTCAAATGCTGCTCAGTACATTGATTTGATAGAATTGGAAGCTTTTGAAATCAACACCAAAATCATTTTTGTACTCAAAATTCCTTTAGTTTATCCTGAGATTTACACCCTTTACCACCTTTATCCGATCCGATTTTGGACGATCGAACAGGGTTCCATCATGTACTTTCAATAAAGACTAAATTTATCGCGAGAGATGACGATTCGTTATTATACACATCCTTCCTTTAACTAAACATCATAGGATTTGTTCCAAAGCCATATCACATCCAATAGACAAAGGTGCCATCTGCGAAGGTCAGCTTCTCAGACAGCCAGCCACACTTCCAGCAACCTGCAAAACTTCCATATTATATGCAAAAGAATATAATATAGAAGAGATCGACATAATTTCCAGACAACTACTCATAGCCATCAAATGTAAGGGTCAAGAACTTCCTAACACGTTCAAAACATCACTTATAGGAACCACCCAGTGGACATTCCTTTCAACTGCTGCAACGGCATGCCAGCTGCCAAGGAAATACCAAATTTAACACTCCTACATTTGCCAGAATTAGACCTAGATGTTGCCAACCATAAGCTTACCCAATATTCTATGGAACTGGAAAAGCTAATGAAACAACCACCATTAGAAAAACATATGTTCTGGCTTACAATCACAACAGTCACGTTAATATTAATTGTGATTATACCCCTCACAGTGAAGTCAATCCAGAAGAGGTTCAAGAAGACCACTATACCCAGCTCCGCTGTCCAGCACACGTCCCCTACAGCACCATCAAAGCCTAAGTCCAAAGGAAAGCTACACAGCCTCCTGAGTCCAACCGACGATATGGAACTCCACAACCTAGCATAAAAGTTGATGCTGTACCATCAACTTTTTTATATGGATGGGAGTTGTTATATAAGTTTATACTATGATTTTAGCATGAACTTATATCGCAACGACAATACAACATTCCCAGCTGAGTCAGCGACACGTGCCGATTCAGCATTCATTAGGTTATATATTGTAAAATCTCTCTTGTTTGTTATTCATTATTACTCAGTAACTCTGTCACTTTATATCTTTATTTTTCAATTGTATTTAAAAGTTATTATTTTGTTTGTTATTAATAAAAATCTTTTTTTAAAAACTCAATTTTGAGAAGTGTGATATAACATATATATATATATAATTTTTCAGGTATTTATATTTGCAAGTGCTTAAGTTTTCCAGGCACAGGCTAAATGCGATAAAAAGAAAATGATGCCAATTTCTGAAGGCCACGCCCAACTTTTAATTATTTTTATAAGGGTACTAGAATTCATTTTTGTTCAGAGCACATGCGAAATAACATGAATATATTTGAAAAAATACTGCTATTTTTTATATATATTAATTATTTTAGTTATGAAAGCCACACCCAACACTTCTGGCTTTTGTTATATGATCTTATAATAACCTTCTTTAGCCGTATGCCAAAAGCCATGAAAAACAAAATGGTGGCAATTTTCACATATTTTGCTGCAAGTTTACTAATTTTTTTAGTATGAAGGCCACACCCGACGCTTATGGCATTTTCCATAACGGATTCTTACTTTTAAAGTTAATATTGCACTTAATTTCATTCACGAGAAAATGACGGAAAAACGTTGAAATTTTCCGCAAAATTTTCCGGTCCTTAACCTTACTTAGCAACTAACAAACCTTATGGCAATTTTTTTATGGACCACTCGCTATGTCAACTTTCATACTTCCAATGCCCAGAAGCGAGAAAATCAGGGCACATTGTAACGTTTTCTTACAGGATCTCGCCCTGATTTAAACCCTTTAGCCACAGATGACATTTCTGGCTACGCCTTTTTTTGCTTGATTGCATCATAGCTTTCGATTGGTCAAAAACGTGTTTTTTTTTTGGAAAATGGAAAACGACTCTTTCCTATGTTAGCCATACTATTTTCCCGCAAATTTTGCGTCATTGTATTCAACAATAACACACTTTTCAACCACCACCGAGCCAGAAGCGAGAAAATAGTGGACCAAAATCTGTCACCAGCTGACGGTCTAAAATGACGGTCTAAAACGCAAATCCCAAAAAGTGATGTTAAGAGAGATCGTGCCGTAAGGATAATATAAAATTACAATAAGTCACAGAACCGTCAAATGCATTATGTGGAGGTAAAAATCAGAACAAAATTTGAGTTGGTTATTTACTCTGCTTAGGTTATTCAAGACCTCGTTACTAAATTTTTGTAAGAAATTCGTATTCTTCTAAAATTATATAATTCATAACTGAATATTAAATCGAGGCTAGCAGAATATTTTTATTCCAAATCATTAAATGTTTATAGAAACATTCAAATAGCTAGTAGTTATCAATTTGATGGGGTGATGATCCTTTATTTACTCAGTGCATTTGTCATGTTCAAAAATGAGCAGTTCGATTAAAAAGCAAATAGATGATTTATGAAAATACATCAATCCATAATTAATAAAACAGGTAATATGTTCTGCGTACAGTATTTCCATGCTTTTAATTAAAATTTAGCATTTTGTTACAACTCTATAATAAAAGTTAATTGACTTTATCGATTTTGTTCAACGATCTAGTGGGCGAAAATGAAATACGCCGGAAGCAACAGCATGTTAACTTGCAATGAAAAATGCAGTAGTACGATGCAATACGTCATTGTTTATTTAACGACCATTATAGCGGATTATCATATTTTCTAATTTTTGAAAATACTGTTGACGGAAACATCGGTATGTTATATTTTGTATGCATTTGTGAAAACTCTTCTTGTGTTTTAGTACTCTATTTTGAGTGTTTCGATATTGAAAATGATTTAATTGTTGTGAATACCTAATGTGGTATATTTTTAAAGGGAACTTTTTTATCATTATACTTTTGAGTTATTTTTAATGCATATTAAACAATAACTAGAGAGTGGAGGAGTTTTCATCAATTTACGGGAAAATATAGTGAGTTTGGCTTATTTTTTATTCACTTCAAGGAAATACTTAGGTTAAAAAGAGTGTTAAAAAATCTGTTTTATTGATATTTATGTATGGCTAGCATACGGAACTGTACCTCAGATGGGTACACAAGCCCACGCAATGAAACCGATGTAACTTGATGATTCTCGGGAAACAAAGAATCGACTAAAATACACATAGCAGCATATATCTGCCGATCACTATAAAATCTCACTACAATGCAGTGCAGCAGAAATCAAATTCAGAGGGTCAGTTTGGTCTCGAGCAGAGATTAGTACAGTTCGCTCAGAAAATGTACTTATCAATTTCATTCTTCGAGGAGAACTCTAATAGGAAGTGTATCTGAAAAGCTTTGGACATCCGCAAGCACCCTAATTAAATTCAGGCCAGGAAGCGCTTATAAACTTGTCAGAGCACGAACTGTTCTTGTTACGAAAATGAAAACATCCAAATACAACAAAAAAAGCTGTCCAACAGTGAAGACAATAAGAATCTGCATTTCTACAAGAAAAGTTTCTCGAACAAAATAGCACGCAACTAATTAATACAATGGTGACTTGTATGCTAGAAATAGGCGGAACACAACAGCGAAACCAACAACAAACTAAGCAAGAAAAGAAAGGCGTTCATACAAACGAACGGAATGGGAAAGGACAACAGATATCCAACATGTAGATTATACCGAACTGTGTAGCAGCATTAGAAAGAAGATGGCAGAATCGCAGAACACATCAAACACCACAAAGAGAAACAAATACTCTCTGTGATGGAAAATCTAAAAAGCTATAAGAACCCCAAAAACCATATACGACAGCAGAAAGATACGAAATAATGGAGCATGTCACCAAATCCTATATGAACCTATTTAAAGCTCCTGTAACTCTTTAAATACAGATGACGGAATAAGAAACACCAAAAGTTCTCGTGGAAGAAGTGAAGATAGCGTTCAGGACATGAAGAAGGATAAGACAACTGGGAACGATAATGTAATGATCAAGCTACTAAAATATTGTTATATACTCACTGGATTCAATTAAAATTTAAAAACCAATATTTATTCTCACTTTCTACAAACTTTTATTTAAATGAAATATTCACAACATCTGATTTAAATCTCTAAATAATAACACGAAATACACTCTGCACAATAACTAACGGCCTGCTGTGATGATGATCCGCTCCTTTTAAAATCAACTTCGAATCCTCTCGTACAATTCAGTTTCAATTTGACTGTTGTCAAGTTATTTCGAGATAAGTTTTTTTTTCCAGCGCAACCTTCTAGCTCTTCTTTTTTTCTATCCCAGAGATTGATGTTTCACGGATTGAAACCAGGGAATAGATTTTTATAACACTGCCCTTCCTTTAATTCTGATCGTCCCGATCAGAAACATCCTCTCCATGGTAGGGAGCGAGTCGGTCTAAATACACCCCTTCAACTTAGCCCTGGGGTTTCGACGGATCCGGTAGACGACATCATTGAGCCTTTTGACCACCTCGTATGAACCATCCCAGGCGGGTGTAAGCTTTGGACATTTACCCTTGCTACAGCCAGACTTTGTCCCTCTCTATTATGTACGGCTGAGCGATATGCCAACAGGAATAGGGGAATATGCTCATCCCAATCACGCTGGTTGTTGCTGACGACCTTGGATAGGTGCAGTAACAAGGTCCTGTTGAATCTTTCCACCATTCCGTCTGACTGTGGGTGCAATGGTGGTGTTTTCGTTTTCCTGATCGAAGTTACGCCCCTGGTCTGAATGTAGTTCCATCGGGACGCCATACCTGCTGAATAGCTGTTCTACTAGCACCGTCGCTACCGTGGTTGCCTCTTGGTTGGGTATCGCATTTGCCTCAGGCCATTTGCTGAAGTAATCCATTGCGACTATAATGTATTTGTTCCCCCTCTCTGACTCGAGAAACGGACCGGCGACATCGATGGCAATTCTCTCAAATGGGACGCCCACATTGTTCTGCTGCATTCTGCACTTGGTCCGGGTCTTCGGGCCCTTAGTGGCTGCACAGTACCTTTTTCTTAGGATCTACCAGTTGCGACTTGATTTCACGGCCATCGGTGTTTTCTCAAACTCGCTTGAGCATTCCTCTTAGAGAGTCCCATTGGGCCCATAACGATTTCAGCACGCCCGAGTATCTAGCTACCTCGTCCCATCGTGGCCTGGGTGCCCCTCTCGTTTTGAGTGACAAGATTGATTCGATGTCTGGATCAGCCATTTGGTCCTGGATGCAATGTTCCGCTGTCCAGTCTTCTTTGGCCTGCCTGCACTCGGAGCTGTCTGATGGAGATAACCTCTCGCTGTTCTGTCTTCAGACAATGTCCGCATTCTGCTCTACTGGGTCTTCTGGATAGGGCATCGGAATTATTGTGCAAACTGCCGGCACGGTGTTCCACCTTGAAATCGTATTGCTGTAATTTCTTCATCCATCTGGCCAGTTGTCCTTTCGGTGTCTTCATGTCCAGCAGCGATTTGAGGACGGCATGATCTGTTCGGATTAAGAAATGACGACTATAGAGGTATTTGTGGAAATGGTCTACAGCCCTTATTAATGCAATAAGTCTGGTGACGCAATAATTTCTTTCCGGTTTCGAGAATCCACGCCTGTAGTACTCGATCACCCTCTCTTCGCCATCTTGCAACTGGTATAGGACGGCCCCCAAAACTGTGTTGCTGGCGGCGGTGTCTAAAATGAACTTGCCGGACTGTGTAGGAACGGCTAGGATTGGGATAGAACATAGTGCTGCCTTCAGTCGCCTGAATTATGTTTCTCAATCCTGATTCCAACGGAAGGTCTCTTTCTCAGTGGTCTGCCGATGTAGAAGCGCGGAAATGGTGACAAACCCCTCAACAAATCGACTGTAGTAGGAACAGAGGCCCAAGAAGCTTTGGAGTTCATGCTTGTCTCTTGGGACTGGCCAATCACGGATGGCTTTTATCTTGTCCACATTGGTGTGGATTCCTGACTCGAAACGACGTGGCCTAAAAACTCTACTTCTTTTTAGAACAAGGAACACTTCTTCGGGTTGAGTCCAGGTTGGCGTTATTAATTCTAGAGAATACTTCGCCCCGGTTCTTCAGATGGTCCTCGAATATCTGACCCATGACCAGAATGTCGTCGAGGATACTAAGCACGTCCTCTATGTTAACCCGCTCAGGACATACTCCATTAGCCTCTCGAATGTTGCGGGAGCATTACATTACCCAAAGGGCATGAACGTGAACTGAAACAGCCCTTTACTAGTGGAGAACGCTGTCTTCTCTCTGACGTTTTCGTGTAGACCAACCTGCCAATATCCACTCCTTAGGTTTAGTATGGAGAACAAAGGGGAGCCTGCTAGAGGGGTCAGAGTGTCATCAATTCGGGGTAGTGGATAGTGATAGCTGTCTTTCTTGGTGACGTCATTCAGCTTTCTGTAATCCACCCAAAATCGGGTGGTTCCATCCGCCTTTTTAACTAGAACGACAGGAGCGGATCATGGGCTGATGGATGGCTCAATAACTACATTTTGTAACATGGACTCGATGTTTTCCTCGACTGCCCGTTGTTGCTCCAATGGTAGTCGTCTAGGTGGTATTCTAATGGGCCGAGTCTTATCGGTATCTATTCGGTGCTGGATGATGTTGGTACGACCGGTGGTTCCATCTTGACTGTTAAAAATTTGCCAGTGCTTCGTGATAAACTGCTTGACTTTCTTCTGTTCGTCTGGTGTCAGGTGTGTCAAGTGGTCAGCAAGCTGCTGTAGGAATTCTTTACTTTGCCCTGCCTCCTTCGCCTATGTAGTCATGAGCTGAGTGTACGAGCTCCACCATTCCAACGCACCTCCCAGGATTGATTTCTAGCTGCCCATGAATAATCTGTTCCGTTCGACCGGGAATTCTGGCTGGAGACTTTGCTACACTTTTTATGGAGGTCGATGAGCTGTTAACGGGCCGTGTCAATACAAATTCCTCATTTAGGAACCGAAGAACATCATATCTCGAGTCGAACATAAATCCATGTTGGCTAATTAGGTCCATACCCAATATAAAATCGTCCTCAATATTCGCTACCAGTATTGACATGGACTCGCCGGTGACTGTTCTGAGCTGGATGTTGTTGTTAGATGGCAGAATTTCCGAAGCCCTCAAGACCCTGAACTTGGCAATGGACACAGCGGCGCCGATGTCGATGGTGATGGTAATTACTCTGCCATTGATGGTGCCCCTGATGACTAGGCTGCTATCTCGGCAAAATTCTAGGATGGATACTGTCCTGGGGGCTGGTGGAGGGTTAGTCAGCATTCGGCCCCTTATGCTGACTTATTGGAGTTTCCCTGGTTGGTAAGGTTGTTGGCTACTTCTGGTTGGTGATCGTTCCGGTAGCATTACTCTGCAGTCACGTTGAAAGTGTCCTGTCCGTCCACAGCAGTACCAGTTCTTTGTGACCGTTCTAATAGTTTGTTCAGACCAGCCAGCAGCGCTTGATATGGTGACTCTGGCTCTTCCTGATTAAAGGAAACTGCTCGGACCCTCGGCTTGAACATGTTCATGACGGCCTCTACTTCTAACACCCGAAGTAAAGCTTCATTACTTTTCTTGACGCCAGTTAGTCTTAGATTTCGTTGTACTTCCACATCTCTGATACCGTTTATGAAACTCTGTGTGGCCAATTGATCTTTGGTTTCCTCTGGCAGGTCTGGGTAGGACAAGTGCACTAAACGTCTAACCTCTGCTTCGAATTCTTGAAGGCTCTCTCCGGATTTTTGCATTTTTGTCGTATCTTTTGTCCAGGATGGCGATGATCTTGTCAAAATTGCCTTGTTCATCGAATGGAATGCTTTGGGGGAGTTCTAAGGCCAGACCTCTTAAGGAAGTTACACGAGAGGTAGATTTTTCTTGGTTATCCCATGCATTAGCTGTAGCCACTGCTTCAAATTGCCGTTTATACATGAGCCAAGATGAACTGTCATCAAATGTGGGTGGTTTGCTAACGGAACCTTTGGTACTCATGGGGTTCTGGTATTTTCCACGCTGTAAGTCCTGTTGCATTTTTTGATTTCTGTTTCTACCTTGTTTTGGATGGTACTGATTTTATCTTGTACTTCACTTACTTCACTTTGTACCGTGTTTTTAATGGAACTGATTTCAAATTTCACCTGGCTCTGGATAGAATCGATGTCATCTATTTTGATTTCAAGAGTCTCCAGATTACTTTCATTTCATTTCTTTTATGTCTTATTAAACAATTTGAATTCTTTCATTAACTGTTTTATTAACTTGCGATACTATTTGCATTAATTGTTCAAATTGCAGTTGTCTTTTTTCATCTAATATTTTAGATTCATTTTTTCTGGATAATTCAACTTGTTCTTGTTTCTCTTCAAATACTTTAAAATCATTTTGTCGTTTTTCTTCTAGTATTATAAGTTCATTTCGTCTCTGCTCATCTAATATTTTAAATTCATTTTGTCTTGTTAATTCAAATTTCGAGAATAATCCCTCAATTAAATTTTGTTGTTCACTTTTCAGCGTAGCAACAAGATTTAGTTGTTCGCTTTTCATCGCAGTGAAAAAATTTTCTGATTCTATTTTACGTTTTTCATCAAAAGATTTTACAAACCTTCGTTGAATTTCTTCTTGATGTTGTTTCTCCTTCTTGTGACGTTTTTCTAGACTCTGGGCTATTTTTTCGTCTAGTCCCTCCGTAACGTGCTTGACTATTTTTTTGGTAGTTTCGTCCGTTTTTTCCATGTTTCTGGTTTCCAGAAATCAAATTACGATTTTAACTTAATTGTGCACTTCCGATCACCAAATTTGTTATATGCTCCGTGGGTTCAATTAACATTTAAAAACTAATATCTATTCTCATTTTTTAGAAACTTTTATTTTCATGAAACATTCAAAAAAACTGATTCGAATCTCTAAATAATAACACGAAATACACTCTTCGCAATAACTAACTACCTGCTGTGATGATGGGCCCCTCCTTTTAAAATCAGCATCGAATCCTCTCGTACAATCCAGTATCAATTTTACTGTTGTCGAGTTATTTCGAGATAAGTTTGTTTTCCATCCGAACCTTCTAGCTCTTCTTTTTTCTATACCAGTGATTGATGTTTCACGGAATGAAACCAGGGACGGACTGGATAGATTTTTATACCAATATGCTGGTAGAGCAACACGGAAACGTTCCCATAGTATTAATCCACAAGAACAGTAGTAAGGAAGACATCAGGAATTACTAACCTGTATCAAGTAATCACTAAGATAATACAGAACACACAACAGAACACACAGTAAAATACACTAGACTTAACAAGCTGGATTTTGTACTGGTGTGATCGTGATCACATGCCGACACTAAGGAAAGTAACTAGTCGAACTAACAGCCATTCTCACTGGCCTAATTAGATTACGAGACATGGTTCGATTACATATTACCGAAGGCAGTAATCAATGCCCTGAATGATTAAGGTGTAGATAAGCCTATAACAAGTTGGCCAATATGTACAAGGAAGTCAAAGCGAAAATATTTGAGGACAGCTCATAGTTGAGACAGTGGAGTTAGGCAAGGTGACGCGTGTGACCAAAAAAAACTATTCACTGAACAACATAAATATCAAGAAAACGAAGAAAATGTACAATGAAGTAGTAAACATTCAAGGCACCGTATTAAATAATAAAGCCCTGGAAATATTGGAATAATCTATATTCTGTACATTTTCAAATAATTTACTGTATCTTTAATCTACCCTTCATATCTTTCGTTAGTTGTTTTCTTACTCACTAGCCTATAAACCAGCTATAGTCATAATTACGGATGTAAGTGAAAACAGAAAGAACAGACTTTTGCGCGGGTTCCTCTGCCTTTTTGATTGGACGGCAGAGTTCCGTCGAAATATAAATTATACCGACCTGTAAAACATATCTATAACTTAATCATTTCAATTATCTTATTGTGTTTATTGAAATTCATCTATAAATAGGTTTTCTCTGATGAATTGTAATAAAAATTTTAAGCTGTGATTCAAATATTTGGAAGGAATCGACCCCTACGAGTCGTACTTTCTTCTCTTTTCTCTCTTCTCTCTTCTCTGTCTCTCTTCTCTCCTCTCGGCTTGAGCGTCAAACTGTGGAACGTGGGGTTGGAATGTTTGTCATCATTGGTGGAAGACGGTTTTTTACCTTAATTATCGCGATGTAGAAGTGTTACCGTTTCCTTAATACTTTATTACCATATCTTCTATTTACTAAATAATTTCAGGCAATCCTTAACTTACGTGATTTTTCGAATAATTTTTTTATGCATTTTTATGTAGTGCTATAGTCTTCTTTTCAGTTTTTTAATTGATTTGTGTGGGTTAGAGACTCGGTAACCATTCTGAACTGACATTCCAGTGACTTATCTAAGTTCCAAACCGGGGTCGCATTTAGAAATTTGGGGGAGTTCAACAAGTTCAATCAAGGTGTAGCACGTTAATAATTCCTTTTATTTATCTGTTTCCTGTATGTACTGAAATTGGACTGCGTCCGACTAAACTACAGGAATATCACCCATCACAATAGCGGGAGACTATTTACTTCTGTTAACTTATCAGGGAAACTCCACGTGATTCTGTCAACGGCTACCTAGAAGGCTTCAAAACCCTCTAAACCGATTGACCTGGTCTCTCTACAGCTGAGGAACTGGACATTCCGGCCATACCAAGAGTATTCACACAGATAAGTTTAAAATCATCTTTTGTTCAAATCTTGATCAAACTGAACCATTGTAATTAAAATCGATTGTTGTTAGCTTGTTATTATTTTTCTGAATTATAAATATAATTGTCAATTACATTTTGTTTTCAGAGATAATAAAATATCTACTTATTAAAATTCTGTTTCTGTTAAATTTCCCGAATTGAGCTTTTAATTTGTTTTTTAATTTCATTAAAGTATTTTTGTGGTCGAACCTTGTTAACTTGATTAGAATGCTATTACAGCTGTTTGATTTAGTTAAAGTTGGAAATTTCATTTAAGCTGTGAGTACCAATTTTGGGTCTGTATGTCCATTATCATCTTATTTGAGTACAGAAATCTCCACAAATGGTTAGCATACACTGTTTTGGTGTTTGAGATATTACTGACTCTTGTTCTTCATAAAATGCCTCTTTGTTGTTGTCTTCTTTGTCATTTGTGAATGCATGGACTGAAATGAACGAGCAATTGTGTGGTTCGTATATAGCACAGGTCATCATTCACTGATATAACGTTATTATATTGTTGACAAGGCTTTCCGTAATCAAAAAACCCCTTTGGAATTCATGTTTGGTTTGCTGGTTAACGCTGCAGAAAATATAGAACTCGCCAATATTTATCTCATTTTTCCTGTCGATTTCCTGAAATTGAATATTTCAGCACTCATATTCTTTTATCTTTATTGTTGATCCATTGAGTCCTAGACTTATTTTCAGTTTTCACGATAGCATGTGTATTAGGAAAAGAGTTTGGCTTCTCCTTCAATTTTCTTCCACCCACAACTCGACTTAAGCATATTTTAATTCATCGACATCACCAAGATATCACAGTTACAGGCAAATTATTGATTTAAGTTGTTCAGTTTTGCATTTTAAGTATCGGTGGTCTCAGGCTTTGAGGGGAAGGGAACATAAAACTTTATGAATTTCAGAGATATTTGAGTTTTTGATTAATTAAATAAAAATAAACAATTTGAGAATACTCTATGAATGTACATATTTTAATTTCAGTTTTAAACATAACATAAAAATACTAAACACCTGTTAGCTCGACAAAGAGCTCAATTCATCCTGCGAGAATTTCTGCAGCATCTATTCTGTAGAACTACTCAAGCACTAAACTGTAATGAACAATTGTTTCTCTTGCTAGATAACATGTTTTAATTACCAATTTAGATTAAAGATAGTCATGTTAAATGTAAGTACTGAAGACGACATCTCGCTTCCTGCTTTTGTCACGAGCTTTTAACAGCTTAATAAATTCGAAACGGTCTGATGTCGGATGGCACTTTGTGTGTTTTGGTTTTAAAGCAAGAACAGACATCAACTAAATACCCCTTAATGGAAACTGTAAAACATCGTTAGCAGCTATGGACGAGACGTATATGTCCAGCATTACTGTAAAATAATCATTAGTTTTATTGTGTGTGACCGAAAATTAATGAGATTTCGGGTATATGACAAAATGGGAGGTTGAGAATTTTTTTAAGAGAGTGATCCAGAGGGGACTCCAAGTCAAACAATGAGGCACAAATTATGTAGTAATTAAAGAAACTGTCATTGATACGAAGGTACTATGTAAATCTACTCCCAGTATAGGTCATGTAATATTTGTACCATTACTTAAACAGAAAAAAATCCATATGATCACAGAAATCGAGCTAATAAAGATTTTAATATGTTGCAAGTTGTACAATAGATGTGAGATATTGCAAGTACGTATATTGTGGACGATAATACAATGCGACAATATATAATAAAAGTATGTTTTTATCCATTTAAACAATACTTCTTATTATTAGAAAATTCAGTCTGCCCAGGGGGTGTTCTCTCCTAACTTTATTTCTGTAACATACAAGTTTTTGGAATTTGTACTGGAAACAAAGTGTAGTAAAGGCGATTTTGAAAAACTGCCCGGATTACTGGTTGTCTCTTACAGTCAGTCTTCCTATATACAAATATCCGAATTGTTTCAACTCCTAGTCTGGAGTCGTTGTTAATCGCTGTATATAGTATTTATGCGTAATTTCTTGGATTTCCTGGGTGAGATAAACAATTTCTGGTGTTTGCCAAATAAATTCATTTGCCAAATTATTATAAATAACAATTAGTATATTATAAAAGAATATAATAAAGTAATAACGAGCAAAATGCGTGTAGAACTCGCTCGGGATGAGTATCGTCCTAAAGACTTGATGTAAATCATAATATAACGTCTTAATGCTTTCGATTTTCACCAAATCAGTTTTCTGACGCCACAGTCTTCAACAAATATGGGACAATGAATATGTCTTTTTTTATTATTCGGCATAATAGAGGAGATAAGTATAGTTATTTTGTGAAATTTTCATATTGCTACTTATGAGAGTTAAAAGGATACAAAAGGATACATCCTTATGACAGGCAAAAAACAACGAACGGACCGTATAAACCCCAGAACTTGGTCATGAAAATGTTTTAGGTGCTGGAGCTTGGGCACTCGGTATCAGAGTGGAGAGGGAATCACAGAAGCTACTGTTGCTATAACTGGGGAAAATCGCTATAGGTAGGACACTGCAGATGCTATACAAAGACTTTGATGAGAGGGGAGAAGCACACAGGGAAAACGAGTGGTGTCTACTACACACCAAGAAAACGGAATTTATCCCATATATGGATTTAATCAGACAGTATGGATTCATGTTTGATACCAGGTACAAGACCAACCAGTGTTCATATGGTTTCAATAAAAATGTTAGCAAAACCAACCACGAGGATTCCCGGTAGAAGTGTGTTAGATTAGTAGAATCCGAACGTCGTGGATAACCGTGTCATGTTCAATAACAATAAAGGAATTACCGACGGAACCAACTTCTCAAACCTAGTATTAATACGGAAAATGCCTATGCCAAATAGCTACTACCTAGAAAACTACCGCTACGGTAGCAACAAGCAATTGCAGCAGTAAAATATAGGGAGCATTATTGAACCATCCATTAGCCTCTGCTAGTTGAGAAAAATGACTATACCAGCAGATTTATTATTGACTACATGAAGTTGAATGATGTTACCAAGAAAGATAGTTTACGGCTTCCATAGATGGCCCACTCACGACTCTAGCGGGATCAGGTTGGTTTTCAATATTTGACCTAAAATGTGGATACTTTTAAGTTGAGATTCAGAAAAGCGAGAAAGAAAAGTCAGAACCCTAAACCAATAAGGATTGTTTCAGTTAACGGTCATGCCGTATAAAAAACAGAGATACAAACAAATGATGATAAGGTGGAAACAATCCGTCCCAAAAAACTAGCATGAGATAAGGAATCTTTTTGGTCTTTTCTCTATAATAGACGAATTGTAGAAGGATTTGCTACCATTGCTATTCTATTCCATAATATGTTAGCAAAGTTTCGTTGGAACAAGGCGTGCGAAAATGCATTCACAAGATTGAAATCAGCTCTAAGTTCGAGCCCCATTCTAGCTTCCTCAAGAGGACCAAGCAAGTTTATCCTTGACACCGATGCCAGCAATAATGCGTGGTTCTATCATAGGTGAAGGATATAGAATGGATACTGGCTTAAGAGCTAGTAGGGGTTAGTCAGCAATCACCCCGTTATACTTGCTGACTGGCTGTTCCTAGTGGTATAATTGCAGGGATCATCCCTAGTTGGAGATTGGTCAGTTAGTCTCACTTTCCAGTCACGTTGGAAATGCGCTGTACGTCCAGAAGGATCAAAGACGTCCAATTATACTTAGTATCTGACTACTCTCAATTATTTTCTTAATTCCAGATAGTAATTTCTGAAGGGAGGACTATGGCTCTTTCTGATTTACGGAAACATTTTATTTGGAAATGTTTATGATAGCCTTTACTCCCTAAGAGCTTCGTTACTATTCCGTATTCCACAAAGGCTCAGGTGAATTTGAGCTTCTACATCTCTGATACCATTTATAAAAGTTTGCGTAGCTAATTGGGCTTTAATGTCATCTGGTAGGTCTGGATTGGCTAAATATGTTAAACAACTATTGCCTGCTTCAAATTCTTGTATAATCTCCGCAGCTTTTTGTGTTTTGCCAGTAAGTTGCACTTAGTAGACTCGGGTCAGTGATTAATTGTCAAATTTCCTGTTGAGGAGTGAAAATAAATACTTTACAAATAATTATTTTGAAATACAAAATATAGCTGAAACGACCCAAAAAAAAATCAGAAACACAATGTTTATTACAGCAATAAGAATAACCTAATGTGAACAACCATTAATACACATAAAAATTTAAGAGACTTGTGACGTAAGTACGACGGAATAGGCAACTGTTAACGGACCGTGGCCTAATATGCTTAGAGCATGTACTTTCTAGATTCTAGATTCCATCTACTGAAATGCTTTATAGAATTTATAATGCAGCACCTTTCAAAGAAATTGCAAACTTTTCTTGACTATCATAACAGCAAGCTGCAGCTACTTCATGAAATTGTCGTTTGTACATAGGCCAAGATGAATAAATATGAGTATATTAATGATTGAATGGAACCAGTCTGAAGTAAAGAATAACATCAGATGAATTTATTTAAACAGACAGGCGTTTATAGTTCAAAATCCAGAACTAAAGTCATCAATCAAAACATCAAAATTATTAATAAAATACGGCAGAGTATTGAAAAGGTTTGAATGTGTGATAAGAGACAACGTTTGTTTCAATGACATACAAAATAGTTTTAATAGAGTTGAACCGAGAATTGTTTGAATGTTTGTTACCCTTCAGCGACATATGCTTAGCTTCATGAAAGTGTTGAATATTTGTCCGAGAGATTTGAATGTTTGGTATTAGACAACCACTGAAAATAAAAGAAGTTAGAACGAGTGGATCGTTTCTAGTATTGTTATCTCAAGAGATGATGGTGATGAGTGCATTCAATTGCGGTTTCTCTTGGTGTTAGGCGCTGCTTCTATGCATGTACTTCAGGATGCGTGTGTTTAACTGAGGATTGGTTTAACCTCTTCACATACTAGCTAGGCTGAATGCAATCATAATGTTTAATGAGTAAACTCAAAATGTTTTTTCTTTCTCAGAAGATTCAGGCTTTTCTAACCTTTCCTTCAATTCATAAAATGTTAAGTACATGAAGTTTTTTGGCCTATTGAACATCAATCAAGCTTGGGTATACTTATTTCGGATAGAAAGTACAATCTGGTAAGCACTTTTTTATGGAAGTGGTATTTGCCATCGCATGTTGAATATTCTTGTTCCAGAGAAATATAGGATTTTTTTAAAACTTAAGGTATATAAGACTAGCAGCTTATTACTATTACTAGAGGTGGCCCAGTATTCGAAAATTGACCAAAATCACTGTTAAACATTTGAAGATGATATACCTATCTGAATTTACATATTTCCTACATTTATTTCTACTTATTGTGCTTTTTCCGGATTTGGATCGTGTCATTTTTATTTATATACCTAAACGGGCATATATACAAAATTTTCCGGCGTTTCCCCACACTTATAACGGGCTTTTTCAAGAATGAGAAAACAAAACCAATGTTACTTACCTTGCGGCGGCTCCATTCATTTAGTCTTTTTCTCACAAACACACTTTGAGACTTCACTTCTATTAAACTTGTCACACTGACGCACAAATTCTAAATGACTAATAGGTGCGAAGAAATAATAATTGGCCCCTCGAAATTTTTAAGTAAAAGAAGGGTAAGAGGCCCTTAATGGGATTATCTTGGATTGTTTTATGATTGTGATGAACGTATACGTATACAAAAATATCATCACAGTCATAAAAATTTCCAAGATAATTCCATTAAGTGCCTCATACCCTTCTTTTACCTAAAAATTTCGAGCGGCCAATTATTATTTCTTCGTACCTATTAGTTATTTAGAATTTGTGCGTCAGTGTGACAAGTTTAATAAAAGTGAAGTTTCAAAGTGTGATTGTGAGAAGAAGGCTAAATGAATGGAGTCGCCGCAAAGTAAGTAACATTTGTTTTGTTTTTTCTCATCCTTGAAAAAGCCCCTTATAAGTGAGAGCGAAACGCCGGAAAACTTTGTTTACATGCTGGTTTAGGTATATAAATAAATTAATTAGAAAAAATGACGCGGTCCATATCCGGAAAAAGCAGAATCAGCTATGACTCTGGCTGCGAAAACATCCGTTTTCATTTATTTATACTATTATATACTTTTTTTGGGTTCTTATACAAAATAGTTCACTAGCATTATTTATTTTATTTTTTATTTACAATTTGGGTTTCCAACAGGTAGCCTGGACTACCCAATTATAGGAAACCACATGTTACACAATTAGTCCCAGTCACACAAATATTTAATGCAATTACAATGAAAAAGAAAGAGAACAATAAAGATACGAAAAACTACTACTAATAAGCTACTTACATACATGTGTGCTTAAATTTTGAAAACTAAATAGGCCGCTTTTTTTAGTGCATATAAGGAAATGCTGAAAATGTCAATATGCAAGAAATGTAAGTTGTACCTTCTCAGCATCCTGTACAAACAGGAGTTGTAGGAGGAATTAGTATCACACCTTCGACTGTAATATAAATATTTAGTTCTTAAAGTATAGCAAATGCCACAGTTAAAATTGAAGTTATTTGTCATATCAATACAGTCTATTTTATTTTGAACTAATTTATATAGAAATATTACATAAAATATATCACGACGAGTGGAAAGTTAAGACAATTTGTATATTGGCAAATTACATTCATATGTGTTATAACAATATTCTCTGTGAAACCGATAATTTAAATTATTAATGAATTTAATTTGTATTCTTTCTATCCTTTCCACGTATTTTACGTATTGTGGATTCCAGACGAAGGAGTTATAAAGAATAATAAGGCTTTCTTCAGATGAGAAATCTTTAGTGATTCTTAAAATAAATCCTTGGTTGCGAAAGGCCCTGTTAACAATATTCTCAACAACCAAATCAAATAAAAGTTTGGAATCCAATATTATAACAAGGTCTTTGATGTTAGTTACATGCTGTACAATATGAGTGCCAAGTGCGTAGTCAAAAGGAATATTATATCTTAATCTTGAAAATGTGATATGTTTTTCCAGATTTAATACTAATCTATTACAGACACAATAATGCTCAAGTCTAGTTAAATCAACTTGCAAGTTATGACAATCATCTACACTAACTACAGTATGATATACCTTAAGATCATCGGCATATAGTCTATATTTAGAGAACATAAAACATTAGCCTATATCATTAATGAAGATGGAGAAAAGTAGTGGTCCGAGGTGGGACCCTTGGGAAACACCAGACATAACTTTAATGCAATTTGATTGTACATTCCCGACCTGCACGTATTGTAACCTACCTTGCAAGTATGATTTAATGAAAGATAAAAGGGTGCCTTGCACACCGAAATCCCCAAGCTTCCGCATCAGAGTAGCATGATGAACGCCTTGGAGAAATCAGTATACACAACATCCATTTGACAATGGTTATCCATTGCATTGTGTATATCTTGTACATATGGAACCAAGTTAGTAACAACAGAACGAACTCGAAAGAAACCATGTTGACATGGGTCTAATACATTCTTTATTTTAAAAAATAGTTCATTGGTTATAATAGCTTCCAACAGCTTTCCAAATATACATAATAGAGAAATGGGACGATAATTTTTAACTAATTTTTTGTCGCCACTTTTAAAAACTGGGGTTACTAATGCCCTTTTCCAGTAGGCAGGAAAAGTCCCAGTTAGTAATGATTTGTTAAAAATTAAAAAAATGGTAAGACCAAGGAATTTTTACATTTTTTTATAAATGACACTGGGATACCGTCTGGACCAGGGCTTTTATTTACATCTAGAGAGTTAATTTGGTTTAAAACCTCTTCCATTGTGATATGATTAATAGAAAACGAGTTATTACAAGTGAGATCACGATTAGAATCAATTAAGGTCGGTAAAGTTTCAGTTTCATATACAGACGATAAATAACTAGAAAATGCATTACATATATCGAAGTCATTGGTATTCCTCGTATATTAATGTGTTAGGTAAACTCCTATACTTGTTTTTGCTAGCAACATATGACAAAATTTTTTAATGCAACCCTTAATGTTACTTTTAACATTATTGATGTTGTTTTTATAATCAATTTTTAAATTATTTTAAACACATTTTCTTAGATTTGAAAAATTTAGATAATCAGAATCATTTTTAGATATTTTCCATTTTTTGTGCATCTTCGCCTTTTCCTTAATTAAACCTATAGTATCTCGAGAATACCAGATTGGATATTGCCTTTTTATATGTATTTCAGTAATGTTGCTGTTAATTATTCCTCTTAGATTATCATACAGAATTTAAACGCAGCAGTCAACATTATTATTTGAAAAAAGATAAACCCAATCGATAGCCTCAATAGCAGCATTAATTACATTGTAATCAGCAGAGTCAAATTTATATCTTTTATATGGTGATATTTTTTTAAACAATAAATCGTTTTCTAAGTTAATCAAGATCTCAATTGCCTTGTGGTGTCTACCTTCATCTACAAGAGGATGGTTACTTGACACTAACTTAATATCCGGTAAACTGGAAAATAATAAGTCTAAAAACTTACCATGCATATTTGGAACGTCGTTGTACTGGTATAAATTTAAATAGTTAAATGTGTCAACTATAATTTCAGAGGTCGCATTACAAACATTAGCTGAGATGAGAATTTGAGATGTAGAATCATAAGACCACAATATTTCACATGCATTAAAATAACCAATCACCAAAACAGAGTCATTAGAATTTTTTTTCACAATTTTAGAAACATTATCGAGGTAGCACTTAACATTATTGTACGTGGCATATGGGGGCACATAAACACAACAGAGCAACAACTTTTTGTATCCCTCGCATTGAACAGATATCCACAAGCCATCACTTGACCACTCAGGATGCACATCATTATAATTAAGAAAAAATATTTCGCAAAGGATAATAATTTCAATTTACGGTTCCAGTTAATTTCCATGTACTAAGATAAGGCAGATTCAATAAGCAAAATCAAATAACGTTCTGTTCCTAAATACAAAAGAAAATACAAATTTTCGTGTCATTATAATATTATTGAATAAATTAAAAATACAAATACCCTTCGAGAATTCAAAACGTCAATAAAAATCAACGATTTATAAAAAGTCTTGATTTGAATTATTAGGAAATATATGAAATAAGTTTGTCCTCTAGCCGTGGAAAGTTTAATAGCGCTAGTTCTGCTATTATGGAACAGATGGGACAATAACTGGTATTAACGGAAAATGTTGGCCGTTTGATCCAATATTTTTTATTAATAACACTAAAGACCGTTAATCAGCAATTAAAAACTCAAGAATATTGGTTCGCAAACAGAAGGAATAGGTACCGAACTCTTTTGCATTTGCGTATTCATATATAGATTTGAATAAAATACACATATTTAAAATGTTAATTTGTTCATTTTAGATAAAAGTCACCCTGTATTAAGGGCAGGATTTTGCAGAAGTGGTATATCAAATAATAAACTAATATTAAATATAATATTTTTAAACTTTAGTTTTTCCAAAATGCTTTACGGTTATTCAGATATTTCACAGTTACATTAATTTATGTAAAATAATACTTTTTATGTTGACAATTTTTGTAAGTGTTTTGAAATTGAAAATTTTCAAATAATACATTGATAAGTTTCACATTGAATTGAGAAGGTACATTAACCTAACGGCTAATAGTGTTATGATATGTCAAAGTAAAACCAAAATAATCAAATTCGCTATACCGAAGATGGCCGTGAACATTAGAATTATTACAAGATGTCAGATCTAACTATTTATCTTAAATCTCACTACTTGTATTCATATCACGGGGTTTGTAATCTTAGTTAAATTGTATGAAATTATTAGCCGATCAAATATAAACAATATAAATCATACTCTCTTCGAGGTGTCATTCTTTTGTACGCAAGACATTATATATAATATATATTGTTTCTGGTTAATCAGTTGCGCTTCCCACAATTGAATGTCCTCTCAACCAATTCTTTATATATTTGATACATTTCGTTAAATTTGAAGACGCGAGATGTAAAGACCGACATCTAGGATTTTCGGGAAAACTAGCACATAGAGGTTCCGAATCTGGAGCCGTTCCATGTAATTGCTGTTAGCCGTAATTTTCAGGTTAACTTGAAAATTTCCCCGAAAATCCTAGATGTCGGTCTTTACATCTCGCGTCTTCAAATATAAATTATGTTAAAATAATAGAACATATTTAGAAGGAAATGAAACTTTTAAACTTGTGAGTACCAAATAACTGGTTATTATCATATAATTTTTTATACGTGAGATCAGAATAGCGTGACAATGTGTTATAACTTTGGGAACCTATCAAAATTAGTTGGTTTTTTGTTTAATTTAGTTTGTTTTTCGAGTCTTACGATTTTCTCTCCAAGCAATCTGACGGCACTGTTTGGCATTGGCAGTGTGGACGTAAAATATGTTTTTTTTATTTAATTTTATTTTATGAATGAATGTTATAAGAAAATTTAAGCAAAATAAAGAAGTGGGGAAAATGTTACTGAACCGTTTTGTCTTTGCCTATTTATATATAGATTAGAAATAAACAATTATATATGAAATATACATTGGTTCTTTTAATATAGTGGCCAGCGTCTCTGAACAGGAACAGGTTGTGTATATTTTCTTTTAAAATATCTTGGAGTAATGAAAGGGCAATTGAAATTGTTTAATGTCTCTGATAGTTGTATTCTACAGTGGAAAGTTCGTTTAAAATAACTTCAGGTAGGATAAATATGCATTTCTTTAATTATGTACCTGAAACTAAGAAACTAGCAGATCTTTTACCAAGAAGTTGGTAGATTTTGCCAATAAACCAATTTTAGAATAAAAGTTTGACGAAGTTGTTACTTGCAAATAAAATTGTTTCCATCTGGTAAGTTGGGGAATTTTTTTTCATGTGTTAGCAGGTGTCCCTGCAACATGGATTGTTTCAATGATTTCAAACTTTGTAAAAATATTTACTAGTTAAAATTGGACTTGCAAAATACCTGTTTTATACTCATAGTAATAAAACATTCTTAGATGTCCATTCAATGGAAAAAACACTAAAAGAGATTATAATAGATTGATTTTGAGATCTCATTCACTGTTATGAAATTGTTGTTGGAGATTGTATGTTTTAAATACAACACAATACCGTAGAGTAATTTCAGTATGGTTTTGAAACTAACTAACTGTTTGACAATATTATTTCACGTTCATACATAACTGAGGGTCACATAATCTCTGATTTAGTAGTTTTATAATCTCACTTTTCCTAACACGTATTGGATCTACGAAGATGCTCGTTATTAGAAGGTTTAACAATATTTAAATTTGAAGACAGTAAAGTATTACGGAAACTTTCTTTCCTATAAGAAACTTCTTGAAGCAAAAAATGATTTTACTCTCTTCCAAAATTATAACACCATTTGAAATTTGCTCGTTAATTTGTACAATGCTGCTAATAAGTCTCTTGCCGAATACTCCTATGAATTTAACTTGATTAGAAATTGTGAGTTCTTAAAACTTTTCCTAGTTCAGTTTAACTGCGCACAATATGCAGCAAAGCTTCTCGAAAAGAAACGAACTAAAACGTTTCGTTAATAGGTACGAGCACTGGCGCTTTTAAATTTCATTTGGAGTATTCTTTGGACTCTAGTGGAATCGAGGTCAAATTAGAAAATTGAATTTATTCTTTGCGATTGAGGTTTGTGGAAGTGGGTCACTAATTGAAAGGATAATGGATGATAAGCCATTCACTATAATTGGGAAGCACTTGGTCTGGGTTCGGTTTCGAGTGTTTTTTTTTTCAATTTTAGAAATCTGGGATTAGTTCCTAGTTGCGAAAAGGAAACTGAATGCACTTGCATTCAACTTTGATATCAAGAAAAAACTGCGTATCTTATAAAACCGTAGATTAAAAAAATCATCTCGGGTTTATTTCGGAAATTTACGAGGTTTATCGTGAACTCATTATACAGAGTTTTTTGTAGAAGGCACGCCAAATATGAAGGGCAGATAGGTGCGCTCATGTACTATATTATGTAGCTGATAAAACATCTAGATAGTATACGGTTTTTGTTTTTTAATTTAATTTTTTTTTCTAAATTCTTAGATTTTTACCTATAAACTATTGTAACTTTTTTACTTTTCACAATATCTTCACCAAATAAACTTAAATCTAATCTATGATGTTTTATTGCTGTTCTTCATTCGATATTTGACACAAATAATTGGTAGAAAAATTATATGAGTCCACAAATGTCGAAGTTCCATAAAAAAGTAATAAAGTTAGCCGCTTTATCACGTTACAAAAAAAAAAAAAATAAAATAAGAAGCACATCGAGAACTTCTCATGCTTACAAAAACTTCTCTACTTCAACCCCTTTCCAACGATTTATCACACCTATTGGAAATTAATCAGTATCAGAATAAAATTTGACATTGTTACTTACAAGGTGAGAACTACAAAAAATAAAACTTACACCAAATTGCAATAATTTGTTATAAATTTTGTTCAAACCGGCTTCTGTCGCTACGGATGCAATCGCGACACCTTTTTCTGACTCCTACAGTGGTAGTCTCTAGTCGCATTTCATCCCATATTATTTCAAAAGCAATGTTTATTCTTGCTCTTAACTGCTTCTTGATTTTTATTTCTCTCTCATAAACGAGTTGCTTGGCCCGTCTCCTTGGCCTTGGAGGCCAGAGTATAGGGCCAGTTCTCTCAATTCACGCGTTTGGGACTGAATTGTCCAGGAGCTCTCTGACAGTTCGCCTATAATGTGCTGGACAGAATTTATAAATGGCGTTCCTAGGTACGACTTTGTTATAAGATAGCACTTATAAATTCTAAAGACAACTCTTTCAAATTCTTCTAATTTGAAAGCTGTTTAACTATAATACATGATCTTTGGAACTTTTTGTGCTACCTGTATATCTAAAAACAACAAATTTTCTAATGTCAATTTAAATGTCATAAATCAAATTTTCATTTTGCAATTTACATCAATAAATATAAAGCCATTGACAACGAAGTCAGAATAGACTTTGAAACGTTTGGTTTTCCTTCAACATATGTCGTTTTATTTCGAACATAAAAGTAATCAAGAATATGCCACAAACAACGTTTAGAAGACAACACAAAGATTAGTTTCAAATTCAAATTCACTAAAACGTCAGGATGTATAGAAAAAATAAAATCTTGTTATTCAATAAGTTGCTTAAAATTAGAAGCACCTGTTTTTAGTCATAATTAAAAAGTACGTAGTCTGCACATTATATTTAAGTTATAGATCGACAGACTTACGCTTTAATAAAAAAGACTCTTTTTCAGAGGTTTCTGGTTACCAATTTCAAATCTTCAGCTCGAGTTTGCCAAATAAATATATAGGATTTATCACAGCATTTAAACAAAATAATATCCGCCGAAAATAACAACCTAAGTAATTATTGTTTAATTTACTAATATTTGCATTAACATGTTTCTTACTTTTATAATCTCCAAATTACTACTAATAGATTTGTTTCCCTTCAGTTCGAACTGTGCCATTAATTAGAGAACGTATTTCTAGTATATTACATTATTTGTTATTTAAATATGTCTATACTATAACTATAGCTGCTCTTGGAAGCTTTTGAGTAAATTGAATTTGGTCTGTCTGTTATTATCAAAACTGCGGATGTCAAAGTTCCATTCCTCTACTACGAAAATATTCTCTGCACCCTAATCACTTATTAAATTAATTGCATTAAATAAGAAAACTAGGCAATACAATAAATCATAATTTTATTTGGCTCCAGTTACCCCATCTTTGATTTAAATGGGGTTCCCTCTCTTTGTATACATCATAGATCTATATATTACACAGTGTACACCTTCAATGAAACGATTCATTGTTCCATATCAAGAAACCGTTTTACAAGATACCAATCACCATCTCGGTACAAAATGTTTTATTTCCAACTGGAACATCTAACATCTCAATTGTTCATATGATCATTTCGGCCAGAGTCAGAGTGTGAAAGAAAATGATACAAATAAAAATACGGTATAATCGTCATCGAAATGATCCGATATGTGACGATGGGATAATATGCTAATAAAACTAAACTCAATTATGAACTATAAAAGCTATTCAGTAAAAAATATTGAGGAATATTTTATAGACCATTTTAATCGACGTTTTAACTTAAAATAAAATATATGGATTACATAGTCACATGCACTTAGAATTCATAAGTTAAGTTTTTAAGAGGAGAATGAAATTGGAACAAGGTAGGCGCAGTAGGCGGTGTGTACAAGATGGTTAATAATTGTGACGATGTTTAAAATTGTTTCAAACAAATTTTAATGCTAATCGTATGACTTCGTATGACTCTTCATTGGAATACATAAATTTTGATGATGCCTCTCGCCTTGGATACAATGTTCGTATTGATGGTAGAGCGGCGTTTCTTCAAACATATTGTTTCATAAACTTAGATATGAAGGTGATTTTTTTTTCTTGCGCCAAGAATATACTAGCAAATGCTAAAAATTCTGAATTAAAGAGGACTTAAATCTAAGTTATTTTTGGCGATTCTGGTAGTTGTTGGTATGCAGATCAATAAACTGTTTCTCCCGTAGGTAGATCTAAAGTTATTTTAAAGGGCGCTAGTCTTGAAATCTAAAGTTTTCAAAAATTGCTAATGGCATACTGCAGCTGAGGACAGAAGTGTATTTACAACGTAGACAACAGCTAAAATGTGACTGTTTTGAAATTTAGTCCATTTTTGTCCCTTTTATGGATGAAAAGGGGATTTTTGTGAAAAACTGGAAAAACTTTAAATATTTATGTACAAAGAATAGATGCGAGATTTGTCTTGTCAGCATCAAATGTATGTAACAACCCCTTAATTAGTGTAATTTGTGTCTTCATTAATTTTTCAGTAAACATGAATTTGCATATTGTAATTTGATCTCGTCATAGAGCTTCACTGTCAAAATTACTTTAAGGGATTCCCACCCTTAGCGTATCTACTTCCTAGAGATAGCCTGCAGTACATACATTTCGTGCCAAGACTAGAAAGAGAGAGCAATAGAGAGGGTAAGAGGCTATTTCATTAGATTGGCAACAGCATTCAATGAGCTCATTGACTGCACCTACCAATTAAGTGCTCTCTCTTTCTAACCTTGGCGCGACAAAAAGTGTTTTATGATTTCATGAAAATATTTTTTACATAGTTCTTAAATCTCTAAAAGAGCAAATATTGCTACTAAGAATATATTTTTTCATATTTTTTTTTTCATATATTTCTTGGCAAACTGAAATACGAAACTTCTAGCTTGCATTGTAGCTGTAAATATCCATGTCAGTCATGATATTTCTATACGATTTTGACAAATAAATGTAAACAAAGGCAATAGACTGAAAGTATAAATCTACGGTCATAACGTACATATAAGCAAATAGTACCTGCATAAAATTGCTTTATTTTTATTGCATATGTGACATGGCATTTTGAGACTTCGATTGGGATTACTGTTGACAAAAAATGTATAAATACAGTTTTTTCCGTTTTTCTCAAAATGCTTCCATTCTCACCAATTAATAGTTGTAAAAATCGTTTAAGTTTCTAGTTAGCTACATTTTCGTTATTGCAGGTGCTGTAAATACACTTTATTCCTGAGCTATAGAAGAGAAGAAAACGTAGACAAATACATTTTCCACTTTTCCTACCTAATTCTAATCTGCGATTTTTAAATAAATATAAAATTCAAGTCTATAGAGTCCTTTAAGATACCGTCAAGCTCCCTCTAACTCAGAATTTTCAGCATTTAATAAACCGAATAGTACATTGTAAAGTTTTTGTATGATGGAGTAATAACCTAAGTTTCAAAAATTTATTCTTTATGTTATGTCATTTTTTATTCCATTATTTCGTTTTGCTTTTCCAGGAATTCGCTGCAATTAAAAATAAATTCCTTTTCTTTTACTCAGAGCGAATCTTTTGTTACCGAAAATGACTCTAACTCGGAGTTTTTCGTTTGAGTTGCCCATTGAAACAAACTCATCAGCTTAAAACCCATTATGCCTTATTGATAAATTGTGAATAGAAGTAACTCTTTTACGGTCAGAACAAGGCCCAACTTCTTTTCTTATAAATAATATATCTAGAATATTAGCTTAGGGAATCATTGAACGTTATAAGGAGAGTGAGTTGAATTCGTGGTAATTCTAGTGACCTACATTTTGCACAAGAACTCTCCGAATAGAAACCTTACAATTACAAGGACTACCGATAATAAATACGTTAGTACATTCATATCTAATTACTCTGACTGGTAAAATATGTAAAAAATATCTTACTTTCCATATCAAAAACTCAGAATATCATAGACTGAACAGGACTAGGTACTAAGGTATTAGGGCTATGGTCTAGTATTACCAGTGCGTATAAGGTAGGAATATAAAGCAGGCTTAGGTAGAATGGAGAGATAGCTAGTAAGTTCGGGAACAGTTATAGCTGTCGGAATATTCGATATATATATATTCCTCATTCGACTAACTGACAGATATTTTCGAAAATAATAGTTGCCGATTGGAGAAGACAGTAAGGAGTGGCTGTTAGGGCAGCCAATCGGGATAGCAGTAAAAGAATATGATTGATAAAGGTGGATACTCAGAGTAGAGACTAGGGATATGTTTATAGCGTAAGTAGTAGTAGTCGGTAGAGGTACGCAGCAGGAAAAGAACTGAAGATAGGCTTTTGATTGCGGAAGCGGTTACTTTGTGATACTCGATCATATTCATAATTAAAGAAAACAGAATTTAACTTAATTTTATAACACTTTTTAATTTCACTTTACTGTGACTAGTTTTCGCAAGAGGCTATGCCATTACCAAACAAGAGCGAACTGATTTTTGCGTCAAAATGTTACTTTCACTTGCCAAAATCTTGATGGTAGCAGTTCTCGTTTAGTTATAATATTCTATTTTCTTATGAAACGCTAGTAGTTCTATTATTGTGTCAATGGATGATTGTCTACGCTGATTTTGTGAAGAATCGTGTTCTTATGAAATTTCAAAGACAATACATAAATAATATGGCTCCTTTAACATCGTATGTATTTTATATGGCGCTCCTAGGTGGGACTTTGTTGCATTCACCTAAACTGCGATTAAAGCCTTCTAATGTTTCAGAAAATCGATGAGTCATATGTGAAATCCTAGGAAAAACCTTATGAATGTTGCTATAGGGTTGTTTAAAACGATATGGCTATTACTAATTCGTTTCTTGATTAACTTAAAATTTAAGTATAAAACAAGAAGATGCAACCGATTTCTACTTAACAACAAAATACTAAGCGGAGTTATTTAGTTTAACCAAAAAGAAAAGTCTTAAGAGAAAAAAATTAAGCAATGATTTTATTAATAGAGATATTGTAAATTTATGTTTTTAAGACGAAAGCTTTTTAACGCCGACCCACACGTATACATATGAAAATAGATGAAAATGGTAATAAAATGAAAAAAATCAACTTGCATTTGTTTCTAAACTTCGTTCAGAACTACACCACACTACCTGGATCTCGAAGTATCCATATAACTTAGTGTTCTGTGTAAGAAAATGGGACCATGTTATATATTGTCTCCTAGTTTATAGAAAATCAATAAATTATAGCAAATAAACATATCCAATTAATATAGAATACTGTACACAATTTGCTTTTTATTGTAATAAACATTCGAATTCTGTGTTTGCGAGGTCAGTAAAGTTAGCACCGCCATTTTACAGAAACTCAAATTAAAACATATGGGAATTACGAGCTATTTAGGAGCTCTTGATTTTTACCTAAATTGATTTTTGAGCTCAATATTTACTATGGAAAAAGTGCAAAAAACTATTGGCGGTGCTAACTTTACGTATCTCAGAAAAACAAACAAAAAAAATTTGTGAGGCGTCTCAAATTAGGAGCTATTTACGAGCTTTTAATTGACGTATTGAACGTCAACTCCTAAATTTGTCTAAGGGGTAAAAACCACCCCCGAAAAAATATTAAATTTTAATTTTAAATTTAAAATCTATTAAAATTATCTACGATTTACGAGCTCTTTCCTGGTGTAATGCAAATAAACATCTAAAAATGTCTAAGGGCTGAAAACAACCCCCCAAGTATGCAGTTTTTTCGAATTTTATGATTATTAAATTTTGAAAAATACCAGCATGATCTACGATTTACGAGCTTTGCAACGGTATATTACACGACAACATTCAAATTACTGGAAAGGGTGCAAACCACCCCCCAAATTATGGAGTTTTTTCAAATTTTATGATTTATAAATTTTCAAAAATACCAGCATGATCTACGATTTACGAGTTTTCCAACGGTATATTACACGACAACATTCAAATTACTGGAAGGGGTGCAAATCACCCTCCAAATATGAAAATTTTTCAAATTTTATGATTTATAAATTTTAAAAAATACCAGCATGATATACGATTTACGAGCTTTCCAACGGCATGTTACACGACAACATTCAAATTACTGGGAGAGGTTCAAACAACCCACTAAATTTACCAGTTATTCCAAATTATGTAATTTTTTCATTTCAAAAACTGCCGGTCTCATCTACGATTTACGAGCTTTTCAACGGGATATTATACGTTTGCATTCAAGATTTTGGAAAGGATGCAAGTCCCCCCCTCCCCCCAATTATGCAGTTTTTTCAAATTTTATGATTTATAAATTTTGAAAAATATCAGCATGATCTACGATTTACGAGCTTTAAAATCCTACATTAAAATTTTTGGAAAGGGATATTATGTGATTTTGTTCATTTTCAAAACAGCCTAATCTACGATTTAGAAGCTCTTCAAGGATATATAACACTTACTTTCAAATTATTGTAACGAATGCAAACAACCCCCAAATTATGCAATTTTTTCCAAATGTGTAGTTCTTAAATTTAGAAAACTAGCAACATAAATTATGATTTAGTACCTCTTCAATGATACACTGCAGGACCACTTCAAAATCACCTGAAAGTTGCAAGTAACTACCTAAATGACTAATTATATCAAACCGTCAGAGTTTTGAAATGGATGAAAATATTAAATATTATCCTTACTGCGGCAAAGGTTTAGAAATCTAGATTTTACAAATTTTGGAAATGGTGTAAGGTTTAATTATCTACCATGTATAAGCTTTCCAACAATATGTTGAAAAACGACTACTGTTGGTAGTCATTGTTCGGATAAATAATTGTATTATGAATTATAATCTTTTAATTAAGTATTGAATCTAACGAAAAATTGTAACCATCTTTATGGACTACGTGTTGTTACCGTTTCTTCTGGTTTTGTATTCAACTCGCTTTTTCTTCAAAATCTGTTGCTTAAAGTTTTAATAATTACCTCAAAGTTTTTTGTTTCTAATTAACATATTAAAACAGTTGTTTCAAATAGAAATAGCAATATTTTTATGTATTACGAAATGCACAGATTAATTCCAGTCGGCATTTTTCAACCAACCTTCAGAAAATATAAGTCAAATAATATTCTTATTTTTGCCTAACCTTTACCATTTGAAAATGGGCTGAATCTATAATCTATACAAGAAATATAAAACAGGAGTTTGGTATCTGATAGGGCAATGTATTTCGTTCTTATTCTTTCAACTATTATTTTTGTACCCTCAATAATCAGATTATTCATAGCAAACCAAAAATACAAATAGGAAGACATAAAAGATCAAAGGTACTTGAATGAATTAAACAAATGTGTTGTCTCGCCATCTAGGTGCCAATATTCCTACCTGTAACTAATAACTCAGTAAAATTTCCATAGATGGACGATTTCACATTTGAAATTACTGGTTAATGTCATAAAATATATTAGATTTGTTTGTTAAAATGTTTATTGACAATAAATATATAAATAACTACTTCAATATACCTACTTATTGAGAGAAATTCAACGTACTTGAATTTCAAAAAGAAATGTTCTTAAGTCAAATGATAGCGATTAATTGTATAATGAAGTATATTATATATGAGTTTGAACGTAAAGGATGAGTACAGAGTGGCGTATATTACTTATGTGATTCAAGAATTTAAGTAACCCCTGCAATAGAAAATAGCACATTACGAATTTTTTACTGCTTTAATAAAATATATTGCCTCGACTAGAACCAGTGGCACCAATCAAAGATTAGATAACAATTATCAGAGAACTGTTTTCAGTATATTCACATAATCAGTGTATTCAAATTTATTTTTCCATGCTACAGAAAAGGTCATTACAAACAGCGGCAAGAAGGCTTTTTCGAATGTTTCATCAAAATCTAAAATGAAAATTCTTTAATAGGCCAAAAATAACGTTCTAAATTTAGATATTTGAAAATGGACTAGAATAATTATGCAAAATTATTATGGATGGACTAATAAGATGGTAATATCTTTTTCATTACTGAGTATCCTTATTGGCAAAACTACATTACTGGTGTACAAACCCCATAATGAATGAATTAATTGAGAAACAATATTTTGTGAGTTAATCCAGCACTGAAAAATTTAGTTTCCTCATTTCTTGTTTTTTTCTTAAGTATAGGAAATTACAATCTTATTATAATTTGAAAAAAAACGCACAATTGGGTGGTGGTTTGCACCCGTTCCAGTAATTTGAATGTAGTCGTGTAATATACCGTTGGAAAGCTCGAAAATCGTAGATCATGCTGGTATTTTTCAAAATTTATAAATCATAAAATTTGAAAAAAACTGCATAATTGGGGGGTGGTTTGCACCCCTTCCAGTAATTTGAATGTTGTCGTGTAATATACCGTTGGAAAGCTCGTAAATCGTAGATCATGCTGGTATTTTTCAAAATGTATAAATCATAAAATTTGAAAAAAACTGGATAATTGGGGGGTGGTTTGCACCCCTTCCAGTAATTTGAATGTTGTCGTGTAATATACCGTTGGAAAGCTCATAAATCGTAGATCATGCTGGTATTTTTCAAAATTTATAAATCATAAAATTTGAAAAAACTGCATAATTGGGGGGTGGTTTGCAGCCCTTCCAGTAACTTGAATGTTGTCGTGTAATATACCGTTTATAAATCATAAAATTTAAAAAAACTGCATAATTGGGGGGAGGGGGGGACTTGCATCCTTTCCAAAATCTTGAATGCAAACGTATAATATCCCGTTGAAAAGCTCGTAAATCGTAGATGAGACCGGCAGTTTTTGAAATGAAAAAATTACATAATTTGGAATAACTGGTAAATTTAGTGGGTTGTTTGAACCTCTCCCAGTAATTTGAATGTTGTCGTGTAACATGCCGTTGGAAAGCTCGTAAATCGTAGATCATGCTGGTATTTTTTAAAATTTATAAATCATAAAATTCGAAAAAACTGCATACTTGGGGGGTTGTTTTCACCCCTTAGACATTTTTAGATGTTTATGTGCATTACACCAGGAAAGAGCTCGTAAATCGTAGATAATTTTAATAGATTTTAAATTTAAAATTAAAATTCAATATTTTTTCGCGGGTGGTTTTTACCCCTTAGCCAAATTTAGGGGTTGACGTTCAATACGTCAATTAAAAGCTCGTAAATATCTCCTAATTTGAGACGCCTCACACATTTTTTTTGTTTGTTTTTCTGAGATGGCGGTGGTAACTTTACGTAAAGTTAGCACCGCCAATAGTTTTTTGCACTTTTACCATAGTAAATATTGAGCTCAAAAATCAATTTAGGTAAAAATCAAGAGCTCCTAAATAGCTCGTAATTCCCATATGTTTTAATTTGAGTTTCTGTAAAATGGCGGTGCCAACTTTACTGACCTGTGTTTGCGATATTTCAAACTAGAGACTTGAGGTAAATCAGAAGTCAGAACAGCACAAAAAAGATGCAAGATTATGGATGGTAGAGACAAGGATGGCAAACTCCACAAAAAATGTCAACGTTATCAAGGTTAAAGATGGTCGGGACAAGGATGATAGACTTATATGGAGACTAAACTCCCAATGTGTCCAGCTAAAAGTATTAATTAACAAGAAGAGTAGAAGAGTATGATGTAAATTGCTAAATATCGAATAATATTAATGTTAAGCCACCGCTTTTGTCTTTTTTCCTAAATATCTGTGAGATATTCTAAAAACTTTTGGCTTGCTGTTTAAAATCTCTGGCTACATCAGCTCCACCCTAATTTAATACATTTATACGGACACTTGTTTTAATATGCACTAGATTAAACTATATTCTAACAGCTATTTTGAAGAATAGTATGGAGATGCTGTCATATTTAAAAAATATGTCCTTAAAAAATGTTTCCACAATTTCTCTCTGCTTCTGTTTTTTCGGGAAGTATATTTCTTAAGAAACTTTCGCTTCCATCGTCCAATCTCAAATGACTGCCAGTCTTTTCTTATGCTTGTACATAAAGAGCACTGTCTGTACGGCAAAGCCAATCTCACAATCGGCAGGAAATATCTGGGTCTACGATCTACATACCCAAAAGAGAACATTTCATTTTAAAGTTAATTTGAGAAAATTCTCACATTTAGCACTTTCAGCCCCGCATCTTTTTCATTAAAATATTATGTTAAAATGTTTCACAGTTATAAAGATTTGAGTTCAAATTCAATTAAAATAAGTTTCAGTACTGAATTCCAGAAATAATGGCGATCATTAAGTACAGTAGTAGCCAGTCAGAACTAAAAAATGTCAATTAAAGAATTTATATTTCTTATTTATTTTTCAACCAAGAATCCACATGCCTTGAAATTAAAACACATTTTATTGAATACTCTCTTCGAGGTGTCATTCTTTGGTACTCAAGATAATATTTTTTTTTCTGGTCGCCAACCTTCATCAGTTGCGCTTCCCACAACATAGTAGTTATTTATGTATATGATACCATATCGTTAAATATGTAGACGCGTATGCAACTTCTGACCCGAAAACCAATTTCCAGTCGGAACTGCAAGTTAATTTTCGCCCAATGTAAAGAATGTTAAAATTGCCTACAAGAGCGAGTTGCATTTTCCAAAAATGAAACAAGCTTTGGGCTGCATTTCCAATTATATTTAGCACACCTCAAAAAATTGCTTCAAAATTTTATCAAAAATTCTTTCAATATTTTATCGCGAAACGAATTCCGACATCCAGGAGTATCAGAAAAATCTAGCTCACAAATTCATCAGTTGCGCTGCCTTCAACTGTGTGAATTCTCGAATAATAATTTATGTATGTTATATAAGTTAATTCCATCGACTTATATGAATACACCAAGCAACAAGTTCCCAGCTGACTCAGCATAACACGTGTCGTCTCCAGTTACCCACAGACGAACATCCGTGAGAACTGCAAGCGCTGCGACACCTTAGTCAACGTTCTTAGTTTATAAATTATACTTTTTCATTGTAACATCATGCATTATTACTTACAGTTCTGTCTAATTTAGTTTAACACACATTTTGTCTTTTTATTCTTATAAAATATTATATTGTTATTTTCAAGTTTTATATTAAAAGTTAATAATTGTGCAACTATAAATAAAATATTTTTTAAAAAGAAAAATTTTGGAAGTGTAATATAACAAATTGGCGCAGTCAGTAGGATCCGTCTAACGTTACTAGAACACGAGTACTCTAACTGGTAGCGGCGGATTCCTATCCCTCAACGGAACAACGAACCTGGAAGAAGTCCTCGCTGCAATCAAACGTAGAACACGGCGCTTTCAATGTTCCTGTTGATGTAAGTAATGGTGAATCGTCATTCGTTTTAAGTAAATATTATTTGATTTATTTTATTGAACATTTTTAATATTTGATATAATCTATTTGATTTGATTAATATTGATTTATTTTATTATTTGATTTTACATATTTATCAATTTGATTTTTATTTTGAAATATTTGATTCAAATGAAACATTGATTTATTTCATTAACTGATTTATTTTATTCTATTGATATATTTATTTGATTTCTCTTTATTGATATTGGTATATTTGATTTACTTATTTCATTGATTTTTTTATTGGAATAACTGATTTATTTGAGGTTACTATTTTAATTGGTTATCATACTGTTCTATCATTCAAACAATCGTTATTCCCATTAACGTATTCTACAGTTTATTAATTTTCTATACCTTTTAACATTTCATTTTTACACCCTTGTTGCAATTCTTTTATATCGACTAATATAAAAATGGCACAAGTTTCACCAACTCCAATTACCAGCGAAGCCGAGAGATATCGGTTAACGGAAATATTTTCCGTTATACCCGAATTTGAAGGCGACCAAATTTCCTTGGGAACCTTCATAGATGCGTGTGATTGCGCATATAATATGTCTACCGCGGATCAAAAGTATTTATTAGTGATCCATATAAAGAACAAACTCAAAGGGAAAGCGGCGCAGTTAGTTAATTCAAGGAACCCCGGATCGTACCTTGAATTCAAACAACTACTGACATTGCATTTCGGAGATTCTCGTGATCTCTTTTCCTTTATTCACGACTTACAACGTCTGAAACAACTTTCGAACGAGTCCCCACTAACGTTTTACAATAGACTCCAAGTATTGAGGGCGAAAATGCACTCCTGCATCCACAAAACGGCTGGGCAGAACAAAAAGACGCCCAGACCACTTTAGTGGATACAATGGTTATGAACACCTTTCTTACGGGATTAGAACCCCGTTTAGGTCAGGTTATACGTGCCAGTAATCCTAAAGACACACATTCTCGGATTAGAAGAGAGCTTCAACTTTCTTACTTTGAGGATCAGAAAACGAACAAATCTGTTCCTCTCAAACCCAACTTCTAAACACGAAAGCCGACACAACCTCTTAAGTGTCTTCATTGTGATCGATTAGGCCACATAGCCGTAAATTGCCGATTGAAAAATCAAAACAATTCTCAAACATTCAATCAAAACCATAGGCCAAATCCTGTTGGGCCTAACCAACAAACAAGGCCAAACTTCCCCTCAAATAATCCCCCGGTTCAACAAGGACACCAGTTTCGTCCACAAAACTTCCAGAGACCCCCTTTTAGGTCTCAAATGAACCCAAATTATTCTCGTCCTTCTGTTATACAGAATAACCCAAATAACCGTCCTGAAAGGACACATCATTTCAATCAACATCAAAATGATTTTTACTCGCAATATTCGGATTACTATACCGCTAATAACAACACTTACGACTGTGAGGATGATACTCAAAATTATTCAGGTTTTGAAGAAACTTTTGACGATACCCCTGTCTAGCCTTTTAATTGTCACGATTATCAGGATTTTCTAGCGCTTCCGAGCCTAGACCAATCTCCCGATTCAACAACAACTTCGTGCGATGTCGAAACCCAGATTCAAAACCTCAATCTGGACGATTTGAACCCCGACTTGAACTTCCCGGAGCAACTATTTCTTTAAGCCCACTTCTTACTGTGAACTCTAAAAACCTTTACTACATTCTTGACGCTTCTTCTAAATTCAAACTACTTATTGATACCGGAGCTGGTATCTCTATCTTCAAAGAAAATACCGTAAAGAATTTCACCCAAAGATCTCCTGAAAGGGTAACTATTCAAGGTATTACCTACGAAAAAATTCCCATCTCACAATCAACTTTAATCCGCTCCACGTAACCCACATAAATTTTTCATATACGATTTGGACATTGAGTTTGACGGCATACTAGGTTTAGATTTTCTTGAACACTATGAATGCAAAGTTGACTTAAAATCTAAGCAGCTAATAACAAATTTTAAAGCCATCCCCTTAAACAAAGTTCCTGATAACAATCAACACTTGAGTGATGTCCTGACACACCCTATGTTAAGCCAAATATTACTTCACAAACACACACACAAAACAAAATAACCATTGAGGCACGCACAGAAAAGATCTTTAAACTTAAATGCGATCTTTCTAACATCTTACCAACTCAAGAAATTGACAGATTACGACTTCCAAACGCACTCGTACACATTAACTCAAAAGGTAAATTTCTAACTTCCATCATCAACGCCCAAAACTGTAACTTTTTCTGATTTAAAACTGGAACCACTTGACAAAACTCACCCTCTTCTGAATTTCAATACAGATGACTATCATGATTCTCAATACACAGACAGAAACTCAACTATTAGACAACAAATTAGAACTGAACATCTCAATGACGAAGAACGCGAACAAATCACTAATCTTTGTTTGAAATTTCAAGACATTTTCTATCTTGAAGGTGACGTCTTGACTTTCACTAACGAGATTAAACCTTCCATTGATACGAATAACGCAAAGCCCGTTTTCACTAAATCATATAGATATCCTCAAGTTCATAAAGAGGAAGTGAAAACCCAAATTGGAAAAATGCTTGAACAAGGTATCATTAGGCACTCCTCATCTCCTTGGTCCTCCCCTGTATGGGTCGTCCCCAAGAAGCTCGATGCTTCTGGTAAACAAAAGTGGCGAGTTGTTATCGATTACAGGAAATTAAATGAATTGACTGTAGACGATAAATATCCTCTGCCAAATATCTCCGATCTTCTCGACCAACTTGAAAAGTGTCAATACTTTTCGACCCTGGATCTCGCTTCCGGGTTCCACCAGTTGGAAATCCAAGAGGAAGATATTCCTAAGACTGTCTTTTCTGTTGAAAATGGTCATTACGAATGCGTTCGTATGCCATTTGGTTTAAAAAATGCACCTTCTACTTTTCAGTCTTCAGTACTTATCATCGTCTATTCTCCGACCATCCATGAACATATTTCCCGGTTGACTGAAGTTTTTAAACTACTTCGGAAGTCTATCCTAAAAATTCAACCTGATAAGTGCTAATTTCTTCGTAAAGAAGTGGCCTATCTTGGCCATCTCATCACACAAGTAGGTGTAAAACCAAACCCTTCAAAGGTTGAATGTATTCAGAACTTTCCGCAACCCCAAACTCCGATAGACATCAAATCTTTTCTTGGTCTCGCTTGGTATTATAGACGCTTCATACCAAATTTTGCGAAGATCTCTAAACCTCGGACTAAACTACTCCAAAAAGACGTCAAATTCATCTTTGACGCAGATTGCAAGTCTTCCTTCAATGAACTGAAGCAAGCCCTTTTATCTGACCCAATCCTGATATATCCAAACTTTGAAGAACCCTTCCTGCTCACTACTGATGCTAGTGCTTTTGCTATTGGAGCGGTTCTTTCTCAAGGCCCTGTGGGAAAAGATCTCCCTGTTGCATACGCTTCTCGCACACTCTGAGCTGCAGAGACACGATATTCCACCATCGAACGAGAATTGTTGGCCATAGTTTGGGCTGTTAAGCACTACAGACCGTATCTTTTTGGGAGAAGGTTTACACTCCTGTGTGACCACCGTCCGCTTACTTGGCTCTTTTCCATCAAAGATGCTGGCAGTCGTCTAGCCAGATGGCGCCTTAAGCTAGAGGAATACAATTATAAGATTGAGTACAAGCCCGGCAAGGTAAACCAAAACGCAGATGCTCTTTCTCGCATCAAAATCAACCATTTCAAGCAATGTGCTGATTTTCTTTCCAAAATCAAAAATTTCGCTAACAACGAAACTGACTCCGAACAACCTGAAAACTCTGACAATGACGACGAACATGACGAAAGAATTACCGCTGTGTTTAATCGATTTGTTCAACTCTACAAAACTGAGTGAATAATAGATTACTCTAAAATTGAAATATCCAATTCTCAACTTCTAGGCAAGTCCCACAAACGCATAGTTACATACTTTTGGCAAAACAAAACTAACGATTTACACAACAAAATTATTGATGACTTTTTCGAAGAAGAATCTAATTTCAGTAATGACACTCTTAACATCATGGCCAGTAAAACCGTCAGGCATAGAAAGTACTTAGTTGTACCTTTGCCCTATGACCCTGAAACTGTCGTCTCGCAAGTTTTCAAAATTATTTATAACAACCAAGATGAATTCAACGACTCCGAAACATACTGCTTAGAAAATAAGATAGAACTTCCCATTCTTGAAATTCTATCTTTCATTCTCTCCGACAAAGAAATCAAACTCAAAATCTGCCAAAACATTCTTACAACTCCTACCGAAGACGAAATTCCTATAATAATACAACAATACCACTCTGGTAAAAACAACCTCCATCGTGGCATTAACGAAACCATCAGACGTATTAGGGAAAAATACAATTGGACCGGCTTAATTAAAACTGTAGAACAATTCATAAAATCCTGCGAAACTTGCCAAAAGGTAAAGTTCTGTAGGAAAAACCTAAGTGCACCTTTTGTTGACATCTTCGAGTATCCATCTAGAAATCATGCACTGACTGTTAGAGACGAACTCACGAAATTTACGCAAGCCTACCCCATAAACGACAAAACAGCTTCAACTGCCGTAAACACCCTTCTGATTTTCTTTCAACATTACAAAACTCCACTTCGCATCCATTGTGACTATGGACGTGAATTTGATAACACCTTAATGCGGGATCTATGCCAATTATACGACATAAAACTGACATTCTCCAGCTTTCAACATCCCGAGTCAAACGGTTCTATTGAAAGATTTCACGCTACCTTAGTTAGCAGAAATGATAAGGACAAATACAGCGGAACATCCAAACGAACATCCATTTAACGTCCTCCCTTATGCCATCATCTGTTATAATAACACGAAAAATAAAACCACCGGTTTCACGCCCTATGAACTCATATTTGGGCACACTTCCAGTAGGCCTCCAGAAACCCTTTACAACCTGGGAAAACTTATTTCGAAATACGTAAGAGACCTCAATAACAGAATGGACTATTATTACAGACTTGCCCGTGCTAAAAACGAAAGACAGAAAGAAAAATCTAAAGTGCGATTTGACCAACACGTTTCTACTAAACAACCCGATTACAAAGTAGGTGACAAAGTCTACGTAAAAGAGTCCCAAATTAAAAACAAAGCCGAAAACAAATTCAACGGCCCCTTCGAAATTACCGCAATACGAAAGAACTCTGCCACCGTCATAAATTTGCAAACAAACCAAATAACTAAAGTTAACTTTGACAGACTAAAACCTCATTTTGAATAAATCCCTTCTTTTCAGATTCTGTGGACTGTTTTCAGTCGTGAACCTTCAACAATACTCCATTACGCCTGTTAACAATACTATAGAAGTTTTCTTTCATGAAGAAGGAACCCTTAAAATTTCTAATGACAAATGGACACTCCTTGTTTACAAAGATCTAAACCCCGTTCGAGACGCTATTTCTAACAACGACAATATACTGAACAGACTTTTAGAAACTATTAGCGACAACAAAACCAACATTAAAATCTTCAAATCAAAAGTACAGACTCACGTAAGCCTCCTGAAACAAATATCAAAATCTGTTAACATCAAATATACAGAAATTTTCGCTGACACTGACACTTACAGTACCAACAGAAAGAAATGCGGATTCATTAACGGACTGGGATCAATTTGGAAATCTATTTCCGGGAACTTAGATGCAACAGACGGACAATACTTTAGAGACTATAAATAAAATTACTAAAGACCAACATCAAATTGAAAACTTAATGAAACGACAATTATCAGTAACAACTTTGGTCGTTAAGAACCTTAACACCACAATACAAAAATTTCAGTCCGAAGAGAAAATATTTTCGGAAAATATCGAAGTCAATTGAGTTCATGACAGATGGTCTTGCTTTTTATGAACTTCAAGCCAATGTCTTGGATTTGTGTGAAAGCTTAATGGAAAGTTACGTATACATTGAAGATACTCTCAAGGACGTATTAACTGCAGTCTCCTTCGTCCGTTCGTCTAAAAATTTTTCATAGCTCAATTATAAACCCAGTAGATTTGGTCGATTCCCTTCAGAAAATATCACAGTCACTTCATGAAAATAACTTACCACTTCCAACCTATAGTTCAAATGTTGCTCGATACATCGATCTAATAGAATTGGAAGCTTTTCAAATCAATACTAAAATTGTTTTTGTACTAAAAATTCCCTTAGTCAATCCTGAAACTTATACATTGTACCGCCTGTATCCTGTCCCAGTTTTGGATAATCGAACAGGATTTCACCATATTCCTCCAACAAAATTAAAATATATCGCGAGAGATGACGATTCGCTATTGTACGCATCTTTCGAAGACCTGAGTGACTGTAAGCCATTATCTAAAGAACATAAGAACTGTTCCAAAGTTATTCCACACCATAGACAAAGAAGCCCTTTGTGACAACCAGCAGCACTTCCACCAACTTGTGAACCTGTAATATTAAATGCCGAAGAATATAATATTCAAGAGATTGACGTGAACCTTTGGCTAATCTCGATTTCCGGACAGTTGCCCATCAACATCAAGTGCAAGGGAGAAGATGTCGTTACCCAATCCGTATCGACAAATTCTCTGTTGACCATCCAACCCAGTTGCAATGCCTTCATCGGTAACACCAGGGTCCATGCCAGAACGACCACCATCAACGTTGACAACATCACACTTAAGAGTCACCCAGTCAACATCCCCTACAACTGTTGCGACAACCTGCCAACCATCAGTCAACTTCCAAAGTTGAATCCCATCAGACTACAGGAATTGGATGCCAGAGACCTGAATATCGCTAACCATAAGCTTAGCCAATACTCCAGGAATTGGAAAAGCTCCTAGACCAACCATTCTTGGAGAAACACACCTCCTGGTTTACGATCATCACAATAGCAACAACCGCAATTGTGGTTGCCCTCCTTTCCATCAACATCATCAGAAAGAAATTCCAGAAGCCCCCAACGATCAGCTCTTCTGCCGATCCAGCATCACCACCAGGTCCATCAACCATCAAGCCCAGGGTAAAACTCCATAGCCTCCTTAGTCCTGTCGAGGATATTGAATTGCAGAACCTCTCTTAAAAGTCGATGCTGTAGCATCAACTTTTTGTTATGGATGGGAGTTGTTATATAAGTTAATTTCATCGACTTATATGAAAACACTAAGCAACAAGTTCCCAGCTGACTCAGCATAACACGTGTGGTCTCCAGTTACCCGCAGACGAACATTCGTGAGAACTGCAACCGCTGCGACACCTTAGCCCACGTTCTTAGTTTATAAATTATAATTTTTCATTGTAACATCATTCATTATTACTTACAGTTCTGTCTAGTTTAGTTTAACACTCATTTTGTCTTTTTATTGTTATAAAGTATTATATTGTTATTTTCAAACTTGAAAATATTAAAAGTTAATAATTGTGCAACTATAAATAAAATCTTTTTTAAAAAGAGAAATTTTGGAAGTGTAATATAATATGTATGTGGTATATATAACTGATTTAATATTTTATCACGAAATGAATTTCGACATCCAGGAGTT
This sequence comes from Octodonta nipae, assembly GCA_034190945.1. Lineage (NCBI taxonomy): Eukaryota > Metazoa > Arthropoda > Insecta > Coleoptera > Chrysomelidae > Octodonta > Octodonta nipae. Next base: position 47,119,984 of record CM067224.1, on the reverse strand, counting down.
ACAGGAAAATCTAGCTCACAGAGACTCCAAATCGGGAGTCCTACTGTGTATAGCGCTATTTCCCTGTCATTCCTAGGATAGTTTACTAAAACCTGTCAAAGAAATTATGAGCTAGATTTTCCTGAAACTCCTGGATGTCGGAATTCATTACGCGATAAAACATTAAATTCAGTTATATATATGTTATATCACTCTTTCAAAATTTCTCTTTTTAAAAAAGATTTTATTTATAGTTGCACAATACTTTTAATAAAAATAATAACTTGAAAATAACAATAAAACTTTATAACAATAAAAAGACAAAATTACGTGTTAAACTAACTAGATAGACTTTGTAAGTAACAATTAATAATGATACAATGAACAAGTATAATTAATAAACTAAGAACGCTGACTAGGCTGTCGCCGCGCTTGCAGTTCTCACGGATGAATGTCATCGAAAGGTAACCTGAGACGGCACGTGGATGCTGACTCAGCTTGGGAACTGTTGCTAGTTGGTTTCATATAAGTCGGTGGAATAACTTATGTAACAATTCCCATCCATATAAAAAAGTTGATGCTACAGCATCGACTTTTAAGGGAGGTTCTGCAATTCAATATCCTCGACAGAACTAAGGAGGCTATGGAGTTTTACCCTGGGCTTGATGGTTGATTGACCTGGTGGTGGTGCTGGATCGGCAGAAGGGCTGATCGTTGGGGGCTTCTGGAATTTCTTCCTGATGATGCTGATGGAAAGGAGAGCAACAACGATTGCGGTTGTTGCTATTGTGATGATCATAAATCAGGAGGTGTGTTTCTCCAAGAATGGTTCGTCTAGGAGCTTTTCCAATTCCCTGGAGTATTGGCTAAGCTTATTGTTAGCGATATTCAGGTCTCTGGCATCCAATTCCTGTAGTCTCATGGGTTTCAACTTTGGAAGTTGACTGATGGTTGGCAGGTTGTCGCAACAGTTGTAGGGGATGTTGACTGGGTGACTATTAAGTGTGATGTTGTCAATGTTGTTGGTGGTCATTCTGGCATGGACCCTGGTGTTACCGATGCAGGCATTGCAACTGGGTTGGATTGTCAATAGAGAATTTGTCGATATGGATTGGGTAACGACATCTTCCCCCTTGCACTTGATGTTGATGGGCAACTGTCCGGAAATCGAGATTAACCAAAGGTTCAGATCAATCTCTTGAATATTATACTCTTCGGCAAATAATATTAAAGGCTTGCAAGTTGAAGGAAGGGCTGCTGGCTGTCTAAGAAGCTGTGCTTCGCAGAGGGCTTCTTTGTCTATGGTGTGTGGAATAACTTTGGAACAGATCTTATGTTTTTTAGATAATGGCTTACAGTCACTCAGGTCTTCGAAAGATACATACAATAGCGAATCATCATCTCTCGCGATATATTTCAATTTTGTTGGAAGAATATGGTGAAATCCTGTTCGATAATCCAAAACTTGGATAGGATACAAGCGGTACATTGTACAAGTTTCAGGATTGACTAAGGGGATTTTTAGTACAAAAACAATTTTAGTATTTATCTGAAAAGCTTCCAATTCTATTAGATCGATGTATCTAGCAACAGTTGAACTATAGGTTGGAAGTGGTAAGTTATTTTCATGAAGTGACTGTGATATTTTCTGACCAAATCTACTGGGTTTATAATTGAGCTATGTAAAATTTTTAGACGGGCGAAAGAGACTGCAGTTAATACATCGTTGAGGGTATCTTCAATGTATACGTAACTTTCCATTAAGCTTTCACACAAATCTAAGACATTGGCTTGAAGTTCATAAAAAGCAAGATCGTCTGTAATGAACTCAATTGATTTCCTAATTGCTTCAATATTTTTCGAAAATATTTTCTCTTCGGACTGAAATTTTTGTAGTGTGGTGTTAAGGCTCTTAATGACCGAAGTTGTTACAGATAATTGTCGTTTTATTAAGTTTTCAATTTGATGTTGGTCTTTAGTAATTTTATTCTATTGTATCTAAGTTACCGGAAATAGATTTCCAAATCGATCCCAGTCCGTTAATGAGTCCGCGTTTCTTTCTGTTGGTACTGTAAGTCTCAGTGTCAGCGAAAATTTTTGTATATTTGATGTTAACAGATTTTGATATTCGTTTCAGGAGGCTTACGTGAGACTTGTAATGGAAATTCCTCATGACACTTTTAGGAAATTAATTAAACAATTATTAGCATAACATCATCATAAGCCATTCTAGGTAACCCCATTAAATTCAGCATGTCTACAAATATTATCACGTACACGAAATAGTTGAATTAGCAAAACAATCGACTGATGGCACACTTCGATAATTGATGTCAATCGCGAACCATCAGTTGACAGTTCAAAATGTAGCATAGTAATGATTAGATGTAGTTAGTATACTGTAACCAAGTAATCAGTAGAAATAAACAGATAGTCTTTACAACTAGTATTATTGGTTGAAGGACGCTGCAACATTATAATATCACATGGCGATCCTGAAAAATAAATAATGACCAATTTTCACATGGCGATCCTGCCCTCGAACATAATCTTCTGACAGAATAATTCAGCCGATCGAAAACTACATGATTTTCAATAATGGGTACCACATAGTCAAAAAGACAAAGTCAAGACACGTCCGACAATGGGGAAGTCAATTCCAATGTCTATATAAATGAAGATAATTTCCGGCTAGACGTAAGAGTGCTGTTATACGTAATAGCTGCAGTAGCCCTGGTAATGCTGCTAATAAAACTTAAAAATATGCACAGGAGAAAAATAAAAAAGGAACATATCAGGAAGTATGGCTATTGTAGATAGGCAAACCCAACAGCCCTAAAAGTTGTAAGGTACAGAACATTATAATATATTATAAATGTAACTCATATAAAAATATTTAATTGCTTGTGACCATAATAATGAACTATTTTATATATTATATTATTTGTGTATCTATGATTATTATTTCTTAATTTAAGAATTTTAGGAGATTTATTTTAGCATATATATATATATATATATATATATATATATATATATATATATATATATATATATATAATATCGAACGCTTATAATACATTGTAAAGGAAATTATGAACGTGCTGAGTAAGTACATTATATCATAAACGAACTTAATCTCTAAAGGTGTTAATAACCTGTGATATAACTAGGTCATTAAATGTTCTATTTACTATATTTTTGCTGACCCATAGTCATCATTGGCCTTGTAAGGTATTTGAAAACTTCCTTGTATTGTTTGCAAATTAAAATATCGAGGTGCTTACGAATTATATTTTTTTACGAAATCTTTAACAATTTACTCGTACAATACGTAGTGTGTAGGAATGTCAATTGACCCTCGACAATTATATGAGCAATTAGGTGTAATTAAACTATAAAATACCAATCTCTTGTACCGGGAAAATCGACGTTAGTAGCGTTGAAGACGAAATTTTGCTCACGGAGCCTGTATTCACAATATCTTCTACGGAGTTTTTCAATCTTATCAGTAAAATATTACCGATAGAATTCAATGGCGATACTGAAAAACTACAGTCATTTTTAGATGCTCTCGAACTACTACAATTACATGTAGGGGAACATGAACAGACAGCAGTTGCTTATATCAAAACTAGATTAACCGGTAAAGCACGAGATTTAATCTCCACCGAAAACACAATAAACTCCATATATAATACCCTGAAAAATAACTCGAAATTTGAGAACTCTAGAACAATAGGTAATAAACTCTCAAACTTCAAACAAAATGCCAGAACCAACGCCAACTACGCAAACGAATTAGAGGTAATTTGCAACAAACTAAAAAGAGCTTACATAATGGAAGGAGTACTATCGGAAATAGCGGAAAACTATTCCACAGATACACTAACCAGAAGTGTAATCCAAAACGCGAACTCTGACAGAACTAAACTGATCATAGAGGCTGGAACATTCAAAAGTACGAAGGAAATCATCGATAAATTAACAAATATCACACCGCAACCTTAGCCGAAGATATAAGCTAAAAAGATACCATACCCCGCAAAAAGCTTTCGACATAGTGTCTATAGATACTATAGGTCCATTCCCCCGCACCGAACATAGGAAACTCCAATTCCTTAATTTCAAATAATACAAAGGAAATTAAGATACATAAAAACAGAGTTTTCAAATACTAATTAGAAACTATGTACCATTATATAGGTTAAGTTTGGGACATTTCAGAATAAAATAACCGAACTCGTAAATATAGGCTTAAGATTGCAGTGAACAGTGACATTAAAAACTGCCTGACAAGTGTTAGAAACTATAGTGGACTTGACTTTATGGACATATAGTGAATTTCCTTAGAATAAAACATATGTAAGAATTTAGCAAGTAAACTGTTGTGAGTCTTCCGAAATTATTAGTTAAACTTTGAAGTTGCGTGGAATACGCTACCGCGGATTCCATTTCCTCAAGGAACGGTGGTGTAACGGAAATTCCTCATGACACTTTTAGGAAATTAATTAAACAATTATTAGCATAACATGATTTAAACCATTTTAGGTAACCCCATTAAATTCAGCATGTCTACAAATATTATCACCTCCACCAAATAGTTGAATTAGCAAAACAATCGATTGATGGCACACTCGCGAACCATCAGTCGACAGTTCAAAATGTAGCAGAGTAATGATTAGATGTAGTTAGTGTAGTGTAACCAAGTAATCAGTAGAAATAAACAGATAGTCTTTACAACTAGTATTATTGGTCGAAGGCCGTTGCAACATTATAATATCACATGGCGATCCTGAAAAATAAATAATGACCAATCTTCACAGTCTGTACTTTTGATTTGAAGATTTTAACGTTAGTTTTGTTGTTGTTAATGGTATCTAAAAGTCTGTTCAGTATATTGTCGTTGTTTAAAATAGCGTCCCGAAATGGGCTTAGATCTTTGTAAACAAATAGTGTCCATTTCTAATTAGAAATTTTAAGGGTGCCTTCTTCATGGAAGAAAACTCCTATAGTATTGTTAACCGGTGTAATAGAATACTGTTGAAGGTTTACGACTGAAAACCGTCCACAGAATCTGAAAAGAATGGATTTATTCAAAATAGGGTTTTAGTCTGTTAAAGTTAACTTTAGTTATTTGGTTTGTTTGTAAATTTATGATGGTGGCAAAGTTTTTTCGTATTGCGGTAATTTCGTTGAATTTGTTTTCAGCTTTGTTTTTGATTTGGGACTCTTTTACGTAGACTTTGTCGCCTACTTTGTAATCCGGTTGTTTAGTAGAAACGTGTTGGTCAAATCGCACTTTAGATTTTTCTTTCTGTCGTTCGGTTTTAGCACGGGCGAGTCTGTAATAATTGTCCATTCTGTTATTAAGGTCTCTCACGTATTTGGAAATAAGTTTTCCCTGATTGTAAAGGGTTTCTGGAGGCCTACTAGAAGTGTGCCCAAATATGAGTTCATAGGGCGTGAAACCGTTGGTTTTATTTTTCGTGTTATTATAACAGATGTTGGCATAAGGGAGGACGTTAAATGGATGTTCGTCTGGATGTTCTGCTGTATTTGCCCTTATCATTTCTGCTAAGTTCGCGTAAAATGTTTCAATAGAACCGTTTGACTCGGGATGTTGAACGCTGGAGAATGTCAGTTTTATGTCGTATAGTTGGCCTAAATCCCGCATTAAGGTGTTGTCAAATTCACGTCCATAGTCACAATGGATGCGAAGTGGAGTCGTAATGTTGAAAGAAAATCAGAAGGGTGTTTATGACAGTTGAAGCTGTTTTGTCGTTTATGGAATAGGCTTGCGTAAATTTCGTGAGTTCGTCCCTAATAGTCAGTGCATGATTTCTAGATGGATACTCGAAGATGTCAATGTTAATACGTTCAAAAGGAGTCTTGGATGTTTCCGTAATAACAAAAGGTGCACTTAGGTTTTTCCTACAGAACTTTACCTTTAGGCAAGTTTCGCAGGATTTGATGAATTGTTCTACAGTTTTAATTAAGCCGGTCCGATTGTACTTTTCCCTAATACGTCTGATGGTTTCGTTAATGCCACGATGGAGGTTGTTTTTACCAGAGTGGTATTGTTGTATTATTATAGGAATTTCGTATTCGATAGGAGTTGTGACAATGTTTTGGCAGATTTTGAGTTTGATTTCTTTGTCGGAGAGAATGAAAGGTAAAATTTCAAGAATGGGAAGTTCTATGTTATTTTCTATGCAGTATCTTTCGGAGTCGTTGAATTGAACTTGGTTGTTATAAATAATTTTGAAAAGATGTGAGAAGACAGTTTCAGGGTTATAGGGCAAAGGTACAACTAAGTATTTTCTATGCCTGACTGTTTTACTAGCCTTGATGTTAAGAGTGTCATTACTGAAATTAGGTTCTTCTTCGAAAAAGTCATCAATAATTTTGTCGTGTAAGTCGTTAGTTTTGTTTTGCCAAAAGTATGTAACTATGCGTATGTGGGACTTGTCTAGAAGTTGAGAATTGGATATTTCAATTTTAGAGTAATCGATTATTGACTCAGTTTTGTAGAGTTGAACAAATCGATTAAACTCAGCGGTAATTCTTTCGTCATGTTCGTCGTTATTTTCAGAGTTTTCAGGTTGTTCGGAGTTAGTTTCGTTGTTAGCGAAAATTTTGATTTTGGAAAGGAAATCAGCACATTGCTTGAAATGGTTGATTTTGATGCGAGAAAGAGCATCTGGGTTTTAGTTTACCTTGCCGGGCTTGTACTCGATCTTATAATTGTATTCCTCTAGCTTAAGACGCCATCTGGCTAGACGACTGCCAGGATCTTTGATGGAAAAAGCCAAGTAAGCGGACGGTGGTCACACAGAAGTGTAAACCTTCTCCCAAAAAGATACGGTCTCTAGTGCTTAACAGCCCAAACTATGGTCAACAATTTTCGTTCGATGGTGGAACATCGTGTCTCTGCAGCACAGAGGGTACGAGAAGCGTATGCAACAGGGAGATCTTTTCCCACAGGGCCTTGAGAAAGAACCGCTCTCCGAATAGCAAAAGCACTAGCATCAGTAGTGAGCAGGAAGGGTTCTTCAAAGTTTGGCTATGTCAGAATTGGGTCAGATACAAGGGCTTGCTTCAGTTCATCGAAGGAAGACTTGCAATCTGCGTCAAAGATGAATTTGACGTCTTTTTGGAGTAGTTTAGTCAGAGGTTTAGAGATCTTTGCAAAATTTGGTATGAAACGTCTGTAATACCCAGCGAGACCAAGAAAAGATTTAATGTCTTTCGGAGTTTGGGGTTGCGGAAAGTTCTGAATACATTCAACCTTTGAAGGATTTGGTTTTACACCTTCTTGTGTGATAAGATGGCCAAGATAAGCCACTTCTTTGCGAAGAAATTCGCACTTATCAGGTTGAATTTTGACGTTAGTCTTCCGAAGTCGATTAAAAACTTCTGTTAACCGGGAAATATGTTCATGGTCGGAGAGTAGACGATGATATCATCCATGTAGACGAGACAACGTTCATTCTGTATACCCAGAAGAATATTGTCCATGACCCTCTGAAAAGTAGAAGGTGCATTTTTTAAACCAAATGGCATACGAACGAATTCGTAATGACCATTTTCGGCAGAAAAGCCTGTCTTAGGAATATCTTCCTCTTGGATTTCCAACTGATGGAACCCGGAAGCGAGATCCAGTGTCGAAAAATATTGACACTTTCCAAGTTGGTCGAGAAGATCAGAGATATTTGGCAGAGGATATTTATCGTCTACAGTTAATTCATTTAATTTCCTGTAATCGATAACAACTCGCCAATTTTGTTTACCAGAAGCATCGAGCTTCTTGGGGACGACCCATACAGCGGAGGACCAAGGAGATGAGGAGTGCCTAATGATACATTGTTCAAGCATTTTTCCAATTTGGGTTTTCACTTCCTCTTTATGAACTTGAGGATATCTTTATGATTTAGTGAAAACGGGCTTTGCATTATTCGTATCAATCGAATGTTTAACCTCGTTAGTGAAAGTCAAGACGACACCTTCAAGATAGAAAATGTCTTGAAATTCCAAACAAAGATGAGTGATTTGTTCGCGTTCTTCGTCATTGAGATGTTCAGTTCTAATTTATTGTCTAATAGTCGAGTTTCTGTCTGTGTATTGAGAATCATGATAGTCGTCGGTGTTTAAATTCAGAAGAGGGTGAGTTTTGTCAAGTGGTTCCAGTTTTAAATCAGAAAAGTTTACTGTTTTGGGCATCGCGTTAGCATTGATGATAGAAGTTAGAAATTCACCATTTGCGTTAATGTATACGAGTGCGTTTGGAAGTCGTACTCTGTCAATTTCTTGAGTTGGTAAGATGGTGTCGATGTTAGAAAGATCGCATTTAAGTTCAAAGATCTTTTCTGTGCGTGCCTCAATGGTTATTTTGTTTTGTGTAGGTGTTTGTGAAGTAATATTTGGCTTAACATTGGGTGTGTCGGGTACATCAGTCAAGGGTTGATCGTTATCGGGAACTTTGTGTAAAGGGATGGTTTTAAAATTTGTTATTAGCTGTTTAGATTTTAAGTCAACTATGCATTCATAGTGTTCAAGACAATCTAAACCTAGTATGCGGTCAAACTCAATGTCCAAATCGTACATGAAAACTTTATGTGAGTTACGTGGAGCTAATGGAATTAGGGTAGATTGTGAAATAGGGATTTTTTCATGTGTAATACCTTGAATCGTTACCCTTTCAGGAGATCTTTGGGTGAAATTCTTTACGGTATTTTCTTTGAAGATAGAGATACCAGCTTCGGTATCAATAAGTAGTTTGAATTTAGAAGAAGCGTCAATAATGTAATATAGATGTTTGGAGTTCACAGTAGGAAGTGGGCTTAAAGAAATAGTTGCTCCGGGAAGTTCAAGTCGGGGTTCAAATCGTCCAGATTAAGGTTTTGAATTTGGGTTTCGCCTTCGCAAAAAGTTGTTGTCGAATCGGGAAGTTGGTTTAGGCTCGGAAGAGCTAGAAAATCCTGATAATTGTGACAATTAAAAGTCTCGACAGGGGTATCGACAAAAGTTTCTTCGAAGCCAGAATAATTTTGACTATAATCCTCGTAATAATAGGTGTTGTTATTATCACTATAATAGTTCGAATATTGAGTGTAATCATCATTTATGTGTTGATTAAAATGATGAGTCCTTTCAGGGATTGTTCTGTAGTACCGAAGGTCCAGAATAATTCGGGTTCATTTGAGACCTAAAAGGGGGGTCTCCGGAAGTTTTGTGGACGAAACTGTTCTTCTTGTTGAACCGGGGGATTATTTGAGGGGAAGTTTGGACTTGTTTGTTGGTTAGGCCCAACAGGATTTGGCCTATGTTTTGATTGAATGTTTGAGAATTGTTTTGATTTTTCAATCGGCAATTTATGGATATGTGGCCTAATAGACCACAATGAAGACACTTAGGAGGTTGTGTCGGCTTTCGTGCTTGGAAGTTGGGTTTGAGAGGAACAGATTTGTTCGTTTTCTGATCCTCGAAATAAGAAAGTTGAAGCTCTCTTCTAATCCGGGAATGTGCCTCTAGAAGGTCTTTAGGATTACTGGCACGTATAAGCTGACCTAAACGGGCTTCTAATCCCGTAAGAAGGGTGTTCATAACCATTGTATCCACTAGAATGGTCTTTTTGTTCTGGACTAAGTTTTGTGGATGCAGGAGTGCATTTTCGCACTCAATACCTGGAGTCTATTGTAAAACGTTAGTAGAGACTCGTTCGAAAGTTGCTTTAGACGTTGTAAGTCGTGAATAAGGGAAGAGAGATCACGAGAATCTCCAAAGTGTAGGGTCAAGAGTTGTTTGATTTCAAGGTACGATCCGGGGTTCCTTGAATTTATCAACTGCGCCGCTTTTCCTTTGAGTTTATTTTTGATATGGATCACTAACAAATATTTTTGATCCGCCGTGGACATATTATATGCGCAATTACACGCATCTATAAAGGTTCCCAAGGAAATTTGGTCGCCCTCAAATTCGGGTGTAACGGAAAATATCTCCATTAACCGGTATCTTTCTGTTTCCGGTATACCTGAATTTGGTGAAGCTTGTGCCATGTTTATCGATATAAATGAATTGGAGTGTAAAGTTTATAGAATAAAATGTTAAATGGTATAAAGAATTAATGAACTTTAGAATACGTTAATGGGAATAACGATTGTTTGAATGATAGAACAGTATGGTAACCAATTAAAATAGTAAACTCAAATAAATCAGTAATTCGAATTAAAAAAAATCAATGAAATAAGTAAATCAAATATAACAATATCAATAAAGAGAAATTAAATAAATATATCAATAGAATAAAATAAATCAGTTAATAAATCAATGTTTCATTTGAATCAAATATATCAAAATAAAAATCAAATTGATAAATATGTAAAATCAAATAATAAAATAAATTAATATTAATCAAATCAAATAGATTATATCAAATATTAAAAATCAATGTTCAATAAAATAAATCAAATATTATTCACTTAAAACGAATGAGGATTAACCATTTCTTACATCAACAGGAACATTGAAAGCGCTGTGTTCTATGTTTGATTGCAGTGAGGACTTCTTCCAGGTTCGTTGTTCCGTTGAGGGATAGGAATCCGCCGCTACCAGTTAGAGTACTCGAGTTCTAGTAACGTTAGACGGATCCTACTGACTGCGCTAATTTGTTATATCACTCTTTCAAAGTTTCTCTTTTTTAAAAAATAATTTATTTATAGTTGCACAATACTTTTAATAAAAATAATAACTTGAAAATAACAGTAAAACTTTAAAAAGACAAAATTACGTGTTAAACTAACTAGACAGACTTGTAAGAAACAATGGATAATGATACAATGAAAAAGTATAATTTATAAACTAAGAATGCTGACTAGACTGTCGCCGCGCTTGCAGTTCTCACGGATGTATGTCGTCGAAAGGTAACCTGAGACGACACGTGGATGCTGACTCAGCTTGGGAACTGTTGCTAGGTGATTTCATGTAAGTCGATGGAATAATTTAGATATATATATATATATATATATATATATATATATATATATATATATATATATATATCATATACATAAATAATTATTCGATCACTTGAGGGCAGCGCAACTGATGAATGTTCTCGACTAGAAACAATATATTGTCTTACGTTCCATGGATTGAAAATAAAATCTCGAAAAGTTCTGTCACCATTTAAATGTTTATTCATACTACATCAAATGCTATAGTGAGAAACGTAAAATGAATTTTCTTTTGTTTCTCATTAATCAACAAATTTGTGATTGTTAAACCTACGACGAAAAGAATTGTTCCTTTGCGGTCACCCAATTTCTGGGAATGCCCAGAGTGCTTCCACATTCACAATTTGAACCACTCGTTTGTGAGGTAACAATAAAAATCAGCCTACATGTTACGAGCTCATTTCTGTGAGAAAGCGGATACCGATACACAAGGTAACTTTCAATTTTGTGCCATTTTGACTCATTTCGATTACTTACTTACTTATGAATATTTTGTTGGTAAAACTTGCCTAATGTAGTTTTTTAAAGAATCCAATCGTTTATGAAAAACTTGGGGGTGAGCCATGTTAGATATTTCCATTTTTCTCCAAGGACCACATACAGTATTTTTAAATAAATTTAATACTTTCTACGTTTCCTCTTAAAATTTCTTGGGTGAAATACTTGAAAAAATAAACACAAAATAACGGTATTATTTCGCCGTAAATCGTGCAGTTAGAACAATGTTAACAAAAAACTGTAAACACAAAATTAGGTTACCCAACAAAATAATAAGAGTAACTCTATTAACATTGTAACTGCAATATTAAAACTACTAGCGGTTACCCGCGGCTTCGCAAATAAAATTATATGGTTAGACTTTATATTGAAACTGGAGGCAATATAGTCGATGATGTCTTGAGAATATTGCACCACTTTATAATATTGAACCTATTTATGGACATAAAATTCAACAGCAATTCGTTTACCCCATCACGTCACTAACAGTTTACAGATAATTATTGCTAACATTTTAACAGCATACTCATAAAAGTAAACTATTTAAATAATAAAAAACATAAAAATACGAATTTCTTTTGTTTTTTGGTTAGATAACGAGAAGTAAAGAAGGAATCGTAATGCCGTCTACAGAAAAGTGGTAGAGAATCAGAAATCCTTCTTAATAAGCATTTATACATCCTGATTGGATGATTTTTTTTACCGAGTAAACTGAGAAAAATTGGTCACAGGTAATATTCATCATCGTCAAAACGATAATTTACGATGTTAAATTTATATAGGCTCACGACGGATACTATTCAATCAGTAGTTTTTGATTGGGTCTTTTGTATTATGTCTTCCACATCGGCTATCATTTTGTTAATAGGCATCTCTTTTGTTGTTAACGGTAGACTGAACTTCGAACCGAATGACAACATAGTTTTGACATTGTCTGGGATGACAGTATTTGATAAATTTTTTAACCATTTATCTTGATATTTATACTGCACTTGTGAAAATTTCATTAATTTATTGATTTTGTTAATATTAGTATCCTTAATTTTGTGGAACTGTTTATTAAATGCTGTCTTCTGTCTTCTCTCAAATTCCAGTATAATATTTTCTGGCAATTCTTCTTTTAAGTATAGCATACTATCTAACATTATGCTTTTTATTTTGTTTTTCTTCAAAATTGTGTGCATAATAACGTAATACAAAAGACCCAAATAGAAAATAAAGAAGTATATAGGGGGAAAATAACAAGCATTATTACAAACTATATACATCAACATCAAAATACAACTTATGAAATAAATAAAACATTCAAGGAAACAAAAAAAAAATTTTAAAGGCTAATCAGAATTTAATTGTATTAAATAGTGACAAAGGAGGTGTGACAGTAATAATGAATAAAGATGAATATACACAAAAAATGAATAGTATTTTAAATACTAGTGATTTTAAACTGATTCCTAGAGATCCAACTATAACTATACAGAACAAATGTAATCTATTCGTAAGTATGTTGGAAAAATGCAAGGCAATAGACAATCACAAGGCAAAAAGTATGAGGAAATACAATTCAATTTGCCCCAAAATATATGGAAACCCCAAAATTCACAAAGACAATTATCCCTTAAGACCTATAATATCTAGTATTCAACGACCACAAAACAATATTTCCAAATGGATTGCTGAAGTGCTCAATATGGCTTACAACAAAAATAATGAGTACTATATAAAAGATAGTTTTGAATTCTCAGAGACCATAAATATGTTGAAGATACCTGAGAATGTGGTTGTGGCATCATTGGATGTGATAAACTTGTTTGGAAATTTGTATGAGAAGTTAGTGATCAAAGTAATAAAAATTAAATGGTCTAATATTAAACCACATTGTAATATCACCCAAAAATTGTTTTTAGAGATATTAACATTCATTATTTTTATGTTTCTTTGGGGAATAACACCACAATAGAAATAAAACTATGTATATTGCAGGAATACCAAACGTTTCAAAGTCTATTCTGACTTCGTTGTCAATGGCTTTATATTTATTGATGTAATTGCAAAATGAAAATTTGATTTATGACATTTAAAATTGACATTAGAAAATTTGTTGTTTTTAGATATACAGGTAGCACAAAAAATTCTAAAGATCATGAATTATAGTTAACCAGCTTTCAAATTAGAAGAATTTGAAAGAGTTGTCTTTAGAATTTATAAGTGGCGTTCCTAGGTACGACTTTGTTAAAAGATAGCGCATTCGCCAAAAATGCGATCAAAGAATTCTATTGTTTCAGTGATCCCATTAACGTCATAAGGGAAAACCTAGGAAAAACCTTATGAACTATCCCGATATTGGGTTGTTCAAAAGGAGGTTACCATTAATAATTTCTTCCTTAATTGTCGGTAACTAGATACGATTAAATTCTACAGAAGTAGAAGCGATACAATCGTCTTCATTCAAAAGAATTAAGGCAGACTCTTATTTTTCGTTTTGTGTTATGTTGTTCTTTGTGAAGTATAGTTGAATTGTCAAATTGTATTTTATGGCCTAGGTCCCAAGCATGTTCACAAATTTTTGATTTTTCAAATTGTCGTTTCGTTATGTAATTCTTGTGTTCATTTATTCGTACGTTTAATGGTCTCGATGTTTCTCCAATATAAAATTTATTGCATTCGCAAGGAATCTTATATATGCAGTTTTTTGAGTCCTGGGCTTTGTTTGTTGGTTTTGTTTTCGATATTAAAGATTTAAGTGTATTTCTTGTTTGGAATGTTGTTTTAACATTAAATCTGTTGCCCACTCTTTTCAATCTTTCTGACAGACCCTGTATATATGGCATAGTTGTAACTGTAATGTTGTTGTCTTGAGTAGTAGTAGTGTTAAGAGAAGTTCTAGGTTGATTCGGAAGGTTTGTTTTCTGTTCAAGTCTGTTTAATTCTTTGTTGATAAATTTTGTGGGGTAATTGTTTCCAGTGAGAACATTCTTTATAGTTATTTTTTCTTTGTTGAATTTATTATCATCAGAACAGTTGGTCTTTGCTCTATCATATATTGACTTAATGACACCTTTCTTTACTGTATTCGGATGATTTGAATTGAAATTTAGGTATCTGTTTGTATGAGTTGGTTTTCTATAAACTTCTGTTTCGAATGAAGATTCTGTTTTGGTTATTAATATGTCTAAAAAAGATAGTTTGTTATTTTCTTCAATTTCAAGGGTAAATTTGATAGTTGGCTCTTTGTTATTTATATCATTTAATAATTTATTTAGTTCTTCAAGATTGTGTTCCCAAATTACGAAAATGTCGTCAACGTAACGCCACCAAACTTAAGGTTTATTTTCTTTTGATAAAATTACTTGTTGCTCAAAGTTTTCCATAAATATGTTACTCAATGCTGGTGAGAGACAAGAACCCATGGCCATGCCAAAATCCTGTTTGTAAAAATCATCGTTTAATTGAAAGTATGTAGTTTTGGTACAATATGTTAGTAGTTCCATTATTGTATCAATTGATAACTGAGTTCGTTGATTTAATGAAAAGTCCCGTTCTAGTAGTTGTTTTACTATTGGAAGTGTTTTGGAAACAGGAACATTGTTATAAAGATTTACTATATCAAAACTTGCTATTGTAAAAGTATTTTTGTATTCTATATGAGACAGTTTTTCCAAGAAATGTGCACTGTTTTTTAGATGAGAAACAGAACTCCCTGTAAGAGGACGAATAATGTTTAAAAGAAATTTTGAAAGTTCACTACACGGAGAATTTATAGAACTGACAATTGGTCTTAAAGGAATATTAGGTTTGTGAATTTTTGGTAACCCATAGAAATGTGGTGGTTTAGTATAGTCTGGAGTGAGTGCTTTACGTTCTTGTTCTGTGAATTCATGTTTGTGGTTGTACAGTAAACGGTATATTTTGTTTTCTATTGATTACGATGACAAAATTCAAACTATAATAAACCAAGGACAATACACTAAACTAACAAAAGATCCAACAAGCTCAATAATGGGTTACCAAAAATTCATAAACCTAATATTCCTTTAAGACCAATTGTCAGTTCTATAAATTCTCCGTGTAGTGAACTTTCAAAATTTCTTTTAAACATTATTCGTCCTCTTACAGGGAGTTCTGTTTCTCATCTAAAAAACAGTGCACATTTCTTGGAAAAACTGTCTCATATAGAATACAAAAATACTTTTACAATAGCAAGTTTTGATATAGTAAATCTTTATAACAATGTTCCTCTTTCCAAAACACTTCTAATAGTAAAACAACTACTAGAACGGGACTTTTCATTAAATCAACGAACTGAGTTATCAATTGATACAATAATGGAACTACTAACATATTGTACCAAAACTACATACTTTCAATTAAACGATGATTTTTACCAACGGGATTTTGGCATGGCCATGGGTTCTTGTCTCTCACCAGCATTGAGTAACATATTTATGGAAAACTTTGAACAACAAGTAATTTTATCAAAAGAAAATAAACCTTTAGTTTGGTGGCGTTACGTTGACGACATATTCGTAATTTGGGAACACAATCTTGAAGAACTAGATAAATTATTAAATGATATAAATAACAAAGAGCCAACTATCAAATTTACCCTTGAAATTGAAGAAAATAACAAACTATCTTTTTTAGACATATTAATAACAAAAAGAGAATCTTCATTCGAAACAGAAGTTTATAGAAAACCAACTCATACAAACAGATACCTAAATTTCAATTCAAATCATCCGAATACAGTAAAGAAAGGTGTCATTAAGTCATTATATGATAGAGCAAAGACCAACTGTTCTGATGATAATAAATTCAACAAAGAAAAAATAATTATAAAGACTGTTCTCACTGGAAACAATTACCCCACAAAATTTATCAACAAAGAATTAAACAGACTTGAACAGAAAACAAACCTTCCGAATCAACCTAAAACTTCTCTTAACACTACTACTACTCAAGACAACAACATTACAGTTACAACTATGCCATATATACAGGGTCTGTCAGAAAGATTGAAAAGAGTGGGCAACAGATTTAATGTTAAAACAACATTCCAAACAAGAAATACACTTAAATCTTTAATATCGAAAACAAAACCAGCAAACAAAGCCCAGAACTCAAAAAACTGCATATATAAGATTCCTTGCGAATGCAATAAATTTTATATTGGAGAAACATCGAGACCATTAAACGTACGAATAAATGAACACAAGAATTACATAACGAAACGACAATTTGAAAAATCAAAAATTTGTGAACATGCTTGGGACCTAGGCCATAAAATACAATTTGACAATTCAACTATACTTCACAAAGAACAACATAACACAAAACGAAAAATAAGAGTCTGCCTTAATTCTTTTGAATGAAGACGATTGTATCGCTTCTACTTCTGTAGAATTTAATCGTATCTAGTTACCGACAATTAAGGAAGAAATTATTAATGGTAACCTCCTTTTGAACAACCCAATATCGGGATAGTTCATAAGGTTTTTCCTAGGTTTTCCCTTATGACGTTAATGGGATCACTGAAACAATAGAATTCTTTGATCGCATTTTTGGCGAATGCGCTATCTTTTAACAAAGTCGTACCTAGGAACGCCACTTATAAATTCTAAAGACAACTCTTTCAAATTCTTCTAATTTGAAAGCTGGTTAACTATAATTCATGATCTTTAGAATTTTTTGTACTACCTGTATATCTAAAAACAACAAATTTTCTAATGTCAATTTTAAATGTCATAAATCAAATTTTCATTTTGCAATTACATCAATAAATATAAAGCCATTGACAACGAAGTCAGAATAGACTTTGAAACGTTTGGTATTCCTGCAATATACAGTCCCTGGCAACATTATTATGGTCACTCAGCTTTTTTGCTATTTTGAAGCAAAACTCATACTGTAACTTCTCAAAATTGTGAAAATCATGTAGAACTAAGAGCAAAGGTATATACAGACCAATTCTATATTAAAGTTTTATTGAAACAAATATTAGACATATTAAAAATTAATATTTTGTAGGTCCACCCTTGGCGGCAATCAGTGCGGCAATCTTCTAGGCATGCTCTCAATACACATCTGGGCAACTTCCTGAAGTTTCTCGTCATGATTCCAGTAATATAATATTCTTTCAATCAACTGAATTCTATTTGTGATGTTTTCCTTGGCTAAACGTCTCTTCAGCAGCTCCCAAACATTTTCAATGGGGTTCATGTCCGGCGAATTGCCGACCCATGGAAGAACAGGGATTTTCTTCTCCTCCAAGAATTTTTTAATAGCTTTGGCGGTGTGGCAGGGTGCCCCATCTTGCATAAACACTTTTGGCCCCTAATGGAACCATTCTTCCAGTTGTGGCAGCCTCGTCTCCAGGACTCGCTTGTACTGGTCGTGGCGCATCGTCCCTTCGATTACGTACAAACGACCCATGCCCTTGCCACTTATGCAGCCCCACACCATGACGGACTGAGGATGCTTCACTGTTCTAATAAGGCAATCCTCCTTGAATTCCTCATCAGGTCTCCTTCTGACAAATTGTATTTTTTCATCCAATACTTCAAACGTGGATTCATCGCTGAAGACTACTGAGAAGACAGAGAATGTCAAAAACTTGTATAAAAAATGTATGACTTGTATCTTACTATTTTCCACTCATCTACTGTAAGATGCTTGTGAGCATTAGCCCAAACCATCCTCTTCTCCCTCTGAAGTGGAGTCAATTTTGGTTTCTTTACCGGCCTTCGACATTTGAAACCAAGCTCATACAAAGATTTCCGCACTGTCCTCTCGGATACCTGGCAACCTGATGCCTGCAACTTTTGTGTTATAATGGAATTGGTAGCTCTTCTGTTATCCATGGCTAATTTCTTTAATTGGCGCATACCCCTGGGAGTAATGATCTTTTTCCTGCCGCTTTTTCCCACACGTCCAGAACTAATCGGTAAATTTTCTTTTAATTATTTATTCAATAAGGCCACTGATTGTTGTGAACCCCAATTTTTTTGCTATTTGACGTTGGCTCATGTTGGAGTTCTCCAACAGTGTAGTCACAGCAACCTTTTTTGCCTCAGACAGGTTACACGACTTACCCATACCAAAAAAACAATAAAAATTAATTATTTGCTTTTTAGACAGAAATATTTTGACGAAATTCATTAAAAATTCATGTGGAATAATAAGAAAACTTACCTGAACAAAGATAGAACCAGTTATTCTTAAAAAAACAGCGACACAAAAGTGTTAAAACTCTACAGATGGCACAACTAACTCCAAAAAGCGCTACACTCCCGATCACGACAAAGTACAATGTTTTTGTTTTTCTATCAAAATTCGTCCTAAAAGTCAAATTAACTGAACAATGATCTATACAACCAAGGTAGCAATACTGTAGGAGAAGATGCCTATTGCATATTCTAAACGAAATGTTATTCCATATGTATTTTATAAGACCCAAAGTTCTAAATTCAGTAGTTTTAGAGGTGACCATAATAATGTTGCCAGGGACTGTACATAGTTTTATTTCTATTGTGGTGTTATTCCCCAAAGAAACATAAAAATAATCAAGAACATGCCACAAACAACGTTTAGAAGACAATTAACATTCATAATTCAAAACAATTATTTTTGCTTCCAGCAAAAGTATTACAAACAAACATCGGGCTGTGCAATGGGGTCAAAACTGAGCCCAATACTATCTCTGTATGTGATGGATTACCTATTAGACACATGCTTACAAAAACTGACATTTAAACTAGTTTTTATCAAAAAATTTGTTGATATAATTATTACCCTACCACAAGATAAAATAACTGAAACACTTGACATTTTCAACAAATTTGACATGAAACTACAATTCACGGTTGAGATGGAAGACCAACACAAGTCTGTTCCATTTCTAGACACAAAAGTATGTCGGGTAAATAATCAAATAAAAATTGACTGGCACAGAAAAAATAGTAACTCAGACAGGGTGATACATTTCCAATCAGAACATCCAATAAGTATGAAAATCAATATAATTAAACAAATGAAACAAAGGATACTAAGAATATGCCACAAAGATTTTTACACAAAAAACTTGAAAAAACTAGAAAAAATTCTAATCGACAACGACTACCCGAACAGAATGATTAAAAAATTAATATATGAATCTAACTTGACCACAACAAATTTTTCAGAAAAAACAAAACCACCATGTCCAGAACACTTACAGAAGGAGGAAGACATCATTTTTGGGAGTTTGCCATATGTGAGGGACCTAACATTCAAAATAAAAAACTGTTTTAAATATGAAAAAATAAAAATAGCCACCTATAATATAAAGACCATAAAAACATTGTTCTCAAGATTAAAAGATCCCACACCATTTCTGCTGCAATCAAACATAGTGTATCAAATTGGATGTCAGGATTGTGACAGTACATACATAGGCCAGACCACGCAATGGCTCAAGAGTAGATTAGCACTTCATAAGAGTGACATAAATGACAACAAGCCAAGATGTGCACTGACTAATCATGCTAACGTCCAAGGGCACACAATTGATTTTGAAAATATAAAGATCTTAGATAGGGAAAACAAATATAACAAACGCTTATTACTAGAAATGATCCATATTAATGATCAAAATAATCCAATCAATAAAAAATCAGATGTACAACAATTGAGTGTTGTCTATGCCTTCTTACTCTCAAAGCGGTTCCATGAGTTCTATGATGGACAGATGGATGAATGAACGTTGACAGCCCAAATGTCATACGAACAATGAACAAACAACACAAATAAAATTTTATTACTAATGTAATCCTTGCTGTAAATAGAGTATCTTTTGTAATGTTTAACAAGCCCTTGAAATTACCTTTTAAACCTCACATTGTAAGTTAACAACTATCAGGTATAGAAATTATATAAATTAATGTTTGATATAACTTGTAGCATTAGACCCTGAAGAAGGAACAAACAGTTCCGAAAGCTCGGATTTTTGAATAAAGAGTTCACCATAATTACTTTAGTATATGAGACTATTAAACAAATATTTATATATATATATATATATATATATATATATATATATATAATGTAATATCGCTATCGTGCTATGGTGGTTAATAGGATATGTTCAGCAAAATACTTCTACAAATTATTTAAATTGCAATTCTGCAAGATCTACTTAACGTATAATATTGATCTTCAGCGCTATTAATGTCAACGTTATAAGCTATTGTTATATACTCCGCGGGTTAAATTAAAATGTAAAAACTAATTTTCACTCTCACTTTCTAGAAAGTTTTATTTACATCAAATATACAGAAGAGCTGATTCGAATATTACAAATATAATACACATAAGCTCTTCGTCGCACTAACTAACTGCCGCGATAATGGGCTGCTCCTTTTAAAATCAGCATCGAATACTCTCGTACAATCCATTATCAATTCTACAGCTGCCGAGCCATTTCGAGATCTTTTTGTCCTAAAACCGATCGATGTCGTACTGGATTGAAACCAGGCTGGGCTTAGGGAAATTTCGTTACACCGCCCCCCTTTAATTCTGATCGTCCCGGTCAGAAACATCTTCTCAATGGTAGGGAGCGAGTCGATCTAAATGCAACTTAGCCCTGGGGTTTCGACGGATCCGGTAGCCGATGTCATTAAGCCTGTTGACCACCTCGTATGCTCCGTTGGGGGTTGTACAGCCAGACTTTGTCCCTCTCTTGGAACCCGACTGAATTGGCCTTGAGGTCGTATCCCGTCTTCATCCGGTCACTGGTGGCCAACATCTGCGTTTGGGCTAATTTGTGTAATGCCAGCATGTTATGTCGGAGCTGGTCGGCATAATCGTTGATGTCTTGGAAGGTTCTTCGGGGGAGCCAAAAGCCAAATCGCAGGGTAATCGCAGCTCTTTTCCGAATAGGACCCTGGCTGGAGTCAGGCCTGTACTATTATGTACGGCTGAGCGATATGCCAACAGGAATAGAGGAATGTGCTCATCCCAATCACGCTGGTTATTGCTGACGAACTTGGATAGGTGTTGTTCCAAGGTCCTGTCAAATCTTTCCACCATTCCGTCTGACTGTGGGTGCAATGGTGTTGTTCTCGTTTTCCTGATCCCCAACATCGTGCAGACCTTCTGGAATACATTCGATTCGAAGTTACACCCCTGGTCTGAATGTAGTTCCATCGGGACGCCAAACCTGCTGAATAGTTGTTCACTAGCACCGTCGCTACCGTGGTTGCCTCTTGGTTGGGTATCGCATATGCCTCAGGCCATTTGCTGAAGTAATCCATTGCGACAAGAATGTATTTGTTCCCTCTCTCAGACTCGGAAAACGGACCGGCGACATCGATGGCAATTCTCTCAAATGGGACGCCCAGATTGTACTGCTGCATTCTGCCTTTGGTCCGGATCTTCGGGCCCTTACTGTCTGCACAGGTGTCAAGTTTCCGGCACCAAGCTCTGACGTATTCAAAGTAGTTCTGGCGAACTTATTCTAGGGTTGTATTCATGCTCAGATGGCCCTGGTACCTACCAATTGGGACTTGGTTTCTCGGCCATCAGTGCTTTCCCAAACTCGCTTGAGCATTCCATTCTCTACTCTTAGAGAGTCCCATTGGGCCCATAACGGTTTCAGCACGAGTATCTAGCTACTTCGTCCCATCGTGGCCTGGGTGCACCTCTCGTTTTGAGTGACAAGATTGGTTCGATGTCTGGTCAGCCATTTGGTCCTGGATGCACTGTTTCGTTGTCCAGTCTTCATTGGCCTGCACTCGGATCTGTCTGATGCAGATACCCTTTCGCTGTTCCGTCTTCAGATAATCTCCGCATTCTGCTCTACAGGGCATCGGCATTATTGTCCAAACGGCCGGCACGATGTTCCACATTGTTGTTTTTATGTTTAGCAGCCATTTGAGGGCGGCATGATCTGTTCGGATTAAGAAATGACGACCATGGAGGTATTTGTGGAAATGGTCTACCGCCCTTATTATTGCAAGAAGTTCTTTTCTGGTGTCGCAATAATTTCTTTCCGGTTTCGAGAATCCACGGCTGTAGTATTCGATCACCCTCTCTTCACCATCTTGCACCTGTGATAGGACGGCTCCCAAACCTGTGTTGCAGGCGTCGGTGTCTAAAATGAACTTGCCGGACTGTGTAGGAAAAGCTTGGGCTGGGCTGGAACATAGTGCTGCCTTCAGTCGCCTGAATGATGTTTCGCAATCCTGATTCAAACGGAAGGTCTCTTACTCACTGGTCTGCCGATGTAGAGGCACGGTAATGGTGGCAAATCCCTCAACAAATCGCCTGTAGTAGGAACAGAGGCCCAAGAAGCTTCGGAGTTCATGCTTGTCTCTTGGGACTGGCCAATCACGGATGGCTTCTACCTTGTCCACGTTGGTGCGGATTCCTGACTCGGAAACGACGTGGCCCAAAAACTTCGGGTTGAGTCTCAGGTTGGCGTTATTATTTCTGGAGAATACTTCGCCCAGGTTCTTCAGATGGTCGTGGAATGTCTGACCAATGACCAGAATGTCGTCGAGGTATACTAAGCACGTCCTTCATGTTAATCCGCTCAGTACATTCTCCATTAGCCTTTCAAATGTAGCGGGAGCATTACATAACCCAAAGGGATGACTGTGAACTGAAACAGCCCTTTACTAGTGGAGAACGCTGTCTTTTCACTGTCGTTTTCGTGTAGACCAACCTGCCAATATCCTCTCTTTAGGTCTAGTGTGGAGAACCAACGGGAGCCTGCTAGTGTGGTCAGAGTGTCATCAATTCGCGGTAGTGGATAGCTGTCTTTCTTGGTGACGTCATTCAGCTTTCTGTAATCCACGAAAAATCGGGTTACTCCATCCTTCTTTTTAACTAGCACGGTGGGAGCGGACCATCGGCTGATGGATGCCTCAATAACTCCATTTGGTACCATGGACTCGATGTTTTCCTCGACTGCCTGTTGTTGCCCCAATGGTAGTTGCCTAGGTGGTATTCTGATGGGTTGAGCCTTTCCGGTATCTATTCGCTGCTGGATGATGTTGGTGCGACCGGTGGTCCCATCTTCACTGTTAAAAATTTGCCAACGCTTGGATTTCTTCTGTTCCTCTGGTGTCAGGTGTGTCAAATGGCCAGCAAACTGTTGTAGGGACTCTATACTGGACTCTGTCTCCTTCACCGATGTCTGGTACTCTTCTTCGCAATTTATGATGGTTTCGACTAGCTCGAAACCTGCTATATCTTGACCATTGGCAATTCTGATATATCTCGTCCACTTTTAACTATAGCCCGTCCTACTAAGTAGTCATGAGCTGAGTGTACCGGCTCCACCATTCGAACGCAGCTCTCAGGAATGCTAGCTGCCCATGTGTAATCTGTTCCGTTCGACAGGGTATTCTGCCTAGAGATTTTGCTACAAATTTTATGGGTGTCGATGAGCTGTTAACGGGCCGTGTCAATACAAATTCCTCATTTAGGAACTGAACAACATCATATCTCGGGTCGAACATCAAAACGCTAATTAGGTCCATACTCAGTATAAAATCGTCCTTTCACTTCTGATCACCAAATTTGTTATATACTCCGTGGGTTCAATTAAAATTTAAAAACTAATTGTCACTCTCACTTTATAGAAACTTTTATTTACATCAAATGTACAGAACAGCTGATTCGAATATCACAAATATAATACACATTAGCTCTTCGTCGTACTAACTACCGCGATAATGGGCTGCTCCTTTTAAAATCAGCATCGAAAACTCTCGTACAATCCATTGTCTATTCTACAGCTGCCGAGCCATTTCGAGATCAATTGTTTTGTCTTAAAAGCGATCGATGTCGTACTGGAATGAAACCAGGCCCGGCTTAGGGAAATTTCGTTACACTATGATTAGAAGGCTGATTAAGGTTCCAGCTGTTATTACAATCATGTTATGCATTTTTTTAAATCATTCATTTTATATCCGTTTTTCCAGCTTTTCTTTATGAAAAATGTTTCGATCAAAATGTATAAACTCTCGTTTTGAAGATTTTCTGATTTTCTTTTCATTCTATAAGCAAAAAGCATAGTCCATATTTTTTGGGTTTTTAAGGCTCAAATAATTTACTTGTGCGAGTTTGAGTTATTACTTATAAAGTATTATTTACATGATGACTTATGCGGTTTGCTGTGGAATTCTGTCTCTTAAAAATCTCTATTTACTAGTGTATATATGTCAATTAAATGTTGAAGGACTTTCCAAACCAAAAGTTGACTACCACATGTAGTCCGAATATATATATATATATATATATATATATATATATATATATATATATATTTAAATAACAGCCATCTGTGTACGTTGACGATTTCAATTGCCAATTGCCGCTACGATTCGGACGATGTGACAGGATATCGACTCACATCCTGGGCAACCTTACAAAATCCATAGGCCAAACCGCTCGTTGGAACAAAGGTAACATTTTTATTTTCATAGACGGTGATGGTCTCCGTATGCCAGTGAAACGCTATGTCCTCCGAAATTTCCCGAACAGTCAACATTGTCCAAATGTCACAGAGATTGGAATTTCTATCTCTATAAGCTCATCAACTGAGCTGGCCTGGTGGAATTTAAAAACAGCCAACTGAGATAAGTTCAGAAACATAATAGTGAAGACTACTGACCGCATTCCAATAGAGATTCGTAACATATCGCTAGTAACAAGAGAATATATTTATAATATATATCGCTGTAGGCAGGCAGCCACAGAGAGTATCCCAAGGTGATACGTGAAAAAAAATTCTTCTCAGGCTGGTCAGCAGAATCTCAATAGCTTCTTTCCGAATATCAGCCCTCTAGAGGCCAGAAGACAGGGAAACAGTTGCTTGGACGAAAACACAAAAGCCAGGTGGATCGAATGTGCAGAGTTTGCCAACTCAAGTAAAAGGGCCTGGAATATATTGGGTAACTAAGTGGTGATAAAAGAACCGAACGTAAAGTTAATATGGCTATAAAACCCGACAACATTGCTTCCAGGCTGATAGGTAACTCCAAAACTCCCATCCATAAAAACACACATAAGCAAGATAAGAGATGGATGAAGAGATCAACTGTCAAAAGGCTGGTAAGGCGGCAGGAGTTGAATGTGTGCTACCGGAGTTTCTGAATAATGCTGGTGCTCGATAGAGGAAATTGTTAGCTGTTACGTTTTCTAAGATCATCGATATACGGAGAGGTTCCCGACAATATGGAAGCTTTCTATTGTATTTGCCATCCTGAAGCACTTGATTATTGTAACACCACTTTATGTCATCAGATCGAGATAAAATAAAGACCCGTTTTTGGGTAAATTCATAAGCGTTTTAACACAAAAACAACGTCTCAATAAAATTTTCACGAATGATGTCGAGGAGAATAAAGTGTGATTATTGTACGTACAGCTTTCATACGTACATCTAGTATACTTTTTGCATATATACTGCTCCAAATGCTAACACCCGATAAACTTATACTCAGTGTACTAACACTCCGTCTATTAGAAACTTTATCCCAAATTTTTAACACGATATTTACAGTTGTCTTATTTACACCCTGAATATTGCTGTGTATACTTCACCCTGTATACGTACCCCCTAAACACTTACAATCTGTTTCCTACCACACTATATGTTTAGGTTTACTAAACTTACACTTTGAACACGTACAACCTCTATGCTCCTTTATTTACCCGGTATACTTACATTCAGTTTATTAATACCCTGTATATTAGGCTGCCGCCCAGTTGCTACCAGTTAACAATGGGCATGCTCATTTTTTATAAATTATAGGAAGTAGTTTCAGCTGTGCGTTGATTATGAATTCAGTCAGGATTTCTACTTTTATATTTATGATACCAATTCATTCCCCAGATATAGTAAGTTTTCTAAGACGTATCTCTCTCTCTCTTTGTCTCTTTTTTACTCTCTCTCTTTCTCCCTCTCTCCCGCAGATATTAAATTTGCGTAAAAATTATAGTGACTCCCATTCCCAAATTCGATAATGCAGTTCACATATTTATTCTATTAACGAAATACTAAACCTACAATTTCTCATGCCTGTATTACTTTTGGATGTCAGGTAATAGTATTTTGTTTTCCAGAAAACCCTTTCCCCTCTTGTCCACATGAATGTTTAATCTCGGTTTTATTTATTTGGGGGAAGAGTTATTGAATATTCTTTAAAACAATGGAAACTGGCACTACCCAGAATTCAGTAATTATTATCAGAATAATAATAAATAGTCTATGTTGGTCACGTATAGTATACATTTCAATTAATGTGAAATTATCCCCCACAAACGACCAAATTTTCCTTCTTTATATATTGGTATAGACGGAAAAATAAATACTGGTTTTGTGCCAACTTAAAAGTAGGGGGCATGTCATATCACAATTTATCAGGTCATATCGCCAATTCTGCGATGTATAAATGGAGCCCTCCGTGAAGTAGCTTTCGCTTCAAAACTGGGAACAGATACAAACACCCTGTGAGATATAAAGACATTTAACTTTAGATATTTGAATATAAAATCTATGTGGCATTTCTTGACACTCAAGAGTTTTTGAATTCACTTATTCGATTTATCTTCTTTTTTATGTATTTGGATTTAATACATGTTTTCAAAGTAATCACCGTTTATTACAAAGCATAATTGACTTCGTTTCCTGACAAGATCAACAGCATTAATATAACATAGGTCATGATTCAAAAGGATGACAAACATGGGTTTCCATTATTCTTGCTAAAAGAACATTTTGGGGAGTACGATTCGCAGATATTAGGCGTGTTCCTACCCGATGTAAAACCGATAAGCAACCGGTAATTGTATTGCGCGTAAAAACATTGTAAATGGTAACTCGTCACCGCCCACGAAGATTATCGGTTCTGTATGGGTAATTCGATCTGTTGAAACCAATCTATTCTAATCAAACGAAGGGTCCCAAAACTGTAGGTTTCAAAAGGTATAATTAGTATTCACATAACGAAATATTTTATTTTTTTGAAAATCCCCCTAAACAGTTAAATCTTGTTATTTTCCTTCACTATTGCTTCTTTAGATATTCTCAGTTTTGGGTTTTTAAACAACACATAGGTAAATAAATTTTGTTGCAGCTTAGAAAAAATATTTCAACAAATTTGCCTTCTTTCAGGGTATCGGTTGAAAAATAGATTGCTGTTGACCAGAGTGTTTTAAGGTAACTGAGATTTATTCATTACTGTTTAAATAATCCATTGAACTGAATTGAAACTTATCGCATTCAAAACATTCTACATCAAAATGATTCTTAACCTTATAGCGAGCAACCAGGCTTGCGTAAATATCCCTTAAATAGGTTAGTTAACTGTTTTAAACCACCTTTATAGGATTTTAAGGAAAATCTAAGACAGACGAATTGAAATTCATTTTACGTAATTCAAAAGATCCATGTAACACACTAATAGAAAGGGCGTGGTAAATATGATGCAGATTGTAAGATATCCGTCTAAATTGTTTAAATTGCAATTCTGCAAAAACTTTTATTTCAAAATACTTATCTTGGGAATAGTTAATCATAACATCATAAGCTGCCATTTTACGGAAGATTAATCTTTTAATTTTTAATACAACAAAGTTATAAATTTTTTAAATAAGTCAAATTTTCTCCATTTTTCCCACTTTTCTCGGCGCAAAATTTCCCGATCAGGACATATAAATTTTGAAGGCATTCCAATTCTCTAGAACTTTTTCATTAACAAGATCAAGATCATTTCCTTACTTTTCTCAATACAAGCAAAAAACAAATAAAATCCATATTTTTGCTAGTTTTTATGTTTTGAATTAATTATTTCTACGAAACTGATGTTAAAATCATGTAAGATATTACCTATGAACTATTCCTGAAGAGATGGCATTGCCGGTTTGCTGTTGAATTTTTTGTCGCAAAATGCCTTCAATTTTGCTCTATTGACTGTTCTATTAAACAAATTACGATGAGTCAAAAACTCCAAACTGAAAACCATAGACACCTTTCAAACAGTGTAAAGCCGGGTCCAGTTCTATAAAAATTTGCCTCGAATGCGTTCGCCGCAAATATTTGCGCCGAAAATTGAGATAAATTTTCACATAAATATTTACGTCGTGTGTCGTGTTTTTGTGCTCCAGCTGTGCGCAGAAATTTGACAGCCTATATCAAATATATTTCACAGATCATACAATAGAGAATATATATTTATTTGAGGTTAAGTTTTAACTATTGTTTTACTTCAAATAGTTGAAATAAGTCACAGTCAATATATCCAAAAAACGGTTACACCCTCATATCTTCTCTCTCTGTAAAGATCTTTTATCCAGTAGCGTCTTCTTGATCTTTGTTTTTTTTCTGTTTAATATGGTCAGACAAAACAATAAAAGCTGCACATATTCTCCTAATATCGCACATCACAAATTTGTTTATGAACACAACATGTCAAAAGTCAGGGGAAAGTGAGGTTAGTTAACAAATTCAGAAATTTCGTACGTCAGAATTTGCAAACGCGTCCACATTAATAACTGAATGCGGCGCAAATCCTTTGATGTTCGTCGAAAAACCGATTCTGTGCGGATCGCGTGTGTTGAATGTCAAATAAATTCTTGCGTGCGTCAAAACGTCCACATTGACACAAATTCTTCCGCACACACAAAAATTTACGTTGAATTTGCCATTCGGCGCAAATTTTTATAGATCTGGACCCGGCTAAAGATATCGATGTGTCCTTTTTGGTATTAACTGTTTCAGAAAAATCGAGTTATAACGTAACTAGTTTTTTCATATCTTCAGTGGAATTTACTGTTTCCCCTCAAAAGTTAACAGTTTCGGCATAAACTTAAGGTATAACAAATTTAAGTTTTATTATTTACTTTTTAAAAACTGAACGACAAGCGGCAGGTTTATTTTAGAGAATATTGAGAAAAGAGCCTACCCCAAATAAACAAACAACAAATTTAAGTAAAATTAACTTTACCATAGTGATGCATTTATATACTGCTAAATAAATTATTGATTTCTTTAGAAAACGATTTACAATTTGGCTTTTCTTTGTGCACATTAAACGGTTAATAAATAGTAATTTCAAGGTTAAGGTGGAAACTTCTCTCATCTGATTGTGTTCCTAACTTCAAAGAAAAATATATAAAAGAAATGTTTTTCATATTTAAAAGTTGTTCTATAATGGTTCTATACGGGTAAGTTTTATTTTATATAATAAGCCTGGGCGTCATTTCGGTTATAGATAAGGCGTTCTATTTTTTCAACAATATTGATCGCATTTAAAATTTCTTTAACTAGTAAATAAGTTTCGGTGATTAGTATAGACGAGATTTTTTATTTAAGTTGAAATAACTTTTGTGTTAGTAATCTCAATATTTGGTGCCGTAATCAAGTGAATGCGTGAAAGTAACAAATGTATAACAATAAACGAAGTTCCATTTTATTATCTTCAAGCATATCGTTTGGATGTGTACTTACCTAGTTAAGGAGGTATCAAAAAACTGTGACATTTAGGGATCATTTTCATAGATAAAAACGTGGTGTGGTAAGGAAATTCTAAACTTGTTCTATGTTCTCTCAGTACATATTTATTTTATCAGAATACCTTGAAGACGCGAGATATAAAGATCGTCATCTAGGATTTCCGGGATACTAGCACATAGAGGTTCCGAATCTGCAGCCGTTCCATGTAATTGCTGTTACCCGAAACACCTAGGCTAGAATGTCAAGATGAAATTTTCAGGTTAACTTCACCTGTCAGAGATATTGAATACTCTCTTCAAGGTGTCCTTCTTTTGTACGCAAGCAATATACATAATATATATTGTTTCTAGTTAGGGAACCTTCATCAGTTGCGTTTCCCAGAATTGAATGTCCTCGCGAGCACATCTTTATGTATTCGATACATATTGTTAAATTTGAAGACGCGAGATGTAAAGACCGACAACTAGGATTTTCGAGGATACTAGCGCATAGAGGTTCCGAATCTGGAGCCGTTCCATGTAATTGCTGTTACCCGAAACACCTAGGTTAGAATGTCAAGATGAAATTTTCAGGTTAAGAATGATACCTCGATGAGAGTATTCAATATCTCTGACAGGTGAAGTTAACCTGTAAGTTATGTTAAATTTTATAGGACATTTTGGTAGAAAAATAATCGTCACAGTAAAAAATAATAGGTACTGCTAATAGCCTATAAAGTGCCATTACAGAATAGGGATTATTTTATTCATGACAAAAAAATCTCAACGTCTAAACTATAAGTTTTAATGAAAAATGCGAATACCAAAATTCTACGCAATAGCAAGATCTACAGAATTCAATCGACAAATTCTCTTGTGTTGCTTGGCAAATTGCAAAAAGCACAATGTTTGTAATAATTAATTAATGGAAATGCTCATTTGGTGTGTCAAATGTACAACAACACATTTTTGCAAACCTTTATAAAGGTTTAGTGTAAACGTGCAAAACTGTTTTTCTGCATTAATAATTGGTTATTTCTATGAAAAAGCAATAAAGGCGTAATTTTTTAAAACTCCTTTTTTACTTGCTAAATTAACCTAAACAATTTCGTGCTAAAACACAATTCAATTACAACAAATTCATTTTTGTTTTAATTGAATTGTTGCTAAAATACATATTTTAGCACGAAATTGTTTAGGTTAATTTAACAAAGAAAAAGCTATTTATAATGTTGCATAATTGATTTTACAGCTCATCTATCATTAATATATTCTGGATCATTAAATTTACTGTAACCGGGCGACAAAATGGCGTCGAAAAAAAATTATAAAATTAAAAAAATACCTAGACACCAGACTCACATAAGTTCGCAAAACAAAAGCGGACACTCGGTTTCAATTGTCAATGGTATTTTTTGCAATTTTCATAATCTTTTGACTTAAATTACAAAAATAATTTATATATAAATGAACCGACTTCAGCTATTCAATATTTTATCGTATTCTTATATATATCTCTCTCTCTCTCTTTCCCTTTTCTAATCTAATCATTTTCTGAACCAAAGTGTACAACTATAATTTAACTCCACACAATATTACAACGGTGCTAATATCTTTAAAATCACCCTGTATAAGTATAAGTCCTCTCCACAGTACTGACTCTTTATATTTTTCTGTTTAAATTATGCCTGTACACCTCTGATTTTACTTCGCTCCATATGTATAGTATTCCATTTATGCAACTGCTCATGATCTACCCTAATATAACAAAATTCACATTTTTGAACCACATTTTACTCTATCATTTATTTCAACCACTCCGTATATACAACAGCAATTTTTTTGGACCCATGTCTATAATTATATTATACCCCGTCCTATAATTCAAATATCCTAACTGCTTGTGCTTATATAACAAATTTTTGATACACCCTGCACAACAATAATTTTATTCCATTCTTCCTCAAACACCTTGTATAAGCAACTACTTGTGTTCCACACTATATAACTTTTTTTACCGCCCTGTATAACTATAATTTTACTTCACCCTATATTTCAACCATCCTCTATATTGAACTACTATTTTTAAGCCTTCTGTATAACTGTAATTATACTCCGTCCTATAACGCAAATATCTACTCTGTATAACTATAGTTATGCTCGACTCTTATTGCAACCACCTTGTACCATTCAATACAATATGTTTTGAACCACTCTGTGTAACTTCTATGCAACTGCCTATGTACCACCTAATATTACATGCACGCACGCACACACACCTAAAACCGTATACCATTCAGAAGATATCTCCCGCTTAACAAATTTTCGTTTCAATAAGCTAATAAAATATTTTCTGCCATTTCACGCGACTATAAGCCCCTTAACTTAACTTCGTCGCTGAAAGAAACTGACTTCTTTAAATGAATCAAAATGAAAACCATTACAATCACCCTGTACGATATATTTGCATGGCATTTAAACTTAAATTTATGATGAAAATTTGACATTTACCATGATATTTCCAGTTTTTTTTTTAATGTATTTTTCCGATTTTCAGAAAAATGGTATGTTTTACGTCATAGAAAAATATACGGAAGCAAGCTGGAACATATCTTTGCAGAATACAAATTATAAAATTCAAATTTCTTGATAGGTTTTAGAGATAACAGTGACGATTTATTGAAATTCACTAAAATATAGTCCCTTATTTGTTTTTTTTTCCTGATTTTCTGGAAAACCGGAAATCTCATGTTATAGACAATTATATGGTACCGTTCTGTAACGTTCCTAAATATAATGCAGTTTAAATCATCAAAATTGCCCAAGTCGGTTAAAAAAGTTGATTATTTTCATAATTTTGAATTTTCCAATTACATCTTTTTATCACGCAAGTTGTTTTTCTTGCTTGGTAAAAAGTATAGGATTTCTTGTCATAGGAAAAACATTTAATTGAACTATTTAGGCTATAAGCAGGACGGTATTAAATATTTTTAATTTAATGATTACTTTGTCTCCTATAAAACTTAATATATGATATCCCAACATATTAGTCTTTTAATGTTTTGTTTAAAAAATAGTTGGATGGTCCAGAAGAAACAAACCGAAGTAGTGAAGATTTAATGAAGTTTTTTTGCATAAAAATTGTGTATTTTCCCCTTTACCATGTTTTGAAATTTGTTAAAATAATAGCAGTACAAGCAAAAAAAAACCAAAAATAATATTTTTGGTTTTTCTTGTATAACTTGAGAAGAAATAGAAATTTGTTTAAGTAGTCAAAATAGTCGAAAATACACAACTATTTCTATATTTAATCTTGTCTGTATCTGTTACCATTTTATATATAGCAATGTTATCCCTTCATATATGAGACACTCTGTATGAATGAAATGGGCATTTTGAACATGCTATTTGTAGAGTTTACTTCTGCAACATCTTATATAAAAATTCTCAATCCTAAGCAAGCTTTTAAAGTATTACAAAAATAAATTACCGAGATTCTGTTTTGGTTCACTCCCTCTCGTGACCCCCACGCCAATGATACACTTGAATTAACATGTCAAGATATTCCGTAACATAAACCGAAAACAATAAATCGCCTTTATCGAGTTTCTTGTGTTCCAGCTGCTTCAATTTTCTATTTTCGTTCATGTTTAACGGCTGTATCAGATTATGGAAGGGCAAGCCTGAGAGCATTTTTTTGACAATACTTTAACCAGTGATGTCGTAAATTCAAGTGTTCTTTACTGTTACGACAAGGACTAGACATCTTAATAGACTCCGGCCGAGTAACCAGAACTCTCTCTTTCTCTCTCTGATCTGTGCTTCCATGGGGTTGTCTGCGGAAATTTTTTTTTAGGTAAGTTATTAATTACAATAATTTGGTCAAGTGCGAATTGGACTCGCATACTAAGGGTTCCGTACCACCTTCTAATATTCCAGTTTCCGACAAGCAGGGAATGAGTGCATTTTCTTATATTTGCCCTAATATCTTTTAAAGGAAGCGTTTTAAATTTATAAAAAATATACGCTTTCATTTTCAACATATAGACTTTTTATTTTTTCTGCTTCAGGATTCGCTTGATTTTTATAAGAATACATATGTATTTAATTTTCTAATTTGGCCCCCAAATATTAACATTAGAGTTTTATTTCACTAATAAACTCTCAGAGAAGACTTTTATAATCTACTGTCTGAATTTTGATGTCGATATTTAATATTTTTGTTAATATCTTTTGAACAAATGATTTAAAAATATAATGTTTGTAATTGACATAATGAGTCTTTTATCTGATATGATGCATTTGAAAATTGAATTTTTATTTTCTACTTAATTGTATAATTTGTCCCGAAACTTACTATGGGGTTTTCTAATAATTTTTCTAATAAATTTCAAAGTGAGCACCAGTACCCCAAATTATTTTCAAAATTTTATGTAGTACGGTTTCGGAAATAAAGCGAGAAATGAGAAATTTTTATAACTTTATGTTAATATCTTGTAAAGAATTAATTTAAAAAATATGAAAAATATGTATTTGTATTCCTCATAATAATCCCTTTCATTTGATGTATTGCATGATGCGTTAAAAAATATTTTTTTATTTTCCTTTTAATTCTATAATTTGCCCCCCAATATTAATATTAGGGATTTCTTCGTATTTTTTCTGTAAACAAAAAAAATAAGTCTTATAGTTGGGGGAATAAAGGGGGAATGGGTGATATTTTAAATATATTTTTTTTAATATATTTTAAAATATTTATTTAAAAAAATAAATTACTATTCGTCATAATGAACCCTTTGATTTGATATATTACTTGAACCCTTAGAAACAATTTTAATTTTTTATTTTCCATTTAATTCTATAATTTGCCCCCCAAAATGAATATTAAGAGTTTCTCCTTGTTTTTCCCGTAAAGTTCACGTGAGGCGCTATACCTGTATTTTTTTTTAAATTTTACAGCTTATGGTTTCGTAGATAAAGGGGGGGGGAATGTGTAATTTTTTTATATTTTTGTTAATATCTTTTAATTAATTTATTTTAAAAATATGGAAAAAATATATTTGCTTTCGTCATAATGAGCCCTATCATTTGATATATAACATGATGTGTTAAAAACAATTTTAATTTTATATTTTATATTTACTTCTGTAATTTGCCCCCCAAAATTAAAAGTAGAGGTTTCTCCTTATTTCCAGTAAACTTCAGGTTTATACTATAGATACCTCTAATTTTTTTCAAAACTTTACGTTTTATAGTTTCGGAGATAAGAGGGGGGAATGGATCAATTTTGGTATATTTTCATTAATATCTTTTTAATTATTTTTTTAATTTGGAAAAAAATATATTTGTGTTCCTCAAAATGGGACCTTTCATTTTATATATTACATGATGCGTTTGAAAAATTTTTTATTTTTAAATTTTCATTTAATTCTATAATTTGCCCCCCCCCAAGTTAATATTAATGGTTTCTCCTTATTTTTCCTATAAAGTTCGATCAACGATCTATATTTCCTAATTTTTTCAAAATTTTAGGCTTAGTAGTTTCGGTGATCAGGGGGGGAACGGTCAATTTTTTTAGTTTTCCCCCCCAAAAGTACCCCTAAAATCAAAATTTCGTCATTTACTGTATGGGCTCCGTCCAGTAGTTTAGGAGAAAATTGCGGTGATATGACAGAGGAAGAAATCCGGAGTGATATTATAAGGGTATCCGTATATTGTATATAGGGAACCCTAATAAAGACTGTAAAAATAAAAGAGGTCAGCAGGTATGTAACTAAAACAGATTCAAATTAAAAACAGTGAGATATATGTGCTTTAACTAGTAATTACTTTGAGAATTATCATACACCCAACTTTAATTACTCCAGAAGTATCCTTGCAAACCAATGTAATTTATTTAAAAGAAATTTTTTGAAGGTATTTATTAATAGCTTTGAAAATCATAAATTCTTCTCACAGCAATTCTAATTTCAGTTAACTCAAATTAAGTAACTCGGTAGTATGAAAGTATTTTTTTCGAACAAGTTTCTTTTGTAAAAATTCTATAATAATGAATTGTATTGTAAATTTCAATTTGACATTGTCATCCTCTTGTACTTTGAAATGTAAAAACATTGTTTTTACTTGCTTAGTGTTTCTAATGTTCACTTTGTGCGCTGTAGTTAATAGTAATTAAAATTTGATGAATTAATTAATTACAAATGTGTTCGCGCAGGGACTATTTTTGTTGCTTACATAACAAATGATATAGTTTGTGTGTAGTTATTGCAAGGGTAAGTATTTGAAAATCCAGATCTCAACATCAGCCTATTTTTTTTATACCCTGTTCACTACTTACGTTATTGATCCTGGCGTTTTGTATATCTATATTTTATTGAAGGGAAAGCTTCTTAACAGAGGCTCACGTACACATAAAAAATCAGATGAGTATGGTAATGCAAAGCAAACATTAAAATTGCATTTGTTTCGACAATTCGTTCCGACCCACAGTACACTTGAAATACCCTTACAACTTAGTTCTCTGTGTAAGAAACAGGGACCAGTTTATATATTAAGATTCTGTTGGTTTTCAGAAAATCAATAAATTATGGTAAATAATCAATTATAATATCCAATTAATACACGATATCAACACAAAATTTGCATTTCGTTCTAATAAACATTCCA
The DNA here is from genome assembly GCA_034190945.1 of Octodonta nipae. Lineage (NCBI taxonomy): Eukaryota > Metazoa > Arthropoda > Insecta > Coleoptera > Chrysomelidae > Octodonta > Octodonta nipae. The sequence goes on along the minus strand of CM067224.1, from coordinate 47,083,346 downwards.
ATATTCTGTTTGCAATACTTTCAATTAGAGAATTCAACTCCGTTAGAACAGCACAAAAATTTGCAAATTTTTGGATGGTAGAGACAGGGGTAATTAAATAGAACTACACAAAAGGTCAACGTTACCATGTTTGTAGATGGTAGAGACAAGGATGAGAAATTTATATGGGGAGTAAATTGCAGAAAGCGTCTAGCTGAAAGTCCAAGAAGCGACCAGAATGGCGCTGGTGAAGAAAGAGGGTATAATGTGGATTGATAAATATAACACAATATTGATGCGTAGCCGCCGTCTTTTTTCAACCAATGTATGTGGAATATATACATTTTTCCTAAATGTTGCAACGGCCCTGTATAAGTATTAATCCTCTCCACCCTATTGACTGTTTCTATTTTTCTATTGTTTAAATCACCCTGTATACCTATAATTTTAATTCGCCCCATATGTCAAGTATAAGAAATTACTAATGTTCAACACTATATAACATTTTTTTAACCACCCTGTATGACTATAATTCCACTCCACCTTATATTTCAATCATTCTGTTTATGCAATTGCTTCTAACATTTTTGAACAGTCCGCCTTATAACTCGAATATCATTACTGCATATGCTGATTTAACCATTTTTTAAGTTTTCACTCTTATTTCAATCACCTTGTATACGCAATTACGTATGTGCCCAATACAACATTTTTTCAACCACCCTGTAGAATTAAAATGCTATTCCACCTTATAATTCAACCATCCTATAAATGGAACTGCTTATTTATCACCAAATATAGCATTTATTTGTAAGATTTTTTGATCTCACCTGTCTAACACTAACTCTAATTCACCCTGTATTTCAACTGCGCACATCGTTTGCTGCTTGAACTTCGATGCACGCACACTTCAAACCTAACACTTTTACTTTTCGATACACTAATGGAATATTTTGTCCCAATTCACTCGACTGCAAGCCCTATAAAAAGAAAACCGTTACAAACACCCTGTACGCTATACCTTCATGGCATATCTTGATATTTATAATGAGAATTTTATGTTTACATTACCGTTTTTTGCACATATTTTTACGATTTTCAGAAAAACGATATGTTTTCCATTATAGAAAATATACGAAATCAAGTTGCTTTTTCTGATCTTCTGCAAAACCGTTAAACTCACGGTATAGAAATTTATATGATACCTTTCTGTACTACTACTTAATACAATGCCGTTTAAATCATCAAAATTGCCCAAGCCCTTTTCGGATAGTCACTGAACTTAAATAAAAAAATGTGTCGACGAATTGATAACCTACTCCTTTTTGGAAGTCGGTTAAAAATAGCGTTCTCGAAAATTCCCATACCCAAATTTTATAATCATTTTCCATACAATGTCTAAAAATGTATACTTATCTGATTTGAAAACGTTTCAACTGTAAGCCAGGAGTAGATGTTACTCACAAAATGTGTCTTGATTACATTCGTTCTTTTTAGTTTTCGATGCCTCACCCTTTATTTCAGTTTACTTATGTCCTGAAAAATTAGTCTAATGTAGTGTTTTACCTGTAAAATATTCTCATGTCATTGATTGTAATCGAGTTTTTCTGTTTCCGACTTAAAGTAATACAATAAAAAGTATTAGTTATTAACCAACCAATTAAAACATTTCTGAAGAATATACCAGCAGGTGGTCCTAGTACAAATCGTATCTTACTTTAATCTTCCCTAAAATCTATTTTCAGAGGATAAATGTTTCATTAATGCAAGTTATGAATACAAAGATGACAACGAAACAACGGGAAGCTAAAATATAATGTAATTTCATTCATCTATGGTAACCAGACCATTTTACGACGGTGGCATTAAATATTTGTGTCCATTACACCATCTAAATGGGTATTCTTGAGGGAATACCTTGATTTACTTAAATTTTCCTGAACTAGTCTATTTTAGTTTTATTTATATACATGGAGATTTAAAAAATGTGCACCAACCTACAGATGGGGGCTTGGTCATCCAAAAATGGAAAAAGTTCATATTACCTTACCTCTAGGAATGTTTAGATTTGAAAGTAATAATTGTTAATAAATCAAGCAGTTTTCGAGAATTTTACCAAAATATGTTTCCATGAAAACAATCAAAGAAAACGACGACCATCAGCTTTATTGTGGGCATGTAGTCTAGGACGTAGCTAAAGATATTCGCTCATTGCTTTACATTCTCTTGCATAAATATGCGTTTCATAAAACAAATTCTTTCGCATGCCAACAGAAATAAAAATCCAAACTGTTAAAAAATATTTAAAATTATAAAACTGTCAGTGATATACATCCTCAGGAATAATGAAAACAACGTATTTTGTACGTTTAAGCAAAGCGTAAATTGAGACAACAATCTATAACTTCGGTGAGGTGACACAACTCATTGCTGTGTTTTGTTATTTGAAAGATTACATAGATTAGCGCAAATCTGCAACAAAGTGCTGCTTGCCACGATTAGCGCCTGCTGAAAGAAAACGGCAAGTTTTTGCTCAGTTGCGACCGGCTTCTGGTATTACATTCATTTTAGACAATGTTTTGTTGAATCATTTACTTCAGAAAACTGATTTAGATTCTTAAGTTAGGTAGCACACAATTTAGAAAACATTTATTTATAGACAGAAATACTAGTTGATCATATTGTAGATAGGTACCCTGATAATTAAGAGAGAGTTTCCTGATAAATTATTTACTTACATAGTAAGGTTATACCGCAAAAGCTTTTGGGAAAGTTGGCGGATAATGATACTGTTGTTCGAGTTTTCGGATCCTTATGAATGCATGACAACGCTGCATAAATTTTACGCGTTGAAGACGACATTCACGGTGTTTCACAGAAAAATCTATAGTGTAACACATATTTAGAACTCTCTTATATGCCAAGAATGTAAAAATAGAAAAATTACGTTACAAATGTCTAACTGTTAAATGCTAATAATGTACAATTATCAATAATAATAATAAAGACATCTTCATGTTACAGGTAATCTGTGAATGTAGAATTATCTTGTTAACTGGATCCCAAACCTAAACTAAAAATAAATTTTTCGTTTTCTAAAGAAGTACTCTAGTTAGAAATTCTCAGAAATTTATTGGAAGTCTTAAAGACAAACTTTTATTTAGGAAAATGTAACTTAAATGTTGAGGATAGGTGTATGAGTTATTTTTTTTCAAACTCATTGGTTATCCTAAATTCTTAATTTTGAATACTGTTTCTTTCCATACTATTTGTTCGATAAACATACTTTGATTATAAAAGTAAAACGGTTTTTATTTGTTTACAGATTGTAAACATTAGGTTCCATAAATCAATTAAACACACTATCGTCAAGTAAAACACCTTACACAGATTACCGAGAGCTGTCCTTACTAGGCTACTCGATCCTTCCTCTTTGACAATTTATATCGCTTTTCCAAAGAGAATCTATTGTGCTATATGTTATGAAGTTACTTTACGAAAACTCTATGAGCTTGTGTATTTAATAACGTATTTTCCTTGACCTCACATTGTTTTTGGAACCTTTGATGAGCAACTAGTAAAATAGAAAAATCATTTAATCTTTTAAATACTGCCTCTTAAGCTTAGCACGTATCACGCCGAAACTGCTAAGTGGATTTTAATAATATTTAGTGTGGAAGCACTTCATTATCTGTTTTAATAAAAATGATACCTTTTAGCGCAAGAAAATAACTCACTTCGTTGGGAAAATTGAGAAAAAAAAACGAAAGTACTCAATTTTACTGATTTAAATGTTGTTGTTTGCCAGCCTCACGCAAAAAGTACTGGATGAAATTTGATCAAATTTGATCAAATTTCGATTGGAGGTACACGTCGAGTAAATCTCTTCTTCTTTTTATAATATGTTTCTGTTAAGGATTTGTTTCTTCTATAAAACAGGATCTTCTAGATAATATATCAAACATTTTACATTATCCATGCCGATAAACTTAAAAAGACTGGAAACAGGTAGTGTGAATTTGAGCACTGGGATATAAAAAGGCTGTTGAAGTTGTTAAGAATAGTTTTTATGTAGTATAGATATTGTTTTGAATGCAGGTTTGCTTAGGTTCATTTTTACGAAAACATGTTCATTACCTTCATTTATAACGACTATCAGTATTAATATAGAAATAATCAACAATATAAAAATGTTAAAACTATTAAAAATGCCAAAAATCTAAAAATGTACATGCAAATGAAAAATGACGAACTGGTAGCGATTCCATAAATGTTAATAATAAATCACACATAGGCTGTAATATGTTGACGTGAGATGTAATGTTTGAAATCTAGGGATTTCAGCATACAAATGAATGAACTGTCGAAGATAATATTGATGATATTTTAAGATTTAATAATATATTTATCAACTATGCATTCACATTTGGAAGGAAATTGTCGATAAACAGTTGTAAGAAGAAAATTACATGATTCCTCCTGCAATAAATAAATTTTATTTTAAAGTTCTTATTAAAGATTTAATTTTATGTATGTCAGAGAGATAATATTTCATTTATTTATAAACAAAATTGGGAATTATTGACAATTAATGTGTGATATATGTTCCTTTTTTTATTTCAACAAACATGTTTCACATAGGTAAATCAAATATTAAAAATAATAATTATTATGCGTAGCATATGGTCATCTTCACAATTTCTAAACCTCATCACATCATATTTGAAGTGCCAATCCCAAAGTTATTAATCACTCAACTTCTGGAAAAACTCATGTTACACTTCGACTCGATTCATCAAAAAGTTTAAAAACGAACCACCCCTCGATGCCACAATTTGCTAAAACGTTTAGATAAGGACGATAAAAGAAATGAGACATTTTTGACGTATTGGTTCCGGTCTTTCAACAGCGATGTGCAGATGTTTTCTATACAAGGAAGAAAATTAAGATGTTGTTATTTTTTTAAATTACGTTAATTTCATTTGGATTAACGTTGTAAGATAGTTCTATTGTGTATATAAATTCATTAAAATTTAATAAGATTTGCTGTGGATTGAGTTAAGAGAAGCATGAAAAAAAATCACGCACCGAATTAATTTTGAGATATAGACTATATAATTCTTACTATACCGAGTTTGGGCCCCTTTAATTTGAGATAAATATCATCACCCTAGTACTTTGTTAATTTATTACCGTACTACTAAAACTTCGTGACTAAATTCATTTTGCCTTCTAACACAAATATTCGAAAATTTTCGAGTACCCACTGAGCCACTAAACACGTTTATGTTGATTAACATACTAAAAAATAAAATTATTTATTAATTAAGCTTCCATTTATGACAACTAGGCAGAGCATCCAGTGTCTTGTAACCTAAAACTTTATATAGGTATATATAAATTAAAAATACTATATATATATATATATATATATATATATATATATATATATATATATGATTTTCTTTGTTGTTTCCAGTGTACATCCGTTTCTCGGTTTGTGCTCTTAAAAGAACATTTTACTTGACGTTTCGCCAAAATCTCATTTGTTATTTTCAGATTTCAACTTTTGAAAATGCCGTCAATGGTACAAGAATTGGAAGATATTGAAGACGAGGTGAAGAAATTATACAAGAAAAAGTACAACAAAGGAAATATGATGATTTGTATGAATTGATAAATAAGACTAATAAAAAATTAAATTAAAAAATCGATAAGAATAATGAAAAATTAAATGAAAAGATGGATAAGAGTAATGAAGAAATAAAAAAGGATAATAAAGTATTGAAACAAGAATTAATTGAAAAGATGGATAAGACAAATGAAAAAATGGATAAGACTATAAAATAGATCAAGAAAGATTTCATAACAAAAACAATGAAAATTAGGAAAAGTATACAGCTAGTAGAAGATAAAATAGTGAAAAGGATAACATTACAGAAAAAATAGAAAAGAAATTTGAAATAGTAGAAGACAGAGTAAATCAGGAATTTGAAATGGAAAGAAATGAAAGAAGAACCCAAATTAAGATGATAGAAGATAACGTGAATAAAAGGTATGAACTAGTGGAACAGAAGGTGCAAGAGAATGAACAACATATAAGCAATATTGATGTTCGATGGAGCGAAGCAATAGTTAGTTATGGGGATGTAATTGAAAGGGAAATGAAGCTGAAAACGGAAGAAGTGGAAAGGAAATAAGAAGAATACAAAAGAACAATTCCAGTAGAAAGAGCGATAATATATAATGGAGATTCAAATATTAAATTTAATGAGAATTTAGGAAAAATACATCCATGTCTATTCATTACTTCAATAAAGAATCAAATTAGGTATTTAAATGAATTTGAAGATATTAAAATGAAAATTATGCAAAGTATGGTGGATAGCGCTGTTTTGTGGTTTAATCCAGTCGAAAATGAAATAAGAAACTTTTACAAATTTCAAGTACTTTCATGGATTATTTTTGGGGAGAATTACAAGGTAAATTTAAAGAAAAAATGTTTTTTGGGAAATATAATGCAAACAAACGAATGTAAATGGTGGACTATGCATTAAGATTAGTCAGTACAGCAAAATATATGAATCCGAAACTGATGGAGGATGAATTAGTATTGAATATAGCAAGACATTATCAAGAAGGAGCACGGTGTGTGAAACTATTTTGGTTCAAAACATTAAAACAATAAATCAGTTTATAGTATATTTAAGAACAATACAGAGAACAAAAACACTAAGACAAAATCTGAATTATAATGAGAAAAATCGAAATGATTTCAATAGTCAAAGAAGAAGAGGAGAACAACATTATAGAAAATATAGGAGTGTGGAATATAATGGGAATGGATATAGTGGAAACCAAAAGTTCTATCAAGAAAGAAATGGCAATGATCAAAAGAGATTTAATAAATCAGAGAATAGGAACAGTAATAGAAACACAGAAAGTTAATAAAAAGATCCAAGGAAGTTTCAAGAACATGCAGGAAATGCAAAATTTAATAATAATAATAATTGTTATACATGGACGGCTTAAAGTTGATGGCAGTTACGAAACAACAGCTGCATGATATGCTTAAAATAGTAGAAGGGTTCTCTAGTGACACCTATATGCAATTTGGCCTAAACAAATGCCGAATTATTAATATAGTTAAAGGCAAGATACAGCAGGGGCCCTTCGAAATGGGAGATGACACCTCAATTGAATCCATGGAGGAAGGCCACACTTACAAATACCTTGGAATAAAGCAGGCTCAACAAATTGATCACACCACCATGAAAAAGGACCTAACAACAGAGTTTTATAGAAGGGTAAGTCGACTGCTGAAGACCAAACTTAACAGTAAAAATTTGTTTCAGGCTATTAACACCTACGCGTATTCAGTGCTTACTTACTCTTTCGGTATAGTTAACTGGTGCAAGACCGACATTAAACAATTACACCGGAAAGTTCGAGAACAACTAACAAAAGCTCAAGATAACCCATCCAAAGAGCTATGTCGAACGTACATCATTGCTCCTGTGTGAAGGAGAAAGAGGATTGGCAGATACAGGCAAGTTACGTGATCAACAAATTTCTAATTTGCGTAATCATTTTCAGAAACTCGCAGAATTTTCTGATCTAAACAGAGTTATATGTCAGGTGTAAGATTCAACACCTCTGCGACTGACAGAACAACAAGTTCAAGTATACCACCAGACAACTGATCAGAAGCTGCCCAAATGGAAAGAGAAGTCCCTTCATGGAAGACATATAAATGACGTCAATCAAGATGTCGACAGTTCCGCGTCGAAGTACTCGGTGATCTCGGGTCATATGTTGCCTGAAACGGAAGGCTTTATACTGGAAATCCTAGATCAAGTAATTCCAACTAAGAACTACCTAAAGTACATCGTTAAAGACCCTTCTATTAACAGCGACAGATGCACGTACGGTTGCCAAACATCTGAATCTATCCAGCATATCTCAGGAGGTTGTCAAGCGTTCGGTGCAACTGAATACAAAGATCGACACGATGCTGTGGCAAAAATACTGCACCAGAAACTAGCACAGAGACTTGAACTGTTGCGTTCGGTAAAAATGCCATACTATGTACACAAACCCCAATCTGTTTTAGAAAATAACAACTACAAGCTGTACTGGGACCGCACGATACTGACCGATCGGACTGTTGCTCACAATAGACCAGATATAGTTTTAGTAGATAAAATCACTAGGAAAACAACCTTAATTGACATAGCAATCCCTAACAACAATAACATAAATATAAAGCAGGCTGAAAAAATAGCCAAATACAGGGATTTGGAATTTCAAATAAAGACACAGTGGGACATGAACAACACACGAACTGTACCAATTGTTATGTCAACAACAGGAGTAGTCCCAAAACTTCTACTAAATAATTTAAAATACCTCGGTCTGGACGAACATATTTACCAACTAATGCAAACAGCCGTTCTGATAGGAACAGCCCGGACGGTCAGAAAATTCATGGGAAGCTGCCACGACTCCAACCACGGGCCTGATAGCCTGGCAAGGGCTCCCACAGAGCTAAACCCTTTTGATATCTAGGGTATCTGGGGTTAGTGCATTTTCCCCTAAAGGCACGTTATGCGTGCCTTAGAGGGAGTGTGCTGCCATACACTGTATGGTCAAGTCGGGGATAATAATTATAAATATGATAGGATAATATTAGGAATGAGAGACGAATATATTGATATAAAAAAGTAATAGTGAGGAAAATATAAGAGTAGAAGACGACAAGCAGGTCCCAAGAACAAGTAAGGAAATACAAGAAAGAAATGGACGGGAACAAAGGACTTTTGATAATGATAATAATAGAAATTGTAGTGGAAACCTGGATTATATTCAATGAAATAGAAATGTTTATAAAGAACAGACAAACAGAATAGATTATGGGGCTAATAATGATGGATACTAAATTGAATTAGGAGGAGGATAAAGTGGTGATAACTGGAATGACCTGGATTTTGCTGAAGGATTGAGAATGTATAGAATATAAGGACATTAAATATATTAATATCTAATAATTTGTTGAAGATTAAGACAAGATAATAAGACGTATTATAAATAAAATAATTATCAGAAAATAATATAAGCATATTGAATGAAGCATATAAAGAAGTCATAAGAAGTTAATTCCAAATTGAATTTGGGAAGAAGATGACCAGGATTGTAATATTTTGATGTTATATTTGACATATGGAAACAATTAGGAGATTTATTATGGACTATGAAATAAGAAAAGTTGAAGACTGATAAATAAATATAAATCGGAAATAAAATAATAATAAGCAGAAAATAATGAAATGGTTCAAATAGAAAATATGAATTATTTACATAAATATGCGGAATAGATAAAATATGTAAACAAAATTTAAATAAATAATAATAAAACGTGGAAATGATATTTGAAAATATAATTACAGAAAATAAAGATATGTATAACAGAAATAAATAACGAGGGCAGGAAATGAAATAGGATAAACACTGATTTAAAATAAATAAAAAAGGAATTGATTAACTCAATGTTTTCATATATAATTGACAGTGAAGGGGGAATAAATAGTTATATTTGGAAGGAAGCAGATAGTGATAAGAAAAACGGGATATTTCATGTAAATAGTTTGTTTGAATATTTAGAATAACATAAAAATCCAAATTTTTGCAAAAATTTTAAGAAAATGTATGAAAAATGTTTGATTTTAAGTTAGGGGAATTTGTAATGATATAACCCAAGTTTAGTAGAAAAGAGTATTTTTGTATAAGTAAATATAAGTTAAGCTATACAAAATTTATCTTTGATTTCATAAATCGAAATTAAAAACTTTAGATTATATTGTTGAAATGAAAATAAAGTTAAAATCTTCCGGTATAATGAATAAATAAAACTCAAATATAACGTAGCAATATACAGGGTGAGTTTTTTTTATGATCAGTATGGGGATCTCGGAAACTAGGGGAGATAGAGCAATGGTTAAATTGGGAAAGATTTGCAGTTTTACTGGCCCAATTTAATGACAGTTTTGGATTTTTGTCATGGTCATGGCTTACTAAATATTTTGAAAAAACGAAATTCTGTCGATTTAGTCCAATCCCTCTAGCTCCTTTGTTTTTGTTTTTATAAAAAAAGTGTAAATATCAAAATTGAAGGGAATTGTATCCCGAATATGATTGTCATGTCCTCATTTGCGTGACAGCTCTCGTTTTCGAGATATGACACAAACTTATCTTAAACTGATATTTTTTTGAATGGAAACCATAGTTGGCTATGACCTCAGAAAATCGGATATTTTTAGAGCTTTTCAACGATATAATACTCGATATATTTATTCATAAAAATAACGGAGTTATGGATGCTTTTCTCTCTTATTTTCACTTTTAACGTAGTTAGCCATGAAATAGATTGATTTATTAATAACTATTCCAAAAACATTGAACGATTTTTTTATTAGGTATATCAGATATAAAGAAAAAACTAAATAAGTAGGTACTTACTAAAAACTTAAGAATTTAAAGTACATAATAATGGTTACAATTTATGTTCGAAAAGTCCACCATTGTTATTTAGACAAAAATTGCATCTTTTTAAGATTGACATTACCGCTTTCCTCACAGACGGCCTATCAATTTCTTTAATTGCTTGTAATACCGCCCCCCTTAGGTCACCAACTGCCTCATACTCTCTTTTGTATATTACGTTTTTAGCGCACCCCATAAATAGAAGTCTATAACTGCCTAATCGGGAGACCGGGGTGGCCATTCGCGTGGGCCATTTCTTCCTATCCAAGAGTTTGGTTAGATATTATCTAAGTGTTGTCTTACTAATAACGAATTATGAGCAGGTACTCCATCATGTTGGAACCACTCAATTTCTAAACGAGTTCTCAAATTCAAATTATGCAACATGTCTTGAAAAATGTATTGCAAGAAATACAAGTAGCGCTCCCGAGTAAGTGATTCGTCATAGATAAAAGGCCCCAGAATAGTAGACCCTATGATACCACACCAAATATTAAAACCAAATTTTATCTGTGGTCGTCTTTGTTCTACATGGAAAGGGTTTTCTTTAGCCCAGATATGCTCATTGTGTCTATTGAACATACCGCATGTTATGGAATGTCTTCGATGCACATTCCATAGAGAGAATAATATTCAAAAAAATGTATGAAATAGATGTTGCGGTTTTAGTTCAATGCTGGTTCAATGCAAGTATATAATTGACGAAGGACCTTTAGCGGAACAATCAATAAACACGTAAAGTAATTCACCAAATAAAAGTTAATCACTGACCTTTTACGTCGAAGCTCTGCAAAGGGTGTTTTCTTGGTGGTTCTTTCTTCTGAGGCTAGCCCCGTGAACAGGAACAGTTTCTTAGAGCTTCGTCTGGACAACACGTTACACAAAAAATACCGACGTAATGTTCATTGATTGAACATACAAAAAAATGCGGGTTTAACAAAAAATGATGCGCTTTTGTAAACACAAAAGAAACAAAATGAAAGCGGTTTAGCGGTCGTCACGAATGGAGCTAAAGAACTCGCGAATCGTAACGCTATAACAACAAAAGCGGCGTCTCTTCAGACGGAATCAAAGCCACCGAAAAGTTCGGAGTACATTGTACGAAACTCCCAAGCGTCCAAACAGCTTGGGATCCAAAACACGAATCACAATACTGTCTATATTTTACACGCAAAAACACACTTTTACGATTAGCATTAGCGCGACGGAATGTTTTAGAAAAGGTGCAGAAGTTTAAAAATCAATGAAGTAATTCAATCAAATTGAACACAATACACTAAACAAATGCGGGAACGCACCACCGCAGTTAGTAAATCTAGTTTCATCTGACCATAACACCTTTAATGGAAACTGTGGATTGTCAAGGCACATGTCTCTAAACCATGTACAAAACAAAATACGTCGATGTTCGTCACAAGCATGCAAAGTTTGAGAAACTGAAAGTTTGTACGGGTGCGCTTTCAGTACGTTAACTACAGTTCGTTGAGATGTGCCAGCTTCTGCCGCAATCTCAGGAGTTGATGTAGATGGATTTTGATTTACCATTGACAAAACATTTATTTGTGCTGCTTCGTTAATTTGATTACGTTCCTTATGTGGTTTAGTAAAAGATCTATATCTGCGTAAACTATCGTAAAGCTTCTTAAATGTACATAGAGCAGGTTCACAATGATTAAAATGTCTATGAAAGTATTCCTCAGCTGAACGAACTGAATTTTTATGGCATATGACTTAACATTCCACCATATTCAGTTTTTCTTTGTTAGAATATTCCATTTTATCACGAATACTTGTCAATATCGACTGTCAGTTCAGCACTACTAATGGAATTACTATTAAATGAGGAAAGGTCAAAGTGAAAACAATCTTTTTCATGGCTACCTACGTTAAAAGTGAAAATAAGAGAGAAAAGCATCCATAACTCAGTTATTTTTATGAATAACTATATCGAGTATTATATCGTTAAAATGCTCTAAAAATATCCAATTTTTTGAGGTCATAGCCAACTATGGTTTCTGTTCAAAAAAAGATAAGTTTTTGTCTTATCTCGAAAACGAGAGCTGTCATGCAAACAAGGACATTACAATCATATTCGGGATACAATTCCCTTCAATTTTGATATTTACACTTTTTTTTTATAAAAACAAAAACAAAGGAGCTAGAGGGATTTGACTAAATGGACAGACAGAATTTTGTTTTTTCAAAATATCTAGTAAGCCATGACTTTTTACAAAAATCCGAAACTGTCATTAAATTGGGCCAGTAAAACGCAAATCTTTTCCAATTTAACCATTGCTCTATCTCCGCTAGTTTCCGAGATCCCCATAATGATCATAAAAAAAAACTCACCCTTTATATAAACGTTAAGATGATTTACAAATTTGGTTCCTGAAAGAATTATAAAACTAAAATAACAAGAGTAGTAGGCATGCAGTAAAGAATAAATGACTAATCACATTGTCATTCAAAAAATATATCCATTAATGAAATGTAAATTGGAGAATAATATTAATATGCAGAGTGGAGATGAACGGAGTTAGCCAGAAAAGATCTTTGAAGAAAGAAATGGTATTGTAAAAAGAAAAACTGTGAGTACTTTGATTTGAATATTTGTAGAAAGACATAATTTGAATTTATCTATACTTTAATAGAAAATAGTAATAAAATTAGAATAACTAATGTGTTGAAAGAATTATTTTTATAGGGTTGGTTTTGTAATTTTCTTGAAACATTTAACTTGGATTATAGATAAATTGAATTTTTGGTTATCATTGCATTACAATTTGCAAAATATAAAATAATTACAATTAATTTTGACAATAAAGAAGAAGAAGAAAGGTAAAATTATCACCTAGGTTGAAATCAAAAGCCCAGAACCCAAGATCCGGAGAAGATAAGAGTCAGTAATAAGGTAGAAAGATAAATTATTAAACATCATTTAATAAATTCATAAAATGCAACAAAGTTTAAAATAAATACAACCAATTAATATATTAGTCGACTAAGACGAGAAGCTATTGAAATCGAGAAAAGTGGACAACTAAACAAGAGAAACAAAAGAGACGACACTCTGCATCTCCCCAGTACATGAAAGACAATTATTCAACAACGAAATAAAACATAATTAGATACACAAAATACAAACCCGTCAACAAGCGACTCACCCAACACGGCAGCGAAGGGGGCGTCCAATCAGAGACGATACGACCTCCGACGGAGCCATATAAATACAAAGGTAGATTACCTCTTTGTTCACTTCGACAACTCGTTGAGAATGCCATGTGAGTACTTGGCGAAACGTCTGCGAGTTTCAAACTCGATTCATACTAACGAACGGATGTATTCCCGGATAACAACACTATGAATATGATAATTAACTGATAACACTATAATCGCAATTTCCACAATATACGTTTTTTAAAAAACTGTCCGACGCGATTCGATTAATGTCTTTGTCAAGGTACTAGACTAACTGTATTTCTTGAAGAAGTTGTATTTATATTCGACGAGTGGTATAATTACCAAGTATTTTATTTTTAAAAGGATTATTAAAATTTAATTTTGACAAGGTCTATGTAAATGAGAGTTTATTATAGGTGAAATGATACCTATTTGGAATTAGTAATAATTCAGCTGATATTATGTTTTTTTCATTTTTTCAAGAATATCTCATAAATTGTCAGGCACATATTTCCCTTCATCTAGTGCTTCATTTCAAAGACAAAAAACTCGAATGGTAATCAGCAAAGAAGTTAACTTGAAAAAAATTTCCTGTGAAACTAACATAACATGTGTGGTTGAACCGATGAATAGCCCGTTTTTTTACTTTTTCACATTACTTTCCGGAAATGCTGTAAATTCAATTTGGTCTGCTCATTTTAATTGTACTGTAATCTGTTCTAGTTTTATGTTTAGCCCCTTACCATTTCAAGAAGTTGTTTATTCTTCACTATTTTCTATCCATTAGGTTCTTATCATTTTCTCAATACTTTTCCTCTATACTTTGGGGATTTTCACAAGAAATCAGATATCATACAAAATTCTTCTTTTGTTCCACTTTGTACACCAACGCAATTTCAAAATCTACAGAGTATATTTTTAGCCACTCTGAATATTAAAATGCATACACAAAACATTATTTTCAAATTGTTCGAAGTATTCGCTATCAACATTTTCATCAGAAATTAATAAAATATTAAAATTAAAATTTTCGCAGAGGCGAAATATTGTGTAATAACCAACTGTGAATAAATGCAACATTGAAACATTTCACATTCGAAACATTTGAAATATTCCCTAAAGGCCTGAAAATAATACAAAATTCATGAATACAGCCGACAAAGGTGTCGATCCGTAGAAAAATCGCTTCAAATTTTATCTAGCGTGAAATGTGTTTAATCCAGCCCAAATGATTAAATTTCTAACTCGACTGGTTAAGTTGAAACCCGAGGATTAGAGAATGTTGATACTTTTATGAAAGCCTCGTGGATAATGAATTTGTTTAGAAATACATTATTAAAGATTTCATGATTGACTTATTTTCACAGCTGGCATTGCAAGCTCACATTACGAGTATGAGTTGTGGGACAGTGCGTTAAAATTTCCTAGTAAGACTACCGCCAATTTTAATGATGCTTTTTGGTTTCGTTTTTTGAGATTAAGCTGAAATTTTGAATAAACAAATGGTTTTTACTGTTAAGTATTGGTAGATGTAAGTCCATTTATAAGTGGTCTGGAAGTAGTAGGTCCCGAAACTCAAATCTTTAAAATTGTTTTATTCTCAAAAAATGTTTTTGTTGTTGGCAAAATTTACTAGTTTCGTGGTTCTAAGTACCATATCTTCAGAGTAAAGCTACAAAATTTAATTCCATTGTTCACACTAATCTATCAAAATACATATTACTTATACTTACATATATATATATATATACAATATGTACAACTACATATCAATTATCCAAATTATTTTTAATTATAAGCTATAGATTACAAATTTATCTTATTCAGTAACCAAAAAAAATCGGAAGATCGCAGTCTGGCACTAAGTATTCTAAGCTTATAAATTACTCAAATTATAAACGATGTATACAATATATAACAAAGTAAAGTTTATGACAAGAAGAACTGTCATTATAGACATGAAACGACAACGCACGAATATACAGAACAACTGTAGTGTAAAAGTCTTTTTTTTAAATTCATCACATCATAGATGAAACAAAATATAATGGATTTAAACAAATGGAATCATTCCTCCAATAAATATATGTCTCTATATCATAACCAAATATAACGGCGTATAATCAAGATTTAATTGTGTGTTGAGAGTGTTCATACTATTTTTCTAAATGACCTAAGAATTTCTAAATGTTCCAAATTGTTCAAAAAATATCCTTTATTAGCTTTATGTAAGATATTTACTCCACTAGATCTATCAAAATTGTGGTTATTGTCTAATAAGTGCAAATTGGGAAAAACCAGATGAATTATTATTTTTAAGGCCCCTAAAATGTTCTTTAAGGCGAATTTTAAAGCACCTAAATGTTATACCAATATATGATGCTCCACAAGTATCACAAGCCAGCTTATATACCCCATTTCTACTCATCAAATCAAAGTGGTCCTTACGGTTTATTAAAATTTACCCTAAAGTGTCTTGGGTTTTGAAAGAGATTTCTAAATATGGTTTGAATATATTTGCAAATTTATAAGAGAAGTTTCCAAAAAAGAACAATGATCCGTAAGGTATTTGTATTTCTGTATGATTGTTAATAGCCCCTTGCGCTAAATATACTGACACTTCCATGAACTTATTTAAGAGTCTGGACAGCAACTACTCCACCACTGATGGGACCCTAGGTGAATTTGAAAATATGGTGTACATCCCATCAACAGATGTAGAAAAGCCTTCGGAAAATTTCACTTATATAAACAATGACGCAAATGCCTAGACAGGTTTTTGCAAGACTTAAGAACACGACGTTGTGTCAACCATGAATGTCCACTCGGTGCAATTGCAAGACAAAATGCAACAAAAATCGCTTAAAAAATCAAACCGAGTTGAAAACAGAGCGACACGCTCAGTCGCTAAGCGATTTTTCGGCAAGCGACTATTTGAGTATGGTCACCGTAACCTCACATCAAACAGAGAGAAAACATAACCCCAACGACAGAAGTGAAAATGGGTGCGTTCAGCAGATACAAACTGTTGTCAACGTTTGCTTACGTTTCATGTTTTGTGCTGCACAAAACATGAAATGTTAGCAAACGTTCACAACAGTTTGCATCTGCTGAACTCACCCATTGACGCATTTTCGGAATGCACATAAGACACGAAGTACAGTAAAACTATATAAACATATATATGTTTGCACCCTGATGTTAGCACCTTTTTCTAGACTCCGCTTGCAGTATATTAATATTAAGTATACGAACAAAGAGCAGTTACTTGTTTTACAACTTTTTCTGATTTATAATTTGAGTTTTATGGGATAGCTATGGAATTCATTATTGTTGATGTTGTTATGTTTTCTTTATTTATCTGATTGCCGGAATAGTGTGATGTTTAGTTTCCTTTGCTCAGGAGTTTTGTACCTTCTTAATAGACTTGTGTAGTTGAGAGATTTTGTAGTAGACTTTCAAGACACTGTTGAGACGTGATGTTTTCTCGTCCTATTGAGAGTGCGTTCACTTATTGTACATGATAGTCTTGTCACGTCTCTCTAGTTTGTTGTTCGTGATCACTTGTTGGTACTCTGTCAGTCTTCCCCTGTCTTCTCGATTATTGTTACTATTATTTCTTTATGAATGTAAACAACATCAGAGATTGTCTCACTCTTGTGATCCTTGCGATATTCCGATCGTAGATGTTCGACTAGATTTTGCTTTTAAATTCTTTATACATCTAAGCAACATTGTTACAATATATGGAATTAGTTTTACCTCTACTTACTCCGAATCAGTGTCGTACTTTCCCAAAATATTTGTCGTATAACTGTCAATTTCGAAATTAGCACTAACTTATTTGTCCCTATAGTTGGGCTGACTGTACATTTTTGACACTCTACGTTACGAGATAAAAATATTCAATACGATACATGATACAATCTCGACTAAATTCAAATGGATGTAATTTGAAATAATCAGTTCTTAAAGAGGATATCATATAATAGTTTAGCATTAATCATTCTATTAGCAAAAGTTTCAAAACAACCGAATTTAATTACTCGGTTGCAGATACATTAAAATACATACAACAGCGATTTAAGTATTCATATACACACAGATTGACATAGTTTTTCTCTTTTTGTTATAATTTTTCAATTCCAATCATTCTGTAATCGGGTTGGTTTAGCTCCGGGCAGTAAATCTTTCGAAGAACGTAAGGGAATCTTAAAATATAGCCGAGATTCACTGTTTCATGTTTTCCAATGCATAATAATAATTGGGTTTCGACAGTTTGGATCAGATTCCATACGGATCCCTTAAGGGCAGCACTGAAATTAAAATTGTAAATTATGGGGTAGTAAGCGTGGGTTCGTGTTGAGTTCTTTTTTATGTTGAATTTTTTATTTCGTGATTTCCGTATTTTCTCTTTTGGGTGTATTTAAACGAACTCGAGTATATGAATTCACCTGTCTTAGTTATTATGAATTTTCTGAAGCTGCAGGGCAACTGAATATTGAAATGTTAAAGGTGTTTTACTATAAAATGAAAGTTACCAAATCTCAAGTACTACTATTTATAGATCAGTTAAACTGACCGCTTGCTTTCAGTAAAATGAAAATATGGAAATTGTAATGAAATTGTTTTTCTGATATCTTAAGACCAAAGCCTTAAGGATAATGGTCCGAAATAACTTTTAGACCACCTCTCAGTCAGCAATCTTGGAGAATACATATGTTCATTAAATTAGTAATCTATTTCCACAATAACAGTTTGCAAATAAGATTCCTAAACAGTTAAAGAAAATTAAAGGTGATAGTTTAATAAAATAATAAGTAAAACCAAAAACCCGACTGCGAAAAAATAATTAAGTTAAAAGGGAAAAACAATATATCATATCTAGGTGCACTGATGTAATACAATATAAAAATAATATAAACCATAATAATAAACAATAATATTATAAGGTACTGCGATATTGGGGGTGTGGAGTGATATCTGATCTGAAAATAGTATGTTTCATTTTGGGTACTAAACATTTTGTCAGATTTTGGACTTTATATACCCCAAATGATTTTGATATTATGCCGTTAGATATTAAATAATTTTCTAGAAATAAAAGCGTTTTTAATTAACCTGTGAATAGTCCAACAGAATTTTGAGTTTTTTGTTGTTAAATAAATAAATATTGATACTCAGAACTCAATATAAAGTGTTTCAAAAAAACATATTATTTTTTACTCATTTTTAACAATTACTTGTTTTGTTAAAGCTGGCATATCCCAACACTACACTTTTATATTTGACTCTCAAGGTTGTGGTTATAGGTAGAAATTTTTAATAAAATTGTCCTCTATTAAATTTGTCAAAATGGAACTCCTTTCAAAATTCGATATTGTGTACCATTTTCTAAATATTTGTATTTGAATGATAGGACACTCCATAGTGTTACACAAAAATTAAAAAAAATGTGTTAGATTCTAAAAAAAACACAAACAAAAATGCTCTTTATTTTTACATGTGCACAATGCTAGTTAGCCTTTTTCTAATTAATTCATATATTTTATTGGTGGTTGATGATTTATTCATCAAAGTATTATACTGAAAGCAATTGTGTCTTCCGCAACTCTTGAGCCGAATTGACCTATGTAGCATGCACTTTTTCTTTATGAAATGAATAAATTGTGAGGTCCAAAGGATTCAAATGCCATTTAAAATTGCAGTTAGAATGAGAATACCAGTTAATTGATTGTTGATAATTTCTGTCTAAACATTGATCTTTAACATTGTTCTTTTCACACTAGTTCAGGTCAAACCAATAGTGAGTATTATGGGAGGTGGATTGAATTCCTATATATCCCTTTACAATTCCAATTTTCACTCCTACATGACTTATATCCTTCTTTCTACATTCATAGATGCTTCTTTCACGTTTACTTGATTTATTACGCTGTATTAAAACTTTTTGGTTATTCTTTTAATCTATTAGTAGACAAAAAAATATTATATATTAGTTTGTTTTATATTAATTTACTCTTGTTGACTCTATATGTGTTTTATGTTATGTTATTAAACTGATTTGTAACTTATAGACGTGATGATGAGGTGTATTGTTTAGACCCTGAAACCGGTCGAAATTTGAATAAAGATAATTTACTAACATAGTGGGTTCTGGATCGTTTCACTTTGTAATAATGCCATTCACTGGCCAATACTCAGAACTATAAAATTAAAATGTTTGATAATTGGTATTCTAATCTGGCTAAAAAAATATATCAAAATGTTCAGAACTGAATGTTAGTTGGTCACGAACGGAGGCTCAGGACTACCGGATGACTTATTTAGATAAAACTGTACCAATAGCCCGTACGAATTCGTGGGAGCAATATGTGTTTCAAATCAAACAAAAATTGTTGGATAAGATAACAGACGCGTTTCGTAGAAACTCATTCTTAAATATGACAATATGACTGGGCTGTCGCATCTAGGTTATTATAAGCCCGGAAGAGTTATTGCAAGTTATTGAAGCCCAAGGGCCAGACACTGAACCTTGTTCTTCATTGGTAAATACCAGAAAAAGAATTACACAAAAAATGTCCGAAATCAATCTGGATAGGGATAGTGGCAATAGTAGCCCGACTGAATTGGCTGTGAATAATGTAGTAGTAGATTTGTGTCCAGTTATACCTAAGTTACCAGAACGAACCGGTGATACTGTAAAAGATTTACAGGATTTGGTTGAGTTTTACAAGCTGGGAGAATCAATATATGATATTAAACCTTTCCGTACAAAACAAAATCATTTTGTAACATGTGTGTTGAAGGTTGGAAAACATATATATTACAGCTATCCCACTGAATTCCGTGAGCCTAATGACGCGAAGATCTGCTGTGCTGAAAAGGCTCTGGAAGATTTACCACTGAAATACAATAAAAATAGGTCTCTACTTTTGACAGAGAACCCCTATTTTTGACCCAGGTAATCGAAAGAGGGGGATTTACATACAAATATGAACTTCTGTGGTATATCAAGGGTGACCTTTAAGATAAGCTGATGCTCATTCAGACTTGAACAAGACTCTAGTAGAAGGTTGACGGATTCGCTCTTATTTGTAGTATATTCCAACGAGGCCCTGTTGACCTTGAGCTTGACATTCGAGATTATCTCAAGGTTAAATTGGTATTTTTTTACTTTTAATGTGACCGCAGTAAAACCTGTTCCCTTTGGCTGCTAGATTCATGTCTTTAAGAGCTCGAATTATATATTATATTATAGAATTATACAGATGGTAGCCTTACAATTACAGGGTGATCCAAAAACTTACTTAACTGGGCATATTAATACATTTAAGGTTTCTTTTCGGTTTTCTTTGGTAACAGCACAGCCTGAATGTTGGGTAAGACACCACCCTGTGCAATTGTTACGCCAGACAACAATTTATTCAATTCTTCGTCGTTTCTGATGGCGAGTTGTAAATGTCTCGGAATAATACGGGTCTTCTTGTTATCACGTGCAGCATTACCGGCCAACTCCAAAACTTCGGCAGCCAAATACTCCATAACTGCTGCTAAATTTACTGGTGCACCGGCGCCGACGCGTTCGGCATAATTTCCTTTCCTTAATAAACGATGAATACGGCCTACCGGAAACTGTAAACCGGCACGACTGGATCGCGATTTTGCCTTTCCTTTAACTTTACCACCTTTTCCACGGCCAGACATATTGCTTGTTTAAGAATTAGACAAAAAAACTAGACAATGCGATAATCAAGACAACTCACTGCTTCGAGTGTGCGATTCGATTTGAGCAACTTGTTGCAATAGGCCGAATATGTGATAAAGAAATTGAACAAGGCCTGCAGGGACCCTTTTAGAATAAGTCGGTTAGGACTAAATCAAACAGATTAATGCGGGTGGAGGCCAAGCGTCACAAAACCTTGCGGTACAGACATGGATGGAGATAGGAACCGCTGTACTTTACTGGTGGTAGTAGGACCTAATATTGGTAATAAAGGTTTCGAGGAATGACTGTATGAAATATTGGACGGTGGATGTGTTTGTACAGTGTATAGGGGTAAACCAGGCTTATGAGGAGAATGAAACGATCGGTGTGAGAATAAATGAGGTGTGATTGGCAGAAGAGGCTAGGTCCCGAAATGGGAGATACTAGGGAAAGAATCACTTAGCCTTAATACAAATTTACTTTTTGAAGTTTTAAAGAAGACAGAAGGAGCGGCTAGACAAGCAGAAAATAAACAATAACGTACTGACAGATTCATATGATCTCATGAAAGAGGGCATATGACATACATGCGAACAGAAAGCTCATCATAACAATAAAGGAAGGCATATATAGAGGATGGGCAGATGGCTAAGATGATAAGAGGGAAAGTTAAAAAACGCATAATAAGCGAAGAGGATAAGACACGTATCGCTAAAGAACTTATTCTGGATGCAAGAGAGACGGAGGATACATGATAAACCACGAAGTAGTAGACGACATGCAGAAAGAGGGGATAAAAGTTTTTTTGTTGAAGGAACTGGAGCAGGCAACAACAATGATTAAGTCATATAAGGCTCCTTGGGGAAACCATCAGGTAGGGAGGAGAAGAGATCTTAGGATCTTCAACCGACGAGGTGGTTTCAGAAGGAATAAAGAAACTAGTACACAGTCCCCATCTCAAAAACGAAGGGGCCGCACATGCCTGAAACGTACTTGCAACACAATTGGCATTCCGCGTTGTAGGACGACATTGGATGCGGTAATGTAGTATTGGCAAAAGTGATGGAGGCGCGATAGCACATGGACGCTTTCAATACAGCGGGTTGGAAAACAACATGACATCATAAAGGGGTTGGGTGTGAGTGAGTACCTGATAAATTTTAGAACAGTATATTAGTGATAGAATTGTCGAGATACGGGGAAAATGCGTGTACTCACTCTAGGAGTGCCACAGGGGTCAGTTCTGGGTTCTATATTGTGGAGCGTAATGTATAATCCAGTACTTAGGCTAAAACTACCAGGGAGTTTTTCCACTATAGCCTACGTGGACGAACTGGCGCTGGTAGTTTGTTGGATTATAGTCGCAACGGAAAAAACGATGGCTCTCATATTGGGGGACCCACATAAGGGGTTGGTGTGAGATGGCACTATTTTATTCAATATAAATATCAGAAAAGTTAGAGAGAAGTCAGAAAGGATTTGACGGCGGTGAGAATACTTATGCCGAATAGGGCAGGTTCGACTACATAGATTGTATTGTTTGTGGAATCTGCATGGGAAAGGGTAATAATAAAAAGAACTAGTGATGACAAGATAAATAGAATCTGTAGGAGAGTGATGCTTCATGTAGCGTACGTGTGTTGTACAGTTTCTACCGATGCACTTTAGGTGTTGACTGGGAAACTGCCTATAGGACAGGCCGTGGTAGAAGGGGTGTGTATCAAACGCAGTATGAGCAAAGAGAGGAACGATAAGCATCAGTAGAGGGTATGAATGCTAGATGAGAGCCAGATGGAGTGGGAGGCATAGAAAGAAAGACAGAAGTTGCAGTGGACCCAGAAATTCATGCCATAGATCATGCAAGCACAGCGAAGTTATGGGGTGACTTAGTTACTAAATGGGCGCGGGTGCACTAGGGCATATTTATGTAGATTTCGAACATAAGTTTTTTAAACGCTAGACGTAGAAAGAGCGTGCGAAATTGAAGAGCTTGCTAGGAAACCGTGATGGAAAATAGGGGAAAGTAGAGCTAGAAGTAGATATTTTGAAAGATAAACAGAGCGAGGAAAGGACATTTTACAAACATGTGGTAACTTGTATATAGCTGAGTGGATGATGTAGGGCCACACAGTCCTTTATTCATATTTAAATACGGACTATAAACCAGATGAATGAGATGCTACATTAACTCCCAGCAAATTATTCCCTGTTGACTTATTCAAAACATTAAAGTTTATTATTCACCAGGCACAAAAGTAAATATTTAGGTATTTCCAGAACAGACTAAAAGGAAATAATTAATTGTACACAATTTGTTTTTGGTGACCCGCGCAAATTTGGCCATTAATGGGCTTTTAATAGGAACGGTAATCTACGATTCAATTTAAAAAACGCTGCATTACTGATATAAGTGTATAACTTTTTATCACGTGACTGAAGTTATCATTTGTACCCCTAATGTGAAAGTTAATAAATTACCGTTCACATGGTAAATGATTACCTCATATGGCCCAACCGCGCCGCTGGTGATAACGTCGGTATGTTTCTCTGCAAGATATTTCAGCTGACGCACCCGCAGGGGCTAAAACAGTCGAATGTCGAACCCGCGTCACACGCCAATAACAGCCCATATTCTTAGGTCATTATCGCCTGAAGGAAGTCTTCCTTTGTACGACTTACCAACATCCGCCGAGCTTATCGTGGGCGTATGTGCTGTTTTCTAGAGCCACATGACGAATTTGTTATTTTTATGTCGGTTTCCAATCCCTTTCTTCTAGCTAAACCATCAGTGAGTTATTTTTGGAAAATGTTATTTTCCAGAAATGTCAATTTGTCGCTTTCATTTAAAATATTTTCAAATTACTAGAATTTGATTATAGTTATTTCAAAATTATTTATTTCTAGACCAGATTCAATTTACACAAAAGTGGCTTTCCCTGGGATTGACCGATAGAAATAAAAGCTTCTTACGAAATTTATCCTTCTTTATTTCTCCCTATTTCTTTTTATTTAAAGCAATATGATTTTGAGAAAGAATTCGGAATTGAATATTTGTTCTGAGGTGTAATTGATTTTTAGTTATCATGTACATTTTAATTATGCATCTAAACATCAAATTTACTTTCACTTTCTGTAGGCAGAGGAACTACACCTTTCCTACTTCGTACTCTCCATCGTAGTTTTAAGCAACATAATACAATTCTTTCATGGTAATCATAACACGTGCTCTACTATTCTATTACCCCAAATTTTGTGAATTGCCATCTAACTCAGTTTGCAAATCTTATCAATTTAAAGGGGATTATTGTGTCAGCCATAAATGGCATACTGTTAGCTTTTAATAGATACTTTACCAGCAATAAGTCATTTATAACCTATATATAGCGGTTATTTGAACCTGGGTATATTCCTTAGGTTTTCTTATTACCCAAACACAACATGCCTCATTGAAGGTTTCGGCTAATGGATTCTGGACTGAGCGCCCAATTAATTAATATTCAGCAATAAACATCCGATGAAGGAGGTATCTTTTCTTATCCTTTATTCCTTAATTTTGCTGGGCACTTTCTAAGAAAAAAGGGCACGCCCTATTTGTCTCTCTTGGGAAAAGTTAGGAAGAACTTGAGATCGAATGGTAGCGACACACTGTCAACTACAAAATTCCGGCCTTATGCAACTACAAAATTGTAAAACTAATGGGGATAATCAAGGCCTTAACATTTTTATTTTATGATAATAACCAACAGTTTTGTTTTTGTGTAAATTCAAAAACCAAAATTTCAAATAAACTGTAAAGTTTGTATACATTTTGCTATTTAATTCAAACCTGTAATCCCTTAATTGGCGTGGTAGAAAAAAGCGTTCACAGAGTTAAAGGCCACATGAAGTTTATACTCACTGTGGACACAACTGCAGGATTAGAGAAGAAGTCTACACAGAAGTCATTTAACGATCCCACTTACACATTCTCGCGTGTTTAAATATAGACCTTTATTCAGAAGTCTAAACGTTTAGAACTTCTTTAAGTTATATTTTATATAGTAGGAAAACATACTATTGAAATATAACGTCAATTTGGCGACTTCATAGTCAGGGCTTTGCAGTAACAATTAAAATTAAGTTAATTAAATCTTCTTCAGCATCATATTGATCTATGAGGTAGTCTTTACGCGGATGCTGTATCAGAATTGTTATTAACCTAAATAAAGCATTATAACACATCGTGTTTCTCCTAATTTTCATGGAATTTTGTTGTTCAGAAGTTGATTGGGTTAAAGGCGCAGCTTTATACCACTCGTCTGCAACATGCTGCTGAATTAACGCTTCTATGATATATAATTAATTTTTAAGACAATGTACACTGGAGAATAAAAACATTATTTTAAAATTAATTGTTTATATAAATACAATGATATTCGTATTAACAGAGTGGATTTTAAATGTATATCCATACTTATTTTATCAAAATAATAATAGTGAGTAACTCATTCAGAGTTTGATGCACTCTTTATTCTAAGAGGTTTTAAAAAAAGTACTTGGGTGACCAAGCTTTGCTTGTAAATTCAAGGTTTCACAAAAATGTGGGTTCATATATCCAAAAAATCAGTGCACACTTAATAGTTATTCCACTTAATAATATATTTTAACCACACTGTATGTAACTAATTTTGCAACACTCATTATAACATTTTTAATTATTTGCTTCCAAAAACTTTTTACCACCCTCTGTAACCCTTATTCTACTTCACTCTATATTGCAACCATATTACATATTCAATTGTTTATGGGCTACCAATTTTTTTTGCGTTTTTGAATCACGTTGTATCACTATAGTTTTATTCCACCATATATTTTAACCACTATGAATATGATTGTAGCTACCAAATAAAACATTAGTTCTAACATATTTTTAATCACCGTGTATAATTATAATCCTACACATCTTTAAATTATACGCAATTTATATATGCATATACAACTGCTTATGTGCTGTATCACATGTTTTGAATCAATCCTATTAAGCTATAACAATATGTAATGACACGAAATAAGAAAGACTCATCAGATTCACATTTAAGATGTGTTGATTTGGTGTGACGTGAATTTAGTGACATAAGAAAAACGTTAAAAATTTTATGCACACATGCCATAAATATTTATGTCTAGCTTTCATCATAAGCCAACAATAATTGATATGTTAATTATACCATGGTACAAAACTTCAAGTTCCCATTTATCAATATGTCATCAGTGCTCTAACAAAATTCCTTCATCAAGATATTCGTGTTCGGTAACAAATTGCGGTCCCAAATCTTAACTCGTCAAATCCGTCCCTTCCATAAATTTCAAAGCCATAATTTATCCTTGAGGGATGTAATAATCATCAATTAGACAATTGGAGCTATGAATTTAAGAACCTCGTAAACCTTAGGTTAGGTGATTTTGGGTTCTGATCATTCCGTGCCACATCATATAAAATCGGCTGCTGCTAATAACGTGTTGTGGACGAACTAGATTTGTTTAACACATTGAAGGTTGATACTGAATATTCTGGTGTAGTAATTTTAAATGTTGACTCAAGTTCAAAACTAATTAATTCGTGAGAGATTTTATATAGTAATCAGTTGTTTGTTTTTAAATATTTTATAAGCAAAGGGATAGCTTTAATTTCTTAATCAACGAGGGGTTTGTTCTGAGCAAAAATATTTTACAGTTTGATAGTTTGTGGTCATAGTTAGAAGTCAGTTTAAGGACAGGGAGTCTTAAGTAGGTGTACGGTAAAGAGTTCTTCAGGGACATTGTTGTAAGGTTCCTACAAATCCATAAGCTAAAAATAAGTTTACACTGACAAATTGTACCAACTAACTATATTGATATACATAATTTATTTGAATAAAACACTTTGCGGAGAAAGTGCATTAGACTTATAGTCTTTTGTTGAACTTCATTGTCCTCGATTTTTTATAGGATTTTAAGAATTAATAGAATTTATTGGTTAACTAAACCTATCAATTGATAATTATCCTAATAGTTTTATCCTGAAATTCGTACCTTGCGTTGCAACAACTAATAGTTATATTTTTCTGCAACGATTAAATACATATTTTAAAACCGGTGCTAGAATAAACATTAAAAAATAATTTTTAAGAATCAGGAATGTATATTTTTTATGTTGAAGTTGGCACCAACTTCTAAATGTGGCAAATGCAATCCCTTCATTCCTTGGCCGAGGTGAAACTCCACGAATGTTGTTGTTGTTTGACGAACTATCAACAAGCAGTAAAAAGTATTGCAGTGTTTTCCTCTTTGTAATAGCCGCAACCAATAAAAACGTATTAAGATATGTAGGATTTAGTTTTATTAGACCCAGATTGTAGAAGAGGTCGGAAACTGAGGAAACCTACAGCTTCCAATAATATATTAAAATTCAACTTCCTAGTATTACGGTCTGAAATGTAAACTTTTAATCTATTGAATATTTCATCAAAATAAAATTGTAAATTATCAATAAAGAGCATTCCTGTATGATTTTATGAGATTATGATTTTATTTTTCACATTTTAATGATTAGACAATGTTGTTGAACTTTTTTTGTTCGTTTTGAGTTGTTAACATAACCCAGATAACAGTTTTTCCTGCAGGTGGGGACGAAATCTGCATGTTTTTTCTAAATTAATTTCATACTTCACTAAAAAGCTTAAAATATGTAAAGCCATTTTGACATAGATTCATGAAGTTTGACAATAAGCAACATAACCAAGGAGATGGAGCAACATTTAAAAGAAGTAATGAGGAAAAGCATAAAAGTTTACAGGATTAAATCAAACCGGAGGAAGATAGGTTTACACAAAAAATAAATATTGAAAGAGCTGAAAGAATATCACACAGAAAATTTAAAAAAAAATTAAATAACAGATGCAAAATGTGGAAGAAAGGATACAGGATAATGAGCAACACGTAAAACAATTGATTTTAGATGGACAGGAGCAATATAATAATTATGGGTAGGTAATGGAAAACAAGCTACCAGAAAATAAAAGAAATTTGCAGACCCAGTATGAGGAAAGCATATGAAAAATAACCGAAACAAGCTCAAATAGAAAGATCAAGTGTAACAACAGAAATAAATATCAAATATGATGGAAGAAATTCAACAATACATCGATGCATATTCGTAAAAGCGATGAAAAGTCAATACAGCCACTTAGAAAATTTCGAGGAAGTGAACATGCGAATCAGAACAAATATGACTAATACAGCAGGAATTTGGTTTGCCTCGGTAGAAAGCGACCTGCACATATTTGAACAATTTGAGAAGGCTTTCGAAGACTATTTTTAGGGAGAAGTAGCAGTCCCTATTCAGAGAAAAATTATATTTTGGCAAATTTAACTCCATAAGAGGAAGCATGGTGTTAAATAAATAAATAAATAGATACTGGATCAGAAGGAAACTTATTAAGGGAAGAAGTGGGGCAAAATTTAAATTTAGGAGAAGAAAACACAAGGAAGATAAGAAAAATTAGTAAGCACAGAAATAATTGTGGGTAAAGAAAAAACGAAAGTGGAATTTTTAGTAGTGAGGAATATTCAGTACCAAGGTATAATCGGAATGGATATATTAAACAAATACTCAGCAGAAATTTTAATTAAAAGAAAATTAATCATTATGCCGAAAAAAAAAAACAATTGAAGTGGAAATAAAGAAGTCAAGTGAAGTATATAAATGTAATGTAGTACATAAAGAAGCCAAAAAGGGCCAATGTTTTATTAATAAGAATGTTATAATGTGAAATATGAATATATAAATGCAGATAATGCCAATGAAGGGTTTATAAACTAATTAAATGAAGCAGAAGTAGATTGTCCTGCAAATGAAAAGAATAAAGTATTGAAGTTATTGAAAAAGTATAAAAAATTAATATCTAATGAAAACAGAATAGCTGAAAAATATATTCACAAAACCCAAGCCAAAAATTTGAATTATTTCCGAACAAGAACATATCCTATTCCATATAATTATAAGAAGAGAATTAAAGAAGAGATAGAACAAATGGTGCAGGCTGGTATAATTGAACAAGCTACTTCTGCATACTATCAATCCAATATTCATTGTGAAGAAAAACAATGGAGATTTACGAATTTGGTTGCATGCAAGGCATGTAAATAAATTTTGTGTACCACAGTACGAAGCACCATTAACGATGAATTGTTTATTTAGTGGAATTACAAACACAAAAATATTTATCAAGTTAGATTTAAAGCATAGCTTCTGGTTAATTCCATTGGATGTGGACTCGAGAGACTTTTCAGGTTTTCAAGTAGACGGTATAGTATACAGGTTTAGAGTTGTGCCAGTTTGGTATTCAAAGCGCATATACCTCGTTAATTATAGCATTAAATCAAGTCCTGGAATTGAATTTCTTTTACATTTTAAACAGGAGATACTCAAGTTATCTGAAAATAACAAGAACATTTAAATCAAATAGGAGTAGTTTTAAAAGAAAAGTATAAAATGCTTAAAGACCTCAAACAGTTAAGAGGATTTAAGAGGAGTATACCACACAAGAAGTTTATTTAAACCAAGAGAAGATAAAATATTAAAACTAGTATTTAAAAATTTAAAATCAAATTTTGTCAAAAACTAGAAAGTTTTACCCAAATTAAATTTGAAATTTGGGGGAAATTGTAATGAAATAAGCCCTCAGCAATAAGAGAAAAGTATAAAAGGCTTAAAACAATAAGAGTAATGAATAAATTAAAATGAAATTTAGCAAATACATACAAATGTAAAAACACAGTTTTGCACCCTAACACCAAACCTTTATTTTAAACACTCAACGCCGTTTCAACAACTCTAAGTTGTCATCTTCAAGGAGTAAACCCAAACTAAATGGAAATTACAATTTTCTCTAATTTATACCTACCACTAAACTATTACTTAAGTAATTAGTACAATAAATAAACCCTATGAACCTGAATTCTAAATAACAAATTTCAAAGATAAGGCAAATTTTATATAATGCAAATATGCAAATTAGGATAATTACCTACCTACTTTTAGGCTACATTATTAATGACATTTATGACAGGTAATTATCCTAACCCTTAAATGCATGATTTTTTTTATTTAAAAATAAAATTGTTTTTTGTGTATATAAGGGGCCAAATATAAATGAAAAAATACTTAAAAAAATTTAGCTTATTTTTTTTTATTTTAAAAAAGCAAAAATGACGTGTTTCATATATGATACAGTGTGCGTTATAGCGTAAAACATATTTATTTATTTTTCATGAAAAAGGCGAAAACAATTGGAGCTCTGATTAAATCATAAGTGTAATTCGCATTTTGAACAAAAGACATAAGTCAAACTTTTGCAGGTAGGGTTTTTGCACCTTCCCCTATTTTTCTTCCACTCAGGCCAATGTTCGATTGAATCTTTTCTGACGTCAACTGGTGAAACAACGGTCTTAGGATTTCTTTTCTTCTTTTTTTCCAACGCACTCTGTATTCCACTGCTTGTTGCCGGCCTCTTTTAGCAGTGGATTTTCCAAATTTACATAGGGTCTGGGACACCTCAATTCTAAAACTTTTTTGATTCATGGGCTTTATTCGTTTCACTAAACACACCCTTCTATAAAGAAGCCACGAATTCACTAGAACGACATCAATTAAATGGTAGAATAATCTGAAGTACCATTTCTTCGATCGTAGCTTTATTTTGTGACGCCCAATATGGCTGTCAAATAAATCTACCCCACCCATATGCTTGTTATAAATTGTAATAATTTCTGGACATGTGACTTCTTTATATTGTTTATTTTTTCGATCAAATCTTCGAGCAGTGGTTTCGTGTTGTTGTCCAGAAAATGTAGACAATAAATTTACGATTTTATTGTCTTTCCAAGATAAGCAAGCGACGTCGATTTCATCAACATTTCCAATGTATTCAACAGACTTGCCCCTAAACTCTTTTTTAAATTCTTGCTCCGTTGGAAGCTTACAGTTTGGAATCCTGTTTCTTCTTACTGTCCCTAATGGCAAAGTACCCTGATTATGCAGATAAACCATAAGCAGCAAAGAAGTGAAGTAATTATCAAAATATATTTTATGTCGTTTATGTTTTGTAATTGCCCTTGCTAGACGAACTACCACATTTGAGCTTGCTCCAAGGTCTGGTTCATTATCAGGTCTTGCATTAGGGTTGTTTTCTTGTCCTGTATAAACTTCAAATGCATAAGCATACCCAGACACTCCACATAAAAAGAACAACTTGAATCCCCATTTGTGAGGTTTGTTTGCCATATACCTCTTTAGATGATGCCTAGCTTTGGTCGAACAAATCTGCTCGTCCACTGACAGGCTTTCTTCTAGAGGGACAGATAAGAACTTCTCTTGTAGGTTGCTTATTATAGGTCGAATTTTATGGAGCTTGTCAAATCCCAGTGCATCAGCAGGAACTTGCATCTCATTGTCATTGAAATGTAGATTCGCACGCAGTTTTTCAAAACTGTTTAGTGACATTGTCTCTTTTACAAAGTCGCTTCCAGTAAAATCATCCCAGTAGTCTCTAATATTTGCACAGTAGGAAACTGATGTAAAAATGCATATAACCAGGAATTTTTGGAGGTCTTCTTTTATTACATGTTTTGGTTTACTAGGATCACGCTGAGTACTATACAGGGTGGAATCTTTACAAATTTTTTCCAGTAAAGCATAATCGAAAAAATATTTAAAAAATTGGTAAGGGGAATCAAGCTCTAAAATTTCTTTTTGGAGTTCTATGTCACCAATAAACTCTTTGTCTGCTTCAGGAAATTTCAAGTTACCCCTTTTCCAAATAATTTTCCGTACATTGTCTAAGTCTTTTTCTGTAGATGAAGCGGAGCTTGTAGATTGTACAGCCGTTAGGTCTTGTTTAACTGTCTGGGTTATATCTTCCAAAGCTTCTGGATGAGGATCTTCAACAACCGAATCATCATCTGGACCGCATTCATCAAGATCATTTACTAACACTGATGGGTCTAACAAATCCTCTTCATCTTCGGAATCTCCAACTTCCAGTTCATTCTCACTTTCCAATGGAATATTCACTAATTTCAATAATTTTGCATCTGTCAGAGGCTTTTGCCGCAGAAAATCCTTCACCCAACGATTCATTCTGATTCATGCGTAAGTGCATAAATTAACATATATGAGACGCCCTAAAAACTTACACATAACCTAAACACTCGCTCGTAAAGTATCAAATAAAGTTGTAAAATACAATCTACTTACATGGCTCGAAACTAAAAATCACTTTATTCGCCAATAATTAAAGTGGAAATATCAAACATATGGAAAAATAAAACTCGTGTTTGACAGTCGTTAGTAACGTGTGCACAGTCGCAAATTTTCGGCAACACTAAAGCAAATACCCGGAATTAAATATCAGTAAAACATTTTTCAGATTGAATGCACATTGTTACATATATGAAACACGTTTTAGTTTCTTAATCTGCCAACAGATTCCGATACTTGTGTCAAATAAGAGGTGTATCATATATGAAACATTATGCAGTTAAGGGCTTATTTACATATTTGCAGTATATAAAATTTGAAAGAAGCTTTGTTATTTCATATGATCTTTAAATTTTTTTGTGCTACACAGTATATATCAAATTTCCCTTAGTTTCATCAGTTTTATTGTTAAACGTTAATGTTAATTGTAATTTCGATATTTGTCATTGCGAATCTTCTTAATTTTTTAATTTTTTAATTTTTTCTTCAATGAATGTCAAATTGTGATTTCGATATTTGTCATTGCGAAATGAGGGGAAACCTCTACTTTTAATTTTGGGGGGCAAATTACAGAATTAAATGGAAAATATAAAATTAAAATTGTTTCTAATGCATCATGTTATATATCAAATGAATTTATGACGAAAAACAAATATATTTTTTTCATATTTTTACATTAAATTAATTAAAAGATATTAGCAAAAATATAAAAAATTTTACCCATCCCCCCCTTATCTCCGAAACGATAAACTGTAAAATTTTGAAAAAAAATAAAGATATGGCGCCTCACCTGAACTTTACTGGAAAAATAAGGAGAAACCCCTAATATTCATTTTGGGGGGCAAATTATAGAATTAAATGGAAAATAAAAAATTAAACTTGTTTCTAACGTATCATGTAATATATGAAATCACAGGGCTCATTATGACTAATACAAATATATTTTTTTTTATTTTTTTTTAAATAAAATATATTAAAAAAATTACCCATTCTCCCCTTTATTCCCCAAACTATAAGACCTAGTTTTTTTATTTACAGGAAAAATACGAAGAAATCTTTAATATTAATATTGGGGGCCAAATTATAGAAATAAACGGAAAATAAAAAATATTTTTTTAACGTGTCATGCAATATATAAAATGAAGGGGCTCATTATGAGGAATAGAAATATATATTTTTTATATTTTTAAAATTAATTGTTTACAAGATATTAACATAAATATATATAAAAAAAATTCATTTCTCGCTTAATTTCCGAAACCATACTACCTAAAATTTTGAAAATAATTAGGGGTACTGGGGCTCACTTGAAATTTATAAGAATAGTTATTAGAAAACCTCCATAGTAATTTTCAATTTTCAAACGCATGATGTAATATATCAAATAAAAGACTCATTATGTGAATTACAAATATATTGCAATATACTTCGTGGGTTCAATTGAAAATTATAACAACTAATATTTACTTTCACTTTTCTAGAACTTTATTTACATTTAAAACAGCTGATTCACAATACATTTTCATATA
Source organism: Octodonta nipae (assembly GCA_034190945.1). Classification (NCBI taxonomy): domain Eukaryota; kingdom Metazoa; phylum Arthropoda; class Insecta; order Coleoptera; family Chrysomelidae; genus Octodonta; species Octodonta nipae. The sequence continues at coordinate 47,049,133 of CM067224.1, read as the reverse complement.
AGCTAGTCGTCGCGGTATAACTGCCTGGCGATCGTGGCGTTCTTCTTTTATATCACCAGCGTAGAATTCTCCAGTAGAAATCAACATCGTTCCTTCCGCTGCCGAGCCTTTTCGAGAATCGTATTTTTTTATCTTGAAGCGTTTGTTGTCGTGCTGAAATGACACAGGGTCGGCTTTGGGTAAATTTCGTAACACTATCATATTTTAAATCATTTGTTTAAAAGATATTAGCGAAGATATTAAACATCGACTTAATTCCCATTTTAGAAACTACACTATTTAAATTTTGAAAAATATATTTTATTTGTATTTTTAAATAATTTCAATACCAGATTTAATAATTTATAATTTAAAACTTGACCTATTTTGCCCTTTACCGTCAAAACTACAGAGCCTCAAAATTCAGACAGTAGATTTTAAAATGCTTCCCTGAAAGTTTATTAGTAAAATAAAACTCTAACGTTAATTTTTGGGATCCAAATCAGAAAACTAAATACTGCGAATCTTGGAGGTGGTACGGTACCCTTAGTTTGCGAGTCCAACTCGCACTTGACCAAATTATTTTGTAAGTGAATTGATTTGATGTTAATTTTGATTCATATGAATTTATAAACGTTGATCTTAATTTAAATGTGAATAATATAAGTTAAAATTTGCTAAAGCCTGTCTGTTTCAAAATAAAAAGCCAGATGAATTAATATAAAACATTTTTAAAAAATATGTAACCGACTTCTACCTATAACTAAAAAGCTAAAATTAATTATAACAAAATACAACTCTAGCAAATAAATAACACATTCAATGTTGTAAGATACCTACCCAGGAAGTAAAAAATATAAACATTAAAAGGTGCTCATTCTGTACAAATTAATTACCTATCAATCTAGTATATTTTTGAAGTTGGTGACAAGCAAATCTAAAATCCTTCATTGTGTACTTATCTACTAATTCATCAAACTTGATTGTTGCTTGGCACCGACTTCAAAAATATACTAGACTGGTAGGTAATTAATTTGTACAGAATGTTTACATTTTTTACTTCCTGGGTACCTTACAACATTGAATGTGTTATTTATTTGCTAGAGTTGTATTTTGTTATAATTATTTTTAGCTTTTTAGTTATAGGTAGAAGTCGGTTATATATTTTTTTAAATGTCTCATTTTCAACTTTTTAGTTTTTTTTGAACTCAGGTAGTTTTGATTCTTCATTTTTAATTTTGTATGTATAACCTTAATAGACAGAACCAGGTAACATCGAAAGCCTCAACATTACACAATGATACTTTATCATTTAAATTGACAGGTAAATCTTTACGAACAAAATCTACTAGTACGCGTTGACTTTATAAGCCCAAAATATATTTATGCCTTATGGACTACGCCATGTAACCTTTTTTGAACTTTTTTTGACAACCCTGTATAACTAGATAATTCTACTCTAACCTATGTACCAACCAGCCTGTACATACGACTGCCCACGGACAAGCATAAATTTGTTAGCTGCCTTCTGTAAACTATAGGACGGAGTAGAACCCATCCTATATTTACGAAGTCAAATCCGTCCTATATTTCAACCATAGTATATAACTCCTTGTGGGCTACCCCATAAATTATTTCCTTTTTAACATTTGATGTTATCGCCCTGTGTAACATTAATTCCTCTCCACACTTTATGCAATTTCTTATGGGCTATAAAATAAATAATTTTTTAATCACACTGTATAAATATAATTCAACTCCAGCATATATTTCCAACCATCCTGTATATGATTTGCTTATGTCCACATCATATAAAAGTTTTTTAATCACCCTATATAATTTTAATTACACATTTTTTTCAACATTTTTATACCACCAAACCTCCAGTCCACCCCATATTCCAACCATCCTGTATATACGGCTGCCTACGGACCACTAATCTGCATATAAATGCAACTCCTTCTACCACTTTACTTTGTGATTTTGTTTGCTATAACTAAACACCCTGTCTATAAGCCACCATGTACCAGTTTAAAGTATGACATGTGTTGGCACTGAATTTTCTATTAGGCCGGGAGAATGTGACAACCAAAAGTACTGTCTTCGCAAAATGGAAAAATTTGCATTTAAATAGGTATTTGCCTGGTATACAAACAAAGCGAGCTTGGTACTCATTGATTTAAAGAGCCGAAAATACTATGCTTTACTACCTATATGGTTGAAATGTATATGGAAAATTTTCAAATTCGCAATTAAAACTTCCAGTGCCTAAAATTACCGCACTATTACGTTGGAATTAAAATATTTATGAGGAAATGTCCGTTATGTCATTTCGATGAAATTTTTGATAAGAATTTTGGAATTTTCGGCGATTTTCTGCAAAACTGCAAGTTGCACGTCGCAGAAAAGTATATGAGATCACCTAAGGATCTTCCTTAATAGATTAAACGTTAAAAAACTATACACATCCATAAGGAGTTATCGAAAAATCGACTAAAATATTAGGGATATTGGTCGATTTCCATGCATGCATGTGTTCGTTCACAAATTTTATCACTTTATCAATAGAATTCTTTTCCAAAATTTTAAGTTTCACCAATCCGGATACTCTATTAAACAAGACCATATTCGTTCAAAACGGTGCACCACAGGAGAAGAAATCAGATAACATACATACAAAAAAAAAACGAAAAAATAAGCGACGAATTGATAACCTCCTCCTTTTTGGAAGTCGGTTAAAAATAAAATATAATGCCTAAATGAACCAACACTAACAATTATTTTATGTATAAAGCTCAAAGATAAAATAAAATTGAAAGTAAACACATTAAATAAAAACAATAATAAACGTAAGAGCTCCTGTGAAAGCAACAGGAACTAACCATATATCATAGTAAACAATATATATATATATATATATATATATATATATATATATATGTATATGTTATATAAGTTTATAACACGAACTTATATAACATTATATTATAAATGTTATAAATTGTAGAATTTCACTTAGTCTTTATTCATTATTACTCAGAACATTTGTCAGTTATATTGTTAATGTTTTCATTTCTATTTTAAAAGTTATTATTGTGTTTATTGAAATAAAAATCTTTTTTAAAAAGTTAATTAATTGAAGTGTGATATAACAAATTGGCGCAGTCAGTAGGATCCGTCAACGTTACTAGAACACGAGCTTACATCTAACTGGTAGCGGCGGATTCCTATCCCTCAACGGAGCAAAGAACCTGGAAGAAGTCCCAACTGCGATAACAAGGAGAACACGGATCTTCCAATGTTCCTGTTGATGTGAGTAATAGTGAATCGTCTAACGTTTAAGTTTATTAATAATTGATTTTAATATTTAATTGATTTTAATATTTGGATTATTTGATATTTTTTTAATTCAGTGAATTGAATCACCGATTTATTATTTGATTACATTAATATTTTATGATTTAATTGATTGAGTGAACTATTTGATTTATTGATTTTATTCAAATTTTATTTTATTAATACCATTCTATCATCCAAATAACTTTGGTATTTCCCCATTTACAAATTTATTGATTATTGATTTTTAAACTATTTATTTTATTGATACCATTTTTCTATACCTTTTATTATTTTTGATTTGAAACTTTTTCGTTTAAAATTCTATTAAATCAAAATGGCACAATCACAGAAAAACACGGTTGTCGATGAAACTGGAAAATATAGGTTTTCGGAAATATTTTCAATAATTCCAGAGTTTGAAGGCGACTAAATTTCTTTGGCCACATTTATTCATGCTTGCAATTGTGCATATAACATGTCAACTGCTGAACAAAAATACTTGTTAGTAATACAGATTAAAAATAAATTAAGGGGAAAAAATGCGCAGTTAATCAACTCGAGGAACCCTGCGTCTTATCTCGAAATAAAACAACTTCTAACTCTTCATTTTGGGGATTCTCGTGATCTTTCATCATTAATACACGACCTTCAACGATTAACACAATTATCCAATGAGTCTCCCGTAACATTCTATAATAGGCTTCAAGTATTGAGTGCGAAAATGCACTCATGTACCCAAAAAGCTCTTAGTCTGAGCACCGAGCAGAAAGACGCTCAAACAACTCTCGTTGACACCATGGTTTTAAACACCTTACTTACCGGTTTAGAACCTCGATTAGGCCAAACTATCCGTGCCAGTAATCCGAAGGATCCTCTTGAGGCACATTCTCGTATAAGAAGAGAACTTCAACTATCCTATTTTGAGGAACAGAAGATACATAAATCTGTTTCACCTAAGCCATCTTTTCAGGCTAGAAAACAAACTTCACCTCCTAAATGCTTAAATTGTGGGCGATTAGGCCACATTGCTGCAGATTGTCGGTTGAGATATCAAAATAACCCTTTCAATCAGAATAACAGACCAAATTTTGTTGGGCCGAATCAATAATAATAACAATCATCAAGGTCAACAATTCCGACCAAATAATTTTCAAAGACCTCCTTTCAAGCCTAACAACTTTCGACCGTCTGTAATACAGACAAACCCAAATTATCGTTCCGAAAGAACCCATCATTTTAATAACTATCATAATGTCAACTATACCGAATATTCTGCAAATGACTATGATTATTATACTGATAATGACCAGCAGAATTTCGATTATAACGACCAAAACTATGAAAGCTCTGAGTTCGACCAAATAGTAGATGATACCCCTGTCGAACCTTTCAGTCCTCACGAATACCAGGATTTTCTAGCGCTTCCGAGCCTAGATCAGCCCCCCGATTCGACAACTACCCTTTCAGAAGTCCAAACCCAAATACAGAACTTGAATTTGGAAGATTTCAATCTTCTAAACTGAACAGAACAAACATTTCTTTAAGTCTCCTTCTGACAGTAAATTCCAAGAACCTCTATTATATCAACGACGCTTCTGGAAAATTTAAACTCCTAATTGATACCGGAGCTGGTATCTCCATTTTCAAAGAAAACACTGTCAAAAACTTCTCACAAAGATCTCCCGAAAGAGTAACAATTCAAGGCATTACTCACGAGAAAATCCCGATCTCAGAATCCACCCTCATTCCTTTCGCTCTAGGCGATCCACACAAGGTCTAGATATTGAGTTCGATGGAATATTAGGTCTCGATTTTCTTGAACATTATGAATGTATTGTCGACATAAAATCCAAACGATTAATTACTAACTTTAAAACTATCCCCCTACATAAAGTACCCGATCACGACCAATCTAATACAAAACCAACAGACACCCCTAGTAATAACGCACAAACTCATATTTATAACAATCAAATAACAATTCAGGCACGAACTGAACAAATTTTCCAACTTAAATGTGAACTTAGAAATACTGACGCAATTTTACCGACACAAGTAATTGACAAAGTACGACTTCCCAACGCGGTTGTAAGTGTTTATTCAAAGGGAGAATTTCTGACTTCGATAATAAACGCGAACGCAATGCTGAAAACTGTTAACTTTTCCAATCTTCATTTAGAACCCCTTGACCATACAGACCTTCTCTTAAATCTTAATACACACAATTACTGTGAATCTACAAACAGACAGACACTTTACTATCAGGGAACAAATTCGGATAGAACATCTCAACGACGAAGAGCGAGAACTTATCACGAATCTCTGCTTAGAATTCGAAGATATTTTCTATCTCGAAGGCGATGTTTTGACGTTTACTAACGCCGTCAAACACTCTATTGACCCCAATAATGCCAAGCCGTTTTCACGAAATCGTACAGATATCCTCAAGTCCATAAGGAGGAAGTGAAAACCCGAATTTCCAAAATGCTTGATCAAGGCATTATCAGGCACTCTTCTTCTGCTTGGTCCTCCCCCATATGGATCGTCCCCAAGAAACTCGATGCTTCTGGCAAGCAAAAGTGGCGAGTAGTTATCGACTATAGGAAGTTAAACGAACTAACTGTAGACGATAAATATGCTCTGCCCAACATTTCCGATCTCCTCGACCAACTTGGTAAAACCTATACAAAATAACACTAGAAGAAATTAAAAAAACAAACCTTATAAATATTAAGAAGAAAATTAATTGTTCTATCAAAGGTGATGCTCTATCTTGAAGAGAAATTATTTTTCATGTTATAATTTCTAAAGAAAGGTACTTTATGTTTGGGGTTTAAATCCAATACCTTATTCTGCCACATTAGAATAATGTTGAAATTGTGTCAATACTTTTCGACACTGGATCTCGCTTCCGGGTACCACCAGTTGGAAATCCTTGAGGAAGACATTCCCAAGACCGGTTTCTCTGTTGACAATGGCCATTACGAATTGGTTCGTATGCCATTTGGTTTGAAAAATGCACCTTCAACCTTTCAGAGGGTCATGGACAACATTCTTCTGGGCATCCAGAATGAATGTTGCCTTGTTTACATGGATGACATTTTTGTTTATTCACCAACCATCCATGAGCATATGTCCCGTTTGACAGAAGTCTTTAAGCGCCTTAGACAGTCAAACTTGATAATTCAACCTGACAAGTGTGAGTTTCTCCGTAAGGAGGTTGCTTACCTAGGTCATCTGATCACCCAAGAAGGAGTGAAACCAAACCCTTCAAAGGTTGAATGCATCCAGAATTTTCCTCAACCCCAAACTCCTAAAGATGTTAAATCTTTTCTTGGTCTCGCCGGTTATTACCGACGTTTTATCCCCAATTTCGCTAAGATCTCAAAGCCTCTAACGAAACTCCTGCAGAAAGACGTCAAATTCATCTTCGACGCAGATTGCAAATCTTCCTTCAACGAATTGAAGCAAGCTCTTGTATCTGACCCTATCTTGATCTACCCAAATTTTGAAGAACCATTCCTGCTCACTACTGATGCTAGTGCTTTTGCAATTGGAGCGGTTCTCTCACAAGGCCCCGTAGAAAAAGATCTTCCCGTACCCTCTGCGCTGCAGAAACTCGATACTCCACTATCGAACGGGAACTGCTAGCCATTGTGTGGACAGTCAAGCACTACAGACCGTACCTTTTTGGGAGAAAGTTTACACTCCTGTGTGACCACCGTCCGCTTACTTAGCTCTTTTCCATCAAAGATCCTGGCAGTCGTCTAGCCAGATGGCGCCTTAAGCTAGAAGAGTATAATTATAAGATAGAATACAAACCTGGTAAGGTAAATCAGAACGCTGACCCCGAATTAAAATCAACCACTTTAAACAATGCACTGACTTTAATTCCAGAATCAACATCTTTGCAAATAACGAAACCGACCCAGAACAACCAAACTCCGATAATGATCAAGAACCCGATGAACATGACGAAAGAATGACAACAGAGTTTAATCGATTTGTTCAACTCTATAAAGCCGAGTCGATAATCGATTACTCAAAAATAGAAATTTCTAACGCCCAACTCCTAGACAAATATCACAAACGAATACTCACTTTCTTCTGGCAAAATAAACTCAATGACTTGCATGACAAAATCATCGAAGATATTTTCGAAGACGACCCAAACTTCACTACTGACACTCTAAACGTTCTAGCCAGCAAAACTGTAAGGCATAGAAAATATTTAATTGTCCCTTTACCCTTTGATCCTGGAACAGTTGTTGCCCATCTTTTCAACAATCTCTATAACAACCAAGACCAGTTCGACGAATCCGAAAATTTTTGTATTGAAAACAACGTAGAACTACCGATTCTTGAAACACTATCCTTTATACTTGCAGACAAAGACGTAAAACTAAAAATTTGTCAAAATATTGTGATAACTCCTTCACAAGACGAAATTCCCGTTATTCTGCAACAGTACCACTGCGGCAAAAATAACCTTCACCGTGGAATTAACGAGACCATCCGACGCATTAAAGACAATTACAATTGGACTGGACTAATCAAAAGTGTAGAGCAATTTATTAAGTCCTGCGAAACTTGCCAAAAGGTAAAGTTCTGTAGAAAAAACTTAAGTGCTCCTTTTGTCATAACTGAAACACCAAAAACGCCCTTCGAACGTATCAATATTGATATTTTCGAATATCCAACTAGAAACTACGCACTGACTATTAGGGATGAACTCACCAAATTTACTCAGGCCTACCCAACTGGTGACAAAACAGCTAAAACTGTAGTAAACACCCTCCTAATATTCTTCCAACATTACGGTACACCTCTTCGAAACCATTGTGATTATGGACGTGAATTTGTTAACACTCTCATAAGGGACCTGTGCGAACTATATGACATAAAACTATCCTTTTCAAGTGTCCACGGAAATGATAAGGGCAAATACCTACAGCTGAACATCCGGACGAACATCCATTCAACGTCCTCCCCTACGCAGTTATCTGCTTCAACAACACTAAAAACAAGACTACCGGCTTCACGCTCTATGAACTTATCTTTGGGCACACTTATAGTAGACCCCCCGAAACATTATACGATCAGAAAAAACTAATTTCCAAATATGTTAGGGACCTTAACAACAGAATGAACTACTATTATAGACTTGCCCGCGCAAAAACCGACCAACAAAAACAAAAATCTAAAGTTAGATTTGACAAACATGTTTCGACTAACCAACCAGAATACAAAGCAGGCGACAAAGTTTACGTGAAAGAATCTCAGATTTGTCCATTGACCGTTTGAAATCACCGCGATAAGAAAAAACTCTGCCACCGTTATAAACTTACAGACTAACCAAATCAGTAAAATTAACTTTGACAGACTAAAACCATATTTAGAATGAATCCCTTCTTTTCAGATTCTGTGGACTGTTTTCAGTCGTGAACCTCCAACAATACACGCTTACACCCGTTAACAATACAATAGGGAGTTTTCTTCCATAAAGAAGGCACACTTGAAATTTCAAACGACAAATGGACACTTCTTGTCTTCAAAGACCTCAACCCTTTCAGTGATGCTATTTCAACTAATGACGCTATACTAAATCAAATTCTAGAAACTATTAATGAAAACACAACTAACACAAAATCATTTAAACCAAAAGTACAGACACATGTGAGCCTCTTGAAACAAATTTCAAAATCCGTTAACTCCAAATATACAGACATTTTTGCTGACACTCAAACTTATATTACTAACAGAAGAAAACGCGGACTTATTAACGGACTGGGCTCAGTTTGGAAAGCCATTTCAGGAAACTTAGATGCGGCAGATGGTGAACATAAATGATTGTATAACAAAAATCACTAAAGACCAACACCAAACTCAAAAATTAGTAAAAAAAACAAATATCCGTAACTACTTCAGTCATTACAAGCCTTAACAACACCTTACAAAAATTTCAGTCGGAAGAGAAACTATTCTCAAATAATATCGAAAAAATAAGACAGTCACTTCTATACATTTCGAACGAACTTGACTTCCATGAATTCCAATTCAATATCCTGGATCTGTGTGAAAGCCTAATGGAGTGCTATATATTTATCGAAATCACCCTAAACGATGTTTTAACTGCAGTCTGTTTCGCCCGCTTAAAAATTTTACATAGTTCGATTATAAGCCCAATAGATTTGGTCGATTCCCTTCAAAAAATTTCTCAGTCACTCCATGAAAATAATTTACCACTTCCTATTTACAGTTCAAATGTTGCTCAATACATCGATTTGATAGAATTGGAGGCATTTCAAATCAACACTAAAATCATTTTTGTTCTCAAAATTCCTTTAGTTGACCCTGAGATTTACACTCTTTATCACCTTTATCCTATGCCAATTTTGGATGATCGAACAGGGTTTCATCACATACTTTCAATAAAAACGAAATTTATCGCGAGAGATGACGATTCGTTATTATATACATCCTTCGAAGACCTGAGTGACTGCAAGCCATTAAACACACAGCATAAAATTTGTTCCAAGTCAATTCCACATCCAATAGACAAAGATGCCATCTGCGAAGCACAACTTCTCAGACAGCCAATCACACTTCCCGCTACCTGCAAAACTTCGGGATTATATGCAGAAGATTATAATATCCAAGAGATCAACATAAACCTCTGGTTGATCTCCATCTCCAGACCTTTGCCCATCACCATCAAATGCAAAGGAGAAGATGTTGTCACACTAACCGTCTTCATCGGCAATACCAGGGTCCACGCCAGACGGACCACTAAAAATAGCATCACACTCAAATATCATCCAGTAAATATCCCCTACAACTGCTGCGACGACATGCCTACCGTCAGTCAACTTCCCAGTATCGAACCCCTAAAACTACAGGAACTAGATGTCCGAGACCTTAACATTGCCAATCACAAACTCAGATGGAAGATGTTATATAAGTTTATAATACGAACATGCTCAGCTATATTCAACTAATTTTTCATGGTGTAGCCTCCCTGACGAATTGAAAGATTGCAGAGGAACTTGAAGAGCTTTAAGGTCTTGAGAAGAAGCAAAGAAGAAGAGCTTAAGATCTGTGAGAAGGACTGAAGGAGTGCATCGAAGAGAATCGATGATATGTGGACAGAAGGTCTTTATTTTTGACTAACTGAAATGAAGAAGAAGAACATGAAGTGTAGGACTGAAGAATTGAAGAACTGGCTTGTAGGACTCAGAAGAAAATTTTTGTTATATGGAACTCATGGCTAGATGTTGGGGAGTTTGACATTGAATAACTAAATGCGTGAAGAGATGTGTTAGTGAAGAGAAGAGCAGAAGGGAGCAGATGCATTGCTTAAGGTCTTTTTGTGGGGAGAATTGTCTTGAAAGAAAGATTGAGAAGAAGAACAATTTTTCTTACCATTTTTACAGGGGATATGAGGCATACCTAACCACGCAGCCTCAGTGTGGGTTATTAAGGGGCAAATGTAACAATTTTTTCATTAATTGTAAAAAACCTTGACTTGGCTGGGATTCGATCCCGGGTCAAATCCTCTTATTAAGCTCACATATGTAGTTTTTAGAACAACAAGATAACATTTGCAGTAGGAGTATCCACTCTTATATAATTATGGCAATAATTCTCAAAGAGAAGGGCCTAACTCGTACTGTTCTTTTATAAAGAATTTACTTTTTGAACTGAAAGCTCGTTTAAGCACATCATACACACATTTTCTGAGGTCCAAACGAAAGTGCCTCACCATCTGGTAACTCTGAATCGAGTAAATTCGACTTCAGCTAAGCGAGATCATATGCACTCTGAGTGGGTATAAGTTCCTTGCATAGTTTGTGCACTCCTTATTGTTCAGCAATGTACAGTGTTATGTTTTAAATTCTATCGTGTAGTCATGCACACAAACAGTTTCTTTTTAGTTTGAAAATAATCATGATTGGTCACTTTTCTCTCTATTGTTTCTTTGAAAGCAATATTCTCGTTTTCATACAGTGTTGCATAGTTCAACTTTTCTTTGGTACCACACCGTAGTATTTCGTAAACGTAAATATCTCTTAAAAACTGGATCACTTCATACAATATTTTGGAAATCTCAATTCGTTATCCGTTTGAAACAGGGCACTGTTTACACGTTATAGAAGCTCTCCTACTTGGTGAAGATTGTTGCTTACACGTTAAGAAACATAAAACCTATTCCAGGCACAATGAATGAATGCTTTAAAACTATATCCACTCATAAATAGACAAAAAAAAATCAACGGGTGTAATAAATATCCAGACAATTTTTAACCAAACATTAGACAAACGAATGACTTATTGTAGAAAGAGCCATGAAACGGATTTTAATTGAAAACAGCGCTATTTTACCTTTTTTAGCAAGCAAAGTTGGTGTTGTGGAGTGTAATACATGTAAATCTTAATGGTCTTTCACAACGATACAACACTAAATCACGAAAAATACCGGCATTGAATTTATGAAATATTTTCGCAAAACATAATATAATTAAATATTTAGAGCCCGGAAACCGTCATTAACACACCTTGTGACGTTATTCGATGCCATTTGAGAGGCCATGTACCTTCAGTTCGGCAAGTATTAGTAGTATGCCGACTCTAGCCACTGTTCCCTAGTCTTCCCTACTTACAGAGATATTCAAATTCATGGAAAGAAACAACTTCTCAGTACAGCACTTTCACGCTACCACAAGAACTGAATGGTTCGCAGAAAGTACATTAATTTAAAAAATTAACCCTGTTTCTAAAATAATAACGAATTTCCACGTAGATGCTCGATTTGGTCCAATGCTCTATTATATTCAGTATTCAAAAAGATTCTTTAATTGACGTTTGTTCCTTCGCTCAGTTTTGACCGACAGCTTTTGAGTAAACTGTCTGAATTATTCTCAAATTAAATATGCTGATACTGAAAACTGATTGCAACTTTGCCTTTTTATTACAATATTAAAAGTAAAGCTCGAATTTAATGGAAATAATTGCAAAAAGTTCTTTCGAGGCATTAATAATGTTGATAGGAATTTGAAAGTTTCCATATGAATTAATTTTTCTTGAAATTAAATAGCGAAAAGACTTAATCAATTTATTAGTACAAAATTGTATAAATATCGTACATATTTTAAGCCCACGTCAGTACAAAGAATATTTAACGGTAAAGTAAACAAGGGCAGATGAGCTAAATAAATATATAGTTATAAAATTTATCCATCCGTCCGTGGCGAGAGCAATATAAAAACTTCAATTTCTAGAATCTTCAAAATGAGCACGAACTATCAATCTGGACGCTGGGCGAACAAATGTAGAACTACCAGAAAATTCGGCGTACGCTATAAAAGGCAATATTAATTTCAGAAGTTAGTTTGTAGAGCGTAGCTATTGTTATGATTTCGATGTATTAGAATCAGCTGTTGAGGATTTTTGATGTTCACGTGTGAATAAAAGAACCCACGGAGTTAATAACAATATATTTTTTCAGACTAACGCATTAATGTACTAAAATGTTATGATTCAATTACCAGGTATCAATTTTAAATTGCAGATCGAAAATAATACCGTACTAAATTGTTGGCAAATTCAAAGCAAACATGAGCTAATGTGGAACTGTTATTTTACTGGACCTACATAATTAACAATTTCTGTTAACCTTCGATTCCCAGAGGCGTAAGTAGTATATGTTTAGTCGCAGATTAGTTTATTATTTTGAGTTTTAACTACATCAATTTTATTAAAACCTTGTTAACTATCTATCTATCCATGAGACTATGACTAGTGCCACTAGTTTTGACTTCGTGCAAAGACTTTACATTAATTAGACATAGTTTAATGAAGAAAGTATTTTATGGATGACATGGATAGTAATTATAGACTATTCATGTGTACTTACTGACGAAGGGAAAATATTTTAGCTTATAATATAATCAACTTAACTTCACTTGGATAAAACAGAGAAAGTGCACTGCTATAGTCAGAATGCGATTAATCTTATAACTATAAACACACTGAAAGCAATAACTCAGACAGTGACTATGAGGCAAAGACAAAAAGCTAAACAAAATATGTAACTAAAGAAGGGCGTTACAAACAGAAGAATATGAATGAATTGCTACTAAGAATGTTGCCCAATATCTTTGGCCTTGAGGCAAAACATATGAATCCTGTAAGGTATAATCATGCAAAATATACAAAAACAAGAACACTGTTTTATATTAACCCAGCTGGCACATTAGGTAGCCGAATGGACTCGATACCTAAATGGTACAGAGTGGTTAGCAAATGATACGTATTGTGTTACAAGGGTAGTACAGTAGCAATTTAATAATTACTGATATGAAGAAAGAATAGGTCCCTCCTCACGAATCCGCAGCTAGTCCATCTGTGTCAAAATTTCAGAAAATATATTAAAAAGACCTAGATAATCCATGTGAAAACAAGCTTGAGAGATATTAAAATATACGAAATAAAGGTGGTTTCTTTACCAACGAAGAAACAAGTAGTGAGCTTGATAAAATTCCGCCATTACAAAATACTTTTATAAATCTTGCCAGTATTTAAGACAAGCTTCAATTATTTTAACTTAAAACAATTTACAGTATGGCACAACGGCAACCGAATGGCAAACTACAGAGCCCAATTCATTCTAGGTTCCAAAATACTAGGAACGCCACTTATAAATTCTAAAGACAACTTTTTTAAATTCTTCCAAGTTGAAAGCTATTTTACTTAATACATGATCTTTAGAATTTTTTGTTCTACTCATATATTTAAAAACAACAAAATTTTTCTTATGTCAACTTAAATGTCAAAAATCAAACTTTCAATTTGCATTTTACATTTTCAATACATATTTTAAAGCCATTGACAACGAAATGAGAATGGACTTTGAAACGTTTGATATTTTCTTTCAAATATACAGCTTTTTATTTCGATTGTAGTGTTATTTCCCAAGAATGATGTCAAATGCCATGATGTCAGATCTAACTATTTATCTTCAATTTCCAATTTGTATGTATATCAAGGGCTTGGTAATCGTAGTTAAATAGTATGAAACTATTAGCCTTTAAAATAGAAGCAATATAAATTATAAGTATAATGTTAAAATAATAAAATTTTATCGGAAAAACATTGATCAGTGGCCAGGCAATACAAATTTCTGATTTTAGTTGAAAAACAATATTTACAAAATCTTGTGAGACCCTATAAATTATCATTATCATATAATACACATTTTTGTGGGTGAGATCTCAATAGCATGATAATGTAGAATAACAGAACCAAACAAAATTTGTTTGTTTTTCTCATTCGAGTCAATCCATCTTACGATTTTCTCTCCAGGCAATCTGGTGGCACTGTTTGGCATTGGCCGTGTGGATATGAATTATTAATTTTTATTTTATTGTATTTGGTGCGTTCCCGCAATTTGTTTAGTGTATTGTTTAAATTTGATTGAATTCGTGTTTCCTGTATTGACTTCCAAGCTATTTGGACAATTTTGATTCCGTCTGAAGAGACGGCCGCTTTTTGTTGTTATTGTGTTACGATTCCTCGAGTTATTAGTTCCGGTCGTAACATCCACTAAACCGCTTTCATTTGTTTCATCATTTGTTGTTAAACCCGCATTTTTGTTTGCTCAATCAATGAACATTACGTCGCTATTTTTTGTGTAACGTGTTGTCCAGACGAAGCTCTAAAAACTGTTCCGGCTGTTGCGGGGCTAGCCTCTGAAGAAAGAAGAACCAAGAAAATACCATTCGACCTAAAAGGTTAGTGATTTACTTTATTTGGTGAATTAATTTACGCGACGGCACGTGTTTTATTGATTGTTCCGCTAAAGGTCCTTCGTCAATTTTATAGTTGCATTGAACCAGCATTGAACTAAAACCGCAACATCTAATTCAAACATTTTTTTTGGATATTATATGTAATGTGTCATCGAAGACATTCCATAATTTGGTCCAACTTCGAGCCGGATGCAATTTGAGTTAATTTCGTGCAAAGTTTATCGATCAAACCTTTGATTTTTCGTTGCAAGTATTGTTGAAAACCGCATTGAATTTTCGTTTCTTTATTTGTTAAAAGAGAAAGAAAGTTCGGAATATTCATTCATTCCGTTGGAAATAAATTTCGCATATTTTTTGCCGCGTTAAAAAACTTACAAGAGCTCGTTTTGTTTGTTTGGTTATTTTGCTAAATTGTTTTGAATTTATTTGACATTTGGTCAGATATTTTCTACTTCAACAATAAAAATTGTAGATTTTTGGAATAGTATTTTGGTTCGTTCTATCCTGTTAGATTTGTTCAGTGGCGTTACAGTGATTTTAATTTATTGTTAAGATGTCAAAAACCGCTGAAAATTTACGTAAATTTAAAAATCATCGACAATTGGAGTTTTAAAGATTAGAAAAATTAAAAGGTGACTACGTTGTATTGTTTTTTTGCATGATTGATATGGTTGATTCAATCCATTCAGAATTTTTTAAAAATCACAATTCGATTGTTGGTTTAATTTCAGATCAAAACGATGATTTTGACTTTGAGGATGACATTCGCAATAAATTTGAAAAATTGTTTTATTCAATTAGGTCTATTTTTGCTAAACTGAAATCTGTTCAGAATTCTACGCCACAAAATATAGCTCTGGAACAGGAAAGTGTTGCTTTGCCGCGAATTGATTTGCCTTCATTTAGTGGAGACATATTAGAATTTCGTACTTTTATCGATTTGTTTGATTCATTAATTCACAATAATGAAAAACTCAGTACTATGTAGAAGTTCAAATATTTGCAGTTAGCTTTAAAAGGGCCTGCTTTTGAGGCTATTAGGAATTTTAAACTGACACAAAACAATTACGTGAGTGCTTATGAAACACTTTCAAGCGAACTCGTTTAATCGCGGAGTCTCATTGGTCAGCTTTAGAACAATTCCCCCAACTAACTTCAGATAGCCCTTCAGAGGTTCGGATGTTATTGGATGACTTCAGTGATAATTTGAAAGCACGGAAGAATTTGTGTTTACCAGTAAATTAGTGGGATTTTTGTATCGTTCAGATGATGCTGAAACGAGTTCCAGAGAATTTAGCCGCTAAGTTTGAACTTTACGATGGTACTGTGACGGCTCAAGATGACTTTCCGATCCGCTCGGAAGTTGTTGATTTTTTGTCGAAGCATTGCGATGCCTTTGGACATGTTGAATTATCCCGCAAGGCAAAGCGAAGTGTTGACAAAAAGTTACCATTGAATTCAAAACAACATTCTTCCTGTTTCACTACATCTTTGTTTGTCACTAAGAATAGAAATTGTTTAGTTTGTAAATCCGATCATGCGATTTACAAATGTTCTGAATTCTTGAACAAATCAGTATCCGCGCGGTTTAAGTTTTTTAAAGATTTTAGACTTTGTTTTAATTGCTTAGGCAATTCTCATCAGTCGAATCCCTGTAAATCTTTATCCACTTGCCGCAACTGCAAACAACGCCATGACACATTGCTTCATTTTGTAAATCGTGGTGATTCAGGCATTCGGTCTGAATCTAGTGCTCCCCCCGCAAACCTGGGTTCCACATGTGGTGGATCCAGTACCATTAATACTGTTGAAAGTCCCGAAACTTCTCTACCGCAGACTTCTTGTCATAGTTCACTTTTGTCATACAATTCAAATGTGTTGTTGTCTACCGCTTTTGTTGAGGTATTAGATAAGCATGGTTCTTATCAAACTTTGCGATGTCTGCTAGATTCATGACATAAGTCATTGCGAGCAAGGCTGTGAAATGCCTTGGCTTCCGACCTATGCCCGCTTCGATTCAACTCAACGGGCTAGGTTCTGTGCAGAGTACCTCTGCTGAGGGCTCTCTTAACCTTTCTCTTCGCTCTATTTTAAAGCGCGAGTGCAATTTTGTTGTTGATACTATTGTTTTACCCCGCATTTGCAATGATATGCATGTTGCGCTCATTAATATGGCTAATATGGCAAATCTAACCAATTTGAAACTTGCTGATCCTGGTTTCAATAGCGCAGGCGCTATTGACCTTTTGTTAGGTGCCGATATATTCTCTCAAATTTTGTTGGATGGACGTCTTCTGGGAAAGGAAGGTGTACCTGATGCTATTAACACTGTGTTTGGTTACATCCTTATGGGTAGAGTGTCTTCGAGTTCTGTTAACTCTCACTCTCAGTCAGTTATAAACCCAACTTTGCTTTTTTGTCAAATTTCAGATGTAGTATCATTAGATGATTCACTCCAAAGGTTTTGGACAATTGAAGATGTTCCTACCGCACTGGTTCAGTCCCCTGATGATCTTATATGCGAAAAAATATTTTCCGAGGTGATGCAGGAGATTGGATTCAGGTAGATTCGTTGTGCCCCTTCTTTTTCGAATTACACTTCCTGCTTTTGACGGAATGTATAATCTCACCGTACAACGTTTCTACTCTCTAGAAAGACGTCTTCTACAGCAACCAAAATCTCTACAAACAATATTGTGATTTTCTCAAAGAGTATTTAGAGCATGATCATATGGAGTGGTTCCCTATCCATCATCTACTTCTTCTGATTGTTACTGCATGTTTTGAAACCTGATAGTAGCACCACCAAATTTCGTGTAGTGTGTAATGCATCCGCTAAGATAGGTTATCTTTGAATGATTGTTTATTTATCGGTCCCAAATTGCAGTAAGACATTATCTCTATTTTGTTGACCTTGCAGAATTAAGTTTTGCCTCGCCTTCTTGCTGTAGAAAACTTTTCTAGTTGTGAACTTCACGCATTTGGTGATGCTTCTGAGAGAGGTTATGCCGCTGTTGTTTATCTTGTGTTCGAAACCGCATCTGGATTTCGTCAAAGTTTTTTTGTGTTGTCTAAATCGAAAGTTGCCCCTTTGAAAACTTTGTCACTTCCCAGATTGGAACTGTGTGCTTCAATTCTTACCGCTAAGTTGCCTCATTATGTTTATGAGCAATTCAATAGTGGTTTGTTGTTCAAGGTGATTCGTTGCTGGTCAGATTCCACGGTAGTCCTTTCATGGCTTAGTTCTTCCCCGCACCGTTGGAAGACATTTGTCAGTAATTGAGTTGCTTACATTCAGGAAAAATGTCCTTCTTCGCATTGGTTTTACATTCAATCTTGTGATAACCCCGCTGACTTGGGTTCCCGCGGCACTTTGCTATCAGAGTTATTAGGCAATACACTTTGGTGGAGAGGCCCACAATTGTTGATTATCGCTTGTTTTCCACATGCTTGCTCAGACTTAAGCATGTCACCGCTAGTTATGACTGAAGCCCGTATAGTGGCGCTTCAAGTCATCGCTTCACCTAATTTATTTGACACTTTGTTAGAAGAACGTTCTTCTATTAATCGCATTACCCGCTCATATTTGTCGATTTGTTGATAACACTCGCAATCCAGACCGTATGGGCACTGGATCTTTTTTGGCTACTGAGTTATATCAGGCTCAACTTAGCATTGTTCCAGTACTTAATGAATGCAACAATATTATAAATAAATTTTAGCATTCTGCACTGAAGGTTGTCAGTAGCTACTAAACAAAACAAAAATAAAGAAAATCGGTTGAGGAATAGAAGAGAAAATAGTACCGAACCTTTTTGTCTTTGTCTGTTTATATATACATTATAATTCAGTTATTCATCTACGATGAATGACTAGGCAACTAACAAATTTATAATACGAGATTTGCATTGTTTTTCGACTTATTATTTTTCTTAGTCGTTATTAATATCTCCCAGAGATGTTCTAGCATTTCGCTAGACTCACACAATTTTTATTTCAGGCTTCAAACATTCTTTAAATGCAATATTTTTGGGAGCTTGTTTAGTTGCTGTTATTGCAACCCAAGAATTGTAACTAAATAAGAGCATTGCCATGACTCATCATCTGCACAAATTTCCGCAGCATTTATCAACCCATCACCAAATATGGAAATTTTGTATTCCTAATAATTTCTTTTAACAGTGGATCTCTAGAGCAGGTTCTGTATTTAAAATTGAAGCATCCTGAAATTTACGAAACCACCTTGAATTTGCGAGGTGGTTTACTTTCTGCTATCGTTTTATGATAGCATTATCTCTATGATCAACATATAGTAACAAACCACTCAACAAACTTCTATTATATCTATTTCTATGATAAAGTTTGAGCGAAATGTCCTAATTGAGTCTCACTGTTATTTGAGTTAACTATCAACAGGCATGGTACACATTTTGTATTTTACATCTCCTTATCATGTGAGTGTGTGAGAATGGGGCGAACTGATTAACAGAGAAACTCAGTGTCAGTAAGAAAGTACCATTTTCATGTTTTCTTTCATACTCACAATGATTATCTGGCTCTGCATAAAATTATCACTCGTAAATCTTCTACTGACTGGCATCCTGTACAACGACAACTGTCGGTGTAAACGTTGAGGAAAACATTGTTTATAAAAATGTGAAATCGTTGGAGTGAGGGGGAAAAAGTTAAATTTTATCCAATAGTATTGCGATAATGAAAATCTTTGGAAGACGTTTAGCACGTTTGTCGAAAACTGAGAATTACGTCGATGTATGCTATCCAAGATACAATAAAAATTCCATCTTTTACTTTATTACTTTCAAGCTGATCTATAGTCAATTTTAACGTAGCTCTATACTATTGTATTCATTCATTTCATGAAACTTTCTGATTATTGTCTCTTATGGTCCTAAATTCGTTTGATCATATCGGCTCGAATTCTTTCATGTGGAGCTCGTGAGCATATATTTCCAAGAGTTCTTTACACAAAATTAAAAAGATGTTATGCATCGCTCTGTTTCGTCCATTTCTTAGCAATACATAAACAAGAGCAAAATACCTGGTCTGGTTTATACCACTGGCAAAATGTGTAAATGCTAACATGCCAGTCAGCTCGAACTCCAGCAGCCACATACCACTCAAAGTCTCACTGGCATGCCAGCTAGTGGCAGGGTGTAAATGAGCCCTTAAACTTACACGTTTTCACTTCATCGCACTGGACATGAGACTTATCTCTTCTATTGAAAGGTATTTCAGAACAAAATTCACGAGGTTTTAACTAATTAAATAGCAGAATAATAATTGGTACAAGCACAGCATTATTGTATCAATTACTTCAGACAAATTTTTCACGTACTTATCCAATTTCTTACTACTCGGTGCAATTTCCAGATGAAATCCGAATGATACCATAAGGAGAAGATTCTGTAGTTCATAATTTTCACAACATTCTTAAAAAAATCCACAATATGGCAATTGGATCGTTGGATATTTATTTGTCTGAAATAATTGATACAATTATACTAGAAAAACTTCATATATATTAACTTACACAGATAGTGCTACATTCTGACAAGCTTCGTAGTGTCAGGACGGGTAGTAGACCATATTGAGAATTATTTTTGGTGTTTGAACAATTGATACGAGATTATCTGTAAAAAAATTAGATCTAAATCTTTCATTTAGATACAAATTCAACTACTTAATCAGTTACAGGCAAGAATTTAGAACCGACAGTCCCTATGACCAGACCGAATAGTCAAAAGCAATTTTAATTTGTTAAAATATCTTTTGATATTAGTATTTAGCTCGGGATATTTCAGGATTTTTTTCGACTGTCGTTAACATCTGACTATCGAAGTTGGATATGTGCCAAATCAAAACAGTCCAATCATAAATTCGTTGCGATAATCTGACCGAGGGTTTAGCTTTAGTCTGCCTATCGAGTTTTTTCTGTTAGAGCACAAACGCTTTGACTTATTGATTGGGTCGACCAGTTCAATAGAGAGTCACTCAAGATAATGAATTCCGAAGTGTACTTTTCCAATTTGCCACTTGAAAATTCGAACGGAATCTGCTGTGCGCGACCCCGAGGTAAAACAAATATTAGTTTAATGCATTATCACTGTCGATATCTGGAGTTATGGACGATACCCTGCAGGCGAAAAATCTTAAAAACTCTTTTTCGGATCCATTCGAGCATACATTTTCCATGATTTTTCTTTTTAATTTCAAAGTTTTTCGACTCACACCACTTCCTTGAGACCTGTGTTATTCTTGACGAGTATATAAAAACTTCCTGAAAATTTCTTTGTGAGCGATCACAGCATCTGTGCTGTTAAAATGAAAATTTTTAATAAGGAAATGGAATCCTTACTTTTCGTTTCGCATCAAAACAGCAGAGTGCTTTAATGTAATTTAAACTTTCATCCCTGCTCTCTTCGATCGGAGAAGTTTGCCAATGGGATGTTCTGTTCACTGGAAGTAATATTAAAAAGTAATAATTCATTCTTAAAAATTTGTAGCACGTCGCTACTTATTTACAACATATTTCCGAGAAAGTTATGATGATATTGGAAGCAATTAAAAAACAGCAGTGTATCGATCTATAAAATCGAATTCTATCTGGTCAACGAATATGTTATTATTATATGTTTAGTTTTAAGGACATTTTGACATTTTGAAACATAGAAGTACCTACATAAAGTAAAGAACAATCTAACAGTGGAAAGATAATAAGGGTGTTGAAAGCCGATTTTAAAAAGGTTACTGTAATAATAAACCCCAGCCTATGTCTAGAAGGGCGCTGTCAAGACTTGATTTTGTTTATAGTAATAGCAAGTGCTAAGCAAATAGACTATAAGATATTTTTAGAGTAGTACCCTTGCTTAACTAACGAACTTCTACATGCATTAATAAGCTACTGAAGTCTTCCACATTTTCATCACAAAGTTTGCTAAACTATTTGTCATTGAGAGCATTTCTTGTGAATGTGATTATATTTATTTCCATTATTATATACTTTACTGAGCAGTGAAGGGTCCCCGCCTTCACAACGTTTTTCCCAGCTAATTGTTGTCTATATGTTACTCAATACACGACAACTACATTAGGTAATTTCAATTCCAGCTAAGAAATGAACTGGCCATATTGCCCAACTGGTGAGGTAGCAATGGATACGGTATTATCCAGACCGACATTTTCTTTATATTTTTGCAATAAGTCACATTTAGACCCCTCAGTTGAATAATTTTCAGAATTCTGGGAAATTTCGTCGATTCATCTCTTTATGATAACTTTATTTTTCATAATAATAGCAGATAGTCATTCTTTTCTTTTAGTGAGTGCTTTATTATTTTTTTTTCGAGAAATTATTATCGAAATGTAGGTGTTTCAGACAAAAACTAGCTTGCAGAGGCTCCAATCGAGACTCGTGTTGTGTGCAACACCGTTTCCCTATAATTTCTAGGATAGAAATCACACAAAATAATAAATAGGTTAACTAAATCCTATCAAAGTAACTATGAATTTATCTGTTCGAGATTTTGCAATTCATGGAGCGCAAGACAAAGTATAGTTTTTGGTCGAGAAACTTCATTAGTTGTGCTTCCCTCAACTGATTGAAATATCGATTAATTGTTTATGTGTTTAGGACTCAAACCTGATTATTTTTGTTTTTGGGCAATAACACACCACAATCGAAATAAAACGACGTATATTGATGGAAAACCAAACGTTTCAAAGTCTATTCTGACTTCGTTGTCAATGGCCATTGACCTATCGTTAATATATATATATATATATATATTATATATATATATATATATATATATATATGTTCTGAGAGGCTTCCGCGGTCATTATTATGAACTAAGCTAGATTCCGGGTGAGAACCGCGACTGAATTTATTGGATACTCGACGTTTCGACTCCTGCTTTGGAGCCATTACCAAGAGACAAAAGTGAAAAAGAGTTTCAGAGTCTAGATCGAACTCGGACATCTTCTTCTAACCCAGCGCTAACTATAAATAAAAGAAGCAGAGCAGACTCAAATTCAGTTCAGTTACCTAGTGACTCTTGGGGAGCAGGCAGATTGAGGCCCCTAGTTCGATCTAGACTATATATATATATATATATATATATATATATATATATATATATATATATATATATATAGTTATGGAGTTTTATAGGGTTTTATAATACTCCTTTAGGTTTTGCCAAAAATAATTGTAATGAATTTTATACGTTTTTTTTAATTATTTGAAATTTTATTTAAATGAATGTTTTTTTATATATTTTATAATTTACCTTCTTATAATCACTCCACATGATTATCTGTTACTGCTCCGGCTTTTTAAAACTCTTCTCAGTTAGGGTTCTAGAACGTGTGCTGAACAATTGCAATTTGTAATTACCATTATAAAGACTCACCACCACTTATTATTATAAAAAGTAAAACTCAGTATTTTATATATTTTGTATTAGAAATATTTAAAAAAATCATCAACACAAACTCAATATGAAATCAGTCATAAATCAAATATATAACCATCAATGAACTGTAATCTTAACAAATTCTTAAATATTAAATACTGAAATTAATCTAAACAGATTTGTTATTTTCGAATAGTTCTTTTTCTTTTATCTACAGCCAAATTTTAAAATGCAATGAATGTTTATATGCAATTCTGAAATTAATTTTGTTATATAAACCCGTTACTAAAAAATATATTTCTCAGTAACTAAACTTTTTGAATTTATAATATAGATAGTTGAGCCCCAAATAAATTGTTTAAATAAATTATAAATGGAAATACCTTGTTTCACTTTAACGGTTTCGAAGTGTTCGCACTAAATCCTCTAACTGTTATCATTGTCCACTAGTTATGGTTTCACCTTTTGCTTTCTCTCAAGGCTGTGTTGGTCTGCTACTATTACTCTGCTTTCTGACTTTACAACTGTTACTCCTTGTAGACGTCTTTTTTCTCAACTTTTGTGTGATCTTCTATTCTTAACTATCTCCAATTGTAATTACTGATGCTATACTTCCAAATTATTTAACTGCTTCCCATTTTCTGATTAGTGCCTTCTATTACAATACCATTTACTTTATGCACTTATACTTTTTTAATTGCCTGGGATCTGTTTTTTTTATGTTTGTTTACAACTTCTCTTGAAGATTCTTGACTTTTTAAACTTTTAGCAGTTTTGAAAATTCTTTGACATTAGCTGTCACGTATTAATCTCAAACAAAGCTTACTGTTGCACTGCTGAATTTTGAATCTCTTTCTGGTCCCGCTTTTATAGTTTTTTATGTTGATATGGAGCTCTAACTCCTTATCTTCTTTATTCCGCATTTTTGAATTACCATTTTATAATATAATATTCCTCTTATTCACTTTCAATTACCCGTACATTCAATTTTGCTTGATAACTTTTTACTCAATATAAATTGCAATTTCTTCTTTTTTCTCGTCCCATGTCAAATTTTGCCACCCTTACGATTGTTATAGATTGTCAAATTAAAATAAATTTTTCATTGTTGCCCAAACTAATGTGTTATTTTAAATCAGCGCTCCCTCTTTGTGTAAGTTATGGAATTTCATACCAAACGCTTCACAGATTGTTTCACAATATCGCTCCAAAGATTTTGACAGATGAAATTTTGCTTTATTAATTTTGAAGTAGAAATTTTACATTTTTCGTTGTTATTAATCCTAAAATGTGTTTATAAGACTCTAAAGATGTGCTGTGATACCCCTGTTGTCTTCAGAATGAAATTGTGCAAATTCTAGACCATTTAATTTTTGAGATTTAGCCTCCCTGGTTGTGCATCAAAATTGTAAGGTAAATTTTATATTTTCTAAGTACTGTATGTTTTCATTATATTATATCAAATGAACAGACTCATATTATATGATTATTTAAACTCCTACATGTTTTCTATTATATTTTGCTAGTTAAATTGTTTACTATTCCCTACAAAACATCGTTTCATTGTCTAACTTCCTAACTGAAACCTTCCCATACTATCATTGTCTCTGAATTGCATATTTATGTTTTCATTTCATTTTTTACATTTTAAAGAACTACCGATTCAAAATTCCGATTGCCTTATTAAACATTGGTTTTGTTATGTGATATTAGGTTTATGTTCGTGCTAGCGATCCTAAAGATATTCTGACCGCAGTTTCACGCATAAAATGGGAAGTCCAACTCCATCATCTAGAATCCCAAAAATTTTCAAATTTTAGAAACCAAGTTCCACTTCCTCGAAAGCCCAACCAGCTTCCAGTACAAAAACAATGTTCATTCTGTAAAAGAATGGGGCATACTGTTAACGAGTGTCTCACCAAATCGAGACAAATGCAACAAAACCAAATTACAGACCAAACTTTTCGAATGTGCGTCCTAACCCATTTTCACAACAACCGAGCCAATTCCAGAATCGGCCACAATTCCAACCCAATACTCAGAATTTCCAGCAGAACAGAAACTTTCAACAACCTCGTCCTTCGACCAATACAGAACCCCAAAGTTCAGGTCAATATAAACCTAATCAAAACTTTTTCACTTAATTCCTATAATTATGGGTACGATCAACCCAATCCTAACGTATACGAAAGTCAATACCAAAATACCGATTTTGAAAGTTATGACCAAGACTACTGCGATTCGACACAAACTGATTACGACTATTACTCAAAAACAGATAACCCAGAATGTGACAACTATGTTGAAAATGAACACGAATTTTCCTCCGTAAATTTTCAGGACCCCCCTTACCAAACGGAACCCCCGGAAATCACAGAATTTCAGACCCAAATTCAAACGCTAAATCTAGACAGTTTCGACCCCAATTTGAACTTCCCCGAACAGAGCTTTCTATAAGACCGCTTCTGACCATAAATTCTAAAAATCTATACTACATCACAGATTCCTCAAACACATATTAACTCCTAATAGACACCGGTGCTGGTCTTTCTATTTTCAAACCAGACACCTGCACCCGTTTCAGAGATAGATTTCAGGACCAGAAAATTCTTATAAATGAATCGACCCTTGTCCCTTTCAACATACAAGATCCACATAAAGTATATATCTGTAACCTCGATATTGAATTCGACGGTTTGTTAGGCTCTGACTTTCTCGAGCACTACAACTGCATTATTGACTTTGACAAAACACAATTAATAAACAACTTTAAGACACTTCCGCTGTATAAAGTGACAGACGATACAATCAATGCCACTGAATCTACACAATGTCCCTCTTCCTATACTTCCATTAATACTGTTACAATTGAACCTCGTACGGAACAAATCTTTAAACTTAGCTGTGAACTAAGAAACACCAAAGCCTTACTAACAGGTATGGAAATTGAAAAAGTCTAACGCTGTTGTTACATTAGACAGCAAAGGTCAATTTCTCACATCCATTCTAAATGCGAATGCCATCCCTAAAATAGTAAATTTTTCATATCTAAAACTCGAACCGTTACAAAACTTTTCTGTGAATTCTCTCTCACAAACTACTCCTCTGAACAATAACCAACCCGGCAGACAAGAGAAATCGTTAAACAACTCCGACTAGAACATTTAAACGACGAAGAGTCAGACTTAATCTTACAATTATGCCTTGACTTTTCAGACATATTCTACCTCGAAGGCGATCATTTATCATTCACAAACGAAATCAAACATAGTATCGATACTAACAACGCGAAACCCTTTTATACAAAATCCTACCGTTACCCCAAGTTCACAAACAAGAAGTTAAGTCCCAGGTAGCAAAAATGCTGGATGAAGGCATTATACGACCCTCTAATTCGCCTTGGTCATCTCCCGTCTGGGTGGTGCCAAAGAAATTAGACGCCTCTGGAAAACAGAAGTGGCGTGTTGTAGTACTACCGCAAACTTAACGAACTTACAGTCAATAACAAGTACCCTCTACCGAACCTCTCAGACCTACTAGACCAACTAGGCAAATGCCAGTACTTTACGGCTCTTGACCTCGTCTCTGGTTTCCTCCAAATAGAGATAGACCCAAAGGACATCGCGAAAACTGCATTCAATGTCAAGAACGGACATTTTGAGTTCGTCAGCATGTCCTTTGGATTGAAGAATGCTCCGTCTACCTTTCAAAGGGTGATGAATAACATTCTTATGGGAATCCAGAATGAAAGATGTCTGGTTTACATGGATGGCATAATGATTTACTCGCCTACAATACATGACCACCTATCACGACCGACAGACGTATTTAAAAGACTCAGAAAAGCTAACCTTAAAATACAGCCTGACAAATGCGAATTTCTCCGCAAGGAGGTCGCTTACTTAGGACATCTCATAACTAAAGACGGTGTGAAACCCAATCCATCAAAGGTAGACTGTGTTTTAAACTTTCCACAACCGAAGAACCCTAAAGACAAAATCTTTCTTAGTGCTTGCTGGTTACTACCGTAGGTTCATTTCTAACTTTGCAAAGATCTCCAAACCACTGACAAAACTATTACAAAAAGACCAACCGTCCAATTTTAACGAAGAGTGCATAAAATCCTTCAATGAATTAAAACAAACATTGACTTCCACCCCTATACTCATTTACCAAAAATTTGCCGAACCGTTTGTACTGACTACAGACGCCAGTGCTTTTGCTATTGGCGCCGTATTATCTCATGGGCCAATAGGTAAAGATTTACCGAATTGATATGATTCTAGGACCCTTTGTAAAGCCGAAACCCGGTACTCCACCATTGAGCGAGAGCTCTTAGCCTGTTTCTGGACGGTTAAGCATTTTCGTCCGATAATTTATGGCCGTAAGTTCCTACTACTAACCGATCATCGCCCGTTAACCTGGCTATTTTCTTTAAAAGATCCCGGTAGTAGACTTGCCCGATGGAGGCTCAAACTAGAAGAATACGACTATGAAATTAATTACAAGCCTGGTGAAGTTAACAAGAACGCTGATGCTTTATCACGGATTAAAATCAACCATCTTGACGAATGTTTATCATTTCAGTCAAAATCGAAACTAACACCCTTCAAAGTCCTACCTCTAAACGACGAATCCGAAGAGGACAGTCCTGAACCTGAACAAATGAAATATCTCTTGAAACTATGTCCGGAGAATTTAAAACCTTTATAGAACGTTATAAAACTACTTCTTTAATTGAATACATCAAAATTGAATTCTCCAACTGTCAACTACTAGACAAAACAAATAAAAACATTTTAATTTTCCCCCAATCATCCAATCTTCAGGAATTTCATCATGACATCTTCTAAGATATTTTTTGAAGAAGTCGCTGACTTGGAAACCTTTAAAATTAATATATTCTCCAGCAAAACCGTAAGCAGAAGGCAATATTTCATAATCCCACTTCCAAATGATCCTGACATTGTAAACGAAGTTCTTTTTCATCAATATATAAACATCTCCATCTAAAACATACTGTGTCGAAAACAATCTCGATCTTCCAATTTTAGAGATGCTCTCTTTGATTTTCGCTGAAAAAGAAATCAAATGGAAAATTTGCCAAAACGTTACAAAAACCCCCGAAAAAGACGAAATACCGCTGATCCTTGAACGATATCATAACGGGAAAAATAACTTGTACCGCGGCATTAACGAAACCGTCCGCCGTATTAAGGAAATGTACACCTGGCCAAGTTTCACAAAAGACATTGAAAATTCCGTTAAGAACTGCAAAATTTGTCAAAAAACTAAGGCGTGTCGCAAAAACCTAGACAATCCCCTCGTCATTATGGAAACGCCTAAAACACCGTTTGAGCGAATCGATATTGACATACTAAAAATACCTAACAGGAACTATATCTTATCTGTAAGAGACAAACTGACAAAATATTCACAAGCTTATGCTTTGGCAGACAAATCAGCCAAATCAGTTGTCAGTACTATGATGTTATACTTCCAACATTTTGGTACGCCATTGCGTATCCATTGTGACTATGGTAGGGAATTTGACTCCATATTCAAAGACTTGTGTAAACTGTACGACATTAAACTAACTTATTCAAGCGTAGGACATCCGCAAACAAATGGCTCTTTAGAACGATTTCATTCTACTTTGTTAGAAATGATTCGAATCCATAAAGCCATAAATCCAGATGAACATCCACTAAATGTACTCCCGTATGCGGTTATTGCTTACAATAACTCGACAAACAAAACCCATGGCTTTTCGCCTTACGACTAGTGTTTGGACATACGTCTAGCAGACCACCTGAAACCACCTACAACCATAGGGAATTGATTAGTAAATATATACGAGACTTGAACAATCGCATTTTCTATTACTACAAAGTAGCCCGCGAAAAAACTGACTTACAAAAGCAAAAGGCTAAAGAACGTTTTGATAAACACGTTTCCGACAAACTTTCCGAATTTAAAATTGGTGACAAAGTTTACGTCAAGGAATCCCAAATTAAAGACAAACTTCATAACAAATTCAACGGTCCATTCCAAATTTTAGATATTCATAATAATTCAGCCACACTCTTAAATCTCAAAACAAACCAACTAACGAAAGTTAACTTTGACAGAATGAAACTCTATTCTGATAACTAACTTTCTTTTCAGGATACTATTGCTGCTGTTCGGATCAGTAGTCTCACAGTTCAACATCAAACCAATAAACAACACTCTTGGTATTTACTATCACGACGAAACTAGGATAGTCATCTCCAACTATAAATGTACATTACTAGTTCATCGTAACTTGACGATACTTAAAGAAATCTTTGAAAACAACAACAGAATCCTCAAAACATTAAAAAAACTGTCGAAAAATCAAATTAGCGTAACTACTTCTATTATCAAAACTTTCAATGAAACCATTCAGAAACTCCAAATTGACGAAGCAAACTTTAACGAAAACATCGACGCAATCAATTTAGAAATACATACTCTAAACGACAAAATAGCCCTTATCCAAGCAAAACAGACATTTTTGGGAATATGCCAAAAATTAAAAATTAATGGCAAGCTATTTATTTCTTGAGGATAACCTCAATGATATTTTAAATTCCATAACATTTGCTCGCTTAAAAATAATTCATTCCTCAATAATCACACCTGATCATTTGATAAAGTCACTACAGGAAATTTCGCAAAACAATCTACCGTTACCTGTCGCCCAATATTTGGAAGTAATCGAATTAGACTTATAACAATAGTTTTAACAAACAATTCCATTATTCGCTTAAAATCAAACTGCAGTGCTTTCGTGCGGGTCACAAAAATACAAGCGTAATCTCAAAAACGTATAAACATTTCCGACAATTCATACCCTGTATTAATCCCGTACAACTGTTGCAGTTCTCACCCCGAAAACTAGATATTC
This sequence comes from Octodonta nipae, assembly GCA_034190945.1. Taxonomy (NCBI): domain Eukaryota; kingdom Metazoa; phylum Arthropoda; class Insecta; order Coleoptera; family Chrysomelidae; genus Octodonta; species Octodonta nipae. The sequence continues at coordinate 47,018,642 of CM067224.1, read as the reverse complement.
CAGAACTCAAGCCCCTAAAGTTAAATGACTTTAATATAGACGAACTATCTATAGCGAGCCATAAATTTGATCAATACTCCAAGGACCTGGACGAGCTTATCAACCAGCCATTTGTAAACAGAAACATATCCTGGTTTACATACGCTACGATTACAATAATCATAATCACTGTTGTTGCATACGTTTCAGTTAAAATTGTAAAACACGCCAAGAAGCCACCAAAGGATGAAAACTCCACTGCAGACAACCTAAGGACCTTCCCAAAACCACTGTCCAGACTCGTGCCAAAATTGAGGCCTGTGATTCAAGATGGATCCCAAATGGACAGCCCAATTTGATTTAAAAGTTGATGTTGTAACATCAACTTTTCTTTATAAGGGGGAGCTGATAGGTATTAGGTGTTAATTGTACACACGTGTATGATGCAACGGTATCATATTACGCTGACAGCTTCCTGGTACTTCGATGTTAACGTGGGAACGCATCGTGTGAATATATTTTCGCTGACTTCAGCTTTTATTAAATTATAAATACAAGCGAAGCGATCCCGCGGTCGTCATTATAATATTTTATTTTGTCCAGTTAGTTTTAATTTCAATTTACATTTAATTATTTTTCCAAATTTAAAAGTGTTAATTTTTGATTTTTATGTTTTGAATATTTATATATATATATATATATATATATATATATATATATATTGTAATAGAATAAAGTACACTAAATATTGCATAGTAGAACCAAATGAATGATTTAACTGATTTTTGGAATAATTTTGATCAATTTTAAAAAGTCATGAGAAAGTAAATAAAGATAGAAAATTGCAAGAATATAGTTTATGAGATGTAGATTTAACTGATTGGAAATAGATTTATGGCAAATGAAACTGCTAGAATGTTGAAATGAATTATTATTACATTCAAACACAAAAAGAAGGAGATGTTTAACCAGGTAGTTATATTAATGTTTCAAAAGCGAACTATTAGCATAATAAATGTTGGAAATCCAAAAGCTATACATTATTTCATACAAATACAAAGTTGCTAAGACCATCATAAAAATCAGACATCCAAAAAGTAAATTCAGTTACAAACAATGAGGAAACTAAGTAGAATCACAAATTTAGGCATCCAGGACACAAAATTACACATATATGAATCATAATATTTAAATTATTTATTATTTAAATTCATTGTATAATAGATTTGGTAAATGTCTAAATTTCCAAACCGTTGAAAAGCATGAAAAACACGGACAGAGCGTTCAGATTATAGAATTGCAGAAAGAACAGAGATGATAGTACAAGATAAATTAACTATTTGAAAGTATAGGTAAACGAAATTTTAAAATAAATATAATTTTCTTAAAGTACATGCTACAGCGGGTGGTTTACAGGTGACCAATGTCAAATCCAAGATTAAAAACCATATAAGTGAAAGATTTGGGCAAGTAAAAAAGGTAAAACGGGTATCAAAAGTTGAATTGGGATTTTATTTTAACTTTAATAATAATAAAATATTTGGAGATTAATAAAATTTTATAAACGGAAACCCTTAGCTGGTGACAATTTTTGATATTATAAATATCTGGGATTGACACTGACAGATCTCTTTCATAATATGTTTTTCACAAGTGCAGATCAACGGTTCTCTCGTGAAAAAACCAATATATTTCCATGGTAACAACGTATGTATTCTGTGTCATTATCATAAAGTATCTGTTCCACGTCAAATAAAATCAACTAACTTCCAAAATGGAATATGCAATTTTAAAAATTAAACAAAAAATACTTCAATGCATGGAAAGAGGCCTCATCATCAAACTTGTCTGGATCCCGAGTCATACAGGAATCCACGGAAATGACTTGGCAGATAAACTTGCCAACATAGGTAGAACAAAAACAATAATCAGAAATCACAGAATTTCACCAATTTCAATGACTTCGTTCTTAAAAACAAATATAAAGACAAAATGGGTCAGACACTATGAATCATGGAGCTCTTACAAAGGTCGTAGTTACAACCCATCTCCCCTGACAAAACCATGGTTCTGGAAATTCAATAACACTTCGAGAGGAACATTAACAACACTCTCGAGAATAAGAAGTGGACATTGCAGTACCAGGCAGCATCTGCATAAGATACATGTAATAGACTCCCCTAATTGTGATTGCGGCGAAATTTAAACAATTCAACATATTCTACTGGAATGTCCTTTACAACAAATCCACATTGAATGGTTACTAAAAGAACTCATAATACCTAAAGAAGTAATTAGACCTTTATCTGTTGCTGATATATACTACAAAATGCTTAACAAGAAGAACTGCATGCTTCTCATGAACTTTCTTAAAAAATGTAACGTAGTGCTATGAAAATGTATGTCAAAACTTCTCTTGCAGACTCCAACAGATAAACTTTCTAGTACTCCAGGAAAGGTATGGGAATTCCCAGACGATCCTCACTGGAAAACCACTTTGACTGGCCGGATAGCCCTGGCAGCTTAGGCCAATAAAAACGAAGAGAGAGAGAGAGAGAGAACTTCCAAAATCAGTTTTGACAATTACATACAAATTATTTTGAAATTTATATAAAAATAACTCAAGGGAAAATAAGGCAAAAATAGAACGAAGGAGCAGTTTTCAAAATTATTTGGGACATTACGAAGATTTATGTAAAATAAAGGCAACAAGACAGTTTGGAGTACATATCAAAAGTAACAAATTTTCAAATTAAGAACACAAATTGGAAGGGAAGGATATAGTAATCAACAGGCAGTTTTTAAAACGTATTGTGTTAATTATATTATAGGATTGTCACAAAATTTTCATAAATAGATATTCAAGGAATTTTCGTAAGTAAATATTTTAAACATTAGTTAAAATTAACATTTTAATAATTTGGTAAAACATTATATATATTATTTTTATAAAACATATTTGTAGAGTTGTTTAAGATATTTGACATAATACTTATTTCATATCATTTTAAATATATTTTGGAAATTGTTGTTTTGTTGACGATAAAATAAAAGTGTAAATAAGTTGAAAATGATTTAGGATTTGGTCGTTATTTCAAAATTAACACTACACAGTCAAATAATAGTCCGGGAGCATGTGGCCGAATTGAACGACCAATTTCCTCTCGTGGAATGCTTTCTGTAGCTATCCCATGAGCACCGTAAACATCAGCTTGAGTACCTTGGGTGGGTTGGGGCATGGGAGCGCCCAAATCCGCTGACTACTTTTCCCCCGACACACAGCCAGCTGACCCTTTTTGTTTAAATAATAATAAAAAAAAGCACTCCGGGAGTGCCGGCAGAAGTGAAAACTTCAATATTAACGTTGTGTTTAATTATAAGTACAAAAGTACTATCATTTATGAGGTAGAATACAATATGGGTACACTACGGTTTAGGTACGTTCTTGTTCGTCGTTTTTTTTTGGCATTTTTTAAACTTAAACACTAAGTTATGCAAATATAAAGCCATTCAAGGGAGGAAAACACAAAAAAAAATAACTATGGTAGTGTATGAATCTGCACTCTCGTGAAGGGTTTTCCAACATTGTCTTCAACAAAAAGGAAGATACAACAATAGGACGTGATCCTGAGAAGCCCCTCCCTCCCTCCCCCTCCCGGGCGGGAGGATCACGTCCTATTTTTGTATCTTCGTTTTTGTTGAAGACAATGCTGGAAAACCCTGCATGAGAAAAATAAAAAATAAATACATTTTTATAACTTTATTAGTATTACTATATATACATTTATATACACAACAAATAATGAAAGATTTGTACCTCTATATACACATATATTAACAAATTATCTTTTGTAAAATACACATGTTAAATTTTCTTCTTTAGAATATTCCATGTCAGTTCAGCGCTACTAATGGAATTACTCTTAAATGAGGAAACATCAAAGTGAAAACATCGTTTTCATGGCTACCTACGTTAAAAGTGAAAATAAGAGAGAAAAGCATCCATAACTCCGTTATTTTTATAAATAACTATATCTAGTATTATATCGTTGAAAAGCTCTTAAAATGTCCGATTTTTTGAGGTCATAGCCAACTATGGTTTCCGTTCAAAAAAAGATAAGTAAACAAGGACATGACAATCATATTCGGGATACAATTCCCTTCAATTTTGATATTTAAATTTTTTTTCATAAAACCAAAAACAAAAGAGCTAGAGGGATTTGACTAAATCGACAGAATTTCGTTTTTTCAAAATATCTCGTAAGCCATGACTTTTTACAAAAATACGAAAGTATTATTAAATTGGGCCAGTAAAACTGCAAATCTTTCCCAATTTAACCAATGCTCTATCTCCGCTAGTTTCCGAGATCCCCATACTGATCATCAAAAAAAACTCACCTTGTATATTATTTTTGTTTTTTTTTTAATTTTGAATATTAAATTATTTAAATATAATTGAATAATTTTAAAATTTTTATTCAGTATCCTTTTTGATTGGGTTCTCAATTGTCAAATTTTAATAAATGTAATTTGTACTTACCTGTTTAATTCTTATATGTTTCCACAATTCTTCTTTATCTTGACAATTGCTATCACTTTTAGTAGTTTAAATTTTCCTTTATAACTGAATCACTCTTATCTTATAGTCCGTGAGTCAGTGACATAATGTCAATCATTTCCTCTCGGCCAATACTTTGTGAAAAGCTTTATTAAGTTATCCCATGGAGCGCCGTGAAAGTGAGCTGGCCCATGGTGGGTGGGTTGGTATATAGGAGCGCCCCAATCCCCTAAAAAATATTTTAATTGATTTCCTTCTGGTTAAAAATTTGTCAAACAACAGATACAATACTCTAACGAAAAAAAAAAAAGTCAGTTGGCTGCAACATGGTGGATTCCACGTCAGCTGCTGATACGAACGTGATGAAATAAAAAAAATTCCTCTTACTTGAAAATTTTTTTGGTGATTTTTTGAAGTGAAAACTTCTTTAGCGGCGCTGAGCACTTTTTTTTGTATGGGTAAAAATTTCCAAACTCGCGTCAGGGTCACGTGATGCTGATCGAAAAAGCGTAAGATCGAGGGGAAGGGAGAGGGGTCTGCTAATGAAAGGTTATTGAAACAGATAATGATAATAGGGTGTATAACAAGCATATTGTGACTAAAATAAAGGTGGAAAATACATATTGAAGAAATAAATATTAATAAGAGTGGATCTATATATCGTCGCGGATAGATCGCTCCGCGTTATCGGTGTTGTACCAGATCGCCCCGCGCGAATATTTCATTCCCGTGTTACAGATTTGTATTAATTTGCGACCTGATTGGTTAAATGTGGATCTATTTGACGATGTCATAAATCGCTCCGCGTATTGTATGTTTATGTTTATATCGCCATTATGATTATTTATTGTGTTCTTCAGGTCGAAGTAATAAGGTGTTTGTTTCGTTGAGTGTTTAATAGTGTTTTTCCCAAGTATTTACAATGGAAGTAAATAACCTTGAGGACATATTTGAGTTGTTAGGAAAAGACCACCTGCAGATTATAGAGGCTTTGCAAAATGCGAATTTGTTAAAAAGTAACATTCGTTGCAGTATAAAGACCTGCAGAGGTACATGGTGTTGTGGAGAACAGTAGGAAAACCCTTGAACCACTCATTTGTATGCCGGAAATGTAAAACTCAAAAAAGCATTTTAAGTGGCAGCTATTTCGAAAATATGCACATGCAAATAGGAGGTTTTTTTATATAATGTGTAGAACATTAGGTATACCAGTACAAACTGTTATACAACAGTATCGATTCCTCAGAGATGTGTGTTCTTGGAAGCTGTTAAATGAACCTAACATTCATTTACTTGGTGGCCCAGGGTGTGTAGTCCAGATTGACGAAAGCGTCGTAACTAAACGTAAATACAACGTAGGGCGTTTAGTCAGAGAGAAATGGATTTTAGGAATGTACGATGTACAGCAGAAAAAAGGAGTTACTAGAAGAAATTATCAAACATGTCCTTCCAGGGACGGAGATCTGGACTGATTGTTGGAAAGGTTACAGCACATTGAGCACCCTGGGTAATGTATCGCCATACACCCACAAGACGGTGAACCATAGCAAATATTTCAAAGATCCAGAAACTGGTACTTGTACAAACACTGTGGAGAGTTTCTGGGCCAAACTGAAATTATATCTCAGGCAACTTAATGTCTTAAAGTCAGAAATGTTGCCTGAGTATATAGATCAGTTTATGTGGAGGCAATATTATAAGGAAGAACTACACAGGAACAGTTTCGAAATATTGTGTTACAAATTGCTGAGAGATATCCTGTAGTATAGTGTTTTTTTTTTTCGTGTTAGTAGGTTTTTAAATGTTAGTAAGTTTTTTTATGTTAGTAAGTTTGAAGAGATGACATGTATCCTTTATAAATTTAACATGTGTATTTTACAAAAGATAATTTGTTAATTATATGTGTATATAGAGGTACAAATCTTTCATTATTTGTTGTGTATAAATGTATATATAGTAATACTAAAAGTTATAAAAATGTATTTATTTTTTATTTTTCTCATGCAGGGTTTTCCAGCATTGTCTTCAACAAAACACAAGATACAACAATAGGACGTGATCCTGAGAAGCCTCTCGGGCGGGGAAGGGGAGGGAGGGAGGGGACAAATTTTCAACCAGAAGGAAATCAATTAAAATATTTTTTAGGGGATTGGGGCGCTCCTATATACCAACCCACCCACCATGGGCCAGCTCACTTTCACGGCGCTCCATGGGATAACTTAATAAAGTTTTTCACAAAGTATTGGCCGAGAGGAAATGATTGACATTATGTCAGTGACTCACGGACTATAAGATAAGAGTGATTCAGTTATAAAGGAAAATTTAAACTACTAAAAGTGATAGCAATTGTCAAGATAAAGAAGAATTGTGGAAAAATATAAGAATTAAACAGGTAAGTACAAATTACATTTATTAAAATTTGACAATTGAGAACCCAATCAAAAGGATACTGAATAAAATTTTAAAATTATTCAATTATATTTAAATAATAAATATTCAAATTTAAAAAAAAACAAAAATAATATACAAGGTGAGTTTTTTTTGATGAACAGTATGGGGATCTCGGAAACTAGCGGAGATAGAGTATTGGTTAAATTGGGAAAGATTTGCAGTTTTACTGGCCCAATTTAATAATACTTTCGTATTTTTGTAAAAAGTCATGGCTTACGAGATATTTTGAAAAAACGAAATTCTGTCGATTTAGTCAAATCCCTCTAGCTCTTTTGTTTTTGGTTTTATGAAAAAAAATTTAAATATCAAAATTGAAGGGAATTGTATCCCGAATATGATTGTCATGTCCTTGTTTACTTATCTTTTTTTGAACGGAAACCATAGTGGCTATGACCTCAAAAAATCGGACATTTTTAGAGCTTTTCAACTATATAATACTAGATATAGTTATTTATAAAAATAACGGAGTTATGGATGCTTTTCTCTCTTATTTTCACTTTTAACGTAGGTAGCCATGAAAACGATTGTTTTCACTTTGATGTTTCCTCATTTAAGAGTAATTCCATTAGTAGCGCTGAACTGACATGGAATATTCTAATGAAGAAAAACTGAATATGGTGGAATGTTATATCATATGCTATAAAATGCAGTTCGTGCAGCTGAGGAATACTTTCTTAGATATTTTAATCGTCGTCAACATGCTCTATGTACATTTAAGAGGCTTTACGATAGTTTACGCAGATATGGATCTTTTACTAAACCACCAAAGGAACGTAATCAAATTAACGAAGCAGCACAGATAAATGTTTTGGCAATGGTAAATCAAAATCCATCTACATCAACTCGTTGGATTGCGGCAGAAGCTGGCACATCTCAACGAACTGTAGTTAAGGTACTGAAAACGCACAAGTTCCACCCGTACAAACTTTTAGTTTTCAAACTTTGCATGCTGGTGACGAACATCGACGTATTTTGTTCTGCACATGGTTTAGAGACATGTGTCTTGACAATTCACAGTTTCCATTGAAGATGAAACTAGATTTACTAACTGCGGTATGTTCAATAGACACAATGAACATATCTAGTCATAATCCTTCTACGAAAACCCTTTCCATGTAGAACAAAGACGACCCCAGATGAAATTTGGTTTTAATGTTTGGTGTGGTATCATAGGGTCTACTATTTTGGGGCCTTTTATCTATGACGAATCACTTACTGGGGAGCGCTACTTGCATTTCTTGGAATAAACTTTTCAAGACAAGTTGCATAATTTGAAATTGAGAACTCGTTTAGAAATTGAGTGGTTCCAACATAATGGAGAACCTGCTCATAACACTTAGATAATATCTATGGAAGAGTAGATTGGCTATCCACAAGAGCGACATTAGAAGCAACCAACAACACACAATCAATCTAGAAGAGGTCAACATCCTAGACAGAAGTAACAGATATAATAAAACTCATTTTGGAAATGATCCATATCGGAAAGCAAAGGCAACCAAATAACAAAAAGCGGATACAAAACAACTTAGCAACATCTACGCTTATTTGTTGTCTGATCCTCTGAAGGATTTCTATGATGGACCAACAGACCAGTGAATTAGATCTTCCATTGTTTGTGTTTGTGTTGATGGTTTTCAGTGTTTTATGCTGACAATGACATTCCACATAACCTCTTAAATTTTATTTCATTCAGTATTTACAACAGCAATTTATATCACCTCATCAATTACATATCCCTGACGAAGGAAACAATAATTTCCGAAAGCTAGGTTAATGTGAATAAAGAGATACACATAAAAAACAATAATTAGTCAATATGCCTTAACCTAAATACTAATATATATATATATATATATATATATATATATATATATATATATATATATTACGTAACCAGATACAAAACCGAGGCCCGATATGTTCAACAGGCCACCAGAGGCCCACATGAAGGGATAGTTTTCAAAATATATTTTTATGTTTTGGAATATTTTTAAAACGTTTAATCGTAATTCCTTTAGAGGGGTAAGATATTAGCAGAAATAAATTTTTTTTATATATCATGCACATTCGAGTCCATTCGTCAATATTAACACACATGCGAGACCTGCTGTATATAAAATTTTTTCACTGTATAACCGAGTCCTTGCAACGTTGCCACGATATGCCCATGAGGTGTCAGTGGTGACCTGTCATCGTTTTTATCAGGCAACAGTAATGTTCTGCATCCTTGTGCTTTCGACCTTTATATATTGAATTTTGATATTTTACTATTATTATATTTAGTTTTGTGATGTTTGTTAGGTTACGGCTGGCTATACAAGTGGACGTTGTCAACAAAAATTTATTTTTTAATAAAACCATGTTATACTCTTAGAAATAAATGTACCTTATAAATAGTAGATACGTATTTCTTCATATTTTAGATCAAAACCTTTAAAGATCATATCAAGAGCTCTCTGAGTATTGGAATTTTACTTTGTAACCAAACGAAAATCTTGCTAAACTTTATGAATGGGCGTGTATAATATAAATTATCGGTAAGAACAAATACAAGGATAGGCTATAACAGGTACATGAGGTACACACCAGAATACATTTGTGTATTGTGAATTTAAATATTTTTAGTCATGTAGTTTTAGCTTTCAAAATAAAATAAAATATTGTTACTCAATAGTCTGCTGCATCACTATGTTTGAATAAAAAAAAATAATTTTAAATGCTAAATTTTTGTACCTTAGTTGACACATAAAATCTTAATAATAGAATTTTCAGACAACCTACAATTTCAATTATAAGTAATAAGTAACTGCTAGGCACATATATACTTTAAATCACAGTATATCTTAAAAGTGGAATAAAATTTCCTTGCAGTTACAGTACATATATTAATATTAAATTTTGATAATTATTTATAGTACACCAAATTACAAAGAAATTGAATTTATGAGAATTTAAAATAGTAACTACAAACTGTTATCAAAAATTTATCACAGGTAAATTTTTTCAAAAATGAAAAGCTCAAAAATTGCATTCGATCCTAAAAAAGTTTTGAAACACGGAAGACTCTATATTGTTTATATTATCATATATACTAATATCGCTATCGCCAAGTGGACGGTTACCGACTAAGGCCGTTAGCTTCAATGAAACGTAAGTGAGAAAATGCCCAATTATTGAAAAGGTATGTACTACAATCTACATTTTCACATGAGTTGGTTTACATAGTTTTCTGAGTGTGTTTTTTGGAAATGTGTTTTTTTTTCGTGAAAATTCTAAATAAAGGGTGAAAATTGCCCATTTAGATAGTGTTTTATTGTTCCTTTAATGTAGCAACCCCACAACTCGTCCTTTGAATTAATAGAAATGAAATTCACAGTTTTTTCAAAATTAAATTAACAGATGAAATATGAGACATCAGATGATATACTATAAATAAACTGCCAATTTATACTGTAAACACCAAATCCCGCAATGAATAACTATTTCCGTCCTGCTAGACATCCTACC